>JAUMTR010000012.1:7801817-7826817 GCA_032270685.1 Microctenopoma stevenorrisi
TCACAGTGTGTTTTACGTAGTGGTTCAGCTGGAACACATTTACACGTTTATACAAATATTAATAAAAACAGACAGAAGTTTGTGTGTGTAAGAATTAATATATTTATTTAGAACGGTTATATAAGATAAATCTGGACAAATATTGAGTGAGCAGCATTATTTTTTTAATGTTACTAAGAACCTACCGCCTGGTACCGCTCCATTTGGGGGCCTGCAGATGATAAATATATCTCTTAGTATACAACAACATTACATTTCTAAACCCTCTAGACTGATGGTAATACAGGGTCAATGACACGCCACGAAGACAATATATTGACTTAAACCTCCTTTATTTGTTCAATTGATCCATCTGGTAAACATTTTGAAATGAATGGACAACGATTTCCACTGCATTGTTATAACTAATTATCAGTAGTAATAATCAGTAGCAGGACTGACAAAATAGTAAGAACATCTTATAGCATAAGAAGTATGAAAAAAGCAACCTCAGACATGACCACAGTGATCTGCGTGCACTTTTACCGTGCACCTATTGTAATGCCTTGTAATATTTGGCATATTCTAATTCTGCTTCAATCTGCACAGAGATGTGTTCTTTTTATTATTATGCTCATTTAAAAGGTAAAAGACTGATCCCCTCAGTGTGGCATATAAGGTCTGAACCTCCTGATTGTAATGACATCAAATTAATCAAAAGAAGCAACAGTTCATTAATACTCACGGTGCTCCGTTAGTGAGGGCAAGTGCCAAGCAGATAAACAGAGTTTTGATGAACAGCTCCATGCTCCTCGTTGGTGGAAACTCACTGGGGAGCACAGCAGTACCTGCATGGACACTGACCAGTGCTCTTATCGTGAACTGTGTGTGTGGGTGGGCCTGTCAGCGAACTGTGGGTGTGGGTGGACATATTATGAAACTGTGGGTGTGGGTGGACATTTGCCTTTTTTGTGTTTTTGACAGATCTTTCTAGTAGTTGCAAAATGGGTCTGCAGTGTGATTATTTAAAATAATGTGGTCCAATTTACTAACATGCATTGAGCAGCACAAACTGTGCTACATCATTACTACCTCGTTTACATTTTGCCTGTCATACTTTTAGTTTTTTGCTAAAGAAAAAAAAATATTGATCTGTTTGGTTAACTCTTACCACACTTTTCCATTTTTTGTTTGAGCACTGTCATCAATATCAGCATTTCTGTTCATTTGTGAAATACCATGGCTAATGTGTTACTAAGGTTGTGTGGTAATATTTAATTAGATAACAGTAAGCAAGTATCATGCAAAAGTGGATTAAAATCAAATTTAATATATTTAACTCGGACAGTCCACTAAATAGCTGTATCTGCTAGTTACACGGCAGTGTCTCTATTTGTCTTTGTCTAACATATCACTCATTTAAATGTTGTGTAATATTAGTGTGGTCCACAGTTCAGTTCAGTTTAGGTCACACAGCATGATGGTTCACGATGATTCAATGGAAGTAACAAGTTTAAATTGAAAACATATTTGTTACAGTATTGTTATCAACTTCTTCTTTATGCTCAAAATAATTGGACTAAACATACCGTGCATCTATCGATTATCATATTAAATGAAGCACAAGATCTATAGGAATTTTAAAATTCTGTTTGGGGCGATCATGGCTCAGATGGGAGGGCAGCCAACTTTAATTTTACAAATGCTTTTATCCAAAGCAACTTACAGGGAGCTAGTGCTTGGTGTCTGGCTCAAGGACACACATGGTGTGGATGGACTTGGAGTCAGACAGGGGTTTTTTAACCTGCCACCTTCTGCATCCCAGTCTGACGCTTAACCCATTGAGCTACCAGGCTGCAACTCCCCCTTAACTCAGGGGAATTAATTATCAATTATATTATTATAATTATGTCAACATGCTTTGTGATAAGAGCCTATACATTTCAATCAAAGAAACATAAATTTCCAAGGGTATCCCCTCGTGTGACAAAATACAAGCTTCACGGATTACCACAGTAGTTAGTCTTACATTCACTGTACACGTTTATTTCTGTCTCTGCCTTCCCTGTCTTCTAAAATTCATTTGTAGCGGTAGATTTTTATGCAATGATTCATGCTGTCTGACACAACCATGTGGCCATCGGGGAGCAGTGCCAAGCCTCTTGGGTTATTCAGATTGTCAGTCACCACAGGCCAGCCAACACCTTTGGATGGGTAGAGAAAAACACGATGTTGCTGTTTGCCCCAATCTGCCACCAGGACATCCCCATCGCTGTCGATACACAGTCCCCATGGGCAAGTGAGGACAGGCCCCAAGCCAGAGCACACCCCGAGGATTCGGATAGTGTTCCAACCAGGATCCAGAACTCGAATGCATGGTACACGTCCAGTCTCGTTGCCTCGCTCCGATAGTGCCATGAGCCCAGTGGTGAGACATGCTGCCACCAAGTAGGGTCTGTGGTATCCAGTCACCACTGTGCGCTCCAGCCTGGCCCCAGTTTTAGGGTCAAGTTTCAGGGCAATTAAGGTGCCACGTTTGATGTCAGCGACCAAGAATTCATCATGACGGGTAGCAGCCACCCCTCTGGGAGCATCCAGCTCTTCATTGGTGGAACCAATCATTGTGCCTCCAAATGTTTGGAGGAGGCGTCCATGGCGACTAAACACCAGCAGTGCTCGTTCAGCAGCGCAGGTCAGAGCAATCAGTCCTTTTGAGTTCACAGCCACATCAAAGTAGTTGCATATGCGGGAAGACCGTTCTGACCCTGACGGAGACACCTGCTGCACAACATTCTTCTGAAGATCAGTCACCTGGATGCGGGCATTTCCACAATCCACCACAAAGAGCTGCCCTTTGACAGTTGCATAAATGCCACTTGGCAGGTTGAAATCAGTCCGACCTGATCCTTGTTTTCCAAATTGTTTCACCAGGTAAGCTGAATCGAGAGCAGCTGAACCACTCTCTTCCTCCACTTCCCTCAAAGGTGGAACAGCCTGCTTTTTGTCTTTGTTGTGTTCTTGTGGTGTTTTGTCTTGATCTAATTTGTCACCTTCGATTGCTGACATGGAAAGAGATCTGCTCACACGGTTTAAACCTTGACCTTGTCCAACACGAGTCTTGGATCTTGATTGTCTTTCATCAGAACTTATGGTTTTCCTGTTAGATTCTGGACTGTTTCCTCGGCTTCGATCAGGAGTTAAAGGTTGAGAGACAAGATGCATTTTGTTCACCTTCCTGATTCCTCTAAGCTCTGTGTTGTTACTATTAATTAAAGGACGTAGTTTAGCAGAGAGGTCAGCGGTGGACATTGAGAGGTAGTGCTCTTTCTTGAGAGATCCATTAACAGGTGTGTTAATAGAATAGGTGTAACAGCAATCCTCACTGTCTGCTGGGGAAGGGGGACTTTCACTGTCCATTGATGATTCATTTGAGGTCTTTTTTTTTGACAGGGCTTTTTGAGGAAGAGGATAATGTTCAGCTGAAAGATCTACAAGCCGGTGCCTGTAGAGTGACCCTTTGTACTGAGTTTTTGATGATACTGCCACATCACAGTTTTTTTCTTCCGGAGGACAGGATGGTTCTTCACATGAAACCAAGACAAGAGCCTTTTGTTTCCGCCTACCCTTCAGTGTGGGGCGCTTCTTGGTCGCACTTTGCCTGCCATCAGGTTCATCCCCATCAGATTCTCTGTGACTGGAGTTTGGTTGGATAGCAAGGAAGATGTCCTGTCCTTGTGTGTCTGAACACTCGGACTCCAGTTCTTCATCTTGGGATGACTCCGATACAGCTCGATGTCTTGGAATAGGGGACTTTATTGTGGGTGAATCATCCTCAGTCTCTGTAGAGCTCGATAGACGTAACTTTCGGACAATACGCGTGGTCCCGCTGTTTGTCTTACTGGTGTCATTTGGGCTGCACCTTTGTCCTGTTCTGGTTGGTTGTGGTTCCTTTCGAATTTCAAAAGGAGTGATGTTTGAAAAGGTTTTAACCCCCGAGTGCAAAGCACACTTGTGTCCTTGATCACCACAGACACCGATAGGGTACGTCATACCTTGCTCATGAACATCAACCTTGCCTAAGTTTAAGGTCTTGGACTCAGAGATGGGTAGAAAACTGACTCTCTTTAATGTTAGAGAGATTTCCCAAGCCTGAGTGACCTCTGCAACACCTCTTTGGAGCTGATTTTTGTTGGATTCACCAGCAGTGCTGCTCCATCTTTCTATCTGCCCTTTCAGTTGTCCCATTTTTCTAAATTGCTGGTCAATAAGTGACTCCACAACCCTTACAGCTGCAGCATTCTCTCTTTTCACTTGACTAAGTTGCCGCTGAGTTTCTCTGTGGTCCTGCTCAACCTTCTCAAGCAGACGCCTCTCCTCTCTCTGAGCTTCAAACATTGCATTGTCCAACTCGCGATTCACCTCCTCTATTTCAGCTTGCTGTTGTTCTCTAAGGCTCTGTAGTTCCTTTTCTCCCTGCTCCAGACTAGAAAGAGCCTGATGCACCCAGGCAGGCAGGGACGTAATAGATATGGGTGTAAAGACGGACGGTCTTGGGGAAAAGGATAGAGAAGTTGGGAAGGTCACATCTCTCTGTTTGGGAGTGCTGTGTGTCAGCAGAGCTGAAAACCCAGGAAGGGCTCTTCTCTGTGAATTAGAGAGCATTAACATTCTGGATTGTATAGTTGAACAGTCCTCCTTTTGAGTAACCTGTAAAGATCCAAAGAAAAGAACAAGTTAAAGGTTAGACAATTAAATAGATAAAAGAAGATACTGAATTCTGCAGTGAGGGCCAGACGCCAATGCCCTTGTCATGTTTGGAGAAAATCAGTCCCTCAGGAATTCGGTTTGACCTACCCATTGACTCAGGTGTGCCACACAAATCCCGCAATGACTCGGGCGCAGTTGTGTGGATGTTTTAAAAGTGGGACACAGGTTCCCTTTCAGTGCAACCGTATCTTTCACAAGACTGCTCTCAGATAACCACTGTCCTGTTTTCCTGAGGCCAGTGCATTCAAATTACGGTTGACAACCACTGTTCACCACAACAGTAACTGTGCTAAACTGAATGTTAATCAACAGGATGGCAAAGCCCTAATATTATACAAAATGATTATTTAATTATTCCTTTTAGTTCTTTGAGGAAAGTGTGTTTTAGCAGTAGCACAAACATAAACAAATACAATGAAATTACACTCAAATGACATTATAATATCAATGAATTGCCACTGCAAACCATGTTGAATGAGGAATATCAACAGTCTCAAACAGTTGCCTCCGAATGCAGCACAGACCTCCATTGTCACTTTTGGCGGATACATCAGTGATTATCTGCCCTAGACACAGAAAGATATATGAGAAAGACACTGCCAGAATAGAGTCAATCGTATATTTGGCCATAAAATAAATCCTAGTTGGAATCAGCGGTTCCTGATACCTGTGTGTATGTGTGTATATATTAACAGTGTAGATTTAGTTAAAGACTTTTACCCCCCTGAGCAAAACAACAAGGCTTTTACCTGGATGAAAGGGTGAGGTGTCGGTTTACCTCAGCATGTTCACAAAAATGTCCCCGTGGAAGCTTGTGACCTTTGAGTGTTAACAGATAAAATCTGCTTCCCGTAATTTTGAAAAGATTTTTAAAAAGATGGTACTTGTTGTTGTGTGCTGTTTGGAAAAGTTGTTACAAATGTTACTAAAAAGAACTTAAAGAATAAATAAGTTAAAGAAAAAACAAAATCAAAAATACATACATTACACTATTCGCACGCACACAGTAGTGTAATGTTCATTTAATGAGGCATCAATCTGTTTGTCTGATTAGAGAGAAATGTAGGTTATCTGTCAGAAACAAATCCCTGTCACTCTCCTGGAGTGAGTCCTCTGGGGCTTCTCATCTTACCCCACTTTAATGTTGAATGCGATACTCTAGTTGCTAAGTTACCGGACAGCCTTCGATGGGGTGCTGAGGCCATAGAAAAAATGATACCATTCATAATTGAGAGGATTATGCAGCATGGTCAGGAGCATTCCAGCGTATCGAAACTTAACAATAGAGCCATTCAACAGGTAAAGACCTTTTAGAAATGTGGAACAAATCAAATACCTGTCCGCTAAATGAAAGAGTTGCTCCATTAAGACGTTTCCAGAAATGTTTCAAATATCTAGAGTCCGTTTATAAAGAAAAGCATTTAAAAAGTTTTAAAGACACCTACCTGAACACACGATGTGTGCTTCTTCCCCCCTCCACGGCTGACTCTGTTCTGTCCTCGAGCCTCCCGTCTTCCTCCCAACCCTCTCCGTCACTCGTTCGCCTCCCCCCTCTTCCCTCCTTCTTTTATTGCATTCCTCACAGGTGGCTCTGCGTCTAATGGAGCACATGGCAGTGCAGAGTGGTTATATTCCTGCTCGCCCAAACTATTTAAATAGTATCAGAAAATATTATGTGCCGTGCTTCTAAAAACTAAATTAGTTCTGGAAGCAGTAGAAGGTTCTGCAGGTTCTGCAGACAGAAATAGTCAGAAGATTTAGGGTTCAAGTGTTAAATATGTATATCGTCAACACGCAAACACTACATTTCTGAACTAAAATGCCGCTGTCAGAGGAATTAGGTGGTTTAGGAACAGCTTAGAGTATTAAAACATGACATGTGTAACGCCTGTGCTCCAGAGACGCCCATGACTTACCGCCTTAACAATCAACACTGCTGAACAACTTTTACCAAATCAACTTCATTTGTTTGGCACATTTAAAAACATCTGTTGACCAAAGTACTGAACAATGTTCAAAAGCAATGTCAACATCTGATAGGAGGAGACAACAGTAAACAATTGAAATCCCATAAAATATCTAAGCATGTATAAATTATAAACAGCAGAAAAGACGAGGTTTTACAAAACTAAAGAACATCTAAAAGCTGTAGAGAATATGTGCTTTTATAATCCTATTTATGGAATATATTTGTTGGAGCTAAATGTTTGAGATAGGAAGAGTGTAGTCAGTGCAGTGATATTAACACAGTGGTGACATTTCAATATTTGACCACTAGATGGCAGCAAAGGCAAAGTAACGAAAGGAGGAGCACAACCTGCACAGTTGATGTGTTCGTGACAGACATACAATCTTTTAAAGTAAACAGATAAATGCAATAGATACACAGAAGTATTCAATCGAATCCATTTTTCATACAGACATATTACAAACCTACTGGAAGTGCAGCGAACAGATCAAACAGACAGAGATACCGATTTCTCCCTGTGTTACATAAAGCCACTTAAACAAGCTCATTTCCTTACTGATTCGTAACATATTGCAGATGGGTGATTTGTCTGTAGGTGTTCTGTCAGCTGTAGTTCAGGAGGAGTCTGTCTGCAGTCTGTCGCAGGTCCACACAGGGCACGCACAACAGATTTTCTTTTAACAAGGTTTGGTCCCAATTAGAGAATCACACATATTTACCTTCATATGTTTGCTTGTGTAAGTCCTGGTTGGAGTTACACAAGCAATGGAGGAGGAGGAGGAGTTCACTTGCTAGCGTTAAACTTTGAATAGAAAGAAGAAGAAAATAATGTGTGTGTGATGCCTCACTTCTTAACGTGCAGATCGAAAACGCGGTCGACACTTTCCATCCAAGGATGCGTGATGTAAAAGTACGGTCTTTTTAAAAACAACAACATGTCTGTCCTCCGTTTTCTTTTGACAGTGCACCCCGCCACTCGTCACATCATTTTCAGGTATCTGATGTATAAGCTGTTAAGCAGTGACGATGAATTACCCTCACACACACACACACACACATGGTGCGCTACCCCCTGGACACAGATGGGTCCCGAGCCATCAGTGTTGCTGGGTGTCACGCGGGGTCCTACAGGCTGCCTGGCTGGTTATGACTGATTATTTCTATCTTACGCTCTGTCAGGAGAGATGGAAAATTATATGAGCCTAAGGTGGCGCTCTGTTATTGATATCTCTGGTAAAACTCTCCAATCCAGCTGCTTGCCTCATCTGCAATTAAATCTGCACGCTGCTTGCAGCCGGTGTGTGTGGCAGAGAGTAATGGGCCCAATAGTTACTGTAACAGAACAATAATGTGATTCAGCATGGCAGCATAACAACCAGCTTTATATATATCAGAGCAATGTCTGACAGGAGAGTTAATGGGTTATTATTACCACTCCCAAACAAATGGCACAAACTACGCGGACTTGTTGCAGACAAACAACGAGCGAGGAGTCTGCCGTCAGAAGCCGTCACAGATGAGATTAGAACGGCGATCAACAAAGTCGTCTCGCGCTCCTCTCTCCTCTGCTTTGCATACGGCAGGCAATATTAGGTGATGAATATGGTAATGGTCCTCATTCTGGTGGGACTATCTCCTTTCAAAGGGGAAGATCTGGTTCTGCTGTTAGATTCGATTAATTCCTCTTCATGCCACTCCTCATTTTTGTATCCCCCTCCACTCCTGCCTCCCACCCCCACCCCCCTTCCTCTCTAACACTTTCGGGCCTATGATATTAGAGGAACAATCGCAGAAACAAAACGAGCTGGAACAACCAAGATGGGAACAGATGGCACATAATTGCCTGGTGGAGGAAGCCAGGGAGTCAATTTTTACCCGTCCTGGGGGAGTTGCAGTTGCAGGAAGAAGAAGGCAAAAAAAAAGAAGTGCAGGTGCATTTGTTTCTGATCAGATAAGGCCTAGAGGAAGCATCTGAAAAATATTCATCACACACATATTAGGGAGAGAGATTCAACAAAAGCAATGTGGGTAAGAGCGTGGTTGGGGCGAGCAGGAAGTAGTGTGACTTACCGTAGATACATCAGAAATTAATATTAGACTCAAGTGTTATAAAAACTGTAAAACTTTCTGAGTATGCCCTGGAATTCGTTTGTGTGGGTGTGTGGGTGGGTGGGGGGGGGGGGGGGGGGGGTAGAGTAGCCTAATATAAGAAAAGCTCAGAAGCACTGAATTAGTAATTCTAATTTCTCATTTTTAGATAAATAAGGCTTTTATTCCTTCTCGTTTGGGACATGTGGTAACCCGTAGTCCCATAGTGGTGAAGGCTTTGCCCAGTTTCACCGGGTTGAAACTGTCCAGAGCACAAAGCTGGAAAACACTGTTTGTCTGCAGCCACTTCATCCTTGGACATGAATCAGCCGCATACAGTACGGAGATGAATTCCTCTTTCTTGGTCCTCTAAGCTCTGACCACATCTGTTCAATTACCAGCATGGAAAGTGCATTACTATTGGCTTTGTTGTTGGAGATGCTTGATTTTCTTAGTAAAAAGCAGATGAATTTCTAATGTTGTGATCCCCTCTGTTGTGAATCTCTTCAGCGGGCCGAGGCCTGGGATCAGAATAAGCATTTTGATGAGCTATAGGCCGTCTCTTCTCTTTACAATCCCAAACTTGCGCTGCCTGCCCAATATCAAACTAATAAATTACAGCCCCCATCTCCCACATAACTCACTGATAAATAAAAAAAGGGTCTGCCATAGTGTGCAGCTGTGACCCAGGGTTACCTAGCAACAGGTCATGCCCAGACGTGATGCACAAGGTAGAGATACACCTCTAAGGAGCGAGAGAGGAGGGAAGGATGAAGGTGGAGGAGATGGATAAGCGGGAGGGACTGGGGGGGGGACTCATCCTCACTCTCTATGACCCTTGACAGATAGAAAACGCACTCAGAGGAAACGGCGTTTGATTGACAGGGATATTTGAGGAACCTGAGACTCCTTGGTTTCTCCATTACTGTTTTCAGGCCGGACTCTGAGCTGCTTTACTTCAGATTAGTGGAGCTTTATGAAGTAATCGCGGGTAATGCGCCTTTTCATCCAGCGCAGGTTTATGAATAGACACTTTGAATTCATTTGTAACTTGTGCCTCTGTGTTGGAGACGTGCGGTTAATTCCCTCTCCTGCACACGTGCATTAACACGTCGGCCACACAGAAGCGCGCAGTCCGCTCTCCAACCTCTGCGCCCAGAGAACTGTCTGATGAAAACCCTAATTGACAGGCCTACAAAGATGGAGCAGTAGCACAGGAGACGCACGACCACAGCGGTGTACGATGTCTTTGCCAGAACAGCGCGGCATGGAAATGAGAGCGCCCCCCCACCGCACCTCTGTTGCCTGTGCGACAAACCCTCAAGGGGACTCTGCAGCTGTGTGGGGTTAGCACATGGTCGAGTTAGGGGCCACACACACACACACACACACACACACACACTGACAAACACAGCTTTTGCTCCTTGTAAATATGGAATATTTATGCTGTGTAAACTGTAATAACTTGTCCTATAGTTAGAATATTTTCCAAAAGGCTGAATCTCAAATGCTGAAAATGCAGCTGCCATTTTATTATGTTATATATTATTTATACCATCAGTGTATCTAATAGTCCCCTCAGCTCTGAATTTTATTGTCTTTGAGTTTGTTGTTTCGCCCAGCACCACCAGCATCACTCCAAACTACCGAGGAGCAATTAGTTAGGATCCGTAGCTCAATGCTGGCGATGACAACGTTAGTCGTAGATGAGAAGATGAAAATGCCAGTAGGTCAGTCACCACCTACGGCACATCTGGGCAGGAATAGCCCAACAGGAAGTTTAGGTTGTGTCCTCCATGCCTGTCGATTGCCATTAAATGTGGGCTAGTGTGACACCGTCAGCGTAGTTGTTCATACATTTCTATCCTGCACCATCATCTGGTCACATTTGACATTCCTCCAGTGCTGAACTACGGAGCTAATGACATTCACATCAGCCCCGCGTTGTGTTTGGTCACCTGCTTTGAATGTTATCACCTCATTAAATGGCCATTATCACTTTGTCATCTGGACCACAGATGTGGTTTAGAGGGTCCAAACCCGTGTCCCAGTCAGATCAGAAGTGCCGAGTGCACCGTGCAAAAACTCTTTATGTGATGTCACCAGTGTGGTTGCTGGTGCGATGACATAACTGTGACGTGATGGTAACTGATAACGGCCATTCACCAGAGTGATGACATCTCAAACTGCAGTGTTTAATGCTCCTTAGATGAGGCTACTGTGCTAAGATTGGACGGTGCATGTGATGCATCATGCTAAGCTTTACGATTTCAGGTGTGTGTGTGTGTGTGTGTGTGTGTGTGAGCTAATGGACAGCATACATGCATTGACGGTGTAATTCACAGCTAACAAACACGAAGCATGCCATGCGAGGCTGGTGTGAGTGAAATGGGCATCCATCACAGATGCTAACAACGCTGATTAAAAATACATAATCTGCGAGCGTCCCCCTGATGCCGCCGTCAAGCCGTTTTTAGGTCTAATTGCAATTGGTCTTCGTTATGATCAAAGGCAAGTCACACCTGCTCGCCTTTAGCTTTCGCTCCGCTGATTACACTTTCAAATTTCATCAGCGTCAAGTTGATGGATAAGAAATCCCGAGCGAAACCTGTTTGCTAGTGGTCAACAGCATCGCGAGCCCCATCCTGTCTCCTGGACTCGCGCCCTGTTTTTCTACCCTCTCCGTGAAATAAAATCAAGTGTTTCATCAAGCGACAAGCGGCGGAGGCGAAAGGGTGAGCCGTGAAAGACACCATAAAGCTCACAAACGGATACAAACACAGTACCGAGCGCGCAGCCAAGCCAAACTTCTCCCCTGCATCGCCACCCTGCCCACCACCTGTATCTCTCGGGGTGTGAGTGAGTGACAAAGCATCAAGAGGAAGAGCACCAAGCCTTCCCTCACAAGTCTTTGCACCCAGCACTCACCCAATTTACACCTCTCCCTTTCCTGCAAACCCCACCCAGGATCCCCCAGTGACAGCACCATGCTAACCATCACCTCCCTGCTGGCATGGCCGCGCGCGTGCGCGTGTGTGTGTGTGTGTGTGCGTGTGTGTGTGTGCGTGCGTGTGTGTGTGTGTGTGTGTGTGTGTGGGTGCGCGTGTGTATGCGGGAGAGTGTGAATGTGCAAAAGAGAGTGGAAGAAAGCAGAGGAGCATGTGTAGTATCCTTGTGGGAAGCAGCTTTAGACCTTCAGCAGGGAAAAATTTTCCCTTTTGAAAGCAGAGGCTGTTTTCTTCAGTCTTTTTTATTTCTTCAAGGGACAAGTGTAGATTCAGAGCTTGAGTTTAAGGGTCAAGGTTAATAATTGGGCTACAGCGCCTGCTAACAACTAGTGAAAACACTCGGATAAGTTTCTCTTACAGGTGGCGGAAAGGAAAGAAGGTTGGATCCTCGTTTTCCTCCTTTGGTGATCGTGCATTACGTCAGTCACAACTCGGTTAAGCGAAGGGACACAGCTGCTCGCTACGGCACCAAAATTAAAGCCTGATTTAATTTTGGACGACTGAACTGTCGTCTAGTCGTCCAGCGGAGAGGGAGAAAGTAGAATAGCAACACACTTGCAGGAGAAGTGTGTGTGTGTGTGTGTGTGTGTGTCTGCACCAGTTTGATGGTCATTTTGAGGCCGAACCTCAACCACTGGCTCGAGAAGAATTCACACACTCGCACTAAACACTGAATCCGAGTTTTAAGTAAGGAATGAAAGGGCTAAAAAAAATCACTGACAGTGTTTGAAATGATGTACCTAATGTACGCAAGACCTGTTTAAACATCTTGACAGGATTAGAGTGGAGTTAAACTGCTTTGCGGGCGCAGTTAATTGAAGCGGATGAGGTTTTTAATAAAGCGTGCAGTGTTAGCAGCTGACAAATAGCTCGGCTGACACACAGGGGAAATTGCATTTAATGGCATCAGGTATGTGCTTTGCTGGAGCTTATCGCATTACACTGGTGGGTGCACACACACGGGCACGCGCGCACGCGCGGCATCAACCTACACGCCGTCAACCCACGCGTGCGCGCATAAACGCACGCGTGCACGCGCCAGTTTACGCTTACCTGAGCCAGTCAAGGTGTTTTCCCACGTGAATATCAATTATGGTTCAGCAGGAGCAAAGAGGTGGAAAGGAGCATATACTGCATGTGGGGTGTTGGAACAGTCACTCTAACAGTTTGGATGTCTGTAGGTGGGTTTCAGGGAGAGGCTCAGGATTTCTGTAGCTTATCTTTATACAGTATTGAGATGCTTATGGTGCATAACAACAGGTCCTGGTCACTTCAGCTGCTTTTGTTCTGCACAGACGCCTCGTTGCCTGATGGAAAACGAGTAATACAAGTATATACAGCATCTGTGTGTCTTCACCATACAATGTGAACTAAGGGCTGTGGGAGGGCTGCGGCCGATCCCAGCTGCCGACCTGGTGGCGCTCTGTTCTTGTTCAGACTGAACACAAGGTCAACATTCACAGAGCTTGTTGGAAAATATGTGCGAATAACACTAAGAAAAGCTAACTGGAGTCAAACCCGGACTGCGATCGAGGAAATGGCACCAGAGGAAAGATGAGGTTGTGTTTCCGTTTCGTGCTGATGATTTTGTCTCTGCATCCAGTGGATGCCACAAAGGCAAGAAACTGTCAGAAAGGACAACAGGACAACATGAATTATTTCAAGTGATATGTCGGGAGACCACTGCATAGATGCCCTTTAGGAGTTGTCACTTTGATATCTCACTGAGTGGTGCACACGCTAACACGCGCAGCAGTGAGAGCGCGGGCCTGTAAGACAGTCTTCAAATGAGAGGACAATTAGAGCGTCTCATTTTCCCCTAATATCAATCACACAGCTCATGAATAAAGACAGTTTAGTCCTCCTGATTCCATACAATTGCATTTGCCCTTTGAGCCCCCTCTCAGATTTGCAAGCGGTGCCTCTCGGGTGTATGGCGCTCTCATCACGGCGACTCAGCGTGAGCCACCACAGTCAATAACAGGAGACAAAACAGAGCAGGCAAGGGCTTCGTTTTAGACTAGATCAGATCCTCTGGACGCGTGTCACTCTTCATTAGGGAGGCGGGGTAGCAGGGGACGCCCTTAAGGTAAAGATGGCCACAGAGCGGAGGGGGAGCGGGAGTCGAGGCGAGGAGGTGGGGGGGGTGGCAGCTGTGGAACAATGACAGAATCTGTGTCCAAAGGCCCCTCAGGCCAAACACCAGCTCTCCTCCACCCTGAACTGATCTCTCGCCTGTAGACCCAGCGAGGTGGGAGGAGAAGGAGACAGAAATAGACCAGTCACACTCAGTGGACTTTCCATCCAGACTCACCGCGGCCGCGCGCCGCGCTGACATTGATGTAACACATCACAGCAACGTGTCTAATGTCATATTCATAGAAATGTGATTGGTTTACCTCAGGCATGGGTGGTTCCTTTCGCCGCACGGCAGCTTGGATAATGTCAGGTATTAATCTTTCATAACCTCCATTAAATGAAGCACTTTGATTCACCTATTATTAATTTAAACTGATTGCTGCACTGTTGGCGTACATGCAGGAAAAGGCACTCACTAAAGGATACCTCTCCCTGGGATAACCATTTGAGAAGACAGAAATGTTTTCACACCTCAGAGTGAAACTTTTCACGGTCGACGGGCATGTTGCAGATTTTTATTTTGATGAGTTACACAATCGTCTGTTGTTCTAGAATCTGGCTTTTGTCGCCGGGGGCAGAGCGTCGGATAAGCATTCCCTAATCAGCTGATCAAAACGATCTGCGAGTCACTGTCTGAATGGATGACGTCACAGCCCGCTGACATGACACAGCGATTAGAAAAAGACTCGGCCCTGAGTCGGCGCTTTCGTGGTGAATGACGCCGCGTGTCGTCTTCATCCATTCGCTGGTTAATGTTACGCAGCAGTGCTGAGAAAAAGTCTTAGTCTGGCTCAGCATCTTGCAGCTTCGCCGAGTTGATGATGAAAGGTCTTCGTAGCAGGATGTATAAGAGATATGTTTGTCACAGCATTGTTAAAACACGACGATCACGTGAATTACTTCGTACTCAACACTTTAATGGCGTAAATGGGTGCCGACATTTTTTTCATACGACAATACATTATATATCCTAACCGCCTTCCTTTTAATCGCATGCGTGCTCAGTGGGTTATGTAGCTGTTGCCCTGCAACATATACATTTTTGTCATCAGCAATACATCACGCTAATAACCTTGAGGACAATGGGAGCCGAGGAGGAGGCCGCGGCGCTCTCCTGCCACACGTAGATGGCCCACACTCGCCTTATTAGCCAGGTCAAACACAATCAGTGATAGACACGGCAGAGCTGCTTAATTATGGCTGGCAGCTGGCAGCAGGGGCCTTCCTTCAGGGGCCAGGTTATGCCCATGCATGAACCCCCTCTCCACACCGAGCCTTCCTCCGCTCTCCACCACCACCCACCAACGTCGCCCCTAAATGAAGAATAAATCTAACCTCCCTTTTGTTTGGAGCGAAGCGTGTGGCAGCCCCTTCATTTAAAGCAGGAATAAAAATGTGGACAGAATTTGAGATTAATAGGGGGGAATGGGGCATTAAATTAGTGTAATTGTGGGTAACAGTGATGCGCGCGCGCGTGTGTGTGTGTGTGTGTGTGTGTGTGTGTGTGTGTGTGCATATCTGTATGAAGCTAATAAGAAAAACCTTACAGCAAGAATGAATCCTCTCCTCGAACAAACCAACAAAGCACGAGCTATTAGGCGACTCTGATTTTTCAATTTCATAACACAGAGTGTCTGACAGCTTGTTTGCTGCACTTTGGGTGACACGACAGATGTATTCGCGCAGCAGCTTCCTCCCAACTAGGCCCAACGCATCCCGAAAAGGCACCTAAGCTCCTGTCACAAACAGCTTGTAAATCTGCACTTAAATGAGAGCAAGCGAGAGCCCGACTCCTGCGCGCGTCCATCCGCCCGCCCGCCTGCCTGCTGCGTCGCCGAAGAGATATGGCTCCATGAAGTTTGTGCAAGTGGAGGAAAGGAGCAGACGCGGGCTGACAAACTGTGCGATTATATTGTTCCTGCGCCTCAATGTTGCCGCGGACAAAACGGTCCACCCTGAGCCTCTGCACGCAGGGAAAAAAAACCAACTGTGTGTATGTGTGAAACAGAGAGAGACACTGTTTGAAGCCGCAAGCAGTTGTGTACTCTGATCTCCCAAGGCTTTCTGTCCACACACGCACACACACACACACACACACACATGCAGAGCTGCCTGATTCAGCCCCCTCTGGTATATTGATCCACTTCATTCTGCCTGAATGAGATGCAGACAGCATCCCAGCACCCAGACCGCTCATAATCATGATATAACACTGGGCTGCATTGAAACCTGCTATGGGAAGGCATAAATCAGATAATGCAACAGCCGGGATAATGAACAATATCAGATGACATATTGATGTTGTCATGCGCGGCCTCTAATGAAACATAACTGCGTGTTGCGTGATGTTCGGTCTGATCTGGTACACCCCTGGACGAGCAGGCGCACAGCTGCAGGCATGTTTTTGTCCTTAGCACTGCTCCACACTGTGCACACGGTACACTTTCCTGTCCTCCTTCTCCTCTCTTCCCTTTAGCCTCCCTCCATCGCATCACGCCGTAGCCATGGCAACTATTCTGATCGATCCATGCGCCATCTAATACCAAATGTTTCTCCGAAGCAAAAGTTGAACCACCGGGCGGTTGTGAGTGACGTGAGTGAGGCCCGTTAGGACTGTCAGCGTTACCGTTAGGCAGAGGCAGTTTAATGTGGTTCTGGTTCATCCTCTGTGCCAGATATCAAACTAGAAATGCACGTTTCTCTCCTCATCATTTGTCAGTTCGTATTGTGTTATTCCATTTGCTTTTTTTTGTGACGTCGCAGTGCGCTGGGCTGTCAGAGCCGCTGTATATACCAGCGCAACAAAGAAAATAAAATGTAATGTCTGCCCAGCAGCTGCAGGGAGGGGGGAGTCATACGAGGAGGGGATGTGTCACGTCTACTTTATGTCAACAGCCATGGATAGCTGGTCAGGGTTCAGGGTTCACACTGTGATATTTCACCATGTCTGTGTTCCCCTGAACTCACCAGCCAGCGTTTGTATCCAGAAGCAGTGCAGACCCTTCGTACCGCCGCGTCTTTTTACAGCTTCGTGTGAGGGTGCGCTGCGGGGACACGAGACGAGACGGGGAGCCTCGTGAAGCAACATCCGAGTCCAGCGTGTAGAGACGGAGAGGAAGGAGAAGAGGGAAAGAGAGAGAAAGGATGAATGAAGAGAAAGCTTATTACCAGAAAACAGATGGCCCCCAATTCACAGCGGCCCCACGGGGACCTGGAGGGACAACTCTTTGCACCTCCGGGTTACCAGCGCAGCAGAGACGGGGCGGGGCGCTTAAACACGACTCCGCGTGTGTGCACTTTTGTTTGTTAACTTGTAAACAAAAAACGCATTTGTGACAACCCTGGCTAGGAGCCACTCTCAGCTTGATGCGGTCTTTAAGATTTCCCAGGAGCTGACGTTTAAAGACTTTCTCCTTCAGATGTTGTGTTGCATCCAAAAAACGGATTTTGAAAGACAACAGTGGCCCAGCGACGCAACGATGTTCCCCCTGAGGAGAAGTTGTCTCCTTGTCCTCTGCAGATGCTTTAAAAACTACTGGACTTGCATATTCAAAACAGCGGAATAATCCTTTTTAGTCAAACACACACACACACACACACATTCAGATTTGGCATCACCTTTTATTTAATCAAACCCATCACTCAACATCATCGCTGGACGAGTTAATGTCACAACATCCGTAAAATGAGATCTCACACGTGCTCAAACATTCACACCCTTCCAGTGTGTGTGTGTGTGTGTGTGTGTGTGCATGTGTGTGTGCATATGCAATTGTACGAGTGAGCACACACACATGCACACAGATGACAGGCAGTGAGTGGAAATGAAGGATTTGGAGTTCCATCCCGTTACATTATGCAGCAGATGGCGTCCAGGCCAAGCCCGGCCAGGCCTCTCCCAGGAGAGAAGGAGTGAGATAGAAAGAGGGGAAGAGAGAGGATGGGGGGAGGTGTAGAAAAGAGGGGTGAGGGACAAAGCTGTTGTTTTTTTTTTGTTATTTTTTAACTTGCATGTAAACTTGTGTTTGTTTCCTTTTCTCTGTGACGGACTCCCTCTCTGCTCCCCCGTGGCATCGGATGCTCGTCGCCTCCTCTCCTTTCCTCCTTTCCTCCTCTCCTCCCCTACGCTCTCCCCTCCCCTCCTCCCGCCCAGCTGAGGCTACACCTGAGCCCACACCTGAGCCCGGCCACAGAGGCCCTGACCCCAGCTGACCCACCGCCGAGAGGAGGGAAGCAGAGGACGGAGGAGGGAAAAGGTGAGAGTGGAGGGAAGGAGAGACTGTGGTGAAGCTGCAGGTGAAGTGCAGCAGGACTCAGCCAGAGATCGTTCCAAAGATGCACTTGCATTTTCGTTGTTGCTTCACTAGAAATGAAAAGGTTCAATCTTCTCTCAGTGAAGCAGCCTCAACTAATCTGAACAACATTTGTGCACGTGAACCGCAGATGACTTGATCAAATGCCACAATCAATACACACACACACACACTGATGTACACACATACAATGTGGCCTGTTAAGTCCCCCAGATCTTTGCCCCTGGCGCTTTTTGTTTTGTGTTTTCTGAATTAATTGAGCCAACGCTCAAGTGTGAGGCCAGATGTCACTGAGACCTGTGGGGATTATTAGAAATCTGTTTCCCTCATTGTTTGTGTGGACCCCTTCAACAACACAATACCTCGCGCTCTTCCCGCTGAAGTTTCCGGGAGAAACAAGCCCCACACCAGATTGCTAATGTACAAAATAACAGTCTGCTGCTCCAAGAATGGACATGGAGCCTGGAAATCGACACGTGAGACAACTTTCCTGTACCACCTCCAACGGCCGTGCTCTGTGCCCAATGGCCACCAGGGGCCCGCTCATGCCCTCCTGGTTTGGCCCGGGCAGCGCCATGTTCCTTGGCAGCGCTCTGGGCCTAATGAACTCATCAGCCAGCTGGAGACCCTGAATGGAGGGACATGGTCCACTTGGGCGAGGCTGGAGGAACCAGAGGGAGAGAGACAGAGAAGGAGAGTGGCATCGGGCTGGGGTGCTGGATATGATGAAGATGAGGGTGTGAGGGCAGCTGAAGATAACTCACAGACAAAGTAAATGAGGCAGGTGCAGCAGGAGAGGGGGGCTAGGGGTCCAACACAGGAGGGTCAGAAAGCAGCAGGAGGAGCCTGTGGACACAGAATATCTAGGTCCATGCTGCATGGGATGGGACAGAGGTGAGGACTGGGCTTCAGGTGAGCAGGTGATGAAATATGGACCTTAAAGAAGTTGGGACACATTCCAACAGGAAGAAAACAGATAACGTAGCTCAGGGGGAAGACTACAAATGGGGAAACTGGCTCCATTCTACGGTAACCAAACCTGCCTGTGCATCTGAAGCTCACAGAGCAACGTTGCTGTTACAGTGTGCGTGAATCTCCGCGCTGAGTTGCTTGCTGACTAATAATGCCTCCTCTTGCTCTCTGAAGCCATCACACTTATGTCAGCATCATCAACGAGACACCATCATCGTACTTCCTCCCAGCTCACTGTTCTCTCCCCAGTGTGTTCCTTTCTGCTCCCAGTGTGTGTGTGTGGCTGCACATCCGCGAGAGAGAGAGAGAGAGAGAGAGAGAGAGCGAGCACCTTTGTGTGTCCATATGTGTCTGGGTGGTGAAGAACTCACTGGGCGCCCTGCTGGGAGCACAGATGGTGCCGAGGCCTGCCACGGCAGCGCTGACGATGGCCACATTCTCACATGGGACCCCCAGCTTTCTGGATCCTGCACCTCCTGTTCAGGCCTGAGCCACAACCCCCACCTCACGCACACACACACACACACACACACACACAAGGCTAGTGTCCAGGCCACTGACTATTTCACTTCCCTGGAAGAAGAGGCAGAACACAACACATGGACGAGTTGGCGATCACACGCTGCCCAGAGTGTTTCCCTCCGCGTGTGTGTGTGTGTGTGTGAGTGGTGTAAGTGATGCAAATGTGAAAAGTTACTGTCAGATTTGGAGTTTCTGGGGCTAAATGATCAGTCACCACAACTTCTTCCGTCTCCTTTATTTGTTTCTTTCAAACTGCGTTTTCTCCCATCTGTCTTCATTTTCGCACACTTTCATCCGTCTCCCTCATGTCTGTACATCTTCTCTCTCTCCCTCTCCCGCACGCCCCCCGTGGCTCGCTGTCCACCTGAGAGAAGCCTCATACATCTCCTGACAAAGTGACTAATCCTTCCCATTTCACAGCTCCATCCCACTGCACCCTGGGAATGTTCAGAACTGTGTGTGTGTGTGTGTGTGTGTGTGTGTGTGTGTGTGTGTGTGTGTGTGTGTGTGTGTGATAGGCGACAGGTGGGAGTATGTCACACAAGTTCAAGGTTTTTTGTTGTAACAAGCAGCTCAGACAGCTTCGGGGTTCACCCAGCTCTGACTGATTAGAGAAATAACTACAGACGCCTCCTCACAGCGACGTCGCCTTTTGACTTTATTGGTGACAACTTCTTCACAACGACGTCCACCTGTTCAAAAAAGTGGACGACTTTATGGCCACTAAAGTCTAGTACAATTTCTTTCTCCGGCTTGGAATACAATTTGATCCTTTCCCCCCCAAAAAATCAGGTTTCAAATTTACATCTTATTTCCTACGAAAGCTGCAATATAAGGCCTCAGCTGGATTCCTGATATAAGCCTGGCAAAGAATAATCATAACCATAAATCAGAGATGGGCTTTCTTCCTGCCAGCTCTGAACGATTGTAGGAACCGCAGTGAGAGGCCATTTCCACCCGGGCTAAACTCCTGCTCCTGATGTGGCCTTTTTAAAGGAATATATCGCCCTAAAATGACTAAACGAAGCCTTTATTCACTGTAAGAAGCTGAATGTATGCCGTTCAACAGCTTGCAACAACCACGGCCATTTGGTAAGTTGCTTCTGAAATAACCTTGAGGATTGATTTCATGCTGAAACAAATGTATTTTTGAAGCATATTGAGCTGTGTGGAATCAGAGCACGAGCGGCTGCTACGTGTGTGTTTCTGATCTTTATTTGCACAAATGTAACCACTAGAAAAGTCAAAGTACCAACTCATCGATGCACAACCTGCTCTTTCCTTTGCTCTTCTGTTTTCTGATCCCAGGCAGCATCATATGAGGTCTGTCCCCCTCTGAAACGTGCATTGTGTCTGAACAAAGGGTGAGAAAACAAACAGTACATTAAACTTTAGCTTCTCATCATGTGCGTGATTTAATTTATTCAACGCTTTTGAAGGATCAAAGCTGATGAAATGAGTTTTTGTTCATTTTAAACTGTATTTCTTTTCAGAATCAAACATTTTAACGAGGAAATCATGTGATGTCTGATTGCTGCTGTGCGTCACAACACATCTAACACGGGCTGATTTCTTTAACAGACGATGACTTAAGTGAGTCCACTTAAGATTTTTACCAGCACGACTGTGACTAAATCAGACGTCATCCCCCGGACTGAAACCACCCTCCTCTCTTTGCCTCTCTGTCTCCAGAGCCAGTACATCAGCTGTGGGATGTAATTGCAGCAGGCACAAACAAAACAGCCTTGAAGGGGTCCTTCACGTCTTTGGCCGAGGGCCTTACAAACTGAGGAGGGGTCCGGGCGACGCAGACCACCAAGCACAGACCGCATCCACTTCTCCCCGTCTGTGGAGCAATTAGGGTGCTGGGCTGTGTGTGCGTGTGTGTCCGTGGGCTCCAGCTGTCAGGAGTCCTCTGTCTCCTGGTTCTGACATGTCTCTGATACACCCCGCTGTGAGTCTCTCTGTGTCACACACACTCCACGGACCCCGGCCGGAGCCCAGGGCAGGCTGTCCGTCATCTCACACTGTTCTCTCTGAAATGGTCCTTCTGGCACTGTGGTGGTACTTCTCTCTCTCTCTCTCGCTCGCTCGCTCGCTCGTAGTGTGTGTGTGGTGGCAGTGAGCATGGCAGTGGCTGCGGGCCACGGCAAGTCATCCATGCTTCCCCTTATCATTTTAATCACCTCGTTAGGCGCAGCTAGTCCCCACACTTACTGGCCACTGCCCCGCCTCTGGAACCATGCCCTCCTGACCCAGTGCTGGTGGTGCCAGTGGGCGAAGGGATGCATGACGGGTGAAACCGGAAAAAAAGAGATTTGCGAACTTCCAAGAGCTTTAAGAACTTCTTTACTAGTTTCCATACCTGAAGGTGTCAAAGGTACAAAAGAGGAAACCAGAACTTTACGTGTGTTGCATCCAGACACGGGAGGACCGTGACAAAACCGCTGAGCACAGCCGGGTTAAAGGTGCCACACCTCTCCCATATCAGACCCCCAGACTGAAAGGCACACAAAATTATTACAAATGAGGTCGTCACATCCTCTGTAGTCACTTTCTGTCTGCTTTGGTTGCTGTTGTTTGTTTGTTTGTTTGTTTGCTTTATGTCTCCTTGTCATTTTGGGCATTTTTCAATTATTCTTGATTATTTCTGTTTCATTTTTGTTGTGTGTGCCTTCTGGTCATCCTGTGCCTTTTAACGTCACTTTTAAATGAGTTTCATACAGAAGGTCTCACTCAGAGGGTTGGAGCCTCGCACCTCCAAACTATACCACAAATAAAACACAAACAAATGACACAGAAATAAAAATATATTTAGTATAACTATTACTGCAAACAAGAAATCAAATATCTGTAGCTGAAATTGTCCCTTTAGGATTGACTTTTTCTTTCAGGCTTTTAAGTTGAAAATCTCCCTGTGTTCCTCTTTCTACCTTCACTTTAAAAAACTGATCATTGTTTTCATAATTACCATTCACCCAAATAAAGAAATAAGTAAATATGCACGTGCACAAACCCATATTTATTTATTATTTTCCACCCTTTATCATGCACACATCTCTGCCTTCCCTTTGCCCACTACTCCCACGGGAGGGCCAGCGCTCGAGGGCTGAGGGGCGTGAGGAGAGAGGAGGAGTGTGTGTTTGTGAGTGTGTGAGGGAGAGAGAGGGAGAGAGAGTGAGGGGGGGGTGGTGAGTAAGGGAGGGGGCGGCGTTAGACAATACCATTCCTCAAATATATTCCATCCCCTCCGTCCCCGAAGTGAGCCTTTATTAGTCGGGATCGTTTGGATCTTATCTCGCATATGACACTCGCTGGAAGAAAGGCAGGACGGGGGATTATCTGCGCGCTGGCTTCCGATCCTCTGATTCCCGACACGGGCGAGCGTCGCTTATCTCGCCTCCCTTTTTATCCCCATCTATCACAGGCGGATGGACGAGTAGCCTCGGCTGCACTTTCCCCGCTATCTCTCCATCTCCGCCTATTGTCTCTCCGTCGCTGGGATCGCACGAGGATCTGACGGATCCCCGCAGCTTTCTGCTTTTTTTCTTGCTTTCTCTTGGTTTTTGGTGAAGACCAGCAGCTTCCCCATCACCTCAACACTTGGGCTTATTCTGATCTGCAGCACCGCCCCCCCCCTGCTTGACGTTTGACCCCTGTGCGGTTCCCATGCAGCTGCAAGTTCCCCGCTGAACAAGTAAAAGAACTTTTTTCACTTTAAACATTTTTTTTCGTTGTCATAAAGTTCAGTTAAACGTCCGATGGTTGTTTGCCCGGTGGATTATGAGTTAATTTGGAGTTGACAGTGTGTTTTAAGTTCGTTTCAAGAACAAAATAGCCTCCAACTGTTTGTCAAGGTGAGTCTGAAATGTAGAAAAAAAAACAGATGCACAAAAAAGTGCAGTCAGTTTGCTTTAGGATTCTATTTGTCTGCATTTATAAAAGTGTGTGTTACTTAAAGATGAACACGAGCTCCTGTGATTTCACGTCCAGCAGATGTCAACATTATTTTTGCCTCCATGCTGTCAAGTCGCCGCGGCCTCAGCCAAACAGATGTGTTCATCACGCTGTGACAGATGGCCCATTCTGGTTATGTTAATTCACAAAAAAGGAGAAATCCTCCCTCACAACATTGTCATATTTATTTTAAGAAGAAATCAAAAATAATCATTTGGAAAAAACCAACTCAGAAGGAGCTTTTTCTTCTGGGGCCTCGGGCTTTAATAAATTAATCATTCCTCGGATTTCGAGGCCTTCATTATTTATGAAGTTTAATGTTATTATGCAATAAACAGGGACTGAATTTGGAGGGCCCCCTGAAGCCCCCGGAGGGTTTCCGGGGGCTTCAGGGTGATCAGAAAACAAAAACAATAAGAAGAAACATTTGACAAACGTTCACTCATAAAGGATTTCCATGTGTGATGGTTGACACGGTGGTTTGATGTCGGCTTTTGTCCGCGCAGGTTCTTCAGGAGGAGCGACAGCCAACACCGCACACTAAAAATGATGCTGAGTCCGGATCAAGCTGAGGCGGACCTCTCCTGGACTCAGGCCGACCCAGAGACGATGCTCAACGGCCTCAAGTCAGCCGGCTGCACCTCTGACGAGCCGACGGAGGGCGAGGAAAGGGCCAAATGCAAATCCGAGCAGCCCCTGAGCAGGGAGGAGAAGAGGAGGAGGCGGAGAGCCACGGCCAAGTACCGCTCGGCCCACGCCACCAGAGAGAGGATCCGGGTGGAGGCGTTCAACGTGGCCTTCGCGGAACTGAGGAAATTACTTCCCACCCTACCCCCGGACAAGAAACTCTCCAAGATCGAGATCCTCAGACTGGCTATATGCTACATCTCCTATCTCAACCACGTGTTGGATGTCTAAGAGTGACCCCTCTCCCAACACCATCACCATCACACACACGCACAGGCGCGCGGGACAGAAATGCGCATGCTGCGCGTCATTTGGGTTTGGCAAAGGTGGCGATTAGGGTCGAGCGATAAACGTGGTGGGGGGGGGACATTCACTGATTTCAAATGGTCGAATGAGAACAAAAAAAATCGGGAACTTTATAGATCATAAAAAAACATTTCGTTGAACGAATCAAAAGGAAGATGTTTGATTCTGTGTGTTTTCCACTAACTGATCTAAAAATCTGTTATAAACTCATATATCGGTGTGACGCATGTCCTCACGCAAAACATCAGAAAGATGCAGCAACTTACCTTTCAGGGCCAAAATCTGTCAAAAAA
>JAUMTR010000012.1:7831817-7865544 GCA_032270685.1 Microctenopoma stevenorrisi
ACAAAGCCTGGTCCATGTGTTAAAATGCAGCCCCCGGGATGGGCCGTATTATCCCTGCCTACTTCACCAGCAGGGTCCCGGGGCTCGAGCTGGCTCGTGGTCCTTTGTCTCCAAACAGATGGAAATGGGCAGAGGAGAGGAGAAGTGGAGAATCAGAGAGAGCAGAGGAGGAGGCGGAGGAGGGAGGGGGGGAGGACTGAACGGAGGATGGAGAAGGGGAGGGGAGGGAGAGCGAGTCAGTCTGTTCTCATTAAGTGCTGTATTGAAGACGACGTCCCCCCACAATGCGTCAGCAGCCGCGGATGGTCCCCCTCTCATTCAGACTCACGCTCGGACCATCTGTACCTCGGGCCTGTCATAAGGTGTGTGTGCATGCATTAGGCCCCAGCACACAGCCCAATCTGGTGAGTTAAAATGGTGATATTCATTGGGTTTCAATTTGGTTAAGATCTTTTAAATCCAATTGTTGGGTCTTTGTTGAAGGCACCTCATTGGTTATGAGTCACTGTGAGTCAGGAGGGGAGTTTATTCATCCTGCTGTCCCTTTTCTCTCAGAAGACACACACACACACACACAAACACACACACAAAGAACCAGATTTATAATTACTGAATCATAAAGACATTAGGAAAGAATTATCTCAACTTTAATCTCCTGTTATTGTCACTGAAAATGTAGTATTTGCAAAAAGGAGACAAACACAAGTTCCCAGTGTGCGTGGCGACTTCTTAAAGAGGCTTCTTTGAGTTGACAAGAAGTCCAGATTTATGGAAAAAACTAAAAAATACTGTTAAAAATTAACATGTGAGATGTTGGAACCGGTGAACGTTTTCCACTTTTGCTTGAAAAAATATTTAAATTGTTTATCAATCTTCAAAACAGTTAGTTTTTTAATATTGTTTTGGATTTTGTTTTTTATCAACCATTCAAGTGCAGATTTTAAACCCTCTGTTCACATAACCTGCAGGCTCTGCTCATTTTGCAAGTTACGGAAAATACGTGAAGAACAAGGGTGAGTATTAGGTCATCCATCATTTCATTTTCTTATACTTGATATGGTTAATATTATAGCACAAAATATAAGTCAGCATGACTGCTGTTACCTTAAAGCTCATTCTTACTAACTTCACTGTGACAATGTATGTTTATTATATTATCTTGCCTTATTTTAACGTAAGGAACACGAGTAATTGATGGCTGAAAAGCTACTTTAGGTATGAAATTGCTGTGTTTTTTTTTGTTGTTTTTTTATTAAATAAAACATGTGGGATGGATATATTCTGCCAGATGCATTGTTTTGTTTTTATGTATACGTTGAAAAAACTCGGACTGTGACTTTAAACCCATTTGTCCCACACTTTGGGAGGTAACAATGTGGTGCGGCTCTGTTTAATGTCACTTCCTGCGTGCGCGCGGAGACCGCACATAATGGTGTCTCTTCCCGCTCCGTCTTCATTTTTACGCACTTTCATTTTTCTCCTTTATTTACAAAAAAACATCTAAACTCATAAACTCCAAGTCCCAAAGGAATCCATCTATCTTCCGGACACCAAATTGAATTGATCTCAGGGGCCCCCAACTCGCCTTGCTCAATAGGGGCCATCTGCGCGCGCCTCCCGCTCTGAATGAACGTGAAAAAGTGACAGCGCGTGCTGCTGCTCGCCGTCAGACGACGCGCGTGCCTACTGGGGCACCTCGCGCTCCCATTCATCTGTGTAATGTGATTGCAGCGCTTTCGCTGCAGCTGATTGATTCACACACCGGAGCGCGGGGGTCTTTTGTCTCCTCGTGCATGGTATTAAGCCTGTTTTATTACTTATAATTAATAGAAATAATAGTTCAACCTAGTGATGAGGGCATTGAAAATTCTAGGCGTAAATTTAAAAAAATACGTTGAAAACATTTACCTGCCAGATGGCGGAGATGCGTTTAACGTCCATGTGTATTTTGAAGTTTTCAACCCAAGTAATGGCGGCAAATTGCCACACGGTGGAGCACTAATCTAACATCTAATATTAAAGCGTGTTGGTGAGCAGCAGGTACACAATCTGTGGGATAAACAGCATAAAAATAGACCCATCTGTGGAATAAGGAAATTCATGTATTACAAAAATAGTGTGCTAAATGCAGATACATTTTTAAATGCCATATAGGTAGCACATTCACTGCTGAATTTTTCACCTTACCTGTTGATACTGTGTTTGTTTCTTAATCAAATCAATGTGCCGTCTTTTCCCAAACTCCTAACTATCATTTATTTTGTGCGTGTTTAACATGCAATCCTCCTCTTCCAGCACCCCACCCCCTCCCTATATTTGCCTCAGCGCTTGTGTTTATTTGGCTGTCTGTGGGGAGGCTCAGGGGTCGTGGCCCAGTCATGACCTGCATTGTGTTCTGGAGGGGATGAGCTACATCTTAGGGTGAGTGTGTTGTGTGTGTTGGGGTTAAGGATGCAGTTCAAAGAGAGACAAAATATTGATTCATATACAGCTGTGTAATTGCTGGAGGCATCTGCTGTCTTGTGCTTTAAATGTGTGTGTTTGGAATGAACTGGCCTGCATCTGCTTTATTTCATAGCACAATAGAAGAATAGGCAGGAATGGCAGAGAAAAATGTGAAATCAATCAGCTGCAATAGGTTTTGTGTGACCTTTATTTAACCACATACACTCATTAAGGTTAAAGGTGGCGATTGTTACACCCTTAGAGCTCTTGGAAAAGTCACAGCCCCACATTTGGATGTGCTCCTTTCAGAAGGCTGCTTGCAAATGCAAAACATCATGAGGAATATTAGTCTCATTCTGAGAAAAAATTACTATTTAAACGCATTCAGCAGACAAGAAAATTACTATTTTAGATCCTAAATCTTAGTGGCCCTGCAATAATTAAAGCAAGCTCAAAGTGAGTTATCCTACCCCAGTCAAACATGCAATGTAGATTATCAAATGTTTTTTAGGCTTTTGTTGCGGGAAGAGAAATATGTGTTTACATTCCCTTATAAGAGGTTCTTTGAAAAGCCTCAGTGACTTCATTGTGTCTCATTCACTGACTGTGTCCAAGTCAGATTGCTATCATACCACCGTCGCTTCGAGACAAGTGAGTGGTTTTATCAACTGTTCACCTCGTTCAGCTAAATGAGCGGTGATAAAAACACTGTTTATGTGCGACCGCAGATTAGAAAAGGTATGATGCTGATGGTGTCAGGACAACTGCCTTCAGCAAGACCAAGGAGCTGGGAGAGACAGTATCAAGACTACAAACCCCTCATTATCAAAGGAACTCCAGTGGGGAGGGTGCCTCGAGGTCCACATCTCCTCAGACCTGACATGGACCAGTCCACTTCATATCCAGTCCAGATGTACTAAGCAGCGCCTGTATCACCTGAGAAAGCTGAGGAAGTTGCCCTCAGGTCTTCCTATTCAGGCGTCCTGGAGAGCATCCTCACACAGATGGTATGGGAATTGCTGTGTTCAGTTGTAAAAGCTCAGAAAGTGCCGACGGTTCTGCACCATCACACATCATCACATGCTGCTTTATTACTGCCACATCACCTTGTTTACATTGCTGTTATATTATTCTGTCTAAGTTACATTTTATGCTGGAACTTGTGCTGCTGTTTAACTTGTTATCCTTATTTAACTTTATCTGGATCTGTTTTTATTGGTCATCTGTTGATTTAAATGTGAGCTTAGTTTCAAACTTTGCATGGGACAAATACAGAAGGTTCATCTTCACCCGGTGCCACTGACAAACTGAGGCTCCCCTGTGTGGACGACAGCCCCCTGGCGCCAGGTGTCGGTACTACACCTCCACATGCCGACAAGCACTGCCCCTTGTGAAATTCCTGACTACCAGGGTGATTCCTGCGGTTACCAAGGGCTGCTTCTTACTGTAGCCTACCGCCTGCTCTGGGGCAACCTATTCCGTAACCTCTGGATAAATGATCAACTATCTCCATCGGCGAGAGGTGAGTTGTGTTTTTCTACGGCTCGGGACACACGCAGATGTCAGTGTGCGGGCTCACCAGTGCGTGAAGCTCAGTTTTACAGGCGACAACGTCCTGTTGAGATTCCCGTAGCCTGTGGAAAATGTAGGTTACCGTGTCTGTCTATTTTTACACACACAGGACAAAGGCTTTTGTCCGGTGCTGGGCTCGCTGTGTGTTTTATAAGGAAAGACTGGGGAACACGCCCTTGCCGTGTCGCCTACCTGTGTGAAAGGAAACGCTTTCAACTTCACTTGAACGCTCTCAAACTGCGGCGAAACAAACGCACACGAGCGGAGTTAATAGTGTACGTAAGTGCCTCGCTGCACTTTCCAGATTTCTGCGTTGTCTGTTTGGTTTGGTAAACGTCTCCATAGCGGCCGCGTGACGCAGAAACTCGCAGCACCGCTGCGCGAGCGCGGCGGAAAGTCGACCGCGTTGTTCGCCTGGCCGAGTCCGCATTCTCCCGGCTGGCGAACCGCAGCTCAGCTGTGCGCTGTAACCTGCGGCGGCGCGGCGGACGCGGACGGATACGCGGAGTCGTCCCCCAGCGCAGAAAACAATTAGCGAGCGACCGAGCGACAGCAACACGCGGGGCTCCCGTGTGGAACAAGTTTGTCGTGCTTTGCGTTTTAAGTATTTTTTCACAAATGTGCTACTGAAGTGAAGGGCAGCGAGACGGGGGGCTTCCGAGGCCACGGCGAAACCAGGGAGTTTCCTGTGTCTAGGTCCGCCTACCTGGCGGGTCACAGGTAGGAGCTGGACGCGCGCACCTGACTGACTTTTCTGATAGAAACTCTCACATATTCCTGATATAATTAAGTTATGTGTTGTGTTTTAAACACGTTCAGCGAGTCAACTAACTTGTGTGCGAGTTACGAACTTGTAGCATACTACATGCTAGTTACCAAACATGCTAAACAGGTGCATGGCGGGAACGTTTGACTAATAACCGCTAATGTTTGATGGCTCATCGAAACAGAAGTGATTAAAGACATTAAATAGGAAATTGGAGGCAAATTATTTTCTTTACTAATTATTTGGTGCCACAAACAGTGAAAAAGTAGACATTGTTTTCAAATAGCTTGTTTGAAGCAGACCAAATAATCTCCTTGGCTCATTCATATTATGACTTGTAAACAAACAGAAATATTATTTTACAGTCACCACAATGAATCACATAAAGTACTAGCTGTAATCAGCTGTGTGGTTACCCCAAACATGCCTTGGCAGCATGGGCTGACAGCTAGAATCCAGAGATACATTAAACCTAATTCTTTGCCATAAATATAAATAAATAGTCCTTTAGTATCATTAAGGCTTTTGTGTTTTGGATGGGACTAACGACTAACAGCGTAGGGGAAACAGGTGAAAAAGCTTTTACATGTGAGTTGTTGAGGTTCAAAACCCCTCTGACTCCTAGTCCATCCCCTACCAGGTGTGTCCCTGAGCCAGACACCAGCGCCAGCTCCCTGTAAGTCGCTTTGGATAAAAGCGTCTGCAAGGAAAGTAATAAAATACATGGATATTAACTGCTACGAGCATGTGTGTTGTAATCTCTGTTAGCAAGCCTCATATTATACAGAGCAGTTTTGAAAGTTTTGGACAAAATGTTGGACGAGGCGCGTGAAAGTGAACTGTTGTCATCTGGCTGCTGATCTGGAAATTATGTCAATATAATGAGCAGCTGGAGAAGCAGCAGAGGATGTGACATATTTTCTCCTTATGACGATGACCAGAGGGTTTCAACAGTTGATGTCCTCTGTTCTCCAGAACAGGATCGTAAATGTATGGCAGAACCGTTAGAAACTGAAAATAGAAGACGTTGCTTTTTAAGAATGTTACTGCGCTTATCTGAGAAATACCGTCACTGTAGTTACTGCAGTCGTCTACAGCTGTTTCATTGACTGACCGTTGTGGATTAGCTCATTGTGGTTGCCTAGAAACACCAGCACAAAAATGCAACAGGTAGAAGCCAAATGTGAGTCCGCGAGGTTTGGAGCCAGAACAAGTCAAGTCTGTGATTAACTGCACTGCACAGCAGCGCGGGTATGTTAATATCAACTCCAGTCATTCTCTTTAAGTGTTAGTAGAGAACCAGAGTCTGCTGTTGTCTTGATTCCTCAGCTGTGTCTACATGTGCCTCAGTCAGATCTAACCGGATGTCTTAGAGGTTCAATTGGGTCACACTCGGGAATGTTAAATTGAATTCCACAGATTTAATGGCCCTCATTTGCACACTCATGGACAGCATCGCAGCGAACATGTGACAGGGCCAGAGTCCCACAGTGACTGGTTTTCATGTTCCCTCATGTCCCGGCATGTCTCATGACTGCAGCCGTCGTGGAGTTACCATCTCTCTATCTGAGGTGAAGTCATTATTATGAGCTGGTTGTGTGTTATTATGGTGTGAGGAGGAGACGTGTGATCGTGGTGATAATAGAGGCAGAGCTATGAGGGCGCCACGGGTGCAGAGGGAGGAGGTGAACAGCAGAACTGTCAGTGAGGCAGACATTTCTCTGTCTTTTTTTATGAGATAAGAACAGATTATCATCACTCGATTGTATCAAACCTCAGGTCAGATGTCACATCAGCTTAGATTCAGAGTAACTCTTAGTAATTGTGAGTTTTGATTCCTATTCTGAACACAAGTAGAGAGCTTTTCCCCCGATAGGTCAAACACACCATTAGTTCTAAATGCTAATGAGCTTCTAATAGCATCCTTGCTCACGCTGGCGTTATTTAGAGAATGTGTCCTGATGATTTTATTAATGTGGTGGAGAGTTCGTCATTTCCCGAATGTCTGCCTCCTTTCCTCTGCTTCAGATGTATTATAATTTATAATAGGTTTAAAATGAGTGAACGTGTTTCTTCTGTGGCAGATCAGTGTTGATACTATTGTTGGAATGGCATGCCTTAAAGCACGCAGGGATTTCTGACTGTGAATGAGCTACATGAGGCCTTTTCACTTCTGTTTTGCAAAAAGGTAGCACGGTGCTTGCCTGAAAGGAGGTTTCAAATGAAAACATGACACATCGTCTTGTCTGGTTCATTAGTTGCTTAATTTGCTGCTCTACAGAGGAAAACTGGGAGCACTCATTGTGTTTCCTGTTTGTGTCTTCAGAGGTTCAGGAGGAGTTTGCAGCAGAGTGCCTTGCTGCTTCAGCGGCTCCCGACTACAGCACACCCAGCTGAATACTTGTGCCTTCATCTGTTGGTTGGATTGGGAAGTATGTTTATGGGGTCAACCGTGCGCCTCCCTGGAGTTTCCCTAAACAGCCTCACAAGCGTTTCTGTCTCATAAATAATTCTTAGGCGGCTTAAGCAGCAGCTTTAACATGTGAGAGCTTGAAATAACAGATTTTCAAATATATACTTTTACACCTGTAGTTTAGCGCAGCTGGTCTGGACGGAGGGAGGAAAACCGATCGGCCCACTGACCTTTCACAAACAAACTGAGAGCTGTAAATATGACATCACACAAGCAGTCATTTCGCACTGCATGGACCCAAGCAGGGAAAACAAATTTCAGTGAGTGACAGAAGCCGTTTTAATGCTCTACTGCAGTAACATTTAGTTGAACCACACAGCGATCACAGGAAGATCAAACGAGCATCATTAGTGTTATTAGACAGCTGATGGGCCACACGTCATGGCTAAAAACCAACAGGTAGAGACAGGACGAATATCACAGAGGGATTACTCTGTGATCAACACATCACTCACTCTTTAATGGACGTAATGAAGTGTTTCGTTCACATTTTTCTGCTGTTAAAACATTTCTTCAAAACGAGGGTCCAAACTATTAAACCTGGGAGAAGGTTCCCGAGTTTGCACACACATGCATGCCCCAAGCTACAACCGTAGAAAGGAAATCAGCCACGTCACCCTTTAATTGGCCGTGTCATTTCTGTTCTCACATAATTTGTTCACGTTACACTACATAAGCCGGGGAGTCATCGAGTAGGTAATTCCATGTTCCATGTTGATAAGAGAATCTGGACTGCACGCTCATGTCTCAGTGCTTTTATTGTGAAGAGATGTGAAGGTGCAGTTGAGCAGCACTGGTTTGTTTTTGGCGGCTGACAGGAGATGTCCGCCGGCACTCTGCTCAGATGAAAGCACCTTTTTGGGGTGTTAACATTTAAGTATATGCCTAGTGTGTATAATCTAGTTGTAATTTCTTAGAGGGCGGTTTAAGTGTCATCTTCCATGTGTGACAGGATTGGCACACAAAGGTGATTTTGTTTTCACAGTTACAGGGAAATGGCTTTGTGAGACACTGTACCCTCTATGCTTTATTGCTGTGATATCATTTTATCATAGTCCTCCCCCTCTGCCTTTTTGCCACTGTCTGCCGGTACAAACAGACAAGCTGACAGCCCAGCAGGGGTCTTGGATTACTGTGAAGAACCTGCTGTAGCTCCCTCCCTCCCGGAGTAGGGGATTCCTCTTTCAGCTTTTTACTCTCCCTTCAGTCTAAAAGTAGTTCCGCTTACCACTTTTCTCTGGCATGGAACGAGAGAAACCACATCAGAGAACACCCATATATCCCGTTTCACCTCCATAAAGGCCTCTCCTACGTTGGCACTGTACACCTGCAGGGAGTCTGCTCAGCGTGAAGTATCTGAAATGGTCACAGCTAAGTTGTGTTTTTAGACGAAACACTGAAGTGGGGGAACAATCGATCAGCTTTTAACCCAGCTGCTTGTTTCTGCACTTTGAATGAACCCGGACCACGCTCTCATTAAACTCAGTTAATCCCCCATTTAGCGACATGGTCCTGCTTTTAAGAGGATTAAACTAGGTGATGGAAATGCCTCTGTGATGTTGGCCAGCTTGTTTATCAGCTGTTGTTCAATAGTTCAATCAGCAGTAAACCATTAAAAACGTGGCTACTTATCAACCTTATGTCACTTTAAAACCAGATTCTTAAACCACGACCTGGTGACCGGAGCTTGCAGTGCAGCATTAAGCATCTTTCATTTCACTTCATTTAGTCTCTTATAAAAACTTAGGTAAAGCTACATGACCAGGGATTTTATTTCTAAGTTACCAAAATAATGGTATGAGAGAGAGACATCTAGACGCCCATGTTAACAAAGGCTTTTGCCTCCTGGGAAGTATTCAGTAGGTGCTCAGGATCAGTAATGCAGCTGGCTGACGCCGAGACTGCCCAGAAACCAGCTGTGGGAGGATTTGTCACCGTGTGAGGATGATTCAGGTATTTAAATGATTTGCAGAACGAGCAGATCCAAATAAGCTGTTGTGCAATCTTCAAAGCGTTTCCAGGAGTGTGAGACAATCACGCATACACACACACACACACACACACACACACACAGAGTCACTGATGTATCGACACCACATTCGTTTGTTGTCAATGCAGAAAATCAGGGATTTCTCGTGGGGGGGGGGTCTTGCTCACTTTACCACCACCTGTAAGACAAGTGGAGCCATAAATCAGTCACAGATCTTTGAGGTTGTGCTCAAAGCCCTGCCTCAGAGTGTCTGTGCAGGTTTGTATGTGGAGGACGTTGTGCAGCTTGAGGCCATGTCGTGACAAAGTGAGGGTAGGAAACAGGAGAAAGCCTTAAAAGCGCACATGGTGATACATAAATAAAATGTAAAAACGTGTTCATACCTCTAGAATAGTTTAACCCCAGAGCTGAGATTTAATGTCGGCTGTATGCGTCCTCCTCTCCATAGGGTTTACGACTATTTAATGCCAAGTGTAAGCAACCTGGCTCAAAGTGCACACGTACAAGGGAGCGAGTGTTATCTGAGCAGAAATTTGATTTAAGTGTGTTGAGTTTTTACTATCTGTGTATTTAACATTTACCATTTCTCATCTTGCCCACAGCAGTCTGAGAGACTGTGAGTGTGTGTGTGTGTGTGTGTGCGTTGTGCATGTACCTTACACAAGTGTTTACAGCATGCCTCAGGCTGCTCGACTCTCTGACTCACGTTTATCCTCCTCTTGCTCCTTTGTGCAGTTACTCAAATATGTACTTTTAATCTGACTCTGAGCCAAATTTACCTCATTCAAAAACCTCTGCACAGTTTTTTCTCTTTTCCATGTGAACTGTGTGACTGCACCAAATCAAGTGCACTCAATAAACAGCCTATTATCGCCTACTTTTCCTCCCTAATGCAGTCTTAGAAAACTCCTCCTGGTCCTGGAGCACGCAGAGTTACTGCATCTCGGTTTTTATGAACTGTTTGATGTTGAATTGTTATTTTGCATCTACTGATGGTGCTCTCAGATTTTTTTTGCCACATGCTGATTTTCTTGATTTAAGTAGAAAGGACAAATTACCCTAAACTGCCACTAAAAGAATGAAAGAATGACTCACTGCACCGCCACAAACGCTGTGCCGGAGCATTCGAGAGGAATGCTCACCTAGAATTCTTAATGATTCTAGGTGAGCATTTAGGACCATCTTAAATCGGTCCTAAATTGTGCCTTTCAAGCACAAAACTAGCAGAAGCACATCACGGCTCATCCAGTGGGGATGGTTTGAGTCGTCTCACCTATATCACCAATATTGTCTGTGTGTACCTCTACAAATAGAAGCTAGTTACAGTGTGCGCGCATTTAGCGTTTGTTGTGCTCATTGTGTTTGTTGATGGGCGGCGTTCACATTTCTTAACTGTAGCATGCCTTTGTGTGTCAGCAGATAGGAATGCTGCAGAGAGGGGAAGAAATAAGCCTGATTCTCAGGAACAATTCTACAGAGGAATCTGTTTTTAATGTGATGAATTTATTAGTTGATCAGAAATAATGAGCTGCTGATTCCGGCCTTTCAGTAGGAAGATGTCATCTTCACGGGTCTTTGAAATTGTGATTGATTTCTTTTTTGTTATTTATGTTAATGGGTCTTATTTATGTCACTGCGAAAGAAAGTAACAAGGATGATTTAATATAAGTTAGTTAGTTAAGTTAGCTAGTTACCCATTTGCTGTTATTAACCTCCAAACAAAACAACACAGAAACACAGGTCTGTGCTAGTTCTTCTGTTTAATAAAAGGCCCCGTTATCTCCCCACGCTCTCATTGTGTTCAGATGACATGACGCATAACTGTAAGAGCACCTTGCTGTTTCATGGCAGCACTGCTTCTTATCTGTACCGTGCAGGTTTTATGCGTGAGAGGTACCACTGAAAGATGAAAATACAGGACTCGGTGGTCTTTATTCCATGTCACACACACTCTCCTCCTTGTAGGCTGCTGCTGTCTCTAACTGTCTAATGTGGGCATGTTTCCCAGACGTTTCACATTATGAATTCAAATCCTCCATCTGTCTTCTTCCCCCACCAGGTTGATGTTTCCTCAACGAGCGCCCCCAGGGTCGCTTTCAAGCCCGACTGCCGACAGCTCGCCACCTCTGTCAGGCTCCTGAGCGAACCGATCGATCGCCTCCAGCTCAACGAGACAGCGGGCAAGGTTCCGCTGTAGCTGCTAGCGGTCGAGCCGAGCCCAGCGGCCTGGGCGGGACAGCGTCACCATGGACACAGAGTCCACCCACTCGGGTTATTCCTACTACTCCCGGGGATCTCACAGACATGGGTAAGGCTCCTGTCTCTGCTTTTATTGAGAGGGTCTAAAGTTATTTTGTTCCATTCTATGATGTTCTTCCGGTTAGTAGTTTATCTTTTTCTTTCCTTCACGCACTCTCAGTCCGTCCCACCTCTCGTGTATCTCTGCCTTCCTCTTTGGCCCGGCAGCGCTCGCGGAGGCGCATTAGCCTGTCAGCGGTGAAATGGCTGCGGTTGACAGGCCTCAGGAAGGCGGCGGGAGACAGGTGCTGAAGAGGGCTGACTGACTGATAGCTCGGCGGATACGCTGAGAGGGGGCTCCTCTTCCACAACAGCCCCTCCCTTGTCAGAGTGGCCCCCCTCTCACCCGCTCACCGTATATCTCTCTCACGTATCTATTGCCACGCCCTCCATCGGTGCCACCTGTTGAAGGGATGTTGTGTCCCTTCGAAAGATGTGAGGTTTGCCGTCAGCGTGCTCTCCTTATCACGTCTTCTCTCACACTCTGTCCCCTCGCTCTTTATCCTTCTCTCTCTTGTCTCCTTTATCTCACTCTTCTCCTTGTCACACTGTAATGTTTTTGCTCCCGTGTGTCCACTACGACATGAATGCAGCAGCTGCCCTTCCCTCACTCGCTCTTGACCTCTTCCCCGTATCGCCTTCTCTCCCCCCCCTCCCCCTCTTAAACGGATTCCTCACTGCTCTCTGAGGATGGGTAGGCGCAGGCGTATCACTTGCTCCCCTCTCGCTCACGTTCCCTGCTGGAGGAATGTGCCCTTGTAGCTCAGCGTTACACAAATCAAAAGTGGTCTCACTTCATCTGGAATCAAAGAGCGAGGGGAGAGGGCAGAATAGTGGCAGCAGCCATAGTCACGGCGCTCCCGTCCCCTTTTTCGTTACTCTTTCGGCTGGCTTTTAAGTGAGTGACAGCAAATTGGAAAGGATTATACGGGCATCGCTGCCAAGCGCCTTTTCCGCTCCCCTGCTCCTCCACTCTGACCACAACTGTGCCAAAGCCACCAGCTGGCCTTTAATTTCATATATAAAAAACCCAAACTGTTGCATTTGAAACCCCTCTCCACTGTCGTCTGAAGGTAATCTTTCTATGCTGAGGGCTGCCACGCGTGCGTCAGTTCTGCTTCACTGTGGTTTAATTACACTGATACAGGGAACAGATGCAGTCGCGGGGGAGCGTGTTCACTGCTTCTGTACATGAACCCATAAAAAAAGATCTTCCTGCTTTCATGTGTGTGCATGTGTCAATCCTAAACACAATTCATCACAATATAATAGAGCAGAAGAACGGAACATGGCGGGGTAATTGAATATAATCCTCACATGGTGTCAACGACACTTAAAGTAATGACAACGATCTTCTTTATTTGCATTTGATAAATCTTTTCTATTCCTTTCTGATTATGTTTGGCTGCTTCCAGAGCACAAATGACCAGTGCTCTTTTCAATACCTGTGTTTCTTTAACAGTAAAGTCCATTAATAGGATTTTCTCTGAATTCATGAATTATCAATACCTTCACAGCCTTTTCAAAGTAAGGAATCCACTTTGAGGAACATGATCCAGTTCTCGAATGTTACCAAAGCCTCCCTCTGTCACTTCATCATTTGGATCGTTTAAATGATTACGAAATTGCAAATCTCAAATTAGCCTTGGTTCATAATTGGTTCTTATGATTGGTATAACTCCAATAATAGAGCAGCACACAGACATTTTTCACACGCTCGCATCCTGGATATCTCTTGGGTTTGCTTGCTCATTTAACATCAGTTTATCAGCAGAGAAATCAACGTGGAAAATGAATGTCGCAGCCCTCAAACCCCATTCTGAATATTCTGATCACTGACAAAACTGTGTGAGTTTGTCACCACACTGCAGCGTCAGACATTGCGGTCCATTGGAGTGGAACTACTCAATCAAGCCTGTTCTCATTTTTCATCTTCATCAATTTACACATTTCAATCTTAGAACAATGCTGAATGATAAATACAGACTCCTGCCACCTGCTGGTGTGGAGAATTATTCTTTTAGAACCTACAGCACGTGCTAGCTGGCTATTAGCTTTAGTCTTTGCAGTGCGAGAGTCTCACCACGAAGTCTTCAAAAGTCTCGGCCGTCTGTTGTGTCTCTGCCAAAACCCAAGAGTTAAAGACAATTTGTTCAGTTCATTCACTCAAATATGTATTCTTTATTAGCTCGACTGGCTGTCGAATCACAGCACAGCTAACGGTGCTAAACTTACCTAAACCGTCCTTGATTAAAATATGTGACAGCTGACCTCTGTGAACTCAGGCAGGACGTTGGCAGTAGGAATGTGTCACCTCACTGTAGTGTTAAATGTACATTTACAGTTCAACAGTGCGTGACACCAGACCTGTACTCGCATGTGTGTGCAGGAATAGTTGCAACCAGCCTTCGAATTAATGCATTACACATAAACATGGGCAACCAGGGCAAACGTTCCACAGTGAATAAAATCCATAAAGGCGACAATTAAAAAACACGTGCTTGCACTGTTTCTGTTTTCTAAATCGTGCTATGATAAAGAACGGAATGAGAACGAAAACACTTGTGTTTTTTTACTAGTTCCAAAAAAGCTTAAATTAATATCAGAGAAAGCTTTCATTTCCACAACATTCCATTATTGCATGCTGTCCCCCTCCCTCCTTTGCTCTGTGACACGTTTATGGTTTTTCAGATGTCCTAGCTGAGTGTGTGGTTGGTCAGTTCTTATTTGGCTTCACAACTCTACCCGTTTGGCTGTGGCCGTCCACCGGAGCTTTGTCTCAGATGGCTGCACTCAAACAAAGCTCCTCTGTTACACAGGTGTGTATGTGCTGCTCTGCCAGCCAAAGAGAGATCAAATTGGTCCACAGATAGTTTGGCGCGCCACGCTAGCTGGCTGCAGTGCTCCAGGAGCCATTCTGCCACCAGTGTCCCTCTGTGTGCTCACAGCCACACTCATCCTCAGGTGTTATGAGGAAACTGTACTGTCACAGACTAGTTGGCACAACTCTGCCCAATCTCAGCAGCCATCTCTGCCCCCACGGGACCCCCCCCCTCCCCTCGCATTCTTTTCTTTTCCAAATAGACATACCCATTTCAGAGATCCACACCGCAAGTCAAATTCCATTAATCAAATCATAGCGCAGCATACACAGCACAGTACCAACGGACCGGCTGCATGCTAATGAGGCAGGAAGAGGATGTGGGAAGGGGGTGGAGGGAGGAGTGTGTGTGTGTGTGTGTGTGTGTGTGTGTGTGTGTGTGTTGGGTGCAATGTTGCAGTGCAATTTCCCTAGAAGCTTGCTGAAGGGGGAATGTGAAATTTAATGGGGGCGAGGGGCTGGTAGATGGAGGTCATTGTGCTCAAACCACTCTCTGGTTGCCCACAGGTCTGCTCGCATGTGTAATTCCTCTTTGTGTACATCCACACGTCCATCTCCGCAATTTCCCCCTTTCTTCCACATTTGTAGTCTTGCCAGCATTTCGAAAACCTTCTCAGGCTGCTCAGGTTCTAGGCTGCAGCGAGCCTTCCAAATCTTCCTTTTTGCTGGATAATCAAACGTGCAGACAAACACAGACTGTTTGCTACACGCTGTCCCTGCCTGCACTTTGAACCCTGCCACTCCTCCTCTGGATTGGTGCACATCTGTTCTTGTGTTGCTTCAGTCAGCGTTGTCTGTTTTATTTTTTCTCTGTTGAAGGTTCATCAGGTGAAGAGTTATCTTTGTTTTCCCTCAGCACATGCTCAGTTAGCAACAATGATATTGGTAGTACGAATATTTGCCTTGGTTTTCATTCTCCTGATGACTTTGAGGTAAGATCACTGCTTCACAGCTCCCCTCGTCTCCTCCATGCTCCTACTTCCACAGCACTCCTCCCTAATTATTAATCATAATCAGCCACAGCCTATGACTGATAATCACTTCCCGCTGGAGTCACTATTGCTGCAGCGGTGATGATGGCTGTAATAATATTTAAAGTAATACTGATAGCTGTAATATATTTAAGGCTTACATCACCTCCTAATCTCCTGGATTTATTAGATGAGGACATGTCAGTGGCTCTGTCTGTGAAGGACGCTGCCGCAGGCTATGGAGAATATACTCTTGTTGTGTGCAGATTAGAAATCGTGTGCACATTCAAAAGGAAGTACAAGAATAGAGAAACAGAAAGCAGGGCGGGTCCAATGTAACGCTGTTAGGCTGTGCCAGTTCCACTGCTCAGTCACTGTGGTACCTCCATCACCCCCACAGACAGGATATCCTGCACATCACTGTCATGAGTCAGTGTAACGTCATTGTCGATGGTCTAACCATGTCTAACCATGTCAGACTTGATTTGATTTAAGACAAATGCAGAGGAAGCACTTGTGTTGTAATGTTGCTCATCCAGAGGAAGTGTTTACCACGAAACGGGACACTAGTAGACCACCAAGTAAGACAAGGAAAACGGCATCAAGAAGGATCCTTTTCAACGCGTGCAATGTGTTTGCAGCAATCTCTGTTCAGCATTTTCTGTGTGTAATATCTGAATGAGATTTGACAGCTCTGGCTCTGCAGTGTGCTTGTCTCTCTTAACTGCCCTCAAACTCAATATCTGCAAAATGCAACTGCTCTAATGCAGGTTAAACATGAGGAAGATGTTGCTGAAATTAGTTCAAAACGTATATACTGTATATCCAAGACGTCAGCCGCTGGAGGGTGGAGGAGCCAGAGGAGGGATTAGCTGGGGCTGTGGAGCTTTTCTGTGGTAATAGAGCTGCAGAGTGGGCACCGTGCCACGTGGTGATGGTGATGCTGTGGAGACCTGCACAGGATTATGGCTTTTAAGTGCAGGGGGTCAGTCTGGCTAATGCAGCTCATATGTCAGGACAGAAGGCCTTGTAGAGAGAGAGAGAGAGAGAGAGAGTGACACTGATAGAGCAAGGAAGGATGCAGAGGGAGGGGGCTTCATGCTCCATCATTCATCAGAAATTAGTTCAGAGACTGAAAGGAAGCATAGTGTTATTTCTCCACCTCCACACAACAAGCTGCTCTGGTCTTATCTGACCGGTAGTTCTTTGCTGCAGCGTCTGTGCAAAACAAATTGTCATCTTTGCTTTTGGTTTATTTTACAGGGAGCGAAGCCGAGACCGCCACAAGTCCCGCAGTAAAGACAGCCGCTCAGAAAAGTCTGTAACAATAAACACGCCGCCTGCAGAGCCGCTGCTGGGTGTCTCGGCTGTCCGGGGTGAGCAGGTCCAGGTACGGCTCCACACAATCATCGCACCACATTTGCTGTCTTCTAATGTAACGCACACGAGACCCGCTAGACTGATTTATAAAGGATTTGGAGCACAGAAGATTTATCAGTCACTAGTCTAAAATGAATTGGAGCGATAGGCGTGTTAGCAGCCTGGGCAGGGACAGGCCAGCTGGTATGTCAGGGCAAAAGCCAGGAGGGGCATTCCACTTCTGGTGAGGTGTGGGCTGGCACTTCCAGGAAATGTAAACGACCTGCTACAGGATATGGACACAGCAAGCTGCTTCTCTGCTCAGCTCAACCTTACTTTATCTCCTGTTTCATTGAAAGCTCTTAATCTTTACTGCGGAAAATGAGTGAAGTTATTATTCTGTTCAGTGTACGGTGGGGAAGTGGCTTCGCTGACCCCCACCCCACAAAAATGGACCAGGCCAAACCGAAACGGTCAAAATTCCAACTGTACTCTCAGACATCAAAGCCAGCATGGCGCCTGTGAGTGGAACTAACAAATATGGATTGTGTGATGGATTATTTGATCAAACAGAAACGTGAGGTAGGAAGTGATTTATCGTGTCATATTTTAACAGATCAGTAATGTGAGCGACACCATCACAATGTATGTTTGTGCCAAACATTATACAGGATAAATCCTGCATCGTGAAACATTTACAGCCAAGAAGCTTTATACTTTACAGCTTTGACTTTCTTTTGACCACTTTACTTCAGCCTCTCTCTCCTCTCTGCTCTACATCTGTTTGCCTTTTCATAAAGATGTCGGCTTACTCATAGGTGAGCTGAAAGCCCGTATCTGTGCAGGTGCTGTTTGCACCGGTCCAGATGTTTTCACTGCATTTTGAAGTTTTGTGTTTGTGCACCCACACACTGACCCTTTTATAAAGACAAACAGTTGTCTTCATCAAGTGTTCAGCTTAACCCGCTGAAGGGAAAAGATGACGGATACCAACACGCGCAGACGGTCCAGCGCTCCCCGTCGTTCACTGTCCTACTTGGCACTCAGTGTTGCTTATGGCGAGACGCGCTAGCAGAGTGTTTTTAGTCTGCATACTGTGTCTAAATTCACCACGTGACAGGATTTGCCACAGAGCACAGACGTTCTTAGTATTTTTGCTCATCATGTCTTATTCATGCCGAGGCCTGCAGTGGTGCTGCTCACAGGGCGGGGAGTGTTTGGCTTTAGTTTGAATAATCAGAGCCACCGATTCTACTGAGAGAGAGGCTCAGCATAAATCAGCGTGTGTGTGTGTGTGTGTGCGTGTGCGTGCGCGTGCGTGCGCCCGTGTGTGTGTGTGTGCGTGATCATGCTCTTGCTCTGCTCTCTGCTCTGTGATCTCACATATGCTCCCGTATGTGAATGAGTGCGTCACTCTCGTCTCAGAGTTGAACAGAGAAAGAGAGCTGCGCTCATTTCCCCTCTGTTGGGACTTAATCAGAGTCGTGGCTGACTGATCAGCACATTGCACGGGGCGGGGATGTCCTCACAATCCAGCACAAAAGTTTCTCGTGGCTGTGATGGGTCTGCGGTGCCTCACCGCAGGAATTTTAGAAACACAGAACTTGCTTTACATAGGAAAGTGTGTGGTGAAGCACAGCTCCAAACCCAGCAGAGAATAGTTGTTGTCGAGAGAACTGTGCGTATTTACAAGATGCTCAGGACACGCTAAAGCAGCTGTGAGCCACATTAATAGGAAAAGCTTCGTCGCCCCACTCAGCAAAACCATTCTAATCAGCTGCTGGATCCAGCTCCATGCAAGAGTGGCATCGATCCCGTCATCAAACTCTGCACAATACAGCTGCACCAGACTGTTGTGAAACAGAATCCAAGGTTGAAGTGGGATTTGAGATTCACCATACAGCTGTTCTTCTCGTTACATTGAGCGGCCTGGTAGCTCAATGGGTTAAGCGTCAGACTGGAATGCAGCAGGTCGCAGGTTCGAATCCCAGTCTCACTCCTAATCCATCCCCTACCAGGTGTGTCAAAGCCAGACACCCAGCGCTAGCTCCCTGTAAGTCGCTTTGGATTAAAGTCTGCCAAGTAAAGTAAAGTAAAAGTAATTGAGCGTTTACACTTGAACCAGCCTGATGTGATTACACAACGCTCACATCTTACAAAGTTCTCGTGTCTTTCTAAAAGATTACTGATGCTGTTTAAATCAAACACTAGACGCAGAGTTTAAAGGAACATTGTGCTGTGACTGCAGGGTCTGTGAAATTAAAGAGAATCAGAATGTACCAGTTCTTTGAAGTTGCTTTTTTTTCTTCTACGCCATATTTGTGCCCCTCAGTCTCCCGCTGGTTCACCTTCCTCTCGCCCTTCCTGCAGCTCACTTCATTGAACCCAATTAAACTCAGCTGCTTTGTGGTATCAGTTGCTGCAACAGCCAGATCCAAACCTCGTAATTGCAACAGCAGCAGCATCGCTCCAGGTATTCCTCGACAGAACCTGAGATTCTGTGCATTTGTGTTCATGTTTGGGATCCGTTTCCTGTTCTGAGCACCTCCTGGATTAGTCTCCTGTGAAACTGAATCTCGAATGTCACGGCAAGTGATGCTGCTGATTGCAGTAATCCCACTGCAATTAATTTAGATCAACCACAGTATGTAGCAGTTTCATTTTGCAGCCTAGTGGCGGGATTCGAGGATTAGGTCTGCATTATTCTATATTTTTCCTATTGTCTACAGATCTCATGAAAAGACTCAAACAATTTATGTTATTATTAGTAGTATTATTATTATGAACATATAATCACTGTGGGTTTGTGTCTGCAGGACTGTCGATCAGTTATGAGGTCGTGTCCTACCTCCTCTCGACACTCGCAGACGCACACAGACTTACACACACTCATCTCAGCCACACCGCGGTGCTCACTGGGTCAGAAGCAATGGCCAGAGAGTGGTGCTGAGGCAAGAGAAGAGCAGAGAATGAAAGAGGACGCCTGGAGGGAGAGCAGGAAAGAAAAGAGAGAGTGAGAATGAGGACGGTAGAGACGCATCTTTAGATGGATGGTAATACCGTCTAATTTAGATTGCTCTCCTGCCTGATTAGTATGCTCCCCTCCTTCTCCTCCTGCTGACTCCCTCCATCCCTGCTGTTGTCAGGACATCCCATGTGATTGTCTTATCATCCCCAACTTCTTCTCTGTCACTCTTCACGCTCCCTCACTCTCCTCCTTTCTCCATAAAGCCGCTTACATTATATGGCAAGTGAGTGTCTCACACAATACCTCCTGAGGCATGATGGGAGAAAAGGCAGGGGCTGGACTAGAGTCAGCAGAGACTCAGATGGGTCATACACACAGACAGTGGGATGGATCTGAGGCAGGAGGGCAGTCGCTGAATATACACATGATGTTTGGTTGAGCTGGGTCAAAGTAAAATTTGCCCAGTGAGGGTTTCAGGATGCAGTCGCCAAGAGTGATGGAGGCGGGAGACGAGGTGCTGCAGGTGTTTGAGCTTTGTGAGATGATCGGGGAGGAAAGGGAAGTGATTGTCAGCACCATAGAAGGAGACACTAACACTAACTCGGCACCAGTTCCCGGCTGTGGACCAGGGACTAAACCGAGCCTGGTAAGACTTAAGTTCTAAGGAGCATTGATTATTTGTGCACGGTATGTTGTCTATGAGTCATAAAAAGCATTTATGGAAGTAACCTCTCCGAGGAGTCTGTCTTCTTTTACGCCCCTTTTAATGGTTGCTCAAAGCAAATTCAGTGAAACGTGATTAAGGTTTTCCTCCTGACCATCACCTCCGTAGTCTCTGCGTGGTTGGACTCATGAGTCAGCGGTAGCTCAGTGTCTTACAAATACTGTTTTTGTCTACGTTTGCTAAATTAGACGTTCTTTGATCCCCGCCTGTGTTCCATGACCTTTCTGTGCATAATCCCTTTAAGCCATCCTACAATTTACATCATTATCAAGTGCTGCTCAACTGTCAGTCTCCCATTGTCTGGCAGTCGCTCGCCTGCTCTGTGAATTAGCCGAGCGAACTTTTTTAAGTGCCTTCTTTCCTTGTCGTGACAAGTTCTTGGCACGTGGTCTGCAGCCAGAACAAAGGTGGTTTTAAATGGCTGTGAAGAGCTCTTTTGGACAACATATTTTACACACACCACACCACCTTGCTCCCAGGAGTGAGCAGAGTGCACTTGTTCCGGTGCTGAGAGGGGGGGCTTTGTTTGCAGCCCACTTATAGCAGAACAACAGAAAACGGGCTTTTAGTGGGCATTTGATTTACTGGGAGAGACAATAGCTGCTATTAATACTCTGGTGGAGGAAAATACATCCTTGAAAGCTTTAGAGATGCATGCTGGCTGACATGGCAGCCGGTGTGCTATACATACCTGCCAACCCATGAAAGCACATGCACTACATTGATCATGTGTTTACTGTTCTGGTATTTGTGTTTGGGCTCTAGACAGACGGACTGCTCAGTGTTAAGAAGAATTTCTGCAGGTTGGTGTGTGCAAAATATGATGAGAGAAAAGAGATTTTATCTGACCAAAGCGTTTGGTTTTTTGGCAAATATCAGCTGAAGCTGTCGCACAGTTTTATAAAGTTTATCATCAAAAACACCCTGAGGACTTTGAGCGAGGGCTATGCCATTAGAAAATCCCTCCGATCCCAAGAACCCGCCCTGTAAAGCCGGTTATTTAATACGTGTGTCTGTGTGTAGTTCAGATGTCTTGCTGGATGTGTGTAAAGCTCAGCCGCTACTGTATCGTGTTGCAGCACTCAGTTTGCAGTGTTGCCAAAAATGTCATCAAAGAAATACTCTGAAGGCACATTCTGGTTCTTATCAAACCACCGTCTCGCTGAGTTTGTGAAACCAACGCTACATAACCGCTGCCGGCTGGAATGTGGCTGAAGAAAGGATTTCCTCCGTGGCTGGCTGGTTTGGGGATCAATCAATATGATATGATGATCCCGTTTTTTATCAGTGTTCACGTACTGTACTGCAGTTTTCAGAAACTAAAAGTCTGCATTGAGTGTCTGAACGTCTGCGTCGGCCTGCGCTGTGTTAGTGACTGTTGTAGTGGTTTGAAGTAGAAAGAGGGAGAGAATCACCTTCTCTCAAGAAGTCAATTATAGATAGATAGATAGATATTTGTGTGCTAATCAAAGGGGGAAGTGGAAACTCTGGCGTTTCTTTCTGTTTACCCTCATCTGCCCTCTTTGAACGCGTCACAGTGGATGTTTCTGTTCGTCAGCTGCCTCAGCTCCTCCCAGCACACAGGAATTGCTTGTAAAAACTAGTCTTGGTTGAATGACTCCCAGCAGACAGAGCACGAGAGTAGACCTGACAGGCGTCCGGCTGCAGGCCTTATATTTCTGAGGCATTCTGAGGGAAAGATTTTCCATGATGGATCAGTCCTTCCCTGCCCTTTAATTGGCTGCCTTGTTATGGAACATTTCCATCCAGCCCTCGCCTTTTTCTTTCCCTTCTTTGTTGTCCCTCCTCTCTGTTTCAGCCGTCTTCGTGTGATGAATGGGCCTGGGCCTCCTGCACGCTGCTGAGTCTGAACCATATCAGACCCAGGAAATGTGGGTCACTAATGTCTATTTTTAGTCATGTCAGCAGTTGGCAAACCCAGGTAGTAGTAAGGCTCCAATAACAACAGTGAGTACAGCAAAAGACAAAGGAGATCAGTGGTTCATAGATCAGCCATAGAAGCTGGAAGTAGTGTGTGTGTGTGTGTGTGTGTGTGTGTGTGTGCGTGTGATCCAGGGTTATGAAACAAGAGTGATGAGTGGTGATGAGTGTATTACAGCCACAAGGCCTGAGAACAGGTGATTCATGTCTCCCCTGGGTGTTTTCGAGGTTCTCTCCCTTACAGCTAATGCCTATTGATTTCCTTTCTCTCTCACTCTCTCTGTCTCTCTCTCTTTCTGTCTTTTACACACACACACACACACACAGGCCTGTCTTCAGCTGGATGGTAAAATGTTAAAAATCTATGTTTAAAGAAAACCATAATCAGGAGACATGTAAACAAACCTGCATGTTAGATTTCCTCTCACTTTGTTGTAATAAATACCTCATGTGCTGCTGGGGAACTGCTCACACCGCGCTCGTCTCCTTCCCCGATGAATCACGCTGTATCTGAAACTTGTGACTCACTTTCAGCGCAGCGCTCATCTCCGCTAATACACAAAGAAAATAATGAGGTTTTGCTCACTCTTCCTCTCTGCAGGGCATAATTGATTCACGTGAGCAAACAGCCTGTTTCACAAATCTCTGTGGACACGCTGAGGGCCTCTCCACTCCGCCTCGCTCATCATTAATGAAGAGGCTTTCACAGCAGTGCTCCAGAAACAATCTCCACTCTGACTGATTTGACTGAAATATTTATTATTTATGTTTGTTTGCGTGCATGTTGTTTTGGGTTATCAGGGTTTTGTATGTGCTGTCGGAGGCACTTAATGTCCCCCAACTGTCAAGTGAAACACATGAAACTGATGCCGAGTTGATTGGGTGTTAACGGATGCATCGTGTTTGTTGTATTCACACAGAGATTTGCGCATAGTTAAAACAGTGAACTAAACCTCAAACACGACTGTAATCAGCCAATGCAGTGCTCGAGGGAATTGTTTGGGGACAGGCCGATCCCCGTGAGCTGCTGTGTGTCACAGTACCAGTGTACCGGGACTCGAACCAAACCAATAAATGAAATCGTCTTTCTGCATTTACTCTGATTATCTTATGTCAGTTTGAAATGTGTTGTGGTGTTTGTTTTATTGACTTGCAGGAATAAATGGCACGCAGACTCTGCACAGATGCATGTCAAGAACGCACGTCTTCACTCTCTGACCTGTTGAACTCGAGTCGTACATTCCACCGCGTGGTTTATTGCTCACGAGATGGTGCAGCTTTGACGTGTTGCTCTGCGAGATGAGTACTTACTAGAACAGGGTCATGTCAGAGGTCAGATGAAGCCGCTTTTGACTGTTGGAGTGAAAACCTATACCAACATGTCATCTCCTAGGACGGATAGTGCTGCTGGAAATAGACACGTTAACTCATGTTTATCAGGTTAAAATGTCTGGATTTGATGTATTTACACATTCAAAATGTGTTCAGGCTTCTGTCAGTCAGATCACATGAAACCACACCATAATGAATGAATACTGCTTATTTCACCATGAATATTTGATTTATTTTAGGTGCTTTGATTATATCCTCTCCCTATTTAAATTCCTGACACAGTGATTTTTACTGAAACAGAAACAGTGCATTAGTTCTGGACCATTTCCAGCTGTTTATGAAGTACTTGTCTACACTGAGGTCTAAGGTATAACCTACAGAATAGCAGCTTTCAGTTCAGTTCAGTTTCAGGCTTTCCGTTGAATGTGTGTATGTAGATCGGAACCATGAACAATGTTCTCATTGACCATCTGCATGGCTGTATAACATGCGTACGACTTTACAGTAGCTTCTTTTTAGCCTCAAACACGACCCGAGCACAGTGCCCGGTTCGCCCCATTGTTCTGCCTTCTCTGTGTTGTTTTAACCCCGAGGCCTGGTGGATATTCTCTGTCCCAGTGCGCACTCCTCCACTCCTAGATGCCTCTCCATTGTGATCCCACCTCTGCCAGTGTTGACGCGGCTCATAAACCGGGACTCGCCTACAGTGTGTTTGCATTTCGATGGCAGTGTCTCAGGGTTCTGCCGGTTTGTTTCCTCAGCCGCTCACAGAGCCACATTAGCTGCTTGCTATGACTCCCATGCAGAGAGTCTTTATCTTTGTTGTTCTAACGCCTCTGCTCCAACACCGCTGACCTTTATTATCTACGGATGCAGTCAGACCCAGACGTCAGCGTATGGCCCTGTTGGCAGCTCGCTCTGTTTACTTTTTCCACTTCCCTTCTTCTATTCATTTCTTTCTCACTGCTTGGAAATAAACTCTCTCGCCTTTGTTACTCAGATTTTTTGTGTTGCAGGAGCCCCGGCCAAAGTATATATTATGTTAAAGTCAAATACAGAAAAAGGGAGGCGTCACGAGTAACAGTGACAATAGTAGAAATGGATAAATATTAATATACAGACGTTTACCCCGGTTTACTATAAACACAGTAACACTTTCATCCTGAGATGAGGTCAGCTGTGATCTCTGTCTACTGCATCCTCACTCATGTCTCTTTAGAGACCTCAGAGACCATGTTTCCATGTCCAGTGAGAATCAAGAGAAAGAGAAAATCAAGGAACTGAGATAAAGGTTACTTATAAAGTTTTCCTCACATTTCCAGGATGACAACTGGGGGGAGACCACCACGGCCATCACAGGCACGTCAGAGCACAGCCTCTCTCAGGAGGACATTGTTCGCATCACCAAGGACTTGGAGGACAGCGTGGGGCTCGACTGCCGCCGTTACTTCACTCTGACCCTGGCCGTGATCCTGGGCCTGCTGGTTTTCCTCACGCCGCTGGCCTTCCTGGTGCTCCCCCACCTCCTCTGGTCGCAGAAGCTGCAGCCCTGCGGCACGGCCTGCGAGGGCCTCTTCATCTCTGTGGCCTTCAAGCTGCTCATACTGCTGCTGGCTGTCTGGGCGCTCTTCTTCAGGTCACCGCGGGCCAGCCTCCCGCGGGTCTTGGTGTTCCGGGCGCTACTCGCTGTGCTAGTATTGCTCTTTGTGGTCTCTTACTGGCTCTTCTACGGAGTGAGGATACTCGACACACAGGTGAGCTAAGACGAGGGGATACAGGAAACATGACTATCGGTGCACGCACAACTAGATATTTGTAATAGCAGTGGGAGAGCTCCACATACACTTCTAAAGCCTTCAGGAGCCTGAGCAGAGCACAAACAACCAAAACACGGATATGTGGTTTCCCCAGTGGGGTGTGTGAGCCATAATTTATAATCCCTGATGGTCCCTTATTCAGAACAGAGAAACAAATGAAAAACATTCTGTTTATTACTATTCCTGCCACTAACTGCTACGCTGCTACCATCTAGGACGACAACTACCAGGGCATTGTTCAGTATGCCGTGTCGCTGGTGGACGCGCTGCTCTTCATCCACTACCTGGCCATCGTCCTGCTGGAGCTCCGGCAGCTTCAGCCGTGCTTCTCCGTGTGCGTCACGCGCTCCACGGACGGAGAGACGAGGCACTACAACCTGGGACAGCTCAGGTGAGCGACGCAGAGCGACTCGTTTCGGCGGCAGCTTTGGTTTCACTGTCAAACAGAAGGACGGCGTGGAGTATCAAGCAGTACACAGACAATATTTGTTTTGTTCTTTTGTAAGATTTAAACATTTCACACAGATGTGGGCCTCACTGAAACATCCAGCTAACCTGTGTGCACGTAGAGACTGAAGCCAGGAAAAGCAAGAGGTGTATGTGCACGGCTGATGTAAAGAACCAGGGGAGAACATGGGGGCATGAAAGGGAGGGGACACGTGGGCGAGATGAAGGCGGAGGAGGAGATGGAAACTGGGACACCTCAAGTGAGAAAGAAGTGGGGAGTAACTGGTTATGTAGTCGGAGATGGGACGGAGGGAATTTACACAGAAAGACCCACAAAAGCCAAGAACAGGAGGGATGTGCCTGAAGGAAAAGAGAGGGAGACTGGACCAATGTTGAGCCAGAGATGGAAGAAAATGCAGGATTCAGACAAAGTGGCTGATAGGGAGCGGGAAATTAAGCCAGGAGAAAAAAAGGAGAGGGTGGAGAAGACTTCAGAGGGGAAACTCCTCAGAAAAGAGCTGCAGACCCAGGGCGGAGTACGGAGGGAAGACCCTGGAGACTGAGGCAGCGAGAGCGCAACGGGAGGGAGTGAAAGACAGAACAGAGAACGAGGGATTAATAGTTAATGGGAGGGTAGTGTTGAAGAATCCTAAAATGTCTGTGGGAATGTAAAAGGGAGAAGGTGTGTGTGTGTGTGTGTGTGTGTGGTGGGAATCAACAGCCCAGACTAGACCAACAAGGTTTTTATGACCTACAGTCTCTGAGGGGAAACAGGAAGAGCCCATTTTTAGCCAAACACAGCAGCTCTCCTCTTGCAGCCCCGTCTCTCACGCACTCCTGCTCACGGATACCCAGATCTAAAGTTCCTGTGTGTCTTTGACCAGAGGAGCAGGTTGATTTGATTGATTTTGCTCCGGTAGAAACGAGTTTGTGTGTAACGGCGTGTGAGACGTGTTAGCCGGCTGCCTTGGGGGTGTTGTCCTTTGGAAGCTGTGCCATTCATCCTCGCCTGGCCGGCAGCCGGCCTGGTGTCGCTCTGTTGTCCGTCTGTGACTGTAAACACGAGGCTAATTAGCGCTCCCTGCAGACTGCAGCGCAGCATCTGGTCAGCCTGACGCACACACAAACACACAAGTGTGAGTCCGCCTGGGTAATTGCACCGTATACATGCAAATGACACGTGTACGTGAATCATACAGAGGAACCCGGGCACGGGTGGGTGGCTCGTCTTGTCAGCCCATCTCTCTTGTGTCGCCTCTGCTGAGAGGCGGTGGCTGCTGCTCACATTCCCGGGTTCCTGGCATCCGCTCTCAGCCTCATCATGGGGGGGTCTTGCCCCGGCCCCGAGGCCCTGAAGGCTCGTCTCTGTCTGCCGGGCCTTTGATGCCAATCTGAAGGACAGAGGAGGCCTTTCTGTCGCCTTGTCAGACCAGAAGAGTTGAACGTGAGCACATTTCTTACAGGCTGTTTCGGGGGAGGGGGGGTTAAACACACAGCTTCCCTGACTGGTCAGTCTTGTACAACAGCGTTGGAGCAGGCAGTGGTCAAGTACCTCGGTCTCCAGGGCAACTGCTGTTTTCCGTTCAGCTTCATTCCCTTATCTGAGCTTACAGACCAAACACTCGGCCAGATGCTGCTGTGTGAGCCAATCACACTGCTCGGTTTGCGTTGTTTTGTGTCGTGTTTGCTCAGCTTAATAATTGATCGAAGGAATTCTGACTCAGCATTTATATAAGTGGTTAAACAATGGCTCTGTCTGTGGCGACTCTGAATGGTGGAGTCTGTCTGCGTTTGTCGACTTAGCGTGGACAGCAGCTATCGCTCTGCCAGCTGCACTGTGGCACACGCGATCCCAGCCTCTGGCCTCAGAAATCATCAATAAGTTAAAATAGTTAGCACAACGCTAACATTAAAAAGAAGAAACGGTCTGTTTCCAGTAGATGTCGTTCAGGTGCAGTGAAGTTCTCTTTATCAACATGAACCGAGGGCCCCTAACACATCCCCGTGTCGTTTAGGGTTAATCTGTAAACCAATCTAAACATCTGTCTTGTACCTCTATTAGCCTGTCATGACGTGAACGTCTGTACTTGTCTCGATTGAGATCAGAGGGCGAAGCAGCAGGAGCGGCTCCAGTCTAACCGCTGCCTGACTGGTTAATTCAAATTATAAGCAGAGGTCACTCTACGACAGCGATGTGCACGTGCTGTTGCCCGTGTAGATTGAGTTAGCCTTCCACACAGTGAGGCTTCCTGCCACACACACACACACACACATATTAATTAAGATGATCTTTTTTAACTTCCTCACTTCCAGGAACAGAGAGGCAGCACATTAGAAACGAGCACGTAACGCGTGAAAACACCCTGCTTGCGTACAACTGATTCAAGAGTACAAGACCCGACATGCCGTCTGGTCCACAGTGTGAGGGATCATGACGTGGGGGAGTGACACACATCAGTCTGGCTGAGTCTGACTGCATTTACCGCCGCGCTGCAGCTCAGTCTGCCGTCTGATTCGCGTGACACAGATATGATGATGGTTGGTGAGCGTGGGCAGCAGAACATGCTACAGGTGTCCAGTGTTTCCCTATGTTTTCTATATCTTACAGATTGTGTTATGGTTAAATTATGGTTCTGTTTGATTCACTTCCTATTGTGTTGTGTTCGGGATGGCTGATGCTTCTTTCCTTTTGTACGAGCCCTGTGTTTCTGTAATTCCCACCTTGTTCTCTCCAGTATTCAGCGAGCAGCTCTGGCCGTCTTGGAGCACTACTACTGTGACTTCCCTGTACATAACCCAGCGCTGCTCTCTGCCTCCAAGTCCCGCGCCGCCAAGCACCTGGCCGGCCTCAAGGTGTACAACGTGGATGGTGAGTGCTCAGCAGCCCCGGCTGAGGGTGAGTGGGCCGTCGTGTCTTTGTTGGTACTTAGCGTTGTGTTGTTACTTACGTATTTATTATAACACAGAATGTGTTGGTCGTCTAGTGGTTATTTTCCTAATTAAGTCAGTTTATGAACTGTTGAAACAGTGAAAACATGTCAGAGTCGGAACATTTGCACCTTTTTCATAAAGCTGCTGCTGTAATTATCACACATCTATAACTGGACTCTTCTGAGTCGCTCCTTGAGACGGATCACCATCTAACGCACGTGTCAAGTCTCTGCAAGTGGAATATATAGTGGAATGCGCTGCCTGCCTGGAAGGAAGGAAATTGATCTGCGGACGTAACATAATTAGAAACCGTAGCATAAAGCACAGGTGATTTGTCGTTAATGGGCTGAAACACGTGCTGGGATTTGATGCCTTCCACCGTGTGGTGGGAATGACAGCTCAGCTCAATGGTTGACTTTCTCTTGTCCCCTTGTGTCTCTCTGCGCCGATGCTAACCCCCTAAGATGCTGTTAGAGCTAAACTGAAAGCCTACCTTTTGGACAGTAAGTAAACACGGCTTCTAACTAAAGCACCTTTAAAGACTTCTGGTGTTCACTGTCCCCCGTTAAATGTTCTCACAGCTAATTCAATTCACTCCTCACTGCTCCACTTCCCTCTCTGCATGCCGCGGGCTGTTAACGCTCAGTCGTCCTTACAACATCTGGCGGAATGTAACACAAACCCTCCATTAAATTATTGCTCCCCCTTAAGTGTACTCAAGCTTCACATAAGTGCACCAACTTCCTCCGTCTTTTTTTTCTCTCTGGCTTATTTCTTCTCCCTCCTCCTGAAATGTTAGTTGGAGCCTGATAAATCAATAACTATTACTTTGGCAGTCTTGTCATCTCTCTCTCATGTCTCATCCTCCTTCATTTCCATCCTTGAACAGCTGCTCTGAGACCTCTCCGTCTCTCTTGTCTGGAGTTTCCACTCCCCGCGCCACCAACATCATAGTAAATGACTCGAAGTGAGGGACGGGTGATAACCTTTCCTTTATTACAGAGAGCAGTCATACCTCAGTAACGAAGGGGTTCAGGTGGCGTTATGCTGCTTGACAAGCTATTTGATCCCATGTCATTCTCTCTGCTCCACATATTATTGCAGCAGGTAAAATGTTTTTTTTTTTGCCAAGAAGCTCTAGAAAACATTGAATGAACTTAATCGGGATATATTGTACGCTGTAACATTTTAATATATGCATTACATGTATTGAATAATGTTGACAAAGGGCAGTGGCTCTGTATGAACGCCGTGTGACATCAGAGCGCTCTGCTCACACTGAGCTGACATCAGATACGCACTTCCTGCTGTTTCTGACATGAACACTTCACTTTGTTCTGCTTGTTCGCTTCTTTAGCTACATAACAATAGCTACCACACAAAATCCTCTTTATCTATTTGTGAAGGTTCAACCTACACCTGTAAATCCCACATAGGTAGAATAACAAGAAGAGCAGAGAGTGTGCATCCCTTAATTATTCTGTTCATGTACCAGCCCTGCTCCGCATTAATAATTCACCAGCTCTGCTGCCTTTTAACCTGCATTTACATGAGGAGGAGTTCATCAACAGCCTCCGATCCTTATTTGGAAAACATCAGAAGTTGCCTGAGATGCTTATTTAGCTAAAAACGGTTTGCCTCCTGACGGCAGAGAGAGGCAGAGCAATGGTTTAGATTTACGAATGACCGCAGTGCTCACAGAAATTCAAACGTCTGACTTTGTGTGGCTCTTTCTCTCAGTTTCTTCTCAGGAGTTTTAATGTTGCTGGTGGTAAAAGGAAATGGACCAAGGTTTATGTGTGTTAATAATCTACCCCTGTGGTCAAAAAGCAGCTTGTTGCCTGGAATTCAGGTCTCGCCTGTGTGTCGTGACAGGTCCGGGGAACAATGCCGCAGCAGGACTTGCCCACTCCCAGTCCAGAGCCATGATCGCAGCCGCTGCCCGCCGCAGAGACTCCAGCCACAATGAGCTGTACTACGAGGAAGCAGAGCACGAGAGGCGCGTCCGCAAACGCAGAGCGCGGTGAGTCTGGAACAGTATCAAGCGTAGATGGAATCAAAGAAAGTGCGTCTGAGTAAATGAGTGGTGTAGAAGAAGTAGTAGTACATAATGACTGTGTTGCTCCATCGTTAGACACTGATCCTAACTGTGTTTGACATGTCTCCTCCCAGCCTGGTGGTGGCAGTAGAGGAGGCATTCACACATATCAAGCGCATGCAGGAGGAGGAGCAGAAGAAGGCCCCGGGGGACGTGATGGACCCCCGGGAGGCAGCACAGGCCATCTTTCCCTCCATGGCTCGGGCCCTGCAGAAGTACCTGAGGACCACCAAGCAGCAGCACTGCCACAGCATGGAGAGCATCCAGCAGCACCTGGCCTTCTGCATCACCAACAACATGACGCCCAAGGTCAGACCAGTGACCCCCGTACGTCATGAAGTAGAGACCTGTGCTTGTTTTGAGATGTTTACGTGTGTCTCTGACTCCCCCATCTTCATAGGCGTTCCTGGAGAGCTACCTTACCCCGGGACCCACCCTGCAATACAGCCGGGACCACTGGCTGGCCCGGCAGTGGACGCTGATCAGCGAGGGGGCGGTCACCAGCGGCCTGAAAGACGGCACCATCTTCCTGCTCAAGTGTGTGGACTTCAGCCTGGTGGTGACGTCCAAGAAGATTCCCTACATCCAGATGTCAGAGGAATACATTGACCCCAAGTCACACAAGTTCGTTCTGCGGCTACAGTCGGAAACCTCCGTGTAGGACACCACAGATCCTTTTTTGTTTTGTTGTTCTTCTTATTTTGGGTTTTGCAGTTTTTTTATTTTAACTTTTTGGAATTTTTATATACGACACATGAATCTATATCACACACCTTTGAATATACTGATATGTAGCTTTTATGTGTTAATGTTGATGCCTCGCACAAGGACCCGTGTGTGTGTGAGAGAGAGAACACACAGAGGCCGGAACAAACATTTGTGGTTTCTGATGTCCCCACATGTGACAGACAGACAAACCACTAAGACCTGGGACGGTTGGACTTGATGTTTGAAGGCCGTGACATGACACTACAGGTCAAGTAGTGAGTGGATTTCTTTCTCTCCAAAGCCAAATTAAATGCATTTAAACTGAATTAAACTCGCACTAAATGCACATTTACACAGGTTTAAATTAAAAGAAAGTCAACCAACCAAAAGAAAACGGTTGGAAAATATGATACCACGCTTTTTATTCTGGACACCTGCAGAGCTGTGGAGGAACTCCAGCGTGTCCTAAGGTGTTAGCAGCCCGAGCGAGATGCTTGAAGTTGCTTCAGTGCACCGTTCCTTTCCAGATGCAATGGAGCAAAGTCCCACATCTTTCCACTCCAGCTGGGAACAGCGCACGCATGCTATGATAAACACTGGGATGAGCTGAATGGGATCACAAGAGACGGATACGCGTCCACAACCATTAGCCCCACCTCATCGCCTCAGTAACCTTCTCAGGGCTTTTCGTGTCTGCCGTATCTGACTGACATGATGGGAAGGGAAGTAATAAAAAGTACTACTGATCACTCCGGACCAGAATACCTGGTCAATTTAGCGTAATGCACGTTTCCACAGCAGTACAACAACTGAACGGTTCCCGTCACCGAACTGCTGCTCTCAGCTTCTCTTTTTTTAAACACAAATACTGGTTTTCTACTGTAACTCCAGACGTGCTCTCGGTCGATGTTAGGCTACCGTCAACAAAACTCTAACCACCTCTGATGCGTTTCACAGTAAAGGTCTGGCTGGAAGAGGAAGGGTGTGATCTGACCTAAACGGTAGCATAGCAACAGCTGTCAACTGTTTTCAGAGGAAGTGAGCGAATTATCACTTGTTCTTTTGTGATCTTTAGGTTCACAAAAACTGCTGCCGCCTTCAAAAGAGAGCGAGTGTTACTGGTCCCCACATTTGTTGCTACGTGCTTTTTCTAACCGTCAGACGTCCAGACTGACCTTGGCTGGGAGAATCTCAACGTGAATACTGAAGGGGAAGAGTTTAATTGACGGAAGCTTAACATCGTTTGGAGAAAAAGTCAAACTGGTGCTGTAGACGTGAACGTCATGGTGACTTTATCAGACCGAGAGGGGGAATGTTTCTCACTTCCACCAAACCACACTGAGAATTTAAGGTGTTTAAAGTAGGATTTCTCCTTCCACAGAGTTTGCTTGTCTCACAAGAATACATGATATATAATAATGAATCAAGCGCAGGAGCTGCAGCAGGGCGGGAACCTCTCTCCCAACTGGACTGTCTGGTTTTCCTTCACCACCGTGTCTCTCCTCTGTTGTCTGACAAACACGCTCGCAGTGAATCCCTCGAGGTCAGCCACTTCACAGGAAGGCTCAGGAGGCATTTCTCCTCTTGTTCCCCTCTCCGTGTTGTGCAGCCAGAACAATGACAGTTAAAGTAAGCTAACAGCACTAGCGTGACACTTTAGGATCTCCACGTGTGACTTCTCTGTCTGATCTGCTTAATGCAAAGTGGTAAAACAGAATCACACTGAGCTCGTGTGTAACTCACGCCAGAAGACAAACACGTCATACTAAACACATCCTCTGTGGCTATGAGCAGGGTTGTCGCCTACTGCCCCCTGGCTGCTGGATCTAGTACTGTCAGTTTGCCTGAGGGGAGCAGCATCATGTTGGTCATATTTTATAGCTACTGACAAACTTCGTATGATCCCAATGTGACTGTGCCTCCTGTTTTTACACTGTATCTATTTATGTAAACAAGCATGTGTGTGTTGTTATTCAGGTTCACACAAGCGGGGGGGGGGGGGGGGG
>JAUMTR010000012.1:7865554-7886993 GCA_032270685.1 Microctenopoma stevenorrisi
CCCCCCCCCCCCCCCCAGCCCCCCGCCTCATCCCCACCATCTGTCACACCGTTGCCAGGTTACAGTCTTTTGTCGTGGTTTGGTTTTTGTTGGACAGCTTTACGATGGCGCCGTGACGCTGCGGTGTGAGACACGTTTCGCATTCACAGCAGTAGTATTAAAAAAAATAAACCTTTTTATGAACGTTTGTAAAGCTGCCGTGACGAGTGGTGCTGTCGCCGCGTTTTTGTTTTGTGCTCTTCAACTCTGACTGCAGCCCCAGAGAGGGTGCAGGAGATTTAAAGGTGGTAAAATACACCTACTTAAAAGGTGAAAATGAGCTTTAAGGTCTTAAGATTTCAATGAAGGTGAAATTTCAGGAATGGGTTTTTAATGAATCGTAAAGAATGTGAAGCCCTAATTGATCTGAGTTTGTAGTCTCATGTCCACAGTAAGTTACGTCACATCTAGCTCGGTGATGCGGGCCCTGGTTCCCCGCCGCGGCTGCAGCCTCTCTAACACGCCTCTGTCACTACCCATTAAGTGTGTGACCCTGTTGGAGCAAAATATCAGCTTTCCGGGCCTCATTTCAGAGGCTTTTTGTTGTCATGGAGCTCAGCGGTAATGGGCTCGCCGTCCGCCTGTCAGAGCCACGCAGCCGGGCCTTGTGGATAAATGAGTGTCAGTGTCAGTGTCCGGTGCTGAAAACGAACAGCCTCATCCCTCCGTGAGCTCGGGGCACAAGGCCGCCTGTCGGAACTCATCTGTCGTCGGTTTAATCCTCCTCCCGTACCCACCTGCTCTGTGCAGGACCGGGACGAGGAGCAGAGAGACGGCTGCAGAAGAAAATGAGACGCATTTGCATCTAAATAGAATGTTTTTCTTCCCTGCATTCCTCCTGCTCCATTTGTTTGGTAATGACTTGGTTATGTGCAGATCGTAGCATGAGAGGATATCCCCCTCGCTTCATCTTTGAGCGGATATCTACACCTTAATGCATCTCACTCCTGCCTTTTTTTTGTTCTTTGCTTTATTTATATTGAACCTGTTAGCGCCTCGCGCCTACTGCGCGTTGCTCTTGCTCCTGTCTCGGGAGGACAGAAGGTGTGTGTGAAGTTCATGTAAAACATCATCACAGTTGACATTCACAGGATTATGTAACCTAAGGGCCCCGCAGAACACGGGACCCTGTGTTTTCTTAGTATGCCATGTCCACTTGGCCTCGGGTCACATATAAATGCACAGTCTCTGTTTATGGCATAGACGTGCGTGTAAATCCCACATGCTGTTCACACACTGCATCACATCCACCTTCAGGGGCATGAGGATTCCTGCAGGGCCCCGTATTATTAATTCATGCTGAGCCCGCTCCTTTTTAAAGATTTGTTGGGCCACAGTGGGCAGCGTTCGGACCTGTCTCAGCCGCTAAGCCTCACTGTCCAGGTCCCTTCTCCCATTAGGAGGCACAGCGATGCTAAATTATTCACTGGTGTTTGAATAATTCAAGGTAAAAATTGACTGGTGAGGATAACGTCCCAGTACGCTGCCTTGAGCATTAGCGCGGGCCGACTCAATGAACGCTTGTTCCTAGCACACGTAACCATTAAGAGATGTAGTCATTACACGGACAGTATTTATGCGCTTTTATTTTGGCAGTTTGATTTGAAAAAAGTGCTTTTAATACTTTTAGCTTACCGTTTTATTTAAATAGCACATTTTCACACAGCACAGGGGTGATTAAAGTGCTGTACACACAAAAATATAGAACACAGAAACAGGATACACATTTGTTGTTATCCTAAAATGTGGATTTGTCTTATATTCCTTATAAGACAAATCAGATTCCTTATAATTGTGTTGTGTTTACAGTTGGTTTATTGTTGCAGCTTTAACCTACAAGTCTACCTAACAGAAACTTTACTATCTGAATGGCTACGATATTAACCAAACATGTTCAGTTATCGCTGTCATCTTCACCATCATCATCGTCGTCTGGGTCGTGACTTTCGTCCTCCGTGACGTAGTCGTCGAGGTTTTCCTGGTTGTCAGCAGACTCGTCGTCGTCCTCTGTGTTAACCCTCCCTGACAGGACATCCTCTATCCAGTCCTCCAGCTCCTCTGCAGAGGGCAGGTCTTCGTCGTTGGACATGTCCAGCCACACACTGTCTGCCTGCAACACGGAGAACCAAGGAGCTCAAGATCTGTGAGCTCTTACTTTGGCGTGTTTTCAGCTCTACTCACGTCTGTGACGTTGACCACTCCGATCTGAGGTCTGAACAGGTCCAGCTTGAAGGTTTTTTCCCAATAAGTTGTCAGCTGAAGGGGAAACATAAACCAGGTTCACTCAGAGACCCGTTTTACATTTGTAAGGAATACAGCTTCTGTTCAACTGTACGTGTGATTAGACGTTATGAGACAGAACCAGAGGGAAGTCATCGGGGTCGATCCAGACGATGCTGAGCTCGGGGTTATTGGTGTTGTCTCTGGCCACGTCCTTCAGGATCTCCAGGAACTCGTAGCCATCTGTGAACAGCGAAACACAGAACCCGAGCTCACCTTCAGCTGCTTAAAGGAAATAAACAGAGACACAACTGCAAAAAGGGCAAAAAGCTCGGAAGCACAGACCTGGATCTTCCTCCTCAGCAAAGGCAACGATATGTATTCCATCCATGTCATCCTCCTAAAATGCAAAAGAGTTCACAGCAACGCTGATCTGATTTACAATGCGGCGTACGCACACACACGGATTAGTTTTAATAATTCTGTGGAAATGCATTTATGCAAAGTAGCGTGGAAGACGGAACAACTACTCACCCATGTCTCAAACATGTTCTCAGCCCTCAGCTTCCTCAGAGTCGCCCTGAAGAGCACATTTCATTAAATAACACCTAAATCATTAGCCTACTGAAGGTTCAACCCTTAAAAGATATATGAACTCAATAAACCTTCTATGTTGAGTGACAAACTCAACAATATCCATTTCTGACAAAGGTCTTCCAGGCAGGATCACTGGCTCCTCCATGAACGGCTCATAGAAGTTGACCTCGTTCATCTTTAGGGAGAGATGTTTGGCCACCTAAAACACACACACACACACACACACCCCCAGGTTATTCCTGGATCGTGTGACATTTTGGAAAACGCTTTCTTTATCTCGTCCCGTCCAAGCACTCACAGATTTATCAAAAGTAGCAAAGAACTTGATGTAAGGTTGAAAACGCTCCGAGGCCTCTTGAAAAGCTTTGTAGTCTAAGTGGGAAAGAGAGAGAGAGATTTATGAGGAACTCACGAGAGAATGTCAAACGGTACAGTTAAAAAGCCTAAATAAAAAGTGGATCTTTGAGATTCTGGTCACATTCCTAGCTGCGCCTACAATATGTGATCGGGAAGACAAGCAGCGAAACCCCGCTCTTCATTCAATTTCCCATCATGACTCGACTGTTTGCAGCCTCGTAACAAACCCTCCCTTAATCCACCTTTATACACTTGTAATGTGTTCCTGGCTCTGCTCCCGACAAGGTCACTGCCAAGGACCAACCCACCTCTGGACTCAGAAATAGGTTTTGTAATGAAACATGCCAGAGTCGTATCAAACCAGAGGGCATCGTCTCCATCTCACTCCGCCTGTCTTTTTTCAGAGGAGCCATAATTGCAGTTCGGCCTATTAGACGGAGAACTAGAAACTATTTAAAGGCTCCTGCGGGACTGAATGGGAGTATCACAGTCTGGAATGAGGTTTCCCTTCAGCATCCACTCAGGTTACATTTAGCTCCGTTAGCCTCCGGATCCCATTAGCGTCTGGTGAATTGTGTGCGATAACCGTTGCCCATCACATTATTCCAATACAAATACATTGATTTGAACATAAACGAACATGAATCTTCTCCTTTGAAGTAGCCGATGAGACGAATGTCTTCCTCCATCCGCTCAAAGGCGCGTATCTCCATGGCGTTATTGATCATTTCCACGGGGTCCTCCAGCACCTGGATAGAGGGCACCAAAAAAAGAAGCAAAAAACTGAAACAAATACGCCCAATCGTTTAGCTTTTTTCAAGTGTGTGAGGAAAATCTCAAAGCCACAGCTAAGCTTTGTGCTAAGCTAGGCTACAACAGAGGCCTTTCTTCAAACTGGAGTTAGTTTTAGTTTTTTTAGTTTTGTTATGTATATTATAAATTGTTATGTGTATTATAAAAGTGTTTTTGTTCAGGTAGAAGACTTTTGCTGCCTTCACACAGAGCTGCTCCTCAGTCTTTCTACTCTTTGCTGTGCTAACCTTACAGGTTGCTACTTAACACACGAGATACAAGATCAGTTTTCCCGCTTACATCCAACAGGAACTCCACCAGAGTGTCTGCTGAAAGCTCCCCATCAAACTCAATCACACGATCGTCCTTGAAGACGTACAGGCTGCCCATTTCCTCCAGACCTACGGAGACAGCAGATAAATTGTGCATAACGTTGAGGCAGAGTTTGAGGAAAGTAGGACAGTTGTTATTATATAGAAGTCATCAGTGATTAAAGCAAGAATCCAGACTAAAAGCAGAATGCACAGTAGACACGAGGATGTGATACCGAGTCTTTTGGCTACTTTGGCATCCTTCTGGGAGTCCACCATCCCAAAGCCGATGTCTTTGTTTTCCAGGACTTGAGCTGTGAGCTGGTTGTTAACACAGATAAATGTCAGTCAGTACCAGTCTCTTTGTTTGTGCACTAACTCTACGGCCTCTCTAGCAGTCATATGCCTAATATCTGAGCCGGCACCCACAGCTGCTGCTGTCTTTGTCAATACATCTTTTCATGACCGAGGTATGTGTCCTGATAGCCCCCGTGGAGCTTTCTTGTTAGTGGGAAGCTGTGAGTCAGGACTGCTTTGCTTTACAGCATGCGCTTGTCGAAGAAGAAAAACTGATTTAAAAATACTACAGAAACTAAAGAAAGAGAGATTCGGCTGCACAGTTCAAACATGACTGGAACGCAAACCGGGAATAAAATGGACAATGGTAGTGTGAAATGCAAGGTGTGAAACGTGCATCTCTGTCTCTCATACATGTAACTCCTGAATAAGAGCATGCCAGAGAACGTCCACTTATTTCTAGCTCACAGTCGGCAAAGAGAGTTTTGGGAACGCGCTATATTTAACAGAACGACCTAAAAACGATCCCCAGACGTGTGTGAACCACAGCGGAGTGTGATGTTGGGATTACAGTCACTGCTGGCCAGTAACGGCTATGATGCTTACTTCACCTGACCTTCCGTCAAAGCAGTTTACAAATCATGGAAATGGGAGAAGAATGATGTGTTCAGTGTCTCGTATTCCAACCAGAGGGATCACTGACTGCTGAGTGACTTGTTTTGACAAGTTGGACTCAAATGAGCATGGCGGTGAGGCTGCGCGGCTAACCCACGGGGATTTGGTACATATATTCAGAGAAGGGTTCTGCTGGTGTGTATATGAGGAAAAAATGAGAAGTAGTTTATAAATGAATCGTTTTTAAACAAACGACCTCGTGCTCATGCCACATTTCATGGAAACAGATGAAATTTTATGAAAATGCCAAACATGTCTTGATGAAGACTCAAAAAAACATAATTTTTTGTTGCCAAATGTCCCGAGTACTAAACGACTTGAATCAAACTGACCAAAATCTACGTTTGAATGTAAAGTACACATTTACACAGACTTTCTGTATGGAAAACACTTAATAATAATAAAAAGTTAAACAAACAATGATACAGCTAATAACAATCATAAAGTCATTTTAAAATGTGAAAAAAAAGTTTCTACATCTCTGGAATCTAGATTAATAACATCAGTCAATATTAAAACAAACTAATGTCAACTTTTTCTGTCTTTACATCTTTGTCTTTACTTTTCCTTCCCCTCTAGACCCTTCTTCTTACCTCCAGCACAAGCTCTGTCATCTGGAACCGCTTTTGCAGACCCTTGTTGGCCGGCAGGGGTTCATGATAGAACAAACACAGTAGGTCGTAGTGCTTCAGAGCCTTCCTGTAGTTGCGTTCATTGATGTCCAGCACCCTGTCTTTGCCATCAAAATTGGGGAACTCAAGGCCTTCTTCTGCAGTGCATAAGGAAACCAGGCAAATGCAGAGGCCAGATAATAAAGACAGCCAGAGCTGCTGCATCGTTCTTTAGTCGTGGAGGTGTTTGCAAGGCAGAAAGAAATGTGGAGAGAAATCGAACCTAAGAGATATGACATACAAGATGAATTCCTCCACAGGAGTGACCTTTGTTACCGGTTTAGAAAAAATTAAGTTGTCTCTTTTTTGTTTTATCCCTATTGTCGCTCTGCTACCCTTGTTCGATATCTCCCTCTCTCCACCAGTCTTCTGTCACCTCTTCTCTCTGTCACTTAGTGTTAGGTTACTGCCCAAATCTCAGGAGGGTTTTCTTCCTCCTCCTTTTTCCTCCCTGACTGAGAATTTCATATTGTCGAGCACATTCGTGTGGTTGACATCCATTCCCTTGAATTAGAATAGAGAGCAGAGAAGCTTAGGGATTTCATCAGCCACATAATCACCAAATGCCATTATTCATATTAAATATAATGATACAGGGTTATGCATTGTGAAATAATATATCACGCTACCAAATTAATGGAGAATATACTGACACATTTAGTGAATGTAATTGTGAAAAGGTTTGTGGAAGAGAATCTCATTTCCTTCTGGTTTGAGCCAATAGTCTAGACATCACGGTAAGCTGCAGCTGAATTCCGTTATTGCGCGTTACCGTAATGACCGCGCTAAGACAGAAGCAGCAGATCACCGCTCGGCGGATTTGTGTCCTCGCCAGACAAAGCTGTGGGACGCAGAGGAAATGGAGCGCTTTTGTCTATGGAGGGCTTTAATACTGTTGCAAGTTTGTCATTTGTGTTTAGCTGGAGCATCTGGTAAAATATATATTTAACACACACGTCTACTAGAATTGTTTTAAGAGTAGCTGTTAGACTTTGTCGCATGTTTTTCCGCCGTTCCTCCTTCGGATAACTTTTAGTGTTGGAGCCATTCAACACTTCTCAGACTAGCTAGCCAACTAGCCTGCGAGCTAAACCAACAACGCTGTTAGCCTAAGTTAACGTGTAGGTTTGTGAGAGTTGTCGTGAGGAAATGGGCAGTTTTGCTGACAGCAACGATGTAATGCGGCGCGGATAACGTTACGAGTGATTGTTTTGGGTTGGAGTTGGGAGTTGTAGTGTAGTTTAGCCAACATGTCGGCTAATTTCTAAAAGTTATGTTAACTAGCACCAACCAACAAGGAGACACACTGGCTGCCACAACTCTAACGTTATTATTCAAACGAGAAACGGAACAATTTAGCGCTTTAAGTCACCAGGGTGTCTAATTCTGTAATGAATCCAAGTGCTCTTATTCCGTGTGAAACATTTTAAACTTTATTTATTTGAAGCTGGCAAAAAAGTAGACAGCTTGTTGCAGAGGACCTTCTTCTATGGACCCCTAAGCTCTGTCTGTACTGCACATACAGATTGGCTTATCCTTATTAAAACAATTTCATTAAAGCATTTTCATGTGTTGTTGCAGGAAAACAGTGGAAAACAATTAGAGATAAGATTTCTGATGGTGTTAAATCTTACAGTCCATGTGAACCCGTCAACTGTAGCTGCCACCTGAGGTATTTATTTTACACGCATCACCATACCCATGCTTTTTCTCAGTTATGATCTGCATTAAATGTGTGTAAGATTTAACCTTTAACTGAGTAATATTGATTGATCCTGTCTTGATTCCTCTCTTAGTGTCCTACAGCAGGACCTAGGACCGTTTAAAGGAGGGGTCTCTGAGGATGTCATGGCTGCTACAGTTCAACGAGGGGTGGGCACCCACTACCAGATCATTGGAAACAAGTTGTACAGAGAACGCAACTGTATGTTCCCTGCCAGGTATGGAGAAGACGTGTTTGGTCAGATGAAGAAGAGCTCTCGATCAGTCCAAGCAGACTGACACAGGAGCTCTGTGTCTGTGCTGCCTAAATCAGTTTGCTGTTTTCAGATGCAGTGGAGTGGAGCATTTCATTCTGGAGCTGATTGACAGGTTACCTGACGTGGAGATGGTGGTAAATGTCAGGGACTACCCTCAGGCTCCCAACTGGGTGCAGCCAGTCCTGCCTGTCCTCTCCTTCAGTAAGGTCAGATTTTAGACCGTATTCTTCTGCACAACGAAAGTAGCATAGAGCTTTGTGAAATGTTCTAACTGTGATTAATTTGAGTAGACATCAGAGTACCAGGACATCATGTACCCCGCATGGACATTTTGGGAGGGTGGACCTGCTGTGTGGCCCATATACCCAACTGGACTGGGAAGATGGGATCTAATGAGGGAAGACATCGAAAAGTACGGTTTGGCATTTTAGAGAGAATGTTCCTGGAGTCTTTTCATAGCCTTCTCAGAGACTAAACAGAATATTTGTGTGTGTGTGTGATTTCAGTGTTCCTATTCATATTAGAATATTACTAAACCTCTGTTAGGTCTGCAGCACAGTGGCCATGGAACAAGAAAGAGTCCAAAGGGTTCTTCAGAGGCTCCAGGTCAGTTTGAACCTCCCTGTGATTTTACTTTCTTGTGTAAATATGATCTTCTACTGAGCAAGTGTTGCTTATCTACTTTCCCCTGTGTTAACTGTTTCCTCTTAACAAAGTTAGTAGCAAGGATGAGATGTTGGGGCTGTAAATGCTTTATCTGGAACAACCTCTTTCTTCTGAACAGAACCAGTTCCGAGCGCGACCCACTGATCATTTTGTCCAGAGAAGCTCCAGACCTGGTGGATGCAGAATACACAAAGAACCAGGCCTGGAAGTCTGAGAAGGTTCGTCACTCTGGAGCAAAACTAGGGTCAACAAACCGCTGTTGTTCCCTTCTCTTCCTCTTCCTCTTCACAGATTTAAAGCGTTAAAGTCTACCCCACACACTATTGACATAGACTAAGAGAAAGTATTCCACGTAGTCTGTAGTGATTGTTCACTAATCCCATTTGTCTTTTTCTCATCAGGATACACTTGGAAGACCACCGGCCAAAGAAATCCCACTGGTTGAACACTGCAGATACAAGTAAGTTGGACTCCTCACTACAACGTTGGTTTAACATGAATATCGTGTCAGGCAGCAGGTAAAGGCGTTAATGGGGGAGACACATCTATAATATGACACATATAACATGTGATTCTCGAGTGGTACCATCTCACAGGACGTCTTCCTCTCAATTTCCTCGAGATATTTGTTCAACTTCCGCGGCGTGGCAGCTAGCTTTCGCTTCAAACACCTCTTCCTCTGTGGCTCCCTTGTGTTTCACGTGGGAGACGAGTGGCAGGAGTTTTTCTACCCTCAGCTCAAGCCCTGGGTCCACTACATCCCGGTGAAGCAGGACCTCTCTGACGTCAGGTATGTCCAGTGGCGTCGTTTGCTCTGTTGTTTGACAGTTCGCGGCTTTTATAAGGGATGGTGCGAGTGCACTGTCAGCATCAGACACCTGAGAGGTTTCATATTAGCTTTCACACAGCTGTGGCCGTAAATTAAATGCGCAGCGCAGGTCAGTACTTGAATGTAAAGCTTAGGTGAGCGTGTTTCCTCTGTGTCCTCAGGGAACTTCTTCAGTTTGTCAAGGAGAATGATGGCATCGCACAGGAGATCGCCACAAGGTAGCTGATCATATTTTACGATTGAGTTTAAATAGAAGCTCACTACACATATTTAGCTTAATTATTATCCCAGAGGTGTTTCCACTTAAGCACTGGTGAGAGACTCTGTGTCTGACTTCTACAGGGGGAAGGAATTCATCCTCGACCACCTGCGTATGCAGGACGTTTCCTGCTACTGGGAGGCGCTTCTGATCGAGTTCAGCAAACTTCTCACCTACAGACCCAAGAGAGCGAGCAGCTACAACCAGATTGTCCACAGACCGGGCAGGACGGAGCTATAACAGAGCTGCACTGCTAAACCGGGACAGCTGTAGTGAAGGGAAACTCTACAGGATGAATGTAATTACTAAGCAGGCAACGTTATGTGTTGTTAGCTTTACAGGTTTGTCCGAATCGCCACAGTTTTTAGATAATAGTCTACATTTTGAACCAGTTGTAGGATTAATTTAGCTTGACTTTAGCTGTTGCCATATCTTCAGGTGCCACTAGGGGGCTTTGATTTTATTCACGTTCTTGTTCGGTGAGATGATTGCTTTGAAATTTAGCTCAACGTCACTCTGGACCAGGGGTGCTCACTCCTGGTCCTCGAGAGCTACTATCCTGATTGTTTTCCAACCGTCCCAGCATTTACAGCTTCTGATTGGCTGAACACACCTGAACCAGGTAATCAATAGAGGGGAGGGCAGGGAAAGCTGGAAAACAATCAGGATAGTAGCTCTCGAGGACCGGGAGTGAGCACCCCTGCTCTGGACAAACCCACAAATCCAGGCTCATGTCAAATTATCCGTCATATCTATCACTCGGTACACCTGTTCATCATAAAGAATAGGGCTGCACGTTGAAATGATTTAGCCCGTGCTGCTTCAATTTTGAGAATATTACCTCGTAACATAGATCATTTAAATATCCCACTTTCCTGGAAGTGTTATTAAACTGCTGGAGTAGCCTTTAAACATGCAGCAGACGAGCTGCATAATTTACATAATCTCATAAGGTTTTCTAGACTTCATGTCAGATTATTTTCTCCACTCTTATTGACTTTTTTTTACCATAGATTTGTATTCAGACCTCAGTTTATTTTTTCATAGTGACCTACGAGGACTGAGTGGAAGTAAATTGGACTCAAGCGCTGAGATCTTTTGACCTGTTGCTCCAGACCATAAAAACACCTGTGAATCACCTAAAATGCTTATTTTTAAATACTTGAATAATTGCACCACAGAGTGTGATATTGATTTTCAACAGCTGCTCAAATATCTACACACAATGTACCAATAATAATACTAATTTACCATGCTGTAACATATTGAACACAATCTGTTGGACTATATATCATCTCTATTGAATGGAGCTCCTTAGACCTTTAGTGTCTTTGTTTATTTAAAATGTGGAAAAATCCAGGTTCCTCTACATAAGATGCCTTTTACTTTACTTTAATTACCTTGTTTCAGACAAACACTGCAATAACTATGTGCATTATATGGGTCCAAACAAATGGTTTGTGATGTGAAAGGAGGATTACCAGTAATTGATTCCTCACGTGCCAACAGTCAGCAATAACTTCAAGCCATTTGTTCTATTTGACGCAGTTTCCAAGAAACACTCATGTTGATTGTACCTTTTGAAAATAATTAAGTGTTCACAGATTGGGCTGAATTGTTAATGTTGAATATGTTGTAGTATTCACTTTACACTTTAAATGTTAAGAACCAGGATAGTGATGGTCACTGGGAGGTTTGTTTGACCAAAAAGCTGTGATCATGGATCGCTGTCACTTGCTCCTGCACTTGTGCAGCATTTACGTTTTTATGCCAATAAAACGGTTTGGTTCTTAAAACACCCTGAAGCTTTTTTCCTCTCTGCCATATGTAGTGTGAATCTGAAAGGGTTATGTTACCGTAGAAAGCACATGAACGGACGCTCGTGCTGTTCAGTCCTCCACCGCTGCGTGGCGCTGTGTCGTAATTGACGCGTAGCTGCACGCGGTGACTGACTGAGGTCAAGGGTCGGGGAGCCGGTTTGGCTAACGCAAAGTCACTAGTGGGGCACGGACAACAGCGAAATAAAGGATTCGCAAAGTAATTTAAACGAGCGTGCATTTACCGCCGTTCTTAATGCTTGATGAAAAAACGGGGCGTCTCCTCGCGTCGCCTGCTGGTAAGCTGCTTCTCACCTGCCAAATGGCCTAGCATGCTAGCGGCTAAAGCTCACGTCATCGGACAAACATGTTAGTTACGGACTTTTCCTGTGGTTTTTGAATAACGAAAGTAAACAAATTCCTAAATTTTCCTTCCGGGAGTAACTATGTTGTAAAGCGTTCTTCGTTTTTGTTCCAGTAATTTAAAGCATGAGAGTTTAGCTTAGCTAACGTGAGTGAAGTCATCAGCTGCTGCATTAAATGAGTCACTGATGTGTTGCACCAAAACCTAGTGATGACAAACGTAAAAAAACTCATACACACCAGGTAAAACTCGTGGACTGAGCAACTATATTCTTATTTTTATTATCTTTATTAGATGTCATCGGGTCATAAGTGTTTGACATACCGAACCCATACAGCGGGAAGGACAATTTAATGTTTCTTCACTCACAATAATTCTTGAGTAATTTCATAAAGCAGCACAGCCACATTTAAAAGAACCGGCTCCGTTATTAGGGAAGAAACCTGGTCCCTGAACCTCTGCTTGTGGGTTAGTTTGTCACAGGGCTGCACCGCCCAACAGCTGCACAGCCCTGCTAGGATTTCATTAGCCTTGAGGCTATTTGTTTTGAGTGCTACATCCCGACCCATGGCCATGTGTTTCTGCCTCTCTGCTGCAGTCTAATGCCAGCTGAAGCGTGATGCATCCAGAGCAGCCCGGAACAAGCTCTGCCCTGTGGAGACGGCGTGCCGACTCAGCCCCCCAGGGCACCCTGAGCACCGGCCTGCTGCAGGGCCTCATTCAGAGCGCCAGGCCTCCTTCCTTCTGCTTCCTGCTCCCCAGGGTCCACGCAGCTGATGGGGCTGCAGCCCAGCCTGCCCAGATGCCCTCCTCCTCCACCAGCCCGGCTCCTGCACCCATCCTCTCCTCCAGCACCATGCCAAGTAATCTAGGCAAACCAGAATTCCCAGACACAGGATGGGACCGCATCAAGGACCTCTTTGATAGAGAGTTAGTGTTTATTTTTACCTAATGTGTGGCCCTGTTTTCCAAAGCACTGGAATGATGAGCTGGTTATTTGATTGGTTAAAGAACAGACATGGTCTTAGCTGCCTGTAACTGATGGTGGCTGGAGATCAGGAACATCATGCTTTGTCACTCCTGTAGCGTGACTCGGCGGTACCCAGAGGAGGTGACCAATGTGGTAAAGAGCGGTGTAGTAGCTGCACTAGCGGGTTTTGTTTACGGAGGTCTTCCGGCTGCACGCCAGGCCAGACAGAGGTACATCCAGATCAGCCAGGCGGAAATCTATACGAGCCGCGTGGATGCAGTGGTAGGTCAAAATCTGTGTGTTGATGCTGACGTTGGAAAAGAAAAGAACATGCTGCAGTCTCTTTATGGTTTATGTGTCTTTTCTTATGAAACAGCGCTCAGCACATAACGCAGCCATCCGGGGTTTCGTGAGATATGGGTGGAGATGGAGCTGGAGAGTTGCTGCATTTGTCACTTTGTTCAAGTGAGTTAAACATACACTGGATTGTGGAGGGGGGAGGGAGGGGGGGTTATTGACCTTGTTTTATGGTGACATGTTTTCCTTTTCCTGATCTGTGTCTTTTCTCTGCAGTTCTGTGAGCACAGGTCTGACTGTGTACAGAGACAAGTACACCATCAGCCACTACGCTGCAGCTGGAGGTGAGTCTCATCAGCCGGCCTGACCAGGCTTTTTTTTATTAAAACTGTGTTATAAGATAGATAATAATATGTAGATATGACTTTCAGTAAGAAGCGTTAACCCCATCAAACATCCAGAGTTGAAATAATTTGATATTTTCTGTTCTTAAACCTTAATTTTAAAACACATTTTATTGTGATTTCACTATATGAGTAAACTGTTTAATTCATTTCCCTTTGACGCACCTCAGTAACCTGAATATTTCTCGTGTGTGTGTGTGTGAGCAGCTGTCACTGGCGGCCTGTTCCGACTGAACCTGGGCCTGGGAGGGCTGGTGGCAGGGGCGATCATCGGAGCGGCGTTGGGGTAAGGTGGCCTTCTGTTTCCTCGAGCTTCTATTCGTACCCAGTGGTTACGCTGACAGAATTTACAGTAACTGATCTGATGGGAGGATTTCAGTCCTCACTGCTGGACCGGGCTTGTTAAGAGATGTGTATTCACTCATGCGCGTGTGTGTGTGTGTGCCTGCGTGCAGTGAGCACTCTGGCAGCCAGCTGCGCCCCTCCCAGCAACCCTCTGTTGCCCAGCTGAACCCCTATCCACCCCCACTCCCCACCTCCAACTCTGTTCACGGTGCCAGAGGGACCCATGTGCAGCGCAGAGGGCCGTGTTTTGGGTACTAGAGCAAGAAGGCAGGCCAAGACAGCAGCTGCCCCCCCTCCATTTATATCATCTGTTATTCCAGCATCCCATCCACAGCTAGCACAGGCTGACCTGGACCCGTGTTTCACTGCATCTCATCCGTCTTCAACCCCGTCCCACTTTTTCACTCGTTCCTCTGGTCACGGAGTTCACAGAGCGGGGGGGGGGGCAGATGTGAATGCGATTGCGTAATGGAGATTGAGCTCGAGGTGTTTGATGGTGTAACAGACTGGAGGGGTTGGTTTGGATGCTCTGCGATCATCAGGTCCGCGTTGGCTCAGCTCTAGTCTGTTCTTCTGTTGGCTCCCGACTGTCGCCGCAGCCTCCTGCAGCTCTCTCTCGCCGTCTGCTTCAGTGAGCAGCCACCTGGAGCGTTTGATGTGTGCAAACAGCCCCAGCTACGCCAGGTGCAGTCAGGGCAGAGAGGGGGGAAATGAAAGCAGGCGGCTAATCGGAAAGCACATCACGCTCCAGATCTTACCCAGAACCGTTCCCCTGTCCAGGCACGTAGCAGAGGTGTGACTTTGTCAGAAACAGCCGAGAGGAATTCAACACGAAATAGTTACTGTGGCATCGATGGCTGAAACCACGTGGCAGGACGTGTTAAATCCTGAACGCAGCAGGTCACGAGTAAAGAAGTGACGTATAATAACGAGCCATGTTTATCCCGTATTCTGCTCAGAGTTCCCACGGGCGCTTTGATCGTCAGCATGCAGTCGGTGGGAGAAGAAACCGCTCGAGAGAGGAGGAGGAGGGAGCGCAGAGAACTCTACGAGCTCAGACTCGCAGAATGGTGAGTTACACATCTGCATAACAGCTGAAGTGTTTCCCAGATGTTCCGTCTTCACTCACACGTTCCTCTCCTTTGACATCAAAAGGGCGTCCCGCCTGCAGTTGACCGATGAGTTAATCGGTGAACTGCACGTCAAATCCCAGGCAGAAGAAATCAACAGGGACACGCAGAAGATCCAGCAGCTGCTCAGTTTGCCACAGAACGACTCGAGCAGGACGCAGTAGCTGCCCGATCTCTGGACACTCACACACAGGAGAATGAACGGGCGACTTCTCCTCCTGGAGTGCACCACACACGTTCTCTCATTGATGCAGCCATGTTCACATTATGTGTGTTGACTTATAATTAATTGTACATAATGGGCTTGTGATCAGGACACTGGTAGAATAATCTGGCCTGTACGTTGAATTAGCAACATCCTCCTACCATTAAAATCACATTACACGTGGTTCTGTCTAGAACAAAACAACCTCTGTCTTTTCCTCGGGTTCGTTATGTGTAGTGTGCTTCTGACTTTGCCTCCTGGGCTTTTCAGCAACTAGGTCAAACATAGTCATGGCCCCTGGTGTAAACAAGATGTGACACAGCAACAGCTGGGGCCTGGATGCGGCGGTGACGGCTGATGTGCAGACGGGCAGCCAATAGAAACGGATCGAGGAATCCGTCCACTCGAGTCTGGCAGCGTCCTGTTGGGTGACATTTAGGGTGACATCATTTCACTCTTCTTTTTAAGTGATGTAAACATGGAGCGTTAGCGCCATCTAGTGGCATATGTCTGTCGCTGCTGCAGCGGAGGATCAGCGCAGTGGCCTGAGCCGATGGAAACCAACCACAACGATGCGGTGACGGAGACGGAAGCCGCCAGGTTTCTTTCAGGGATCACGTGAGGTGGGTGATTACCCTCACATCCTTCACCGCACAGTTCACCGTCATCACACTTCTTAACGTAACCAAGAATCTAAGTTATTATTTTACGACAGTCATCAGCCGTCCACATTTTCCCAACTTCCAACGCCAACTTACATCTTACTTTTTATTTAAGTACAAACAAGACAGAGCAGAACATTAGAACACTGTCTCCTTCCTCCAGGTAAACTAAAGTCACTGAAAGGATTCGGTCATGCTGCAGTTCTGCTGCATCACTAAGGCAACGTCGGCTAGATTAAAGCTGAGCTGTGGGTCAAACTGCTGCGAACCTGAAATAAGGCACAGGGTGTGTAAAAGCTAATGTCTCAGAGTCCCTGAGCAGCAGCTCTGCAAAAAGACGAGCTCCTGAAAATAAATATTGTCTGTTTTTACAGCAGCTTGAAGGAAACATAATGTGCGTATATGTGCATCAGTCGTTCTAGATCAGAGCCTCTCTGCCGGTCTGGTCCGTCCACAGAGGCCTCGCCGGGTACTGACGAGGCGCTTCACGCGGGCACGTTCTGGAGTCTCCCAGCGAAGAAGCCTCACAGAGCCGTCTCAAAGATGACCAAGCTCCCGTCCGTCGTCTCCACGCGTCCGTTTGACTCTCTGAGGCGACTTCTGTCGTCATAGGCCTGAAAACGCAGTGTTTAGAAAGAATCACTAAAGGTTCAAACGCCGTTTGTTCACAGCAGATGATGGCGTTACCTGTTTGGCCATCTGCAGCAGAGCAGCTGCTTCCTGTTTGCCCGTCTGCTGCACCATTTTGGAAAAGATGCCGCATGGATCTTGAAGCAGGGCGTACGGTTCGTCATACGCGTGAATTTTTCCTGCGTCCAGAACCTGGAGGCAGAACCGATAGTACTGAGAGTCACAGCAACTTTTCATGTGGTCCAAGTTTATGACGCCAGGTTCTCACCAGAATCCTGTCGCTGTCGATGATGGTGTTGAGGCGGTGCGCGATGGTGAGCACGGTGCATTCTCGGAACTTGTCCCGTATGGTTTTCTGGATCAGCTCGTCGGTCCTGCTCACAGAGAGAAACGAACACGTCTTTCATCAACGTCATCGACGGCGCCGTGTGAACTTCACGTTTAAAAACGGGTACCTGGGGTCTACGTTGGCTGTGGCCTCGTCGATGATGAGGATGCGGTTCTTCCTCAGGATGGCTCTGGCCAGACAGACCAACTGTCTCTGACCCACGCTGAAGTTGGAGCCGGACTCGGCCAGAACCGTCTCCAGTCTCGCGGGGAGTTCCTCCACCACGGGCTTAAGCTGCACCTGCACGCGGAGAATCCGCGTTAATATCAGTAAAATGTAACTGGCTCACTGCAATGTCACCGTCCGTGGAGCGAAGCCCGACCCAGAGTGGCTCCGAATGTTCGGGCCAAGCTCACTGACCTCTTGCAGGGCGTTCCATAATTCCTCATCCGTGTGCTGGTTAAAGGGGTCCAGGTTTTTCCTCATGGTACCAGTGAACAGCACCGGGTCCTTTAAAACAAGAAGGACGTGTCAGAAGCTACTTAAATGGTCGCTTTCATTTGCCAGAGTTCTTAGTTTGTGGTAACTTTACAGAACCTGAACGGTAAATGCTTGTCCTGTCCTTCAGTCTCTAGTCTGACTCCGCACCGCGTACCTGAGGAATGATGGACATCTTCTGGCGCAGGTCGTGGAGGCCGATCTCCGAGGTCAACACGCCGTCGATGTAGATGTTTCCCTGAGGCTCTGTGAGGCGAAACAGAGCCGACACCAGGGAGCTTTTCCCAGCGCCTGTTCGCCCCACGACGCCGACCTACAGGTGACGAACCACAGCTCAGGTCAGGTCTGACGTTACGTCGAACGAGCTCGATTGGTTCTGGGTAAACAAACCTTCTCTTGGGGTCTGAACATGGCTTTCAGGTCGTGCAGCACAACCGGTCCGTCGGCGCTGTAGGAGAAACTGACCCGGTCAAAGGTCACCAGGCCTTTGCTCGGCCAGTCGGAAGGCGGACGCTTCTGAGTTTCCCAGGGTGCCTCGCTCTCCAGCTCGCTGTACTCCACCACTCTCTCCACAGACGTCATCTGAGGACAGCGGACAGACACTTACAGGGCTGACGGAGGACAGTCGCCTCGGGAACGAACGAGTACGAGAATACGTGCAGCATACCATGTTCTCCACCTCGGCGCTCTGCCTGACGCCCCACTGGAACATGCCCATCAGCGTGACGGCGTAGCTCAGAGCCAGACCCACGGAGCCCGCATCCAGCTCTAGATCACAGAAACCAGTTCAGTTACTCTGATCCTCAGCGCTAACGGTAGTCCCTGATTGGTTTGTGCATATTGTCACATTTAAATGATTCAAATCAAAAGATTCCTTCCAGCAATAACTCAAATCCCCAATTAAAATGTTTACGGTGTAAGATCTGAGTCAGTCGAACAAAAGCCAAAAACCACCAGGAAGTGGAAACGTGAAAACATGTCAACTGGTCTCACGGTCTCTGAGCAGCACGCAGCCAAACGTGGTGATGGTAACGAACAGGGAGCAGATGCCGTCGAGGCGGACGGCCAACCAGCGAGAGGTGGTCAGGAACAGGAACCAGGCCTCTGTGTGGGGGGGCGCAGGGTTAGGGATTGTGGCGTGACGCGTGAGGATGATCAGTGGGGAATCTGAAAGTGTCACCTGAGTGCAGGTCCTGATGCGCGTCAAACGCTCTCTGGAATCTGTCCTCGGCTCCGAAGGCTCGGATTGTCCATAGACCCTGAAGAGATGAAGAAAGGTGGGAGAAGACGGGGCTGCGCGCTGCAGACAGGGCAGAGGAGACGCTGGGAGTCACCAACAGTTCACGATATCACGTGGATTCATCTGCAGACTATCGCATGCGGTCACTCACTGGTGGACTCGAGGCGCTTGATGTCCCTGGAAGTCTGCAGGAAGTAGCGGCGGAGGTAGAGGAAGACGAGGAGGAGGGGCAGCACGGGGATGAGGATCCAGGGAATCACTGAAGCTGCCACAGCGACCACCCCGAGAATCTGCAGGAACACCTGCTCGGAGGAGAAACGGCAGCGTTACAGCTCGTGTCCCCGAACATACGGAGCAGCAGCTTCAGATGCGATGTCTGTACTCGCCTGAATGAAGTCCACAAAGGTCCACGGCATGTTGGAGTCCAGCTGGCCGATGTCTTTAGAAAACCTGTTCAGAACTCTTCCTGAGGAGAGACGGGAGAGACGTTAATACACGAGCTCCATCCCTCCGGCATCTCCTGTTTGTGGGGGTGGTGGAGTCAGACCCAGCTGTCACTGGGGGCCGTCCTATTATCCGCTCACCGATTGGGTTGACGTCAAAGAAGCGCACGTGCGTCCTGAGTATGGAGTTGAACATGCGGTTGTGCAGGGACCGCGCGGCCCTCACCAGCACAGAGAACAGCACCAGATTCCGGATAAAGCCGAAGACGATGGTGGCTGCTGTCAAACCTGTGGGAACACGAGGCGGGAGATTTGTAATGTCGCTACAGAAGTGATTTGCAGAGTAAAGGCGACATGTCTCCACATTACCTCCGTAAATTCCCAGGTAGAAGTTCAAATCCAGCTCTGTGACATTTTGTCCGCTGTGGATCACCGTGATGTTCAGCTTCTCTTGCTCGTCGGCCCTGATCCGTCACAATGTTAGAAAAGTGCTGAAGGAAGAGAATGAAAATCTCCTGTTTGTATTTCATACTCACCAATAAGCCAGCCACCAGTCCTGCATGATGTAAGCGACCTGCAAAAGACGGAGCATCAGCAGGAGCGCCGATAGACAGTATGTAGGAAGGGAATCGGCCTGGTTTACTACCTGAGCCAGGAGGTTGATCAGGATGACGAGGAGCAGGATCACGACGTTGGCTCCGGCGCGCAGGTATTTCAAATAGAGACTCGCTCCGATGGTTCCCTGAGCTCGACTCTCCTCTGCCATCGTATGCACGGGCTCTGCCTGAGAGAGGAACAGCGGGACAGATGCGGTGAGCCAAGGGGTGAAGACGGAACATTTGATTTCACTCTGACGTCTAATCACGGTAATGGGTCACGAACTAACCGGTAAGTGATCTCCGTCTTTCGCCGAGTGCACGGAGGACGTCTGAGAGAGCACTGAATTCTGGGAGAGAGTCCTGCTCCGGACCAGGATGTCTTGAGAAGGCTGTTGCTGCTCTTCCTCCTCCTCTTTCTTCAGCAGGGAGGTGAAGTCCACGCCAGAGCGCTGCAGATCTGTGTACTTCCCCTTTGCCACCATGTGACCCTGACACACACACTTACACTAAGTCACTGTGTTTACAGTGACCAACTATGTGTACGTTCTTGGTCTTTTACTGTGAACAGCCACCAACCTCCTTGAGGACCAGAATCTCATCCGCTGCCTTCAGGTACTGCAGCTGGTGGGTGACCAGGACGCGAGGTTTGTTCCTCAGCAGACCACAGATGCACCTGAAACGCACGATGGAGCAAACGCCATTTGTTAAGTAAAAGAAAGTAGACTTTAGGAGACAGGACAGAGACTGAGTGGGACGGCAGGCAGCGCAGTCAGGCGCATGTGCGCCGGCGGCAGGCCTCGCTGTAACGTGACGGGTTCTCCTCCAGCGCAGCGCAAAGGGAAAGAAGACGCAGCGGGAAACGGTCGAGGCGAGCTACTCACCTCTGTTAGCGGGCTAGCTAGTGTTGGTGTAGCTAGGTCTGCTAAAGCGTCGCCGTTCAGCCAGTAGCACGTGTTTGTTGTTGTCGTTGTCCGGCGTGGGTATCAGCTGGGCGAGATACACGCCCACTCTAGTGTTGTTATTGGCGATGTGGTCACAGGTGACCTGCGCACGTGCGGGCGGCACCTGTGGCCACGTAGTCATTCAGCCTGCCATATAGGTGGCGTAGTGTCGCTACCGCCTGTGAAGACCCACCTGGGTAAAGACCTGCGACTCGGCCTGCGCGAGTGGTAGCCACCTTCTTCACCTTCTTCCAAAATCCTCGAAAGCGCCGTTCTAGCTCATCCTTCTTCATTTCTCCAAGATCATGCTCTACTTGACCCGCTTCACTTTGGGTTCAGAAAAGGCCTTTCAGCTGAAACCTCCCTCCTGCAATGGTGCATGACCTTCATGCTACAAAAGCTGCCCACGGATCTTCTGTCCTCATCCTTCTGGACCTATCTGCCACTTTGGACACAGTCCACCAACAGACACTTCTTTCTGTATTGAAGGTGTCTCTCAGACATATCAGCATGGATGTCTGAGAGACACCTTCAATTAAATCCGTCACAAACTGACATCTTGATCTTCCCAGGAAACAACTCCCCCTCAGCAAAACATCTCAATCCAAATCTGTTCACTCAGCCTAACACCTACACAGTCTGCCAGAAGCCTTGGGTTTGGATAGATGACGAGCTGAGCCTGAACGGGCATGTCGCAGCGACCTCCAGGTCCTGTAGGTTTACTCTGCACAACATTATAAAAATCAGGTCTTTTCTCAGCCAACAGGCTACGCAGCTCCTTGTCCACTAAAAAAAAAAAACCCACTCACAGTTTTAATCACACCCTCGATCTTGTTCTGACTTATGGAGTAGAAATTGATAACTTATTAGTTTT
>JAUMTR010000012.1:7887093-7928339 GCA_032270685.1 Microctenopoma stevenorrisi
GCTGTGGTTGCTGGTCCTGCCGACCTGCCGGTGCTTCGTCTGCTGCTCCTTGTTGTTGTTGTGATCTATGTTACCTGTTGTTCTTTTCTCTCTCCTCTGACCACTAACCCCAACCGGTCGAGGCAGATGGCCGCCCACCCTGAGTCTGGTTCTGCTGGAGGCCGGCGGCCCGTCTCATTTTTAACCCGCTGAAGTTCACTCATGTCACACCTCTCTTCACCAGCTCCCAGTAGCTGCTCACATTGAATTTAAAATCTTGATGCCTACAGGACTCTCAATGGATCTGCTCCATCCTACTTTGACACACTACTGGTAAGATACACTCCCACACGCTCTCTCAGATCTAGAAATGAAATAAGGCCACAAATCCCATCTTCACTGGGCCTGCAATCACAGTCCAGTCTTTTCTCCTTTGTGGTCCCTGCTGGTGGAATCACTTGCCCTGCCCCATTCAGCTGGCAGCAGGTATCACCACCTTTACAAAACATTTAGCAACTCATTCAAAAATGATTTCAACTGTGTCCAACACACACACAGGGTTATTTAGGCCTTATTAGGGTGCTTTGTTGTAGTATCTCCAAGAATTTTGATGGCAATTGCTGGTTTCTTCTCCTTGTAAGTCACTTTGGAGAAAAGCATCTGCCAAGTAAAGTAAAATAAGTTGACTGCTGAGATTTATCATTTTCTATTGGTCAATAACAAAAGTTCACCTCAGTCCTAATGTAACCCTCATTGGTCGTGACAGAGGTCAAACGTTTCCTGAAGGTCTTCACCAGGTTTTCACACTGTTCCATGCAGATCTCTAGAGCTGGGATTTTGTGAGGCTGTTGCCAGGCAACACAGACTTTCAACTCCCTCTACAGATTCTCCAGAGAGGGGCAAGACCACTCCAGAGGCTCGAGATGCTTTCGCATGTGTGTGGGATCATTGTCCCGCTGGAAGATTTATCCCCAGTGCTCTCACTGACGGAAGGAGGACGATGGAGTCTGACTGAAGGTGTGGACAGGTGTCTTTTAGACAGACGACCGGTTCAAACAGGTAACGACTTCAAGAGGTGGTAACGGGATTCCTGCTCGTTCATTCTCTGCACTATTAAACAAATAAACTCTTTAACAATCATACAATGTGATTTCCTGAATGTTTAACTTTCCGTCTCTCGCTGTTTAGATAAACCTACAAACATTACAGAACTCTCGTCTGTGGTTTTTCGCTCCGCTGTATTTCCAGTTTAAGTGGTCACAGATAACGGGTTCAAACATTAACCGCATATGTACATTTATTGCAGGTCGTAGCTACTTATCGTCTAGTTTGAAGGATCCAACTCCTTTTACGGCAGTTATGCAACGCTCTGCAGAACCGCGTGATCCAGGAGGAAGAGTGACAGGAAGAGGGGGGGTCAGTTTGTCTGCGCCACACCTCTTCCCGGGTTACATCACATACAGTCATTTTCCAGGAACCTTCTCCTGCTGTGATTTCAAAGACATTCCAGGGCGTGTTGACCAGAAAGCGTCAGTATTTCTACTGTTTAGTATGAGACTGCTGCAGGTATGAGAACACAGAGGGAGGGGAGAGAGAGTCACTCACTGTTCAAAGAGGTGTCTTCCAACCTCAGCATCCACCGCACTCAGAGGATCATCCAGGAGGTAGATGTCGGCATCCTGATAGACGGCCCTGCACACGCACACACACAGTGTACACTACTTTATTATGGTTCTTTAATCACACCTTCTCCTAATAACGATGTTACAGAGTCAACCGTCCGTTTGTCATATAGCTGAACACCCGATGAATTTGTCTGAGCGCCACGCTCGTACCTCGCCAGGTTGACGCGGGCTTTCTGTCCCCCGCTGAGTGTGGCTCCTCTGTCTCCGATCAGTGTCAGGTCTCCGTCCGGGAGCAGCTCCAGGTCCTGCACAAAAGGACTGTCATTTCATGTGGAACTCAAAACCACACGTGATCACGCTGAAACTATTTCATAAACAGAACATAAGTTATGTACAGAACCTTTGCACCGAGCCAGTGAGTTCAGACTAGTGCAGCAACTTCACCTCATCCTGTCAACTTTCTTAGAGGAGTAAATCATCACATGACTTCACACGCGGCCCACATTGAGCAGCCATTCTGTAAACACCACCATTAAGAGGATATAAAAGCTGGTTTATATATAGCCGAGGAACAGTCAGCGGACACGCAGAGAGATAAGGCTGAGTCTTTGTTAGTGGAAGACTGAAAAGGCACCTTGTTTTCTGAGCTTTTACTAGGAGGACAAGTTGCCTCATGAACAAGTGAAGCAGGTTGAATCTGTAGCTCGTTCATTAAACTACAAACAGATCATATTCACACTGACAATCAGTACCGCCGGTCTGTCTCAGTCTGTCTGCTGCTGCTGCCAGCTGCTCTCCAGGAAGTCGCCAGACCGATTCAGCGCCCAACACAATCGCTTTCTACACTCACGACCCGTGCAGTAACTGTGCAGCCACAAACTCCAATGTCGTCACATAATCCATCCTGTGACACCACCAGCCTGGGCAGCGCGTCGGGAATCATCACGAAACAAAAGGCTGTTTACTGTTGCGGTCCAGCAGGAGGAGGAAGTGTGGGGACTCTCAAAAAAAGAATCAGTTGATGTGGTCACTGGCGTTGGATACAACAACATGCTGTACAAACAGCGCGTGGTTTTTCTACTTTCAGATTTGTGTTTCACCGACAGGTTTTCAGTAAAGGGGTGGGACACTTTTCCGTGAGGAATGGCCTCGTGCATCCTCGCTCATCTGTCCCCAAACATCACTCGCCAATCGTCAGAACAGAATAAGAGGCTACGGGCACGGCCTTAAATAGGAAGGAGCCAAGGGTCAAAGATCAATCAGTTAAGGGAAATGGGATGTGCAGTCGAGATCTGTTTCCCATTAAAAACGTCTGGTGCGTCACGCGGAGGAGAACCAAACCAATCGGCCCCGGACTACTGAAGTGAATAAAAGAAAAAGATTTAAAGACATTAACCGTCCCTCACCCTCTTCAGAGCGCAGGCTCGGATCACTCGCTCGTACTTCTGTAGGTTGAGCTCTTTTCCAAACAGGATGTTGCTGCGGATGGTTCCCGGGTAGACCCAGGGCTGCTGGGCAGCATAGGTCAGCTGACCTCTCACCTTCAGCACCCCCTTTTCACTAGGCAGCTCTCCCAGGATGGAGCTCAGCAGCGAGGACTGCAGGTATATGCAGGTAGAACAAGAAAGGGGAAGGTAAGACGGCGCTGACTTGATGATGACGTAGGATAACCGCAGGAGGAAAACTGACCTTTCCAGCTCCCACTGGTCCGATCACTGCCAACAGCTGGTTTGAGTTGAGAGTGAATGAGATGTTCTGCAGGGATGGAGCATCCAGATTCTGCTCGGAGAACAACGCATACTTTAAGCACCGCGGTCTCATTTAATTAGTAAAGCATAGTCATAAAAGCAGTGAGCAGCACGCCCCGTACGGTGATCTGACCTTGTCCCAGTAGCAGGTTAGATCCTGGGTCTCTATGGAGGCGTCCTTCTGCTCCTGAGGGAGGGCAGTGGTGCTTTTTGTGATCTCATCGAGCATCAAGAACTCCTTCAAAGTAACAAAGAGCACATTCTGTTACGACACAGTAAACCTGCTTCCACCGTTTTCCCCACGAGGTTCAGTCACATGCTCACGTAATGCGTGCGATCAGGTACGGTGGTTGTCAGTGACAGTATTGGGTAACGTTTGGTAACTGCAGGGGTAAAATGCTTTTCCAGCCGATGTCTTCGCAAGGAAAAGAAAACAGCGGTGGTGTTGACTTCACAGAGACAGATACTCATGGAGGTTCATATCGCTACGTTTGGTGATTCTAGCTTTTACGTCTATGAGCCGTACGACCGCGAGGCCGTGAGAAACTAAACTACCAGTAACGTTCTGAAAACTGCCAAGTTTGGTACCTGGATCCTGCGGATGCTGACGCGGCTCTCAAACAGCTTCTCGATGGCGCTGGGGAAGAACAGCGTGACGGTGAGTCTGACAGACGTGTACAGCGACACGGTGACGAACACGTGGCTGGCTCTGATGGCGTTTCCCAGGAGGACGTAGATGGTGAAGGTGATGAAGATGATGATCTTGCTGGCGCAGAAGAAGGACGCCATGTTGAGACCTCTTAGGTAGGAGCTCTTCATGATCTTGGAGATCTCCTTCCTGGAACAACAAAGTTTGAGCATTTAGTGAGCCAAATATTCGTTTCACCTGCTGTTTAAAGCGAAACCGATTTCCCATCTTAACCCTGGAGAAAATGCTTCTCTTTGGTTTTTACCTTCGCACCTCGGTGACCAGGGCAGCAAAGGACTTCTCCCAGGCGTACATCTTGATGATTCTAATTCCAGACACAACTTCGTTCATTGTGCGGATTCTGCTGTCCGTCAGAACCGCCGTCTTACTCCTGTGGAGGAAAAGGTAACAGTTGGAACAAAATATAGTTTTAACATTTCTCTAGAACCTGTAAATCCGTCTTCCGTCCAGCTACAGTCTGGTTGGTCTTTCTAAATGTGTGTGTGCGTTACCTGAACTTAGAAAAAAGCTTTCCAAACATGGTCTGCACTGGCATGAGGAACATTAGGACCACCATTCCTGCCAAGCACGATGGGCCAATCTCCGCCCACAACAGTCCCACCACCGCTGCGGCCTGCAGGGGCCCCACCCACAGGAAATGCAGGAAGATGGTGACCTATTCAAGAGAATGTGCATCATCATCATCATCAGCAGCAACAGTAAATTATGTGACACAACTACAGCATTGCTCATTAAAGACGGAGAAACAGAGTCACGCGATGACTCCGACTTCTCTCAAAGGCAGCTCTGTTTAACTAACCGCCCACTGCCACAACACAAAAAGCCTCAAGGCACCCAGAGTTCTCACAGCAGGGTCCGATTCCCTGATTAAAATGAAACCCAACCCTCGACGAGGAGGAAGCGTGTTCGGCAACACTCAGAGCATAATCCAGCACAACGCTAGGAAAAGTGCTGCCAGCTTTTTTCCCCAGTCAGTGCAGCGCGCTGCTGTTAGCAGCAGTTACCACACGCACAGAAATACGTGACACGCTGCAAACCACTGTACCTGTCAGCTACTGTGTGAACACGCCAGGAAATTCTCCACTGCGTGAGAGGGGACACGCAAATTCAGCCTAAATGCATTCCTGAGGTTTCCCTCCCTGCGTTTATCAGGCTGCACTCCCACTCGTCTTCCAAGACATTACATGACTCCCGTGAGCCAGTTCAAGGTCTATGTGGATAACAGGTCGCCCAGGTGGTGGAATATTAAGAGCAGTGCATCGTGGGGGGACAACGCGTGATGGGAGGCTCCCTCACCTCATAGAAAACACGAGCCACCAGAGCCAACGGAATGACACCATGGGTGGTCCTGCTTACAGTACAGTTACAGAGTTACAGCCCACGTTATGTAATAATTACCCACAAAGCATTGCACAACAAAATGACAATTCTCCCCTAGAAATTTGGGAACAAATGTAGGAAATTTACTGTTTTGAATCTTTATATAATTATCTGGAAAGTTGTGAAAGACTAAGATAGAATTCCATTTTATAATATATGAAAAGTAAGAAAATGCACCAAACGTGATGACGTAACTAGCAGGCAGTGACTATCAGGAAACCCAGGGCAGGTTTGTGTTATTCACCTTGTGTCTTGTTTAATTGTAATAAATACACATGATGCTTAAACTTCAACATTCTCAAGAATGTGTTTGACCCACTGCCAGATGGAGGACGTTATGCTGGGAAAGTGACACTCAGGGGAACGACAGAGAGTAAGTCTATTTGACTGAGCAAAATATCCAGCGAAGCGGATGTGGGAAATGATGATACCTCTGCGTGACATATACTGATGGATGGTTGAAACGACGAGGGAAAGGGAAAGAAGCTTTTAAATATTTTCGGATGCCTTGACCTCGCAGAGAGCAGCGTGTTCTTCGCATACCTCGTCAAACTTGTTGACGTCATTGGAGAGGAGGTTGACGATCTGCCCTGTGGTGGTCTTTCCCATAGCCGAACTGCTGAGACACAGAGCCTGGAAACAAAGACGGGAACAATCCTCAGTGAAGAAACATCAACTAAAACACACATTTCAAATATATGTCTAAGCGTAAACATAAACATCGTGCATCAGCAGCCTCCTGAGCGGGGGGGCTGCAGAAAACGCGATTACTTTTGGTTTATTGCTCGTGAAGGATTACATGAGCCAACTTGTCAGACTGGAATGCAGCATTTGCTCTCGTACTGACCTTCTTGTAGATCATGTGACACATGGCCACTCTGATCTTCATGCCCGCCCTTTGGACGTGATAGAAGTAGAGGTGATGGAGCAGTGCCAGGCCGAGGGTGCAGAGGGACAAGGCGGCAGCGTAGCCGAGGGTCTCGTATAAAGCGGTCGTGTTATCGGGGTCGTAACTCTCAAAGTATCGGATCATCTTTCCCATGATGACCGGCACAACCACCTTAATGGACTCCTGATGGGAGGGTGGGGGTGCAGAGGAATGCATTAAAAAGAATGAAGATGAATAACAGACTGAACACAGCGTGTTCTGCATGATGGAACACCGACCTCGATGAAGGTGAAAAAGCCCAGCACTGCGTACGGCTTCCAGTAGCAGCGGATGATGGCTTTGAAGAGCTTCGGTTTCCGCAGGCCTTTCGCAGCCTTCTGCACCTCGTTATCCCAGTACCTGCCGAGCGAAGATGCGAGGTTACTACGCCTGCGGTATGCAACGGGAGGCAGAGCCTAGCATCCGGATGAGTCGGGACTCGTCTGTGAGTCAGACGCCGGATAATTAGGGGAGAATTCCCTTTCACTTACAACACTACCCGTGATAAGACACAACAGGCAGAGAACATTACTCGGGTAATCAACCAACGCTGACCGTTTTCTACCGTCACTAGTGTTTTCTATACGAGAAACGTTAGATTACAGGACTCGGCCTTCAGTGAGCACGAAATAAAGAGATAAAACGAGGCTTATCAGCAGCAGCCAGTGAAGTAACAACACTTAAACTGCAGTAAAAGCAATTCACCAGACTTTGTACGCTGGTAAAACTTTAACAATCAAGTTCGCTGTTGTAGCGTTATCCGATTTGACCACTGCTAAAATCGAATTTCACTGCGCATTTTATGGCTGATAATACAATTTACCGCATTACATTACTGAAAAAGCGCACTAGGAAACCAAGCATGTGCGTAAAATGCAGTCAGACATCTCCACAGTAAACAACAGGACGAGGCCACTTCTTTCAGTGTGAAGCTGATAACTGGTGCATGTTATTTGGGTGGGTGTTGGTGTTACGCCTGCTTGAGTTGGTCACGCTAAATAATCACACAAGAAGCTGAAAAGGAATCAAACTGTCACTCTAACGCAGATTCAGAACACTTCAGGTCTTTACAGTAGACAGAGAGGTCAAACATCACAGAGACTGGCCAGAGTTCAAGTCAACTACAGAGAAATACAAATATGTACCGAGTGGTCTAGTGAGTCCAGACCTAAAGAGAAGATCTGTCAGACCGAGAAGACTCAAAAGGTGGAACAGATGTCATCATTTTAGATTTTTAGATGTAGATGAATGAAAAAAATGTTAAGTTTATTCTACAAATCTAAAACGAAACAACAAAATAAGTAAAAATGTCCTGGAGCCACTACAGCAGTAAAACAGTAAAACAACAGTAAAATTCTCCACGTGACAGATAAATGTAAGTTGTTTAGAAACATCTAAAGCAGCATTTTAACATATCTGTGTGATTTTACTTTAGTCTTCTAACTGAGATTTGATCAGTTTGGTTTTAAGCAAAGATGTGACGTAAACTAAAAGATTTCTTCATCGAGGAATTTAAAGTCAGTTAACGTGCGCGTCATTCTGCTGACAGCTGCTCAATTTCTCCACTGAAAAAGGTTTCACTTCCCAACACACACAACAAAACGGGCTTTTTAGACAAGAGCACGGAAAACAATTATTTACAGTAAGAAACATTAGTCATTATTCTTATTGTGCTTTTAATGCACCCCAACTGGTCAGCGCAGATGTTTGTCAAAACAAACAAATATATTTTAAATTGTACTTCATTTTAAATTTCTATTGTAATATAGACATAAATGAAATGAAAAATATTCCACACAAACTAAAATTTAAAAAAACCTGTGGCGCTAAAGTGAACCTGTGCTTATGGTAGTTTACAGTTAGATGATCCTCTACCTCTGCAGGTTCAGTCCCAGCCTCTCAGACCGGTCCTCGGGCAGCACCTCGTACAGGTCCTCTTCCTCCAGCCTGCGCTTGCATCCAGTGCGGAACAGAGGGTTGAGCCACCTGGAGGAGGAAGAGTTGACAGGAGAAGAGGAGACCGCTTTAAGCTTTTCAAACATCGAGAGGGGAAAATGTGGTGTAACACAACCCACATGTCCAACTTTCCTATTACACATAAACAAAGGCAGGGATTCAACAGGAAGCCAGCCCCGGTTAAACACCGGGAAGGATGTCGGGGATATTCCCAACTCTTTCTCCAACTGAATCAACCTTTCGCGAACCTGTCAACTTTTACTGATCCTACCGGACAACGACAGCTTCCTGTTCCTCCGAGCAGAAAAGTTTCACCGTACAGTCTAATGAAAACTACACATTTTAAAGTGGACCCACGCAGCTAACTCCAGCTAGCGCCAACACGGTTCATCCCCCCGCGGATGCTAACTCACCAGAAGAAAATCTTGGATAAGAGGCTCGCGGTGGCTGCGGGGTTGGTCTTGGCATCTTTGCCGACTTTCTCCATGGTGTCTCGCCCTCTCTCCACGGCCCCTGAGCAACTTTAGCCCCTTTTACAAACTGCTTTTCGGGGCTATGTGGCGTAACTTCGGAGCCCGCACATATCGAAACCCTTAAGGTGCGTTACGTATCCAGAAAGCGCACGAGCCAACAGCGCGAGCCTGCGCGTGTGTGGCGCGTATCTCCGCCCCCCGACACCTGATTGGCTAATAATCCCGGCACCGCGTCATTGGCTGCGCTCCTTCCTGCGAACAGAAGGTTTCCTGTGCCGACAGCGAGTCCAGCTTAACCGCGATTCACCAGGAATGACTGGTTAGATTTTCTGTGGCTGGTTTCAAACCAACGCGCAGAGTCAGTGCGCGTATGTGTGTTTGCATTGCTGGTTGTGTGCACGTCTGTAAAACCTGCCCAACCAGTCAGCGTTTAGGCAGATCTGAGAAAAACGTGTCGCTACTGTACGAAGAACTCAGTGACCTCAACATCTTCAATAATAATCTCAATGTAAATACTGCATGTTTCAGCATGTGGTCTGACCAAGAACTCGACAAAAGTCTTATCACAGTGTGAAAATAATGGTGTAACATCATAAACGTTACGTGATGATTGCAATATTCCAGTTTACTCTGTCACCTACAGACACGTTGGCCCAGTTGGACAAAAGCTCCTGCAGATAAACACTGTCCTGAAGCTGGATGTCCACCATGACGTTGGACAATGAGTTGGCAAAACACAAACTGTCCAAACATACATTCACACGTACACAGTTAAAGTATGCAGATATAAACCAACTCTGCATTTACAGTCTCATCACAGGTTATATAACCATATATAGTGGTTATAGTGTCATTCCTAATCATAGCATTTAATCATTCATTAACAGAGTGGCATATTGGTGACTGAGTATAAAACATTGTATGTCAATACCTTTACTCAATGTCCACCGAGGGACCGTTACTGATGTCATGGTTGATATTTAGCTTCAGGTCAGTGTTCATCTGCAAACGTTTGAACTCGTGTCCAACTTGATCAGGACGCATCTGTAGGAGACAGTTGGTGCTGATTTCATCTCACATTCGTGAAGAACGGTAGAATCATAACAGATACAAAGGGAAGTGGACCAATGATGAGTGTGAATGTGTTTTTTCTGCAGTGACGGTAAAGGCCTGTATGCTGGTACGTCTCACCAGTCTGGACGAGATGTGATGCAGCAGAGCGCGTCGTTTAATGCATCATTGACAGTTCTTCATATTAAACAGTGAAAGCTGAAAATGGGTTAAGTCACAAAACGCTCACCTCTGTTACTCAAACACAAACTGCTAAGTAAGTTGTTGAATTAGACGCATGTGCATGACTTACTGCAACCTCAAGTTACTCAGCAAAATCTCATGTTCCCTGTCTCCGTCTGCCACTTATCATTTCACAAAGACCCAAGGGGGTTTCCAACATGTACAGTCAGGCAGCCGAGCTGCTTTTTCTCACGTGACAAAGAAGAAAAACGTGTCTCTACTAATAAGAGGAATTCTACTGAAGCTGGTTTACCGATCACACTCTTTCCACAGCTACGGGAATAAATGGAAAAATATAACCCATGATGTTTGCTGGTTTTGTTTGCTTGCCCTGTTCTCTTACACACACACACACACACACACACAGAGGATATCCTATAAATAAAGAGCAGGCTGTACTGTTGATGACAGATACCTTGTGACACACAACAGGTGTTTCCTGCACTCACATAAAAGAGTCTGCAGAGAGTGGAGGGAATAAAACACCTTCCTCCCCACCCTCCTTCTTCCATTTCAATTTTCGAGGAACTGTTAAAAGCAACCCAGTCACTGTAACCAAAGCAAACTAAATCTGATGCTGGCAGCGTAATGATAACAGGCCGGGGCAGCTCTGACCCTCACACCTGACACGGTATGATGTTTAGCTAGCGCCTACTGAGAGGAGTCCAGCCCAGTATTCAGCTGCAGGAGACGAACAGTGCTATCCCACGCTGCTGCAGCCTCGTCTCTCCCCTCAGTGACCCTCAGTGTTCGTTATTCCTGTCGATCTTGTGCAGAACTTGCTTGACAAATAGTGAGATTTTTGTGAGATTCCAATAATGATGATGAAAAAAGCTAAAGCAAACTAGGCAATGAAAGAAAAGAGATAAAGCTGTGAGATCTTTTGATGCCAAGCAACCTAAGAAATGATGCAAAACCAACTCAGAGACTAAAACAAACACCATGTGTAAAGTGCCTCCCATGGCTAATTTTTCAATAATACTTCAGCTACCAAACAGACAACACAATTTCAATGAAAAGATTACGATCATCAGAGTATTATATTCGTGGCCTATATAATATATATTAAAGTGGGATAGCCTCAAACAGGTTGACACTGATAACAACATGTTCCGCCGCTTCCCTTTCATTGGCAGGTTTAGAGCGGTACGGCCCGTTATGAGATTGCTCAGCAACAGTGGCCATGGAAACGTGTCTCAGAGTGGCTTCAACTACCTGGAGAGGTACCGAACAGCATCCGTAGCACCTCTCACTCTGGTTTAAGGACAGTAAGACACTTGGGTGGAGTTTTCCGTCAACACTGTTCCCATCTCATAACCCCAGAAACCGCCTGGGATCAGCGTCAGTAGGGGGGGGGGGGGGGGATGCAGCAGAACCGGGGGGGTCCAGGTGTTCTAAAGTGCTAGAAAGAGCTCGGAATTAAAACAGGCTAACTTACGACTGTAATCAGTTTTCAGTAAAAGATTAGCAGCTGGATTGATTCATGCCCGGTTTAGTGCTCAGAGGATTGACTCTGATTTCACGTTTCGTCAGCATGACACAGTACTACTCGTAACCTTGTGACTCTCTGCCTGGTTGTGTTTTTCTATGGACTCGCCCACCTTTGCCGCCTCTCTCCATCCTGACTTACCTCACTCCCTCCCCCCCAACTCATTGCTCAAAGTTCAAACCTGTTGTTAGTTAGTTCAACAACCCTTTGTGAGCTGAAACAGGACACACAGGAAGCAATTACGCCTCTAAGTAGCATGTTCCTGCTGAACGTAGTCGTACCACGCTGTAACTCAACCCCACTGGTATTTATTAGGACTGACTTTCTGGTCATCTTATCGCTAATGATTATTACTACACCAGGACAGAACAGAATATAACAGCAACACATAAAGAAAAAGGAGATAAGAAGGCAACGAGAACACGAAGATAACAAACCATGTGTTTATAAGTTGCTTCCTACCGTACACTTTGTAAATTATAATGTGGCTTTATAACAACCACTTTGACAAATATCTCTGAGGTTGCTGAATTTTTTAAAATCAGTGCCAAGTGATGCCAAATGTACACTTGACCACAAACATTTTTAATGAGCATCAGCATTTATTTTCCTGATAGTCTAAAGTATTTTGATATTGCACCTCAAGGCCACCGTACGCATTAGTCCTTTGAGATAAAGCATGCTAACATGTGGTTGTGATGCTAAAACTAATCATACAGGGCAGCACACTGATGTGTTGTTCAGCTGGTGTCCTCATGCACCTCAAAGAGAAGAAATGTGAGACATGAAATGATGTGGGGGGGAGATTTCCTGACAACGATCAAAATATGCTGATAAAGTGGCCAAATACCAAATGTTTCATTAGTGTTATTGCGATGCAGTCTCTCTTTCTGCCACTCGACGGCGCTACAGTATCACGCTGTGGGTCTAGTAGGTAGAATCTGAGTATATTTGTTATCTTTTTTTGTTTAAACTGTGTTTATCCAGGGCTTAAAAACTGAATATTTCACGTGTAGCTCTGTGAAATGACCAGAAGAAAACATTCATAAAACTCTTTGTACAATCTCTGCTCTCTTGTTCCCTTTCTGTCAAAGACTTGTCAGATCCTTTCAATTAAAAACTTCCTCCTGCTGGAGATCCCCTTGCAGACCCTATGGACAACGTGCAGAGTGATGCCCCGTGTTCGCGCCCCGGCTCCCTCCTACCACCACCAGTGATTGTGTGTCAGTGAATGATGTGCACTGAAAGGTGCCGGTTCTCAGACGTAGATGTTTGGCAAAGCAGGCGAAGGAGAAACATTCTGCAGAGCAGAAGTGAGCTGACGCACCTTCGTGGCCCGACCCTCCCACCTCCTCTCCATGACTCCTGCGGGAAAGATCTCTGTCCCGTCCCAGTCCACGTCTTGGAGCCAGTGGGAAAAATGGGCAACATGGCAACGGAGATCGTGGCCTTTCTCCTGACCGTCTCCGGATGGATCCTGGTGTCGTCCACCCTGCCAACGGACTACTGGAAGGTATCCTCCGTGGATGGGACGGTTATCACCACAGCTACCTTCTGGTCCAACCTGTGGAAAACATGTGTGACTGATTCCACAGGTGTCTCCAACTGCAAGGACTTCCCGTCAATGCTGGCTCTGGACGGTGAGCTGTGACACCTTATCTGATATATCTCTATATTTCTCTGTATAGAATATATCTCCACATGTGTCTCTGTCTATTTCACTGCAGCTCTAACATCACCCTGCGTTGTTAAATGAATGACGACCATTGTAAACAAACGCATTTGGAACTTGATATGACCTTTTCTGACCGCGGCTCCGGGCCATGAAAAGCCACCACTTTTAAAGCAAAAGGCCATCAGAGGCATATTTCAGCTAAGGGAGCGGAGCTGGAGTGATACGACCTCCTACTGTGTCAGTGCGAAGCAATCTGAGAAAGTCACACAGCCACACTGAGGTCACCTCCGATAACGCGCTGGTAGCAATCAGGAGAGGTTTGTAAAAACGTGAGCGCTTCCTTTTTCAACAGAAGTTTCACTTCTAGGCATTTTCACAGACTTCCACAGAGTTTCACAGTTTCTCTTCTATCACAGGACACTCCCACAGACTCCTTAGATAAATCTGATTGGTCATCGGATGATAAAAGAGGCAAACAGCCCGTTTATTCAGTTTAAATGAACAGTTTAATGACACAGCAGGTTCCACCAGTTCAAAGCGCTCTCCCCATTTCTCTGTATCTGTCATTACAGCCTACATCCAGGTGTGTCGGGGTCTGATGATCGCTGCCGTGTGTCTGGGCTTCTTTGGCGCCGTTCTCGCCCTGCTAGGAATGAAGTGCACGAAGATAGGAGGCTCGCAGACCACCAAAGCTCGCCTCACTTTCTCCTCCGGCTTCCACTTCATCCTCAGCGGTAACATCCATGCTGTGGAACTGAAATGATCTGGGTCGTGAAGCTGTCACAACAAATCAATGCTATAACATCCTGCGTCTCTCTGCAGGCCTCTGCTGTATGACTGCATGCTCCATATACGCTCACAGGATCACAACTGACTTCTTTGATCCCCTGTTTGTTGCCCAGAAGTAAGTATTCAGCGTGGAAATGAAGTCACACACAGATCAGAGGCGTGTTCAGATAAAAGGACGTCCAGTCACACGTTTTCTGTCACCCCTGCAGGTTCGAGCTGGGAGCAGCTCTGTTCATTGGCTGGGCTGGATCCGTGCTGTGCATCCTAGGAGGATTCATCTTCTGTCTCTCCCTGTCTGGGGGCTTCAGCGCCAGGCACGTTGCTCGGTTCTGCTGACGTGCTGGGTGCAAACAATGTGATCCCACGTCTGTCATCAGCAACGAGGAGAAATGTGATTTGGACAGATTCTTAATTGCACCGAGTTGTTACTCAGTCAGGCAATTTAAATAATTACCTGGCAACGGACAGATGGTTACAGGCAAAAACCTCCACTAATCTCTGTCCACATCTCGACTCATAATTGCTTAATCTATAGGACAAACAGTATTTTTGTCATTTGAATTAGTTACAGGGGCGACGACAGCTGAATGTTTCCTTTGTTACAGTGGAGTAAAGACTTCTAGGAAGTTAAGGTCACCTTGACTAAGGGGAATCAGGAAAGCAAATAAAGCCCGTCCTCTGGTTGGATGACATCCTGGGACATGTTCCTAACAAGTTGATTTAGGGATAAAGCAACAAAAAAGCACTGAAGTCTAATATGGATCAGTTGTCTACAGATCACTAAAGTAAACGTAATCTTTCTCCATTTCGACTAATTTCTCTGCCTGGTTCCTGCAGGGCCGAATACTCCTACAGTGGAGCGGCATCGTTTGTGACGCCACGCAACAAGCACGTCAGCACAGGCGACGGCCTCCAGAAGGAACCTCGAGGGCCACCGAGGCAGTTCGGAAGGAACGCCTACGTGTGAAAACATCCCCACAACGGCTAAAACAGTTTATCGCCACCAGACAAACAATATCAAGTGTGTGAAATTAGTGCTCGTTGAAAACGACGCCTGAAGGGATTCGACTGACATATTTTACTGATTGAGGCCCAGATGTTTGGGATATATTAATAACACTGGATACTCACTGGACCAAACGTAAAAGATACGCTCGTTCTTCTTTTAGGGCAGGAAATTTAATTTGGCAGGAAACTCTCAGGTCACCTTCATCAAGCTGCCCGTGTAAACGCTCCGTCATATAATTCTCACAGTAGGAGACGTGATATTTTACATGTAAACTAGTGAATGTCAGACAGCAAGCGGGGTTTTGTGTAAGTGTAAAGTGTTTTTTGTTAATAAAATAGTAAAATCACTTCTAGCAGTCTCTCTTCACAGAGTCACATCAGTCGCCTCGTGTTTCACCATTTCATGTTTGTCAGACAGACAGATGAGTCATACAAAGACCACTCTTAATTTCCTGGCCTAGACTCATCTGACCTCCCAGATCCCAGACTTGACCCCAAAGCTATTGAGATCTGGAACTCCTGGATTTCCCCTCCTATCATCCATCCGTCTCCACCTATGAATTACTATCAGTAGGAACCCCAGACTATGTTACCGCACGTCGGATACGTGCACCAGCTGGCAGGGAGCAGGCGCCCTGTGCTTTCCACTGCTTGCATCCATAAACAAGCGTCAGGTGTCCCGGACTCTCTCTGACATAACAGTGGGATTGAATGGCCTCACGTCTTAAAAATAGAGATGCATTAAACTACTTCTATCTTTTTATCTTTCATTTAGCACGTAAGCACTTTGACGTAAACGTTTGCCGTTTTCTTTTGGCCCCCACTCCCTCATTCTACCCTCACCTTAGTAAACACCTGAGTAAACCAGTTTAAACAGACTTAGTCCTGATCACCCCTTCTTCTTCTTCTTCTTTGTAACTTTACCACCCTTACAGACCTGTTTCAGATCACTCTGTAGTTCCGATATTTCCTCACCAGAGCAATAACTTAGTCATAAGGAGAGAGAGGACAAAGAGGAGCTTTTTTACAGCCACCAACAGATCTTTCATAATTCCCCACAACTGTCAGTACCTCAGATTTAACCCTAATTATAAAGGTCTCAGCAATTATAAAACCCACAGCACAGCGAGGTCCTGGTGAAATTACCAATAACCAGCAGCTTAAAGCCTGAGGCAAAGGCGAGCGCGGTGTTATTACATATTTAATGGAACCTGTAAAGGTCAGAAATGCACAAACTCACACGGCCTTTGACCAAACCGCCACTGCGTTGATTTTACAGTACAATCTACGTACATACATACAAATATTACTTACACCCCACCCCCTCCTCTTATATAACCACACACGTGATGAAGGTAGCGCTGGACTGGGCAACACGGACCACTACACCCTTCCCGTCCCCAACGTCAACATCTCAGTGATTCATGTTGTATACATGATGGTGCTGTGTTTCTAGAGTTACACACAATCCTGTGACAGAGGTGCAAGCGGGTTTGGTCAGCACATCAGGGCAGAAAGAAGCTTCTGTCATGGCGTTAACTAGAAATGCACCCGGTGTTATGTTACCTACAGTTTGAATAAAGAAAATGACTGGACAGCTAACACTAAGAGTTACCATGGTGATTAGGATAATAAAATCAAGACGGCATTGATATCACATAAGTATCTACGATTATCTTTCTGGGTTAAATGTGTCATTTACACAAATAAGGAAAAATGCATGTTCTTCTTTTTCAGGTTATTTTAACCTATTGTGAGGTTCCACCTTAAATTAAAAGGCTCATTGTTTGTTTTGTTTTGTCTGCACATGACCAGGTTGCTCTGGTAATTTGAGAAGCTGCTTAGGTGAGCAATGTCACTGTGGCCCATGGGAACCAGAGGGTCAGCTGTCTCTCATCACACACGCAGTGATACCTGGGAAACAACGGAGCAGCTCCACTATGCATCTGTGATCCAGTTGTTCTCGCCTGTTCCTGAGAAGAACATTGGAGCTGAAGACCAGTTTAACATTTGACTCGAGATGGACCCAACCTCTCCCTGAAGACGGGACTGCAAGAGAAGAATCAAACTTGGACAGCAGATACGAACCTACAACCTACAAGCCGCTCACTGTGAGGGATGCATGTCCGTGTAGTCCAGATCTGGGGTTTCCTGATGACTGTGCTGGGCTGGATTTTCGTGGCCTGCACCATGGCGATGGACGGCTGGATGAGCACCACCGTCGGAGAACTGGGGGGCTCCAACATCGTCAAAGTGCTGTGGTACTGGTCCAACCTGTGGAAAACCTGCCTATCAGAGTCAACATCTGTCAACAGATGTTACGACTTCCCTGTGCTCTGGTCTGTGGAGGGTAGGTACCGTCACCTGAGGAATGCAGCAGTGTTTTACACATCTCATCCGTGTGTGTTTGTGTCCTGCTGCGTGACAGTTCACCTCCAAGTCGTGCGCGGCCTGCTCATTTCAGCTCTGTGCTTGGGCATGTTGGGGTTTGTGCTGAGTCTGATGGGGATGGAATGCACCTTCGTTGGGGGAAAAGAGCGGTCAAAGCACAGGAAAATCTACACGGGAGCGTGGTGTCACATAATCAGTGGTAAATATCTGGATGTGTCAGAAGAACAGATTCAAGCAGCCTGAATAGTTTAGGGACAGAATCATTGGCTAATCTTTTCTAACCTAAAGCCAAACGTAATTAAAGAAGCATTTAATGTCTTTTATTATGTTACTACAGCTGCAGGCGTTTTAGCTGTATCTACCATACTGGTGTGTTTCTGGTGTCCAGGTTTGCTGTCCACGTTCGGATACGCCGTCTACGTGCAGTATGTCCTGCAATACTTCAGCCCCAATGCAGATGGATTTGAGTAAGTCAACGGGCCTAAATGTCGTGTAACGGGACTTTCAATCATAAAACAAAAACATTTAAGTCTTTGTCTCAACACCACAGGTATGAACTTGGCATCCCCGTGTTCCTAGGCTGGGTCGGTTCCGCCTTCCACACGGCTGGTGGGTTTTTCTACGTGTGGTCAGTCTGTAAGCCGCTGTGTGGAAGAGAGAACCTGTGAGTAGAAACACGCGTCAGCACATGTCACGCAAAATACAACCACAGCACCACCTTCACCAAACAGTGAACCGTGTGTGTGTTTACATGTCTTCTCTCCAGGGTTATCCAAGTTCAGCCAGCGCTAGACCCAGAGCAGAACAAGTCCACCACAGGGCTGTCCACAGCAGCAGAGAGCACCTCCAAGTCCGAGGCAACGTCTGTTTCTGAGCAGACGTTCAGGTCTGTCTCTTCCATTTCATCGAGATCAGGACACACAGCCAAGTCGGGGAACTACTCACGGAAGACGAGGCGAAGCACCAGGTCTGGAAGGTCGCAGTCAGGATCTCGATCGGGTTCAGAGTCCAGCCGCTCTTCAGGGTCCAGCAGGTCAACGCTGTCCAGTTTAAGGAGTATCAGCAGAACAGCGCCACCGCTGTCGGGCAAGGCAAAGACTGAGACGACACCATTTGTTAAAACCTCATATATTTGAATAAATATGAGTCGTTATATATGTTAATTAGAAATGATGAACCACTTACCGTGGTTAGGTTCAATAAAGATTTTCCCTTGAATCATTGTGTGATTTAAGAGAATACTCGTGAGGCTCTTGTATTTACCAGACAGGAAGTGAAGTGGTCAAACCCTGGGTCTGGACTGGAGGCACCGTGGGTCACACTTGGATCTCTCTAACTAAAAAAGAGAAACATCTAAACTGTTGTTATGTAGTACGGCGATGACACATGAAAGAAAGCTTCATCCATGTTATTGTGCTGGGATCAATTGGTATTAGTTTACCCTGAATAAGAGGGCAGGACATGTGGCAGACGGTTTCTACGAAAACATGAACAGGTTTTAGAACCGAGGCTGTGTTTGTGATGTAATTATCTGATCTTTGTTTCTGAGCAACAAACATAACAAGGAGGAGAATTAATCTAAGATGAAGAAACCTCCTCCTCTGCTCTTCCAAAAAATAAATATCAGACCATCCTCCCATCTCTGTGTCTCTCTTTTTTCTCCCCTAATTGTCGTCCAGTCCCTTTTCGGCCCCACTGCTGCTGATGCTGCTCATAAAAACTAAACTGAAAGGGAATTTAAAAAAACAGCTATAATAAAGAGATTAACAAAGACATTTCTCACTATGGTTTGCACGCAAGTGTGGTCAAGTACAAATTCTCAGCATGTGTTCCCCCCTCCCGTGTGATGTCCATGCTCCCTCGCGCAGGCGTATCAAATGTGGCCGGTGCCTGCACACGTGTAAAAAATGTAGTAGCAGCTCCAGCAAAACCGAGGTAACGTGTGGTCTATAAATAACATGAAACAACTCTCTATAGAAAAATGTGTGTGCGTGTTAGACTCACTTAAAGTACTTTTTAACCGAGTGAGTCTTTGAATGTTTTTAAAGGTGGTGATGCTGTCAGCCAGTTGAATGGAGCAGGGCAGGTTGTTCCACCATCCAGGGACCATAAAGGAGAAAAGACTAGACTGTGATCTGAGACACAGTGAAGACTATAAACCCCTCCAGATAGTAACTGGGAGAGAGTTGCAATAGTCAAATTTAGAGGTGACCACTGCCTGGACAAGAAGCTGTGCGGCTCGTGGAGCGTAAACCTACAGGTCATTCAGGCGCAGCTTGTCATCTTGTCAGACTCAGGTGTTAGTTTGAGCGAGCCGGTTTGGATTGAGATGTTTCTGTCTTTTTAATCTCCAACACTCTGCTTTGCTTTGTTTGAGTCTTCTATAGCCGTGTCAGTGGAGCAGAAGAACACAGCACTTGACTGAGATGACGTAATCCCCCACCTCTTCCGATCTGTGGTGGAAACACGAAGGATGCTTACTGGGCAAAACTGCCGAAAAGGCGAGATAAAAGCCAACGACTCCAGTTTCCCACACTAACAGGTCTCTCCATCTTTGGCGCTGACTGTGTTTCTGCTCCACTAGTTTTTGCTTCTCTCGCCATGAAGTACAGGACGGTAGTGATGTACATGGAGATCGGATGCTTCGTGTCCTGCCTGTGTGGCTGGATGCTGGTGTGCTCCACTGTGCCATTAGAGTACTGGACTTTCTCAGAGGACGGGGGAAACGTACTCACCACAGGTGACTTCTTCTCCAACCTGTGGCAGGACTGCGTGACGGACAGCACAGGGGCGACCGACTGCAAGGGCTTCCCCTCCATGTTAGCCCTGTCCGGTAGGATAATAAAGAGTTCGATGCCAACCATCAAGGGTTCATTAATGTGCGATTAATTCCTTAGGAGTTCAGAGAATGTAGGGACCGTCCAAAAATGATTTAGACGGGATCATAGGTAAATATTTTAAACATGTTAAAGAACATGTGGTCAAATAAAAAACACCATCTTCTTATGAATTATAAAACACTCCGCTGCTCTCCCCTCAGCACGTGGAGGGCAGAGTCGTAATCACTAATGTAGTTCTCATACAGTCCCTCACGACTCCGTCTTCCTCCAGCGTTTCTACACACCTGCAGGGCTCTCGCTGTCAGCGCCGTCATCACCGGCTTCTTCGGAGGCGTCCTCACACTCATAGGGATGAAATGCACTAAACTAGGGGGGTCAGAGGTCGCCAACGCCAGAGTGACCTTCTCAGGTGGTGTCACCTACCTGGTTTCAGGTAAAGTAGAATCCTTTCAATCGTTTTAACGCTACATTGAAATATATAATGATGATAAATGTTCTGTTAGGACTCTGTGGTATGATCACCTACTCACTGTGGGCCAACAAAACCATTACAGATTTTGCGGATCAACAGTTCATGGACACTAAGTGAGTTCTAAAGCTGCGTGAACAACATCATAATAACTTTATTTTAACAATAAATAAATAAGAATGACTGTCTGGATGTACCTCTGTGTGTGTTCAGAAACGAACTCGGAGCAGCGCTCTTCATTGGCTGGGGAGGCTCCATCCTTCTCCTCCTTGGAGGGTCAGTGCAGACTTACCTCTCTGGAAAAGAAGGTCTACCATCAAGGTGAACATCAAACCCCCCGCTCATTGGAACGGTTGTATTGCTGTGTTATCTACACTACAGAATGCTAAACCTTCACCATCAGTTCCCAGAAAGAACCCAGGAGACCAGTGTCCTACGCCACCGCTCGGACCAGACGCACCTACATGCTGCCGGCAACGTCCTCCAGAGTCACTCTGGTGCCCCCTCTGCTGTATGAGGGCAGGCAGAGCCACGGTACCCGGGCCACAGCAAAGACCGGCCGGACCTACAGCAGGGACAACTTTGTCTGAACCGGAAGGGAACTTTTAGTCCATAAAAGCCATGACATTTGGCTTTAAGGCTCATCCTTCTGCTCTGATTGCTCATCAGCACAGAGGCAGAGAGAAGAGAGTGAATACTGTGATTAAGACCAACACTGTGTGTCATCATTATTGACACATTAAGAAGAACTACGCGCTGTTTTCACAACTGTGTCAAATAAAAAGTTTGACTGTCAAACAGACACATGTCTTGTGTGTTGACATATCATGTTCCCTGCCTCTCTGGTGAAGCACGTGCGCCCCCTGCTGGTTCCTGGACTTGGATCATCGGATCAACATACAGATAATATCAGATAAGGTTCACTGATCACTTTTCAGATTTTATAAATGAGTTTACAAAACAAACGAGAACAGCCCATTCAAACAGCACACACACACACACACACACACACACGCAGACATCTGTTACAGCATCACTGCAGAATTATCCTGTAGCATAAAGGGACAGTTCGCTGAATGTTCCCCTATTCTGGCAACTGAACTAGAAGAAGGGAGAGTGATGAGGTCAGTGTTTTCTTTCCTGAGTGGGAAATGTGAACCAGAGAACCTAACGATCACTGAGGTTTGCTGCATAGCATCACCCCTGTTATGACCACTAGGTGACAGCAACTCCCCTCAGGATGTGACACCATGAGTGGTGTAGATCTACGTTTTAGGGAGGAGAAGTTCCATTACATTGGGCCGTGTGATCATCATGTCTTAGTCCCTTACTGATGTGGCTGCGATTGTCCATTTAGAGAACAGGCTTCTGTGTTTCAGGTTGTTCTTCCAGCGTTTCTAGACACCTGCGGGGCTCTTGCTGTCAGTGCCTCAGGTGGTGTAACCTACCTGGTTTCAGGTAAAGTAATAAAAAACACATGTTTTTTATTTTATCTAAATAATCTAACAATAACTCTAAATACTTTGTGTTAGGACTCTGTGGTCTGATCACCTACTCATGGGGGGGCCAACGAGACTGCCGAGACCAGACGCACCTACGCGCCGCCAGCTTCTGCTTCCAGAAAGACCCAGGTATCACCGCTGTTCTATGAAGGGAGACAGAGCCGAACTACCGGCGCCACAGTGAAGACTGGTCGAACTTATAGCAGAGACAACGTTGTCTGACGTTTATGGGACGGTGATTATTGTTTTCTTGACGACAGCCTTTGCAGGAGCGAAACTAGACTCTGTACTGGACCGAAGGCCTGTGTCAAACAGGCGTTCTGGCCTCACCTCATGTCCAGCACTTCCACCACCTGTTGGGTGACAGTCACGTTATCTTGAGGTTTCCTTTACAAACCATTTTCTCCAAATGGACATGTAAACAAATGTGAGCCAACCCACTGCATAAAATCACTTCTCATGTTTTTACTTCCAGCAAATCACGTTTGTCCTATAACATGTTGAAATGTTCTACGTGATCTACTTCGAAGGAACTTTATTAGTTTCACAAACTGTGTGTTTAGGGAGATGTGTGTTTGGTTTCTTTTTGCTTTTTCATTAACAATAAAGGACTCCTTGGTTATTTCAAGTACGTGCTCCACAAAGAAAAGTTTTACTGCTTGAATAAATATTTTATATACAAACATTTCATTACATTTATCACATGAGGGCATTATATAAAATTATAAAAATGTACAATTTTGACGCAAACTACATGTAAGTACCTCAGAGTGTGATTTACACTTCGTTAAAAATACATTACGGAAATCTACATTAAATATCTCGACATGTCAAACTACGGTTGGCACAAGGTGAAGCCGGAATCTCATTTGTTAGTTCATTAAATCCATTAGAAGTCTCCGTCCACTAACTAAACTCGTTATTTAATGTCCTGTACTGAACGGTAGATGCCAGAGGAGCCGACGGAGGTCCTGAGTGTTTCTGCTTGGTGTAGCTGCTATGTCACCTGATCAGCCATAGTGTTTGTTGTATTTATTGCTAATGTCCTCGGAGTCACTGATGTCACTCAGGGAGCACAAGCTGCTCCTCAGAGTGCTTCCTGTTCCAGCTTCAGTCAGACCTGCTGAGAACAACACAACGTTTATTCCACACCTGTCCACATATCCTCTGCTATTAGGTTACTGAAGAGAGCAGACGCAGCACTGACCTGACTTGGGGCCCTTTCCTGTGGAGGTTCCCCATACACTTGTGGACTGGGACTCCAAGCTCCTCCTCAGGGGTCCAGCGCTCTGGGCTGGTTTAGGCACTTCCTGTCTGTCCTCTAAGGAGGAGACCACCCAATCACTGCTCTCCTCTAGATCGGAGTACTGCCACCACACACAGAAACACGATTCACACATTTAACCGTCAACTGAAGACTGAACAGCCGAGCTGTGCACTGATGTCTCATCGTCTTACGGTGAGTTCCTGAACCTCTTCCTTCCTCTCAGGCAAGATGCTGACTCCTCCTGTTGGTTTCTTTACCGCTCTCTCTGCAAACTGCTTCTCCATTTTTCTGGCCAGGTCACTGATTTTGTTCTCTGGAAGAAACATTAAATACATCAATGTGGATGATTCGATAAACAAACTCTGGTATAGATATGGTTTAATGAACTATTTACCTTTTCCAGAGTGTCTCTTGTCCACGTTGCTGGTCTGGTCTTTATAACTCTGAAGCTGTCTGGGGTCGATTTCCTGCAGCTCGCTGACTTCTGACCAGTCTTCATCGTCGTCGCTCTCCACCTTTGTGACGGCGGTCTTGTTCACAGCACCTGCTGTAGCACGGGGCTGCTGGACACTGAAGGAGGAGGAGTGTCTGCCTGGAGGCTGCCCGGCTGGGACCAGAGCGCCTTTACTCGTTTGATTCTGGATTCTCAGTCTGGGCTGCAGTGATCTGCCCTGCATATCTCCCTGCGCGCCCACGTCTGTGTCCTCTTCAACTGAATCCTCACCTGAACTGAAAGGAGGGGTCCTAAGGATTCACAGAAACACCACGAATGTTTGCTTCCTTATATTCAGCGTGTGCACCGTGCAGAGCCGGCACCTGCTGCATGTTACTAATAACCGTTTTGCATCAGCACTACTTATGTTACACCTCAGACTGAAGCATCACAGACAGCATGGGAGACACTTATATTATAATTTGACTTAAAACCACTGGGGGGTTAGTAGATGTCAAAATACAGCACGGCAGTTTGTAGTAACGATTGATGTGTGTTCAGGTGTGAACAGTTTTCGTTACCTGGTTGCAAATGTCTGCAGCGTGGCCTTTGTGTTCGGTGTGGAGGTCTTTGGTTGTGTTGTGGTTCTGGTCCTTGGTGCTGGCTGCGGGGTCTTGGGCTGTTTGACAGCAGGTCCAGACATTACCTGAGTGGCTCGGGAGGGAAGACTACTTGATCGAGGCCGGATCTGCAACACTGTACAGATGAAAACAGGTGATGTTCAGCTGTTGTGGCTGGAAACAGGCTTTGAGAGATCAGACTAATGGACAAACAGTCAAAACAGCTACAGTGTGGTCACCACAGGTTTGATGACAGAATAAGAAGTGCTACGAGGCTTTTTGATGACCTCACCTTGAGCTGGTCTGGATCTGGCCTGCACCGCGGGAGCAGGGTCACTGCCCCTCCTCTGAGCTTCCAGCCGTTTTTCCAAGGTACTCTCTATCTCCTCACGATGGCGCCAGTAGTCAGGCATCCTCTTTGCAATACTGTCCCGCTCTTTCTGAACCTTAAACAGGATGGAAGTGAGCTCCTTGTGTGTTAGACCGCGCTGATCCTGAGTAGAGGCACGGGGAATCAAATCAAAGCTTAAAGCCCACCAGTTCACAGCTTACTGACTCGTACAGAGCACTGACAACTTACAGGCTTGACCCCCAGGGTCTCCAGTTTGGCAGCAACAGCCTGCTCGAGCTCCAGTCGCATCTCTCTCATGAAGTTGGGGTTCTTTTTCAGAGTGCTGGTGCTCCGCCTCTGTTTCTTCTCCGGCACAGGCTTCGGCTTCTTTTCCACCGGCTTCCTCTCAGAGATGCTGCTCGAGTCTGAAAAGGGAAGTTTGCGTGATGAGTGGACATAATGTACTCGGATCACAAGAGGCTGAGGCACACAGCAAATGCAGGAAAATTCAGATGAGCATGCATTTGCCAATTCTCAAGCAAGCGCCATGTCGCAGGCTTAATCAGGTGCATGTATTTGGCTGTGGTGGAGGAGGCGGAGGAACGAGGAAACGAAATGGCGGGCGGGACATAATAATGATGAACAGAACTGGCATGGCAGGCACTGCAGAACATCCGATCACGTTAAGTGTGGAGTGTGATGATCTCAGCCCTGACAGTCGGTAAGAAGCCGCTCAGAGCAGAGCGATGCATCCATGCAGACAGCATGCAGTGGACCGGCTCCGTTTTACCTTTGTCCTCCTCTGACAGCTCCTGTATGGGATCCAGCTTCAGAGAAGCGAGTGGCTGCTCTGATTGGACGGCACATGAGGTCAAAGGTCATTGGACGTTAGGGAGTCTGATAAAAGGCATCACATAGAGCTTGGGGAGTGTGGTAACATTTGTCCGAGCCAGCATCATGTGAATCCTTCATGCATGTAAGCGCATGCGCAGCCTCGTGGGTTTACACTTTTACACTCGTGGTGGCTGGAGACGTACTCACCGAGTCCAGCTCTCTTTGACGGAGGCTCCGGTGCTGCTGCGCTGACCATCACTGAGACACAGAGAAAAAGATGGATGTAGCACAATCACACCTTGAGTTCTGTTCCGTGACAAACAACTGATAAGAAATCTGTACCTGGGACTTCCACGACTTTGTGGGGTGGATTCAAGGAAAAATTCTTTATCTGCAAGTTTTAAAAGAAATACCATATTATTACACAATAATCGTGTTTAATACACCTTTATATGCAATACAACATATTGAACATATGGATAATGATCCATAATCCAGGAAATGCTCCAACTTCCTGGTCACTGTAGCTCCTGTCAAGCGTACAGTATTATCCCATCACAATGTTTGTACAGCAAATACAGGATATCCTGAACTAGGCTGCTCGCTTCCTCTCCTGACATAAGCGCCGCGCGCGGTAATAACTGAGTGTGAATGCGTGTGAACCTGCTCTCTCTGAGTCTTGATGGTGTGCTCCTTCTCCTGCAGCCTCCTGCCCATCTCCTGCTGCAGCCTCTGGCCTCGCTCCTGGTGCTCCGACGCGGACGACTGCATCCTGCTCAGCTCATTCAGCAACTGGGGGGCAACAGGACCAGGAAAAGCTTGTATGTGAGTAAAAGGCGTCTGGGAGACGCTGTAAAGGCAGAACAATCACAGCGATGAATACCTCGTTCTTTTCCGACTCATGATGAGTTTTTATTTCTTGCAGCCTTGATTCCCATTTTCTATCCTGCAAAAGATCATTTTAGATTCTAATGAAAGTCAAATTAATCACATGGAGCATTTAAAACACAGTATCGTCCCGTCTGCACTGACCTGTCTCTTCAGCTGCTGTTGCAGCTTCTGGATCGCCTGTACCTGCATCTCTTTGTACACGTCCAGGTCTCTCTCTGCCTGTGAGTGAACAGGACTGGCGGTTTTTTCATGCTTGGCTGTCTGATTCTGATTTGCCTCCTACAAGAAATGAAAACACACGTGAGATAATAAAAAAAAGACACTTTCTTATGAAGACAAAAGTAAAAGGATTAACCCTTTCGTACATTAAGAGCTTGAATGTTTCTCGCGTAAAGAAATTCCATCTCTCTGCGCATGCCATCCCTGCTGTCTTCTATCCTTCTCTCCATGCGCGCCATCTCCTCTGTCCTAAAACGCTCCAGTTCTCTCAGCAGGTCTTTGTGCGTGGACTGTTGTTCTTTTTCCTAAATCACAAAATGAGCTTCAGCATCAAAGTCTAAACAAATGATCATAAGACGGTGACAGCAGGGATCAGTAATAAAAGGTAAATTGGTTTTAGCCAGCTGTCTTTAGCTTGACTCAGGTTCTGCAGCATCATGAAACTGACCCCCTTACATATCGAGAGTTAGACTAAGGTGAATTTAATTTGTAATTTCCTACCTGAACTATCTTGGCCTGCAAGGACTGTTGCTGTTGAACAACCTGCTCCTTCAGGCTGCTGATCTCCAATTTGAGACTTTCAATCTGGGATTTCTTCTCACTGTCTGATACTGTCTCTGGAAAGTTGAATCGAGAGAAAAAAGATATTGCAGGCTTCACATTTCACCTAGAAATCCATCCAAGTCTGTTTCTGAATGATTTGTTCCATCTCGCTACCTAAAAGTTTTCCTGCTGCCTATAAATTACGTGACTCCTAAAACGCTTAGCAAACCTGCAGAACTTACGGATCTCATACTCATCAGGGTGGCGCCGCTGCATGTGGTTCTGAAGGAAGGAGGAGTTAAGGAAGGACTTGTCGCAATGTAGACACTGAAAAAAACAAATAAGACTAATATTATAGGTATTATTACATCACCATGAATCTGAATTTCTAAACAACTGGCAAATGCTCAACTCACTTAAACAAATGCAAAATTGAGAAACATAATTACATTTGGCAACATGATCTAATTATATTAATGACAAAATAACAATCACAAAGTGGTTGTGTTGTGTAATTGGAATAATTTTACTGAATAACAACTCCCATCTTCATTGTTCATTATTCTTTAGATATGTTTTATTGTCAGTAATTTACTATAACGATTCACGAGTCACTATGATAAAAAGGAAGGGAAAGCAGCACACTAGAGAAACTGGGACCATCCAACGCTGGGCTTGTTTCTAGAAGACTGACTTCAAATTTTCAGTATGGCTGGATATCGTTTCAGAGAATTTATGTTCACAGTTTTGTGAACACAATTTTATAATAATTAGCCCAAAGATCTCATGAACTACTAAAGGAGCTGACAACAGCAGCATCCACTGAGTTCAGGCATTTATTTCCAAACAGACGCATGGCGTGAGTGATGCTGATTTGTTCCCCGAGGCAGGCGTCACCACACTCCAGATCGCTAACACTTAGCAGCTAGGAGAGACGCTGCCTATGCTCCACACACACAAACACAACTCACACGCTGCATTTAACTCTGTCGCTCATTGTGGCCGTGACTTCATTCAATGTTAATCCTGCTGCTACTGATATCTCATCAGACCATCTGGTAACAAAGATCCAAAGGCAGCCACCAGTGAACAGGTCTTTAACTGATGCTATTAAATTACTGCTTTGTAAGAACTGTCAAAACTAACTAACTAAACCCTAACCCTAAATTAGGCGTTTGTGTATATTAATACGCACATGTGCATCTGAGAAGCAACAATCGCTAAAGGTCCTCAATGACACAAGTAACAAGCTCTATCAATTATTGAACCAGCCCTGTTAGCTGAGCTTCTGCAGCACACCTAGCAACCACATGCTTTCATGCCACACTATATCTGTTGCCTTGGTAACCGCTTGGCCAGGTCAGCGGCAGCCGTACACTTGAAAAACAGACGGCGGTTTTTGATTTGTGCTATAAATAACCTAATGGCAACGAAGCTAGGCTAGAGAGCAGTAACATTAAATCTAATATGCACCAATATACTCCACGTGGACATGTATTTGAGGGTGGTCTTTTAAAGGTGCATTAAAAACTAATTGCCACCAAATGACACCATCTGTTCCCCACCTCTAAATCCTACTCCTCCAGTCTGCAAACAAAGCTTATTATAATCATACTACAACAACACAGCTACAGCAGGTTTTGGATTGCTTTCAGATTATTTTAACAAAAGGGTCTCATATAAAAAAACTTCCACTGTTTCTCCTTTTCCCTCCAAACCCTGATGTGAAATGAACAAAGCTGGAGCTGTGAATAGCTCATGAGAACAATGACGAGTGGGGGCCCTCACGAGGCGTGAAGGGGGAGAGGGGGATGGAGCTAGCTGTCTGCTTTCCATACATGTGTGAAATGCTAATGTGATATATGCCTCTCGGTGGGCAGGCGTACCTTCTGGCTGCTGATGATTCGCGGCGTGAGCAGGGACTGCTGGGTGCGTATAACCTTCTTCCTCTGCTTCAGCTCGGTCGTCAGCATCTTCACCTTCTCCTCCTGCTTCCTGTGCTGAGCCAGCAGCTGCTCGCGCTCCTTGTCGGATGCGGTCAACCGCTCCTCTGCAGCACGCAGGTTGAGGGCGAGGAATTCCTGACAGTGGAGGAGCCACTCCACTGTGAGCTGGGCCAGCTGCAGGAGCTTGACCAGAGCCGGGTCCACGGGGCTCTGACATCGCTGGCACCGCTCCCCGTCCAAGCTGCAGAAGGTCACTGTGCTGATGTACTCCTGAAGAGCGTCCACGTCCAGCTGGCTCACCACTGAGTCAATGTCCACTGCGTTGATTCGGCGCCAATCCACGCTCTCTCTGCGTGGGCGGAACTTGAACGGGAGAACAGTGGCCACTCCGCTGGACGGAGTCATGCCTGGTGCGGGTACAGCGTGGCTGTTCACGGAGTGCTGGCTGAGAGGCGAATTCAGGAGAGATGGGATCCCTGCTGATGAATGGGTCCCCTGGGTGTCACTGGTGTATGGGTAGTAGACGCCGTCATGAAACGGCTGGAACAAAAACCAAAGGGACGTTTAAATCCTCATTTCAAAAGGAACACCTATCAATGTGCAACGTAAAAGAGGACGCAGATTCCAGCACTGCTGATTCCCTCCCTCTACCTATAAACCTGCTGATGCAGCCCCTCTCTCCTTACCATCTTCGACTGATTTTTTCCTTCACTGGGAGAAGCCACTCGAAGCCCCGTCGTTCCTCTCTCCGGTTCCGCCCCCTCGCAGGCAGCACAACGCGACAACACCGAGGCTGGGCGTCCGCCGCGTTACCATGGAGACACAGACGAGCGTCCCCGGGGGAGAGAACTGTTGTCAAAACAATGCGGGCAATCAGCAAATGTTTCCCCACGGTGTCCGGAGGACGAGCAGCGTCCTGTGGGACATACAGCAATGCATTACACTGTTCGTACTGATAATAAAAATCCTTCCTACTAGGGACACTACTACTGAACATCTGGACGTGTAGCAGGAGCACGTTTCCTCGCTGATAGCAGAGACCGCTACCGTCTTAGCATCACGTTTCCGAGACAATCCTCTCGTGTCGGGGCAGGCTCTGCTGTCTATCCGCCCGCTTGACCTCGACTTAAAACAATGGCACACATGCTCGGACTTGTCTCGGCACTTTAAGGCGTCTTAATGAGGAGGTATCGTTACTTTGAAGCACATTCCGCAAAGGACGAAGCTTTATCCAAGAAGTCAACTAGCTAGCGGTTACGTTAACGGCCCCCGTCCTCCGCAGCTTGCTTTGCTAGCTAACGGACATTTTTATGTCAGCGTTAAACACGCACCCCCCCTTCCAATAACTATTAACTTTAAGTTTAAAATGTTGAGTTTTCCATAACACTACAGCATTAAAACAACTTACCGGAAGCTTTACACTATTAATTTCGCAGCTTTAAAAAAGTTTCCTGACGACGGGACCCCAGTCAATTTGAGGGTGACGTAGCTGCTGGGCTCCACATTCCAAAATCCCTCCTTTAAAAAAAAGTCCACAGCATCAAGCTAGCCGCCGCGTAGCGCTGCACTTCCGGTTAACATCTTCAAAATAAAACGTCTTCACGTCTAGGTACGTTACTGCACTACAAAATACAAACATAGTTAGTCATTCTACCGTTTTTGAGAACATTTTTTTGTCATTTTGTTCAGTTTATTCATATTGATGAGGAGATGAGTGAAGAAAAGCTGTGAAATGTTCAGAGAGCTGGTTACGACGACCAAATCTATTTTCTGAAAGGCCGCTTTCCTCATTTCCGCCGGTGTTGTGGTGACTTGACAGCAGAGAGAAGGGGGGAAGGGAGAGGTAGACCGCTGAGCTTCAAAACGGGGGCTGTGAAAACAGGGATAAGGCATTTGGGGTTGTAGGCCGCCCCTCCCCCCTCAATCCAGATAAAGGAAATAGAGTAAGACCTAATTAAAAGTTGTAATTACAGAGCAGATCAAAATCCAGTTTAAACTCGAATCTGTTTAGATGCGTGTTAGGGTTTTGAAACTTTGCCACACACAGTGTTCAGGAGTTGGGAAAGGACTCCCTCTTTAGGTTGTTACCAACAAGCTGCTGCTGGGTAACTAGCAGACGCTTTTTTACAATATGATAATATCAGTGGTTGAAATAAAAACATAACAATTGATAAAACAGCACTGTATGTACATTTACTTAAGAGATATACTGGAGAAAGAGACAATTAGTAAAATATTCAGCATTGTATAAAACCATTTAAATTACCTCCAGGTTTACCAGCTGCTCCATTAGAGTGATCCATAACTATACAGTATCTCTGTAATACCACGTGTGTGTGGTGATGTTAGGGTTATGGGACATTCCTGTACCTTCACCTATGCCCTATCCAGTCTGGTCTTCACCAACAGAGGTCAGTGGAGATCTGTGGCTTTAGTGTGGAGGAGCGATGGCACAGTCAGGCAAAATGCAGCTGTTATAGAAGGGGGGCGGCAGCAGGGGGCGACACAGTCCCTGCATTAGCAGGAAGCAGAGCTCAGCAGTGGTGGATCTCCACACACTGTCCATACAGATGAACAAACAGGCACGCTGGTTGTACTCTACTTAAATTCTTCTCTGCATGTTTCCTTGAATCATGAGATCAAAGAACGATTCACATTCAGGACCGTGCTGATGCTGGCACCGCTATAACGTGTGTGAGGTTGTGATGAGAGTGTGCGTGTGCGTGTTTTCTCTTTTATATCACACATGCTGTCAAGACACAAAAACCTGCACGGGCACATCCCAGCGTGTTGAACTCACCATCAGAGTCCCACTGCTAGAGGAGGCTGACTGTGTGCCATTTCCCCTGAATAGTCCCCAGACAGCTTCAGTCGAGGCTTGATAAATAGAGATTTTAATTCCTCTGGACAGGGCCTGTGACGGTCAGGATAGCCTGAGGCGAGCGCGGGAGACTCTCCTCACAGGCTGTGAGACGGGCAGCTCTCACCAGTGGCATCACAATGAGGCGGAGAGGTTCAGCTCTAGGACAAGGTGCTGATGTGCTTGTTTTTTGGAGTCTAAATTGCAGCCGGCGTCACTTTTCCGTGGAGTTTCAGATGTTCTCACACTCGCGCTAGCTTCAAGGCCAAAGCTACAGTGTTTACATGAAAAGAAAACGCACACTTTTTGATAAGACTTTAACAAAGTGAGAGACAGACGCAGGCAGAGAAGTTGCAGTGTTGCATTAGTCACGCAGTAAAAAGGAGCGGGGTTGTGTGGAGGAAGAGGAGCGGACCTCTTGAGATGAGTAAGCACAGCCCCTACACTCAATTTACTGCTTGATTTATGAGTTCATTTCCTGCACGAAGTTCTCAGCGGGGGTGAGGTGGTATATCTTTCCCACTATAGGTACCAGTGGCTCCACTTTCCAATCCCCCTTGAGAACCACTCTCACCACTTTCGGCCTTAGTGGGACTATAAATAATGGCCACTGTAACAAGTACACATTGAACACAGAGAGGAGAGGATGCCTAAACATCTTTATTCATGAAGGAGGTTCTTATCTTTCCCTGCAGAGGACCAGGTGATATGAGAAACTGTGAAGACTCGGTTGGTAGAGAGGTGGAAAGAGACCTTTGATGCAGCGGAGTTTTCTGTCTGCACGCGTGTGTACACATGCAATCAAGGAATCGAGGTGAGATCCATTCAAATGTGCAGACCTTTATCTTTCAAGAGAGTTTTAAGAGACGAGGCTCGTAAAACCACAGTGAAGTGTTGCCACAGTGTGCATCACGGTGACAACTATTTTATTAGTGCTTGAAAAAAATATTATAATAACGATTTAAACTGGCCAAAATAAAATAAAGTGAAATTGAAAATGCATGACTCTATTCATTTATTTTAAGACCATAGTCAATTGTGGCTTAGAACAATAGTCAGGTGCCTATATGAACACTGAAACAGGTTTTCCTGCTCCCCATTCTGGCCTTTAAAGTCAACATATTATGCTTAGTTTGCTGTTTTAATCTTATTCTGAGGCTCCTCTGAAACAACATTATATGATTTTAAAGTAAAAAAGGAGATGCCTCATTATGTAACAGCTGCCTGGCTCTCACATTAAAAAGACTCTTTCGAGCTCCGACTGTACTCTGCGGTGATTGGCCAGCCTGTAGTAGTCTTCCTGTGGGGTCAAACCGTGAACCAGCACCGTCAAAGCCAAAAATCCACCCGTGTCCCGGGCAGGTTGTGTGTTGAACTTATCAGGACTGATACTCTTAATGCACTTTTTGACTGTTGACAGGTTTAATTTTCTTAACATTGCATGAAGGATTTATGTCCCAGAAAAAGAAGGAAAAGAAACATTTAGTTATATCGGTCACTAAAAGCTAAACATAACTGCTCAATAAAATGCTTTTTAATTGTGTCAGTGAATTCATACTTCTGTTTGTTTTCACGGGCTCGTGTTAGCGCTCGTAGCTGTAGGCGCCTCTACTCCACAGCCCGCGTCTTCTTACGCGAGCAGGATGCAGACGAATGGAAGTGTCAGCTCAGCAGGACCGCTCGCCGCTGCCTGAGCAACTTGAAGCCGAGCGGCAATCTCGCTCGCAACTGCCCACCCGTTTTCATCTCAGACACTTTGTTGTCTATTTTCAACGAGGCAGCTGCAGGGGTCGCAAGTGGTGAATCAGCCTTGTGGGAAGGAGAGATGAAAGAGCACTGCAGTGGGGAGGGGAGAAGGAGAGAAGCATCCCACCGCTTCCTTTCATTGTCCCATATGAATGTTGCTCAGGTCAGAGGAGGTACCAGCACTAAAGAATTATATATAGCAGACAAATGACGAGGTTTGCGCTGATTTTTTCTTATCCTCCCACGAAGCAAGGAGGCCCGGGCTCCACAGGGCAGATCAGCCGCAGCAGCAGCGGTGGATCCGTCAGAGGGAACACAGGTAGTGGAGATGGAATATATGGAGAGAGTAATGCGTGATGAATGTGCCCCTGGGCATAGAACTCAGCTCAGACTTTAGTGGACCACAGTGAAACATGCTGCTCGTATCTGCAGCGTTACGAAAATGCACATTCTCTCCTCTGATCCAATCATATTGACACATTAATTAGCTGTTGACCTTTTTTCTCTCATGCAAGCTCTTTAAGGGTTTAAAGGAACTGGTCCTTGTGTCCCAGACAGAAAAGTATCCTGCCAACACAGGTGAGTAGGTCTTCCTACCAGCCTTGGGACAGACCAGTGATCTGCCTACGGTCCGCCCCGTCTCTCGCCTGGAATCCAACAACTGGATTCGTCACCAAAGAAGACGCTACGAAGCGATGGGTGTCCAGACGGACAGGCAGACACAGGGTCTGTCAGGAAGATGCAACGGCATTTTTTGTCATCTTTGAGCAGAGCTAGTTGTTCATCCTGGCTCTAGCTGACTGACATGAGAGTGGGATAAAGCTTCTCTGTCTTGCCAACTGTAGACTACAAAGCAAGCGGGTCCCAAATGTTAAGATATTCCCCTAAGAGCACTTCACATGACTTTCTCCTGACAAACCAGGAGGAGAAGCTTTACGTTGAAGTCACCACTTCCCCTCTTTAATTGCTGATGTTCTCGGCACACCTTTGCACTTCCTCACGCGAGTCAGGATTAAAAGCAGCACGGTGGAAACCAACAAGGAGGGATCTCATTTTCTCTCTCACACGCTAGGCTCCAGGCAGCTGAAATAGCAACTTGTTATGACATTAGCATTTAAAGGAGTCATATTTTTCCAACACGCCATTGCGCCTCATTTCCTGGAGGCTCTAATTATATTTTCCTCTCAGCAATAACATACAAATGATTAGTGCCCTGCGTGGACATACCTGTACGGACTCTGGCGTTAACACCAACTGTGCAGCAACTGTGTATCAATGCAGCCTCAGATTTAGTTGGAAGTCTTGGCTGTCCTCTGGGTAGCCCTATTAAAGACTAAATGTTACTTTTGACAGTTTGAACAAACGAGGGAGAGAGCGAGAAAGAGGAGCGCGGATAAGTGTCGCTCTCGTTGAGCTATGGCAGCCGTCCAGAATGGGCCTTTTCTGTATTCAGAGCGCGCCGCGTTTTTGTGTCAGCGCGGGACCAGAGAAGCACTTAACGTGACATTTAGAGATGCTCGGAGATTCTCCCCGGGGGCCGGAGGGAGGGAGAAAAGAACCAATGATGTTATCGCAGACATGTGTTTTAAATGCCAGGAGGGGTGCTTCGCCAGAGAGCTTTGGCCACAAAGATAAGAGAATAAACCCAGCCTCTGGTCTTGCACCTATTGCACCGGTTGTGGGGCTCACAGTAAGCTTCGTCTGAAATGGTTTCATCTCATTTCTATCAGATGTGATCTTTTAAGGCTCACAGAACAATCTTCTTAGATTGTACGCGAGAAGAAATCCACAGCCGCGCGGTGCATTTTAAATAGCTGGCCGCCGGACCGGACACATTGATCTTTATGAGTGGGCGACTCCAGCAGCTTTCTGGGATTCTGAATCTTAACCAGATGGTCGTAATACTCATTTTAACTGTGGATCAAAGCCATTTTTAAAGACTCTCAGTCCCTGAATAACGTTGAAAATCCCCATTTCTCTTCTACTAGCCTAAATATCTCTATCGATTGATTTAGGTTTATCCTGAAGGGGCCTCCCAAACAAGACTGCATGAATATTTAGGAGGTAAAAAAAGGTCAGTCTTCTGGTGTGGTACAGACTGAACTAATCAATCATTACTTCTGTGAAAACGTGTTGCAATTGAAGGTCTAGGTTGCCTGTGGACACAAAGCTTTTTCTCTGCAGAGGTGCTATAAATGTCGTTTTTAACAAACAAATTCATGTAAATCCACGAAAAGGAGCATCTGTATATTTTGCAATTCAGCCCGACACCATGTGTCTGTCTTACAAATGTGCCTCTCTGTGCGCGCTCTGTGTAAGGACTTGTATTTGTGCACAAGATGCCTCAGCGTTTGATGCGAGGTCTGGCAACTCCGCCGTAGAGTCCAATATATCAGGCAGCCCGTTAGATGTACGACGACAGCGCTGCATAGCGATGAAGCTGCTGCACGGGAGCCGAGTTTAGGAAACAAGGTTAGTATTCATCATGAGACGTCCTAGTCATATATCCAGGAGCTGCGTCATTTTCTGCCGTTTGTCCCTCGCATCAGCTGTAGGGTTTTTATGCTTCATCACAGCCTCAGACGCCTTGTTGAAGAGTTTTCTTAGAACTGACACCTTATGTAGGAGGACGCCGTCCCTGGTGACAGCTGAACAGCTGAATTGGCTTTACTGGTAGTGTAAGACCTGCAGTGATGCCTCCTCTTGCACCTTGGAATCTTTTTATTTTTCTTATTATATTTTCTCCATCATTCTGAACACCTGCCATTTGTTGAATGCTCTGCTGCGAACTCCTTTTCTGACTCTGCCACATGCTTATATTTGATGTTTGGACAAATAATCCATTTGTACATTTCTCGCCATCTCAGGGCTCCTTGAATATTTAGGGCTTTGATGTTTGGCTGTCTAATGCAGTTACCTAAGCAGCTTGCCACAGCCGCTCTCCCAGAGATTCTCCCCGCGCCCTTCTCTCCTATTTTCTGCAATGTGTCTGGATTGCGACAATAAAATATCCTTTTGAAGCCTCACTCCCTTACTGCCTCTCGGGAAGGTGTTTTCTGTAGATAATGACTTATTTCAATTCACACCTCACCCTATGAGTGCTGTGCAAATCTTTTTTCCCCCCTTTTGATTCCTAAAGGCTCGAGTACCTGCAATGTTGTGACATGAATTTAATCATGACCCACTGGCTAAGCACACATGGCAGATTTGGCCTGACAATAATTATTCCCTCTCTATGGTTATTACAACAAAGAGGTCCGGCTGCATCTGTGCAGGTAGCTGGCACAGATGCGATTGGGATAAATGAAAGCATAAACAAGGCTGAAGACCGGGACAGATTCCAGTGCAAGTGCGTCTGGAATGTATGATGAGCGAACTCATGCGGCAGGCGCAGACTTAAGCAATGTTGCTGTAAATTGGCTGTAAAATAGTGAACTGTTGACTGCCAGAGTTATTGGCATGCAGCCCAGACAGCCCCTGACTCAGCTCAAAGGCATGGTTAACCTGGCACACACGCACGCACACACACACACACAAAGACCGGATGGATCATTAACTGCCAGAATCAGACTTCAACAAAATGATCGGACATACTTCTGCATGTGTTTTCCAAGATGTTCTCATACATGTGGCAAAACGTCATCATTTTAATTTAAAGCTAATAGATTAGGGCTGCAACAACGAATCAATTAAATCGATTAAAAATAGATATTTGATGATTTTAAATAAACAAGATGAGTTGAGCGTGGTTAATCAAATGTCATCCTCTCTAGAGTTTTGGTGTGAAATAACACATTTCAGCGATGGAAGCTACGTGTTCCTATCATCAGTGTTTTGAAGTCCACTGTAACAACGGTGGCACCAATAGGCTGGTGTGGAAACAAACATACACACATTTACTTCCCCCCAAAAGAAAGCTTCCTAGAAACAGTGAGAGAACAGGTTTTTTAAGATAAAAAAAGTGAAGTTCAAAGAAAAAACAGTCATTGTTTGATCCAGTGTTACGTGACTACTTTGCACGGCTGCTGAGGTGGTTGGCACATTATTAAAAGGGAGCGAGATAAAAATATACAAAGCCTTGCTGACAGTGAAATATATATATATATATTTTCCCCCTATTCACACACATTAATAATTGCATTTAAATGTAGAGGTTCACTGTGAACACCAAACGTCTCATTCGGTCAACAAATCTCTTTCCCCGTCTCTCTCTCGGGAGGAGAATAGAGCACAAAATGTTTGTCTGCTCAACTTTAAAGTGTGTCAGGGCCAGTTATTCAGATGCTTCGTCTTAAGTTTGGAGACCAGTCCTACTAAGAGAGACAATAAGCGCTCCTATTTCTTTATGTGACTTGTCCTGGTGCTGCTACTTCTATTTCCTAAAAGTGCAGAGTGATCTTTGGTCAGGAAGCAATAAGACAGTAGAGGAAGCAGGTATGATTAGGATTTGCAGGAGTTCATTGTTAGTTAGCACCAAGGCTTTAGATACTCTGGTAAAAGCTTTAACACCAGACCAGTCTGCTAAAACTAAAATATATAAACTACACGTATATAAAATGTTCTTCCTCACATTAAAACTAAGAAGAACTAGGCGTCAAAACATGTTATGATGCTCAAACAGCCTCTATTTATTCAGCCAGCAACAGAATCAATGCTTATAATTTGAAATGTCAAGGGGGCCTTGATGTTTTGTTGCCCCTCTTATCTTCAAAAAAATGCTGCAATTTCACACAAGGTTAGAATTTACAGCCGCTCTTATTGTATTTACCGCTTCATAATGTGCCAAAAGGAGGTTGTGTACATATGTTTTTTCTTTTGATGGTAGACTTTTAACTCGCATCTGCAGATGCAGCAACAAACCACGTTCACCGACAAAGGCTCGAGTCATTTCCACTACACAATTGTGTCTGTGTTTAATGTTCAACCTTTGATGTAGGTTCTTTGATCGGAATAATGAGTTATTCTTATACTGATGATTACTTTTTTTAATGGTGTATGGGAAATCATCAAACTCTTCATTTTAAATGGACATACAACTGAATTTCTCAGCGTCAGCATCTGATGTGTTGTCTTGGTACCATTTTAACCAAATCACTGCATTCTGACAGAATCTCAACTTTTTCGGGAAAAAGCCTAAATCAAACCGGAGAGCCATACGTCTGTGTTTGGCAGAGAAATTACATGGCAGTATCAGAGAAGTACCAGAAAGCGGTGACCTTAATATTGGGCTACGCGCTACAATAAAGCCTGATGAGTTAAATTACAGTCATTTCCACTCCGACATTCATTCTGCGGTTTGAATCAGCCTGGGAACTGACGTGCAGCTCCCGTTTCGTGGGGACGATAAACATCCATCAGTGCTGATGGTACCGACTGGAAGGCTGATTAGGCCATGGCAGGACATGTCACCACCAACTGTGTCCCCAAAGCCTCAATTACCTGCTACAAAATGCAGATTGTATGGCAGGGCCCTCTCCACTGTCCTCGTAGTGCAGTGGACAGCACACCAATCTGGGTTATTCTCTGTTGAGCTGCCAAGGCGCCCAGCGTGGGCCAGCAACTTCTTTTTCATGCAGGAGAGAGTGTCTCTTTTGATTAAGTGTCTTAGATGAAGCTATGGCGAGGGCCCAGCACAGGCTGGCGTGGTGCCGTCGCCGCGCTGCAGGTCTGCGGGCCTGCTGGCGAATCCCTGCGGTGGTAGGTTCGCAAATCCTCGGTCACTTACTCCGCATGCAGCCAGAGCTGTCACCATTTACCCCCAACGACGCTACAACTAATAACGCGTAGCTGTTGTTAGCCCAACATTTGCTTCTACCTAAAAATGGAGGTAAATATGACTTCAAATTCTGCAAGCTAACACTCACAACATGTTTACACTGATGCCGTTTTATTTCAATGAGCCGATACAATACATTTGATTTGAGTGGAGTCAGCGTATCGGTGTATGATTAACAAGGAAAACATTCAATCCTGCAAATAACAGAAGTACATCTCTGCAGACAGAGTGAGTACCGAGAGCCGAGATGTTACGTTTTCATGTGCATGATTATCAGACGAGCATCAGCTTTTCTCTGCAGCACTTTCTAAATAATTTGAGAGGAAAGAGTGCCGGAAAACCTTTTTAACAGAGGAAACTTAATTACCAGATGAACACAAGCTTCTCCTCAGCGGACTTGCTAAATTATTTGAGAGGGAAGAGCAGTGGCAAAAACATTTTTAACTGAGGGAACTTAAAACTACAGTACTTACATAATTTGTTTCGGGATGTCAGTGTTAAAGTGTCCAGTACTTTTGTTTACGACCAAAATCAGCCTCGGCTCTATTTTTGCAGTGTTTAGATTTCCTTTAGGATGGCGAGCAGCTACGATGGAAGAGATGACAGTCTCCTTGTCGGAGTATGGAATAGCAAAAATATCTCTAGTCTCACCCTCCAAGTGTCTAAGCGTTGCACGAATGGCTGCACAGCAGATACATATTCATAATATTAAAAATGATGCATTGATGGAGTTGTTTCAGCTGATTAAAAAGGTTTTAGTCAGTGACAACAAAGCTCATTTGGGCTTTTCATGTGTAGCTACCAGCCTGGCAGGTTTTCCTGATTTGAGCATCCTGTGTTATGATTGATTATTCCCAGCATTTGTGACAGGTAATGACACAGCGCCGATTCCTTTCTACTGATACTGCAGAGCAGCTAGGTACTGACTGCCAAGGCGGAACAAATTAATAGCTAAATTATTAGAGAAACAACAGGCTATTTATTTATTCATCCTAAAATTCAGTAGTTGAGACATTTTCTTAATCAGATCACCCCAAATAAAACTGAGCAGTCTGCTGCTTCTGTCTCCTCCTGACAATGTGGCACCATGATTTGGCCTCTTGATTTCCCACCCTAGTATTTTCCACAACTGCAACAGGTAGTGAAGGAGCTAGGAGCAACGAGGAGACTGCAGGCTGTGATCAGCAACAGGCGTCCAATGAGCACCGCAGACAAACATACCAAGGCATGCAGCCAGCTGCTGCAGCAATGTAATGGCCCCGGACAGGTAAGTGGAGCAATGCGTGACAAACTCGAGCAGCATCTCCCCGTTAGATAGAAATGGCACTAACGACGTGACGAGCAGCAGCAGCTGAGCAGTCAGGTGACGATCAGGTGATCATTAAGTGTTGCAGCACATGACAGGAGGCAGAGCATGACGGAGAGAAGGAATGAGCAGCTGTCGCCGAGACAGCGGTGCCATCTGTGCGTTTTCCAAGGTGACAACCTAAAGAACACACCAGTGTGTGTGTGTGTGTATATATATA
>JAUMTR010000012.1:7928439-7953499 GCA_032270685.1 Microctenopoma stevenorrisi
ATATATATATATATATATATATATAGACATATAAACCATCTTCACCTGTAGATCAGATAATGATGTGAACAGTTTTACATTCTCTTCTAGATCACATTTGACTCTCTTATATTAAAAATGAAGCCTTTGAGTATTTATTTCAACAGGTCCTCCAGCCTCACCCTCCGGTCCATCCACCCCGACCGCCCCCTGTGGACTTTGGCACCCCCACACTGATGTTTAGCTGGCGTCATTAATCAATATGCGGTCGTCTCAGCCGCCAGCAGATAAGACTGATGATGTCGAACACGACGTAACGATAAAAAGCAGCTATGGCTCGTAAGAAGCCGCCTGCACAAACGCCTTGTGGGGTCGTTTTATGGGGCGACAGCCTCATATATCGCACTCCTTATGCTTGTTAAAATGATTCACTTTTATTAGCTCCCACACTTTGTATGTGTCTTCTTCTCATATCATTTTCTAGAAAGCCAGCAGTAAGAGGCATATATTTATTGGTGCTGTAAGGCAGTTGGGTTTTGGATAATTCTTCATGCTTTACGTAATGCGTCTGCACAGTAGGCCCTCGTTCATACGCCGCGTTTTTCTCCTTTTTTAAAGTTTTTCAATATCTCTTGCGCAGCAGTTTTACATTCCATTTGCTTTCCCTAATAGAGTCTCAGGCTGCCTATTTGCTAGATATGCACAGAAAGTCTCAGCTTGGTGGAGGTCCCCCTGCAACGGTCCAAAAGTGAACTTTCTGAACGCCTCTCGACATCATTATGAAATCAATACTAATTCCAATAAATACAAAGTACACGTACACATCTGTGGCGTGCCTCGCCGAGAATGAAAAGGACAAAACCAGATAAACAGAAATCCCAAAGCAATCCAATCATAACTTCCAGGAGGCTTCGGCTCCATTATTAGGAGGCCTGTACATTGCTGCTGAATCAGCACTTCCAGGGGTTATTTCTCATAAGGCTTGTGTAGTGAGCGTCAGGGACCTCGTAAATAGCCCGGCTGTACAGCCAGAACAACACCAGTCTCGCATCACTGCACAAAACATTAATGCAGATTCTTTCCCATCAGGCATTCTGCTCAGATTTTAATCAGCATGCCATTTGTAGAAAAAGCTTTCCTTTTTGCAAAATAAGGACTGTATTGTGTCGCCTCGGGGAGAGGCCTTACAGGTAAAGAGCACAATGACAAAGGACATTATCATCACCCAGCCCAAAATAAATAAATAAAACAAAATAATGTCCGTGACCTTTAGAAAATGAGTTATTTCTTCTCCTGACACTTTCCATAACAGATCCCCTTCATGCCCCCCTCCACCCTCTCTCAGGCTGAGGGATGTGCCTCCTCTCAGACACAAAGGGAGGTGAGCCACACGCTAAACTCCCATACAGATTAAGTCAATGTCAGAGCAAGAGGGCGGAGTGCATTTAGTGCTGAAAGAGGATTGAACAGAATACATAGTAAAGTGCATCCTGGTTAAATCCCTTGATTGAGGGCATCTTAGGCAAAATAACAAAAGCTTTTGATCAGTGCAGGCTTAAAGGGAATCTGGTACTGGGGGCAAAAATGCCTTTAGTTCTAGCCCATGGCGTCCAGACAGTGTATTCCCCTCACAGTGTCCCGGTACAGTTGCAAGAAAATGTAACTCCACTGTTTTAAGCTGTGATGAAATGTAATGTAAGCTTCACCAAAGTCACAAATATTACCGTCTGCTAACAAACACAAACAATAACGAAAAAGGAAGTGAAACTAAATTTCAACTGGAGTCAGGTGTTAGCAAATCAGTGATGTTAGAAAACCACTGACAACACAACAGCTGATTTAAGACATGCTTCCCTAACCTAGAACCAAAAGTTGTTGGTTTGTTTGTAGCTGGAAAGAACTGCAGTAATAATAGTCTAATTATTTCGTTGTTGTAATTGCAATAAGTTCAGATATTATAGTATTTTATAAGCCATTTTATTTACCCGCTATTGTTTAATGTATTCCACAAATGTAACTTTACTGTTATAATGCTGTGTTGTATAGTATTACTTTATGTCACCCTCTCGACAGCAAAGCAAAGCGAGTGTGTGTGAAGCTTTCATTGCATCTTTAAGTTTGAATTAGCTTAAAGAGTCCAAGTGGGGCATATGAAATGTTTAATTTATGTATTTTTAGATATCACAGACAGGAGGTAAATGAGGAGCGGTATCAGAACAATAGAGGTAAGATACAGGCTGGTAAAATAGTTATTAGGACTATTGCTCCTGGGAGGTACCATTAACCTACTTAAAAGTATTGCCCCCAGAACTTCAGTCTTCAGAGTTCCAGACCTCTATCTTACGGGTTTGAACGATAAACCTTTTACACCTTGAATTTAGCCTCTTTGGCGTTTTGCGGTGCAGGGAGCATCGTGGTTTGGGGTTGCTTTGCTGCCTCTGTTACATGTAAAGGATTTCAAAGTAACCCACAATGATGCAGGAGGATAATGACCCTACACACTGAAGTGAAGCCATTCTGTAACAAGTGGTCCAACACTCCTTCTGGGTGTTGTGCATGTCTAATCTGCAGCTAGAGGAAGCGCTTGCTTGAAGTTATTGGAGCCACAGATGGTTCAACCAGTTATTACAACACTTTGACTTTTTCCACTATGTGTGATCAAAAAGATTAAAAAGCTCATGGCCGTGTTTTAGCAGCTTAGAAATACTGTGTTTGTAGATATCTGTGACTTTGGTGAGGATCAGATCACATCTCGTGAACAATTTATGCAGGAAACCAAGAAGATGATAAACACTGCCATTACTTTTTCTTGTGACTGTAGAGGGAAACCTGTGTGGGATGATGGCGGGCACACACTCAAATGTGCACTGGGGCAGGCACATGCATTTCTCTCACGCATGATGCCAATTATTGACTCGACATGTTGGAATCTGTCCATGGTGCTGAAATGACTCGCTGCGCGCTCGCCTCAGAATTTAACTCTTTCCTGCTGCTGCATGTGAACCTCAATCACAGAAGTCATATATTTTTATTTATATCGAAGAGCACAATGTGGAGAGATACTCGCAATAGCATAAGTATAGTAACCCAACAATCACACACTGGTGTGATAGTGCTGATCAAAATACCCCTAAAAGACCGGTTTTAATGAAAAATAAAAAGGTTATAACATGTGGAACATGTGATTTATAAGTGGCACACACACACATTAACGATAAGAAATGAAGAGCTCATACAAAAAATACCATTAAAACCACTTCTTTTGCAATTTCAGATAGGTACCAATGTTACCATTATGTTATTGCAATTCTTCTGGTTTTTCACCAGCACTCTTTATAGGCCACTCAAATTGCCAGTGTGTGTGTGTGTGTGTGTGTGATCAGAGATGCGGTTGCGTCACCGGGTCGGCAGCTGGGACAGATGACTGGCGCAGATGTAGAATCAAGCCTCCCAGAATATATCGGGAAATGAAATATTTGGACGTCAAAATAAAACGAGGGGACGATACTGACTTATAATTTTATTAATTTAATAATCGTGGTTAATATTTGTGTGGTTGAAACACTTGTGGGCCGCCTAATGAATTAATATTCACATCACTGATCACATGGTCTTAGAAACCAACTTTTAGACAGGATTGTTGGGGAAATACAACCAACACGGCTCATTTCCAGGCTAGTATAAAGCTTTATGTATTTTGAAATAAGGAATTACAGGCTGCTACTATCTAGTTCATCATTAATAATCTGAGATTTCACTTTAAACTATCAGGGACCTCATTTCATCAGTGCAGTTAAAACTATGTAGAATATTTTTTTCTGAATAAAACTGAAAACTAAAACAGGTCACGGCGTCTCAAACATACAGACATTCTGATAAACGTTTTAATGACTTATTTTTTATTGTGTTGGAGAACGCTTATAGTTTGAAAGCGCTGACCGGAAGTGGGTGTGCTAAGCTCCTCGTGCTTGCCTCCGGTGCTCCCGGCTCAGATACCGATCAGCATTTGGCAGGACGACCGAGCCCGAACGCTCCTCGCGCGGGGATGTGCCGAGAGGTGACACCGCACGCGCGTCCCACCACCAGCCCGACATAAAATAATACCGATGCCTGTGTCGTGTGGGAAGTAAGTGTGTGTTCAAGTTCAGAAAGTGGAGCTGTCCTCGACGTGGAGCCTCCGGGAGACTCTCTTACCTGCTGGCGGGACTCGAACTCGTGGCTTTTCACACTAGCGGGAGAGAGTACAGGATGAGACGGGGGCAGAGGGGGGAGAACAGGTCGGACACCGCGCTACCGTTCGTGCCAACGGCGTGATTCCCAGGTCGCCACCATGGAGGAGAAGTTCAACAGACTCCTCTTCGTTCCCATCGCGGCGGTGCTCTTCCTCATGGTGGGCTACCAGTACGTGTGCCCCCCGGACAGCAACACCTGCTACTTCAGAGGCGACGAGAAGGGGCTGCTCCAGCGCTATTCCTCGAGGTTTGAGTTCGTTTACGCGGAGCCGGACGCGGACGAGGAGCTCCCCTCCAAAATCACGTCCAAATTCAACTTCACCGGGCGGGAGCTGGACAGGTACGTCGACTTCAACATCCGAGGAGACGACGTGATGGTGTTCCTCCACATCCAGAAGACCGGCGGGACGACGTTTGGGCGGCACCTGGTCAAAAACATCCAGCTGGAGCAGCCGTGCGACTGCATGCCCGGCCAGAGGAAGTGCACCTGCCACCGGCCCGGCAGAGCCGAGTCGTGGCTCTTCTCGCGGTTCTCCACGGGCTGGAGCTGCGGCTTGCACGCGGACTGGACCGAGCTCACGAGCTGCGTTCCCGTGGTGATGAACAAGAAGCGGAGCGCGAGCAAGGCGGAGAACAAGAGGTGAGGCGCGAGCCTTCAGGACGGGGGCTGGTGTTAAACCAGACTAATGAATAAAATGCCCAATACAAATGTTAAGTACATTACATTTATTCACTTGTTCATTCTCTCTCTCACCTACAAACTCGTTTTAATTTTACTGAATGTTTCGTTACTTAATTAATGCTCTAATGTGACATGCTGACTTCCACTCACTCACTCACTCAAACTCATGCAAACTGATTTTTACTCCCTGTTGCACTGCACTGGCTAATTTCCCTAATATGAAACCATTGATTAGTTTGCGTGGTGACTCACTCGCTCGTGCACATTTCTTCAGTAAGCCAGTAAATAAAAGGAAATAAATCATTATAATTCACTCATAAATTGTTAGTCAGTAAGTTAACAAATTATTAAACATTAATGGAGTCAATGGACATGTGAGAGACTTAGCACTGGTTAAGGTAAATTACTTGGTTGCCCACAGAGTCGTTTGTCTATCAGTGCCTATTCTCTCAGACCCTTAACTAATTCACTCACTTAACGTTAATAAAATGAGTGAGTGGGTGAGTGTCTGAGCAAAATGAGTGAATGAGCGAGGGCCCGTTCAGTTAGCTGACAATGAGCTTACCATACTATTAGCACCCTTAGGGGAAGTACATTTCAAGCCTGCAAGCAGAGTTAGGACAGTTGATTGAAAGCCTTCCTCGCCCGAGGCACTAGGACAGCGCTCCCTCCAGGGACACGCTTTCCAAATGTGTGTTCGTACTGGCATGTAATGCAGGGTATGGAGCTGTCGAGGCTTGAGCGTCAACATGCACACCACATGGCATGTCAACACCAGCCGCACGAGCAGCCAGCAGCAGAAGGGCCGTTTCTATTTCCTGTAATTACAGAACCAATGGAGCGAAGCTTAAAGGAGTAAATCACTTAAGAGTGGCAGGGTCCTCTGAGGTGTGCTGCGTGCGTGTTGAAGCCAATTTGCTTTGGAGTTGGTTCAGAGAGCAAATCTCCGTATGTCACTGAGGGCGTTAAAGGGGGTCGACAAAGACTGGGAGCGCCTTCAAGAAACCTTCCAATCCATTAAGTGTCCTCTGTGGCAGCCATCAGACTTAATTTAGCGCTTTAAGATAGTTTTGAAGAGCCACCTCAGAGCCACGTCAGCACTGCGAGTGAAGCAACAACACTGCAGTCAACACTTGTCAACTCGATATAATAGTCAGTGGAACATCAGCATTCACTAACACTGACACTCTGACGTGTGCGACGTTGATTACAGACATACGTTTGGACCAAAGTCTTGGTTATGTAGCAAATTTCCAGCAATTAAGTGTCATTTTCTATGAATTATTTTGACTGGGGGAGTGTTGATTGGTGAATCACGTTTCCACTCACAGAGCTAACGACTGTCGAATAAACTGTTGTAGGTGTTGACTTACACAACGGCTTTTGTGGCTGTGGCATCACAGCACCAGACAATATGTGATATAACGTGATACTTCACGGAGCGATCTCGAGAAGTACTCAGCGATAATGCGATACCGCATTGATCCCCTGCAGTGGAATATTCTTTCAGCCGCTCCACAGGGAGGTCAGAGGTCATCTCGGCCCGTGAGCAGCTTTTAGGCATTGAAAGTCGCACCCAAGGACAAATCTGTATCTGCTCTGCTTAATGGCTAGATGATCGACTTCCATGTTGCAGCGTGGCTCCTTTCTTTTTTCCATTTTTAGTCACCGTTGAGCCAGCATTGTTATAGCCTTTACGAGGCTTGTGCATGCAGCCGTCACACATGACCAGACGCAGGATATATTTACAGTACATATTTTAGAGGAAATTGGAGCCAAATGCACTGTGAGTCATAACTCATTCTATACCCGTGATTTTATCGGAAGAGTTGTGAGTCATAACTCATTTAACGGCCTCAAATCTGTCACATGAAGTTCTCATTTCCCGAGGAAAATGCCTGGTTGATTTTCTGTCCACACACTTAAATATATATATATATATATTGGAAAGCCATCAGACTGCACCGATCAGCCCGGAAATAGACGAACAATTAAGATTAAAACTGCTGAATAAAGACTTCACTGAGCTTATTCTGTTGCCAGATGTGTTGCCATGAGGCTTTATGTTGCAGTTTTAGCAGACCTGAGAGGCTCTTGTCCCGTCACTTCAGGCCATGTAGCCTCGTCGCGATGGATAGTGACGCACGCCATGATGGCTGCAGAGGGAATGGAACAGTGCGTGTTGCTAAGACAAGTTACGGCTCAGCTTAATACAATATTTAATGCTTCTCTGATCTATTCTTTAAGATCCCTCTGCTTTGGTACGTTTGTTTGTATTTCAGCCTTGATCCCTCTGCTTTTAAGAGAGGTTAGGAGAGGTTAAAGACTTTTATAGTTGCTTTCTCAAAATATACGTACTGTATAATCCGCAATGCTTTGTACTAAGTATCTGTAGTTCAGACTGTTACATAAATCTGAACACATTTCATGTATTTTAAGCATTTTTCCTATAAAAGGACAGTCCACCGCAGTAACATGTGGATGTCTTATTCAAGTCGCATGCAACGATGAGAGTGGAGACACGGATAAGATGGGAGCATGCTCATACTTACAACATAGTCTCGCCTGGTTTGCAGGAACAGTTTAATGTCAGCCCCCAAAGAAAAAGGACGTAACATATGGCGTCCAAATGGACTAAACTACATTATTTCAGTAAAGTAAGAGGCTCACCTTACAAACCAATCAGAGAAGACTCGTTATATCTGCTTGACTGGTTTTACTTCTTAGAAGCTGTAGAACAGCTGGGTGGGCCAGCCTGGTTGCACCAATTGGTTTGTTGGTTGGTTCAGGTCTTGTGCCGTTGCTAGCTTGACAGCCAAGAGTTGCATATTGTAGCTTTCAATCGGTGGCGTCCAACATATTTGGCTTTTGGCCAGAGTACAACATTGCAGACATCCAATAGTCACGTTGCAGAACATTTGTAAGAAACTGCTGGTAAATGTCTGTTCACTACTTTAATTTGAACATTATGAGCACTGAGATAAATAATTAAAGGGCCTAATTCTCCATTCGGAGGACATTAAACCTCTAAAGAAGGCGAAGGCACGGCAACATTATGGAAATAAAAGTGAAATCATGGACAACCATGTGGATTTTCTGTTTGTGTCCTGTATTCATTTGAGAAAGGTTACAGTCTCGCCACACTGATCTATTTTTAGTTTCCTCAGCGAAGAAAAAGAAGCTTGACCTCAGGACGTCTGAGTTTGTGTGTTATTTGCAATTTAACAATACGCAGAAACAGGTGGTAGAATAACGTGACCTAACATATTCTGTGATTGCACATTTTAAATGCAATCAAAGGAAAAATAAGAAGAACTGTAGCTGTAGCTGCAAAAAAAGTGTCAGGAGACTGAGCTTTACAATAAGAAACAACCCTTTTCTAACTTCTCCTGCCACCTGAAAAACCTCTGCACTAAACCGTTTTAGGTAGTTCAACAGTTCTGAATTGACACTGATGCATAACCAGTAATGTGCTTGTGGTGTTGTGTCCCCCATCTTAGCTGACTGACTCTGCTGCTGCCTTGTTTCCCTATTTTCTCGCCACTTATGAAATATATGTATTCGGGTCACAGGGGTGTTGTGAAATGAGGTGAGAAATTCCTCATTGTACACTGAATGTACACAATAGTTTGAGACTTTTCATTTTCTAATCTATGTCTGAGGAATGTAAAAAAACCCATCTTTCCTCTGTTCTGATTAGCGTGTCACTACCAGAGTGTTACCTGGATTCACCTTATTACTGCACCTTTCATGAAAACGATTAATATTTTGCACATTCGGTGTATGATGTCCCGCTGGTCTGTTCTGAATACACAAGCACCATCTGTCTGCTTTTGAGCGCTTCAGAGTCACCTTGAAATAACCTCTCTCCTACACGTCGTACCGCTGTAAAAAACTAATAACACTAGCAAATGTATAAAATGCAGCATGGTATGACCACAGTCTAGCTGTACTCACAATGGAAAAGGTAGAAATGTTTCAGAATCATTTTTATATTACAATATCTTTACTGTATGGTGGAGGACGTATGAAAAGTTGCTTTAAAGAAGAACCATGCAGGAGAATAAAAACAAAGAAAGTAAGAGTGTGATCACTAATTAGCTCCTTGGTTACCAAAGGAGTTGGCATAGCAACCAGTTCCAGTTTTGTTAAATCTCAGCCATACTGATGCTTAATAAGAATTCGTGGCGTTGCTGTGGCACATCAGAGCAACTGGAATTCAACACTCTTAAAGTGATATATTGAATTGTTTTGTAATTGACCTCCTGCTGGTTTATCCCCTTGTTTGCTCATCCCCCACTTTTGTTATTCACTCCTGACTTAAATAGCATATGCTGCATTATCCCATCCGCCCTCCTTATGTTGGGCTATTTCCCTCCTAACACGCAAATGTCACTTGCCAAGTAGTTCTTGATAGGGACGACACCGATCAGAAGCTCCTGCTGGGCTCTGCTCGCAGCATGGAGCTCCGGCGTTCACATGGCAGTGGGTCACAAAGTTGCTCCAGGGCCAGACGTCAAACCCACTCCTATTGCAGGGCTGCCCTCCCCTCGTCCTCGGCAGCCGGCCTCACGCTGAGCAGTCAGAGGGTGTAACCTTATCACTGACCTCATTATTTCAGACTGGAACAAACAATGCAGGCCGGCCAACACACGGATGCCCGAGTCTAATTAGCCCAATTCATTCTGGAGACAGTTAAGTTGGTTTTAGCACTTCATTTAAAAATGGGACCCTATTAGTGATGATGATAATGGCACTGTGGGCTCAAAAATATGCAGGGAAGTTGACAAGGTTTAGTGGCCTGGAAAAAAAAGGAAAGAAAGGCAGTTTTCCAGACATACGATTTTGAGTTTTAAGTTGCTAAACCATGTTTCTGTGAAAGTTTTAGACATTAATAGAGTGAATCAGTTTAAGTGTTGTTGGATACCAGACTACTGTTACATTTTGTCCTACACCTGCCACCATCCAGACCTTAACATTCTCACTAAAACAAGTACGAGACGCTCAAGATCTAAACTTTGCAACTTAGATTCTGTACATTTCTCACTTTAGTAGGCAGTTTGCGTTTGACTCAGTTTCTGATTCGTCATTTCTAGTGGGTGGAAAGGTATATGTACAGTACCTGACACCAGAGTTTTATTTTTAGTGTGGGGTGAATGTTCAGGTCTTTTGGGAGATCCTATTCTGAAGCCTGACATTGTGATGTAGGCTGATGAAGCATAAAAATGTCTTCAGGTAGCATTTAGTCTTTGTCAGTGCTTTCTCTACTTACACTTACAACCGTGGCCTAATATTTTTGGTGGAAGCAGCCAACGCAGTGACGTCAAGTGTTGGATGTTTGAAGCAAAGGTAGGTGAAACATATGTCTCTCTATATCCACGATACAGCTTCTCCTCACCAGCCCGTCGATGACACCCGACTTCATTAAAAATATCACTCTATGCACTCTATGACTTAGCATATGGTCATTTTTTTCCCCACAGTGTCATGGCAAATGTCACCTTGCTCACATGCCTCCCAGCAGAATGGTGATAATATTAGCAATTAGACCCAACAGAGAACTGAGTGACCTCTGAACTACCTGCAGAGGGAGACGAGAAGAAGGGGCGTTGTGTTTTACGAAATATTTAAGCATATTTCTGTGCTATACACTTGTGAACTGCTTCCTAAATCCAGATGGATTAAACTCATTCCTCAATGACTCCCAGCATTCGCTGCACCTACAAGTAGCTTGGATGGTTCCCCTTTTTTCATCACATTTTTAGCATTGGTTCTGGCATTGGTTTAGTCTTCCTGTCAAAGCAGGAGCTACAAAATGGATCCTTCATTTGTATGCCACTGAAACACCCATGTTTAAAACCAAAAAAACACTCTACAGCGGGTACTTGGCTATCGATTATTTGCACAAGCGAGAATATAGTACTGAATTCATAACGATTTTAGCTATGTTGCTTTGGCAGCACTGGAGGATTTTGCTGCTATGTTTGCTATTTGTGTTGACACACTTCTACAGGTGAGGTCTCGTGGGAAACTTCCCAAATATCCAAGTAGTAATTACGATGTTTGATGTGAACACATGCTGATTTGTCACCAGACGTGCACGGGCAAAGCCAAAATCTAAACATAAAGACATCCCTGTATCACTACCGTATGTTTGCAACAATAGCTAATTGGACATTGTGTCTGTTTGCTCTAAACTTCTCTGTCCTTAGTTTTTCATAAAAGGATTTAAGGCAACACTTTTGGTCGTTAATTAAATATTGACAACGAGTTGTTAAAATCTTCATATCTTAAAATGTCACAGTGCAACACAGCTGCGTCTGTTGAAGCAACGTTAGACGCACAACATCCCCTGAGGAAAGAAGCTGATAATTGAGATCTCTCCACTTTATTTTCCACAGTATCAGGTTTATACCTCTATTGTTTTGTATTTGTAGCACAGCAGATTATAAATATAATTTGTTCTAAACAATAATAATGTTGCTATGTTTGCATGGAACAAAAGAGTTTATGTAACTAGACATTACATTTCATTAGTTTGTTCTCTGCAGTACTGAAAGTCATATGGATAACCATGGAACTTCAGTGGTACTGGTACCGACTGCCCAGATTCTGGTTCCTGTTTTGCTCATTTATAGCTCTTCTTCTTTGTAGAAACATTTGAATGTGTATGAGACTAAGCCACATATATTAGACACTAGTAAACATCATTCGCTAAGAGGAACCAACTGACAGTCTGAACCATTACTGTGGGATCATCAAATAATGATAAGATCATTTTATTGCCCAGCCCTAACTTTTCATCTTGTAAATGAGATGACTTATGCTGTGAATTGGCGCTGTATAAATAAAGTTGAGTTGAATTGAATTAAATATGTGATAGTTATGAGGAGAAGGTTAATTCCTTTTCATTTGTGTACCTTTTGGAGACAGTGCTCCGCAGTGGGGCGAGTGCAGATGTTTGAAAGGCAATCAGTTGCTAAAATCACATAAACTGGAAACCTCTGTTATGTGAAACCCCTCGGTGCACAGCCGTCATGACAGCAAGCAGTGGCTTGTATTCTGGCGAGAAATGTGAGATATTCAGAGGATCCTCGTAATCTCCACACTCCTTAGGGGGATTAGGGGCAGTCGAAGACAGGTTTTATTATACAAGGGAGGAGGAAGTGGGGGGATTAATCCAGAAGTCTAGATTTATACAGAAACCTTCCGCCTGGTTGAAGATTTCCTTCTTCCTTTTTTTTTTTTTTACCAAACAGTGATTGTCAATTTGTTAAAAGAGAACAAACATCACATGGAGGAAGTCTATCCTAGATATCACATCATTATATTCTATCCATTCCAGTCCTTCATGGTTTCTATTTTGTGCTGTTGTATTATTTAACAGAGTAATAATTATAGAACGGCTACAAGCTGTAAACCACAACTTCCAAAGACGGTGTCAAAGTGCAGCAGCAGAATTGTGTTGGAAGCAGCGTTCACATATTGCTAAAAAGTGGATAGCTTTTCAGAAATTCCTCAGTAGTTTGTGTGGGTAGAGGTGACCTTTGCAGAGTACAGTCTCCCATTTATCCTTTCCATATCTACATGGACCTAGAGGACCGGCTGACACCTTCACAAAGCTGCAAAGATTAGGATGTCAAGCAAAGGTTAAGACTAAGACGCTAAAGCTGCACACGCCAGGTTGTTGTGTGTGTGGATGCCTTTGATACTATGCGTGTCGTGGGTGTGTGTTTGAAAGCCAAATGAACTCTAGGAACTCTATGAATGTACAGTAGCTACCTGAAATACAGCTACATTTTAATAAATACAGATGGATGGAGTCCGTCTCCAGATGGAGGATATACTACGCAAAGACGATGCACCTCATTTTGTCTCTCAACTCTCAAACACTCTGCATAATCTAATTAGTTTAAGTGTATGTTGGCTTCAGCTCCTCACATAGTCTATCACCTTGTTTCCAGCTAAAACACATCTTCACGCCCATGCCTGTCTGGACACCTCGTCTTTCTCGAAGAGCTCTTGGCTCCCTCGTCTCCACACCAGCATCCCTGGGGCTTTTTCTTTATCACCGAAAATAGCATCTCATATCTGCAACCAATGAAGATCACAGTGCAGCGCCGAGCTCCTTGCTCATCATTTTCCTTGACACACTCTCCCCTTTTCAATCTGTGCTTTGATGTACAGTATGATTGATTCACTCGTATGATTTATCAAGTGATGCTACCTGCCGATGTTCCCTCCAACTGAGGCGAAAGTGCACCCTTAACGGATCGTTTTTGGGCTGAAGCGGAGTGGATGGTGTTCTAGAGTGTCCGTGTTTGCCTGCTTGTTGGACAGTGAACCCACTGTGCACAGATGGGGACTGGGATCATTTTGCCTTTAATTGGCACACAAAGATTAAATTAGTGTAAGAGAGAGACTCAGATGAGTGAAAATGGATCCCGCTTGACCTCCTGCTCTGAAGACGGATGTGATGAGACTTCCTTAGTGCCCGTGCAGCTGAGCGTCTTTACTCGGCCATCTCGACAACATCCCTTTTAGCATTCATGCAAGCAGGCAAGGAGCAAGGTTCTTTTCTGTGTAATTGCCAGTCTCATTTGCTTTTTTTGGAATGCGTGCCCCTCCGCTGTTTTTTATAGCTCTCCCCATTTGTCACTCCTGCTTCCCAGTAGTCATCCATTCACCCGCATACAAGTTAGTTAAGCCGACAGTCGAACCGGGTAATATTTTATCTGCTTTCCCCAAATGCAGTTTCTAAAGGCCACGTGCTTTCCCTTCTGACATGCTCATTCAACACTTTCACTTCAACCACGCTGCCCATTTAAACCAGACATTTAGCCTTATTTTAGAGTAAATGAAAAAACAAATCAAGAAAAGTTTTTCTACGTTTGCCCTTCTGGACTTTACATTGACATAACAAAACTAGAAGAAATTTAAAATATAAGCATCCATGGATTACAAATCCACAATACAAACAGATTATAGAGGTATGCAGATGCCTTTCAGACATCTCTTATTAGTATGGTTGTGTGGAAATAGCTTCTTGTGCCACAGAGAGAGTTTTCTTTGCCGCAAGTGTCTACAGGCAAAAATTAACTGTGAGGTAGAGTGCAGGGGCGGATCTACAGAGAGTTAGGGCGAGCCTTAGGCCGCCAGCTGCCCCCCAAACCCATATGTCCTTAAAATCAACTAATTGTTGTTTGTACATAAATTCTCTTATACCCTTTAAATCAATTATTAATTCACCAAAAATGTGTATTAGTAAACATAATCTTAGGTTACAACCCTACATCAAATACTGTCTGCCTTGTGTTAGCGTGTTAGCGTCATATCCAGCAGGACTTCAAGTCCCCTGAAGTAGCATTAGGCTGTGTGTTACTGGTAAGTGCCACAAACTCTAACATGGTCAATGGTCAGTGAGTCATTCTGCAAGAGTACTACCACCACAAAAAGAAATAATGTAATAAAAGAATACCTCTCAAGTAAAAATACCTCTTTGGATTAATTTATGGTTTATGAGAGTTGGATTTCTGGCTTCCAGTATTTTATGGCTCAACTTTTACAGATGCTAAATGTGTCCGAGGTGTCTAGTTAACAGATGTTTCTTTTATCACTGTCTGAGAAATTGCTTTCGGGCTTGCAAAGGTTTTTTTGTTGCACTCATACCATGAGTAGATACTGGATAACATGCCTGCAGGGCTGAGAGGCTGCTCTGCATCCAGTGTCTCTCAGTGCATCTGTGATTTAGATGTGTTAATGCTAATTATTTTACTTCTTAATACATCTTAATGTTGCTTAATTATAGTTAACAGACAGTTACAGTAGCTGAATAACGTTTACTGTTTAGTGATACTGTAAAAAAAGAACATAGAAAACACTGGGAAACAAGTGACATTATCTCACATCATAATAATAATAATTTAAAACGAGACTAGACTAAATTTAAGCCATTTGACTGAGCTCTCGTTCATCTAAGAGATGGGGTTCATTCTCTCCATTTGATGTGAGAACTGAGGTGTGACTCACACCAAAAGCACAGCAGTCATTATCACAACTGAAACAGGTGGGGCGGGGGGACGCTTAAAAGTGATTTGAGGGAGATAAAACGAGCATATGACTGAGGGGATTTTTTATTTTGTCTTGTCAGACAGTAATTTCTTCTTGGAGGCAAGGGTTAGGGGATCCCTTGTGGGCACAGAAACACCTTTAAAATGGATTCGCTCCAACCGTGCGAGTTATCAACACCCCGACTTCAGTGTGAAATCGATGTGCAGTCCTGTGCTTGTTTTCAAAGTCACTTCTTCTCCCAACTTGGCAGACAGAAATGGTTTGTGATGGTCCCCTCACTGGACCTGGGCGAGGTTTGGTTTGGGTGCTGAAATTCTTCTCCAGAAACACAACTAAAGAAAAATGAGGAAAATTTAATCCAGACCACTTTTCTATGAGCTGTTTCTCTGTTGCATAAATTGTTTCCATCAAGGCTTTTATCATGAGACTCACGGTGTCCTTGATGGTGGTGAGTGAATTAACAAGGCAGATATTGATTTTTTTTTTCTCTGAGTTTCCTCTGTAGCTTTTTGATGGTGATTCAGGGAGTGAGAGAGGGACAATCAGGGAGGGAAATGGAGAGAGGCCGATCAATATGTGTTTGCAGATTCACTATGTGGGGAAAGGTGACAGGCAGCGGCAAGGGCACAAATGAGGCGTCGGATTGATCGCTAGCAAAAACGCGACAAGCTGATTTAAATTTAAGGGACAACCACGCGTGATCACCCACGCGCAGCACTGCGTGCTGATGTTTCTGTTACCAAACGACAGCGCAGCTTCAGCATCTCGTGTGTTCAGTCGAAACATTCGATTCTGACTCGATCAATCGAGTGACTGAGAACACCGTTCCCACTTTGACCCGTTCCGGCACCAAAGGCTTGAAAGCAGTTTAGCACATTATCAGAGTTTGTGCACCGAAATGGAATAAACTGGGTTTGATGACAGATGACGAGGAAGAGAGATACGGTAGGTGGTGAGGAAGAATTGTTTCAGCCCCATCGCTCCTTCTATAGACGACAGAACTTACTGCATTTTTAGTATATCAAGAACGAGTTTAACCCAGAGTCACACCCAGCTACTGTAATAGGTGTTGTTAGAAGCTCTTCTTGCTATTTGAGGTCAGCCATTATGTTATATTATGTACAGCATGAATAGACGCTCGTCCATATTGCATATCACTAGAGCTAAGCTTACTCTTGTTGTAAGCTTCAAAAGCAGTGTACTACAGTATAGTGAAAATATGATGAGGCATTTTACATTTATAAAAAATCCCAAAGTGAAATCTCAATGTTCTATATGCTATATTAAAGGGGGATAATAGGTTTCCACCTTGTTTGCTGCACCTCCTAAGTTCTACTCCAGTGAATGGTTTATAATCAAGGTCAACATGACACCTCGATTCCTGCAAGAGAAACATTGGGCCATTTTGTCCTAAAAGTAATTGTTCTCGACCTTCATAATCTGACCCTGGCTCTGTCCCTCACACATGTAAGAGGAGAGCTTTGACATTTGCTGCTCTTCGTCAATAGGTCACGATGAAAGCACAGACGTGGAAAGGCGGGGTTGCATGAACATTTATTGATCCGCCTGTCTCGCAGCTAGCTGTACAGACAGATGATAGGCACGCGAGGTGATGTTCTCGTGTGTCCGTCCATCTTGTGGTGTCTGTTTAACGCGGCGGAGATGGCAGAATAATTCACTTCTGCTCCACTGTGCGTGGTCATTTTATCTGGGTGGCGTGCCCATCTGTGGGTGTGATCTCCTATGATGTCATCATGGAACCCACTTAAATAGCGAGCGTAAAATATGATTATGATTCACTCTAAAACTCACACAAGAGTGTTTTGTCAGAGTGAAGCACTGCTTGATTATTTACCCATGTTTCTGGATGTTAAGCAGCTTGCTTCAGTCTCTCTGGGCTGTGGGTAATAAGCGCGCTACAGATGACTTAAACTAATATACTGTCCTTTATTCTACAACACGGCCTGACCTTTAACTTACATTTTTTAACAACTTAAATGTGACACGTAAATATAACAAAATGTGATTTTCATCAAATGATTCCTAACACAATACCCATTCAATGTACGTATGATCTGAGGTGTTTTTAAAGTGCTCCTTGAACTCATCGAGCAGTGTTCTAATCACTTAAATTGCAGCCTTTTGCATTCATGTAATTTTTCAATAATAATAATAACATGTACAGTAATTAAGGGTTACAGTGATATGTTTCTGACAGAAATAGAATACAGTACCAAACAAGGACAAGTATCAAACAGGCCAGAACAAGAGGACAAAAAACTGGAACACTGGCCAAAGGGCCGGTGTATATACTAGGTAGTGGATGAAATAATTTGGAGCAGGTGTGCAGGTGGGTTTGGAGGTCAGGTGTGGAAAGGCGGGAACACTCTGGAGAAAACTGTTGGACAGGCAAATGGGAAATAACGACTGTTGACAGGCGTTATTACCGACCGCATGTTTAGTGTTCCTGGGTAAATAAGTCTGAGGAGAGGTCTGAGTTTTTACTTTTCTTTTCCCAGATGAATTTCCCCATCCCCGTGTGATTTTAAAAAACAGAGTAGATGCAGCATTAAGCTTTACTGGTGCAATTGCTTCTTTATTCTGTTTCACAGAGCTACAGTAAATGTTTTACATTCGGTAACTATACATACAGTTAAATTTAACGATGGCGACATCTGTGGCTTCTTATAGTTCAGGACATTACTATTAGTATTTATTCTGCATGTACACTTAAAGATGCAAAATACATTATGCAGTATACAAGCCTTCAGGGATTATATTATTTACTGGTAAGAAAGTTCTAACTCAGACGTAATATACTGCACCTCAGATTTGTTGGCTAGGTAGGCAGAGCGTGCAGTAGGTCAAATCAAAGTATAACATTTGAACATCCATTAGAAAGCCTTTCACATAAAAAAGGGCGATGCTAGTGGTTGTAGTACTAGTACTGTAATATTGTTTTCTATTAACCTGGAAAATATCATTTTATTTCTGATGCGTGTAAGTCAATATTCAGAATCAAGTCTTTGATGTGCTGATGGCTGTTGGATAAAAACTTCCTATCTATCTGGAAGTTTGTGATCTGGCTGTTCTGTAGCATCTTCCAGAAGGCAGTGGATCAAAGAGGTGATGCCCGGGGTAGGAGTGGTCCCTAATAATGTTTACTGCGAGGTTTTGCTAAAAGGGGGCAGGGGGCAGCTGATGATCTTTTTTGCAGACTTTATGGCTCTTTGCAGAGCTTTTTTTCTGTAGCTGTGCAGGCTGCATACCATACGGAGATGCAGTATGTGAGGATGCTCTGCACTGTGTAGATGTGTGACCTTGGTTTTTCCTCTGCTATTCACCCAGCTCCACTCTGACAGTCTCTGAATGTCGTCCATATATGTTGTCTCGTCATCTGTAGAGATGAGCCCAGTGATGGTTGTGTCGTCTGCAAATTTAGCGAAGGAGTTGGACAGGTGGGCTGGAGAGAGCAGTTGTAGGTGTACAGAGTAGAGGAGAGGGCTCAGCACACAGCCCTGGGGGGAGCCAGTGCTGAGAGTGATGGAGGAGGAGATGTGAGGGACAGATCTTACTCTCTGTGGGCGGTCCGTGAGAAACAGTTTAATCCAAGAGCAGATAGTGGGGAAAGGCCTTAGTCTAGCAGTTTATCAACTAGAATGTTCGGGATGATTATTAATTAAGTATTAAAAGCTGAGCTGAAGTCAACGAACAGCATCCTCGCGTAGCTCTTATAGTGTTCTAGATTTTAATTAATACATACAACAGAAAAATAAGGCTCCCTGCCCACTAAAGACCAGAAATGGTTCTGAATGAAGTAGTTTTTCCTGTGTATTTTAACAGGGTCTCACTCAGAGTATGGGGACTTCTGGGTTGATTGTATTTCAGCAGGTGAAATGTACTGTGTGTGTCTTGGCAATGTTTTTGTCAACACCAACAGTCCAAACTTCTCCTCACCTGATCACACACTGATGGTGTGATCACACCATCGCACACAGACCTACAGGTGTGTGACTGTGTGCACAGTGAAACACACAAAACATAAGGGAACTGGTTTTGGGAGCCCATCCAGCTCACTGGCATAGCCAGTGTTCAGATAGAGAAAAGTGCATCAGCAGGGTATTTGTAAAACTGTGCAGGTAAAAAGACATGCATCATGTACTGAAAACCATTGACCATTTATGTAACAGAGGCTTCAAATGTCCAGTGAAAGGTCCTTCAATCCGAATTCCTTATTTAGCCGTTCACGGAAAGCTTCTATAAAGTAGACTGCATCCCTGAGCGATAAAAGAAGTAAAATGTTCCGCTTTTTATGTAAGCTTTAGATTTGTTTTGACACTGTAAGGTCACGGTGATCTTTGAACACAAGATGAACGTTTTCAATTTCCTTTTTATCTACGTTGTTTACCTTTTGGAAAATCTTTTTGAGACTGGCTGAAATTCTCCTGGCGCTGACTCCTTCAGTCACGCCGGTCATCGCTGAACTCAATAGATAAGAGCTGAAAGATGTGTTTGTTAGTTGAAAGGTTTTCTGTGCGGCTGGGTTACAGAAAGTTTTCGAAGCACTGTTTGTGGCAGATCAGAGTGATCAGGAAACACGGTAAAAAAAAAACAAAACTCATTACCAGAGATAGGCAGGAGCACATTGGCGTGACAAAAACAAAAATAATCTGCAGGATATTAAACCCCATACATGCTTGGTTTGCATTGCTTTCTATGTCATTTTTCTCTAACACCCTCAGATGCACTCGATGATGTTTTTCATTTAAACCCTAATCACACTTTCAGTGCACTCTATATACTTCCAGCGCTGTGGTACTTTTTTCCTGATCATATTTCTTTTTTCAACTACAGCAGGATATGAGAAAGCTGATGTATAGTTTCATCCTCCTTCACCATGCTGGTGTTTTCTCAGACTACTTCTCCAACCTGTGTATGATTCGCTATGCAGAAACAAATCAAATACAAAAACAAACACTGCATTAAATTTAAAATAAACTTTAGACACATCTGACTGAAATTAACTTCATATTCAATGCAAAACATAGGAAGTAATCATAACCACACAAGAATCTAACCGTTTATCCTCGACAATATTATGTGCTCTGCCAACAATAAAACCAAACTGTGTCCCGTTAACAAATCTGACTGTGGTTCAAAGGGAGGGTAGCACATAATCTTAAATAATCTCAGAGGCCAGTTCAAAGATTTGTTTGACATTTTGAAAAATTCACTTGCTTTCTTGGTAAAGTAGAAACAGTTAAAGTAGAAAAGTATAGATAGCACGTTTAGGTCTGTACACTAATATAAAGCTGCAGGTAGCAGGCACATAAAATGTGGTTCATGTATGGGATCACTTCTTGACTGGGAGCAGTTACTTCCTGAAGGCTCCACGTGATGTCTGGCCGGAAAGGTGCACCTTTTTTCATCGTTAGTTTGTGCTCGGCTAAGCCAAACGACACGTAGTGTGTTAATTATTAAGCTTCACATATGTGGATTTGCTGGTAGGCAGGTCTTGCCAGTTGGTTTGCCAGCCGTTTACCTTACAGTTTCATGGTAAGCTATGCTAAACTGAAAAATAATCTAAAGACTGTTTTGTTTTCAAAAATCTTCCTCTCAATCACAAAGGGCATGAACAAGTGAACAAACGTGCTACACACATCTCTTATGTATGTGTTTATTTGTCTCAACAGGAATTTCTATTATATCACCATGCTACGCGACCCTGTGTCGCGCTACCTCAGTGAGTGGAAGCACGTTCAACGCGGGGCCACATGGAAAACCGCTCTCCACATGTGTGACGGACGCCCGCCCACTCAGGACGAGCTACCCGCTTGCTACAGCGGAGAGGACTGGACAGGTGTTCCACTGGCAGACTTCATGAACTGCCCGTCTAACCTCGCCAACAACCGCCAGGTTCGCATGCTGGCCGACCTCAGCCTGGTGGGCTGCTACAACATGTCCTCCATGAGCGAGCTGGAACGCGGACGCCAACTGCTCACCAGTGCAAAGACCAATCTGCGCAACATGGCCTTCTTTGGCCTGACCGAGTTCCAGCGCAAGACGCAGTACCTGTTTGAGCGGACGTTCGGCCTGCGCTTCATCCGGGCCTTCACGCAGATCAACAGCACACGCGCAGCTAGTGTGGGAATCACCGACAAGGTGCGGTGGCGCATTGAGGGCCTGAATGCCCTCGACATGGAGCTGTACGAGTACGCCAAGGAGCTGTTCCTGCGGCGCTACCAGTACAACCGACAGAAGCTGCACCAGGAGGAGCGGCTGAGGAGGAGGCAGGAGCGGCAGCAGAGGAAGCGGATGCACAGGACCTACATGGCTGAGCTGTGGAGACTAGGAAGGGGAGGAGCAGGAGAGGAGGAAGATGTAGAAGAGGAGGAGGCGGTAGAGGTGGTAGCCACTACAGAGGACTACAGCAGTCAAGTGGTGCGGTGGTGAGAACACAGGAAGTCCAAACACCATAGCACTGTCTGATTGCGGTTTGATTCATTGTGCTTTTCTTCTCCTCCCTCTGTCTCACCTCTACTGTGAATCTGCCAAAACCTCCTGCCCTCATAGCGCTTCGTTGGACCGCCAAACGGTGTCTTAATATTTATGATGGATGTATTTGGCAACATGAACATTTTGTATTTTTTCCTTTATTCTGGCTAATTCTGGCACCGCAGTCGTGAAATGTATTTATTTATTCATTAGCAAGTGCTTTGAATGTTCTCAAAGCAGTGAACATGTTTCTCAAATTTTGCTAAGAATTAGTAGAACTGAAAAGAATATGGATGGAACAAGGCCAATGTCCGTATATTTTGGAAATGACGGATGACTCGAAGGAGCCTCTGTGTCATGTTTGTGATCTAGCACCGTGTTGATCAGTGAAATATTGTAGTTACTTCTGTGGTGTTTGGCTTCATAAGAATATCAAAGCACAAAATTGGCAATAGTCTGCAGTGTGTTTTCCTTCCTGACTGATTAAGCTGCAGTATACAGAAACAATCAAGGCAATTTCTCGCAGGAGATGTGTTCAATAAAAAAAATATGCAGCATCCAGTGATGTAAATTTGTCCCTGATGGACTCTCTCTGGTACACATGTGTACTTGCACGTGTTCTTTGCCTTGCTCCTTTTTCACAGCATGTTCTCGCCATAAAAATCTGAAATCTTTATGCCGTGTGCCAACTTCTTCCACATCCACGCACATACAGCGCTCACTGACGTACACTGATGAGGCTTTTTCTCAAGGAGAGGAGAGCTGCAGGCCTGAAAGACAGGCTGTCACAGCCAGTTTCAGTGATCTTACATCACAGAGACAGAGCATTGGTATTTCCACCATTAGGACATTGATCACAGGCTCTTTGCTTCCAAATTGATCATTTAAAGTTCAATTGACCATGACTCTGGCACAGCAGAAAATAGAAGAAACCCAGCGGCTTGTTGAACGCTATAATCTAACTAACATACAGTGCTCAGCTCGACTGGCATTTCCATTTGCACCACAGTAGAAAAAAATAAAACAGTTTCCACACACAGCCTTCAAGTAGGTGCCGGAACAATTGTTTAATGTAAATATCCTCTTTTGGGAAAATTGTGGCTGTAATGAGCACTTCCCAGTCTGCTCCACAAAGGCATTTTGTTTGATAGAAGGAGAAAAAAGATGAGGAGGAGATCAGTCAGGAGGCAGAAAAGGAAATGTCCATGTCCACAGACTAAAATAGCCTCTCCTCCCCAGCTGCAGCATCTATTCTACTTTCTGAGATAGATTGGAATTGTATAAGCCTATATTAACAGACACCTTAAATGTTGCACAGTTTAATATTTGTTCAGAAATGTGTTGTGGAGCATAAATCAAGAAAGGTGCAAGACAGCAGAGTGATAACTTGTATCCATAATAAGCCGTAGACAAATATTATACAGTGCAATAAAAGCATCTTTTATAAACAAATTGTGTCTCACTATTGACAGAGGATTTGTTCCAGATTTGATAAAGATAATTCATCGATTGCTGTCATGGAAGAACATTGACTCCAGCCTTTTGGCCCTTTAGTTGTCAGCTCTTGCTATAAAAGAGCATGAAGGCCAGTATGTATGTTTTCATAATGAGAACTGTGCTGACTGCTTTGTCAATGCACGAGGAAGGTGAATACGTCTACACAGAGTCTGCATGGGGGTATTGTTTGGGTGTAAAAGCCGTTTATCACATGTTGTTGAGGTAAATGGAGCAGACCAGGATTGATTTAGTATTTTTGCTGCTGTTTTATTTTTGCCTTAACAGAAAAGTAGGCAAAAACATATGAATGTGTTAATGATTAACTGCGGCGCACCGTTGGGTGGCGTCATGCCATCCAGCAGTGGAAAACATCACGTCATGAAAGATTAACCAGTAATAAAGAAAGTTTCATGACTCTGAAAGCAGTGTAGGTAGTTCATATCAAATCAATGAACTGTTCTACACATTAGAGCATCAGTTACTCACACTGCTCCTGGCTCACGCTACTATTAACTATGGGATGAATTGACAATTAAAAAGCTGGTCAAATAATTGTAAAAGAATATCTCCCGTCATTTAGTACTTAACATTTTATGTATTAGGCTACATTTGACAAAAAAATGTTCTAATTCTGGAAAGTTTGTTGTGATTTTCAAAATCCTTGCTGCTTCAAAACAAGATTTCCAATTCATTCGTAGTTGTTAAAACTTTGTTTGGTGATTAAAATTAAAAGACATGCTGCCAGCTATTGCTGCGTGTCACACCCTCTCTCTCTCTCTCTCTCTAGGCATCCTGTCAGCCTCTCTACTGTCAATCAAAATAGGACAAAAAAAATAAATGAGCAATTTTTTCAAGGAAATCAATGAGCATAACAATATTCAACAAATTAGACATGTAACTAAAAATATATATTCTATATCAAATTATATTCTGTATAACTACATCTAAAAGTTACTTGAAGTACAAACTTATGTATGTAGATGTAGAATTTGATACTGGTGAACACATAGAAGTAGAAATTTAGTCCACGCTTTGCTGATATGAATGAAAATACAGAACCTTAGTAAAAAATATGACAGCACAACTTACAACGCAAAGCAGTTTCATAGTTGAAATTAGGGTAATAAATGACGTAATAAACAGCTTGGCAGAAACAAAAACGTTTTCTGACACAGCTGCATTTTGTGGTACATTTGTCAGCTTTGCTGAGTCACACAGATACAACATGCTTTTGGGTGTTAGACACAATTAAAATGCCATTGTTCTGTTAGCATGCAAATACTTGTTATTCGGCTTTATAAATAAATCTGAGTAAACCTGAGGCAGGAAAGTCAGTAAACGTTTTACATCACAATAAAAGATACTGGTTAGATATTACAGTTGATTCTAACATGGATTTTAAGCCAGAGATGATAAAAGCTAGGCTATAAGAAAAGTCTTCAAGGTGCTTTTTAAACACACAGTGCAACTCCCCGTTCACTGACCAAAACATTCACAGGTGTAACTGACAGCACATTATAAAACTGTGACATTTTTATGGAAACCTCAGATTTATTTTTCTTAATAAAGCAAAATGTGTGTAGAACAATTCCCAGCTTTAGATCAACAGAGTGAAACCAGCTATGGCAGCCAAACAAAGGAATCCATTATATGGTTAGTTATGTAAAGTCTGCTCTCACATTCCAGGTAGACAGTAGGAGCTAACATATAAATGAGACCTTATCATGTGTCAGGGCTGGCACAGGGGAAATGAAGTGTAGTTTTTCCAATAAAGTGCCTATCCTATTGTAACACAAAGATGAGCTTTTGATCAGTTTCTCATGCTCAGTTTCTCATGCTCAGTAGCTTGTCTCATGCTGATTCTATTTTAAGCTCTAGAAATGTTCAGATACCATTAACGTGCAAAAACATACCTATTTGAGAGTTTTCAGATTTTATATCCAGACTTTTACTTTGAAATTCCCATCACAATAAGACCTGCTTTTTGTGATGACTGGCAGCGTGCATTTTCCATCTAGGCCAGGGGCGTCCAAACTCGGTCCTCGAAGGCCGCAGCCCTGCTGGTTTTCCAAGCATCCATGCATTTGTGACTTCTGATTGGCTG
>JAUMTR010000012.1:7953841-7990572 GCA_032270685.1 Microctenopoma stevenorrisi
AACAAGCAAACTACATTATTATAATCATAAATATCACATTCAGGAATCAATTCCAGCCAAACTATAGCTGCGACAAACCAAAACATTTGATATGTGCTGCACTGGAAGCGGCGCAACCGAGGAGGAAAGACGTAATGAAATGACCGTAACAGACTGATGGGACATTTGTTAAATTACATAAAGCGTTAATATAAATGTATATTAAATTATAAAGATATATTTTCTGATTCATTTATTAGTCTTTTTTTTGTTCCACGGACAAGTCACCTACATGCATCAGGACCATCCCGTCGGACTAGTAGGGTATCTGCCAACACCCAGTAAAACTTACGTGGATCTTGCGATTACACCTGTGTCTGTGCAGCTTGTGTAGACTTATGAAACACATTCAACGGAGATAATGTTTATGGACAGTTGTCATGTTGAGAAGGCATTTCAGTGACTGCATTGCTGATCACGGCCAGCTGGACCTGTGATTTGGCCTTGGTCAGCCAGGATTTCCTGCAGAAAATGTCATGGAAGGCCTTTTTGAACATATCTCCTGAATAAGTGTATAGAGCCAGGTTAAAAAATGTGTTGAGCCCAGCAAGAGGCCTGGAGATGATATAAGCTGCATTAACAATATGCTGCATCATACACGGTGGCTCGCTCATCTTTCGACTTTCTATTCGCACTGCACGCGTGATGTGAAATGGCAGGAAGCACATTACAAACACCACCAGGATCAGCACAGTCGAGCGCCGGGCTCGCACCCGACAGGGGCTGGTGGTGTTGGGACCTTTCGATAATTTCCTCGCGATACGGACGTAACACATGGACACCACCGCTAGAGGCAGTAGAAATCCAAACGCAAAGAGAAACCAGCTGTACAACCGTACGTCATCAACATGCAGAGAGCTGGCAAAGTCTGGACAGTAGGTCTTGTTGTCACTCCTCTCTATGGTCAACACAGTCAACATGGGCGTGATTTCAGCAGCAGCTATGAGCCAGACAGCCGCGCACGCAGTGATGCCCCAGCGCTTCTCCTGCACCTGTGCTATTCTCAAAGGATTCATCACCACCACGTAGCGGAAAAATGCCAGACATGTGAGGAAGAGGATGCTGCCGTACAGGTGAAGATGAAACCCGAGGCGCACAAAGCGACACATGAAGTCCCCAAGCATCCAGGAACCGCCATTGATATAGTAGTAAACCAGGAAGGGCAGGCTGAAGGCGTAGAGGAGGTCAGCCAGCGCCAGGTTGACCATGATGATACTGCTGCTTTTCCAGGGACCAATCTTTGTCAGGTACACTGCGATGGATGTGACATTTCCTATCAGGTCTCCGATGAAGATGATGACATAGGTGAGAGGAAGGTAATATTGTTGCACCAGTGAGTCCACATCAGTGCAGTTCTGTTCCGCTTTTGTGATGGCCATGGCTGAGCCCTGTTGAGTAGTTAGCACACAGTAACATGTACACGTAATTATTTGTTCCGTTGTGCATGTGAAAATATCGATCGGTGCAGCTTTAACATTTTCAAAGAATAAACTCACTCTTGAAACACACTTACACTGTATGTTTTTGGGGGAGGCAAAAATAGGCTACGAGCAAATCGTCATTCCCTCAGCCGTCACATCACTGTCAGTGGCAATTACTGCTCTAGGAAGAAAGCAGGAAAAGTGAATGAAACCCAGAGGTGAGCAGAATAGAAAAGAAAGAAACAATCAAGCAAACTCAGTGGGACAGAAGCAAACGATATTTTTCCACTTTCTCGTCGACAGTGTGATTTCTGAAAGCTTCTCGGGATGTGACAGTGTTTATGGCGTCTTGGCTTGATAGCAGCTTCCTGTAATGCTGTCAGTACAATCTGCTCTCATTATAGATGTAAGGAAATGTGCGAGGTGTCATTTACACATCCTATGTACACTCTGATTTCATAGAACTGCAACTTGTCTTCATTAAAATGATTTGTGGAAAAATACAAACTCTATGCAAGAACTAATTCATCTAGATGAGTTGTACAGTTAAAGAAAGAGAAGATTTTTCTACCCACTTGCAGTTGTAGCGTCCTCAACAGCGCGCACTCCACACTCCACCTCTCCTATAACATCCATTCCTCTGTCATCCCTCCTCCCTATGTCACTTCATCCCTTCCAGTCTTCCACACCCACAGGGAAACCCCAGCATATTGTTTGTTTCCTGGTATTATTCGGGGGAAATAAAGCTCAGGAGTTGATTTATTTACACAGATCAGGTTCCGAGCTAATTTGCTGTGAAAGAAAGAGAGGGCAGTTTCAGTTATATCATTACAACTCCCCATTTAATGCAGCTTTAGTTGAGAGGACGCAATTCAGTTTTCTGTTGTTCCTCCAGCGAGCCGTGTGTTGTGTGAGACTGCAGGACTAAATTTAGCCCAGATACAGCCTCGGTATCTGAAAGAAGTGATGAGGAAGTTTACAGCTGTGGGAGGATTACATACCTATGATTGAAGTGCTGTCAAACAATGCAAGTATTCACCTTCGGAAACAGCTGCCTCAGATTAAAACTAACTGTAACTGGTAAGTAACCACTAACACAAGCTGGAAAATGTTTGCTTCATACTAACTGGAATTATTTCTTTCCTTCTTTCCTTGAGTACAAAACACAAATTAGTTTTTTCACCCGAATAAACCACACTTACAAATATTTCCTATTTACATATCAAATATAGTTTTTTTTACTCAGCATTTTTCAATTCATTATCATTATCATTCATGTATTCACTCACCGCTCAATCATTTTTACTTTAGCTGCTTTCATGTTTCATTTGCCTTTACGATACATTTTATTGGGTTTTACACTGCACTGTCTCACAGTACTTCTATTTCTAACCGGATTATTTATTTAAAGTGTTTCATGCACAGCGCTGATCATTTTCACCTGCTGCAGTGCACAAGTGCAAACTGCAAAACATACTGAAATGATTCATTTCAGTACGGTGTCACTTCCTCAGCTATTATTCTGTTCATGTAAGTGTAAAAACGTGCTATGCTTCAGCATACATATGTTTCATAGACATAGTCGTGTTGGGCTGTCGTAACATGTGAAATGTTGGAAATCCGTTACTGTGTTTAAATGTCGAGACTACGCCTGCGTCTTTTTCAGCTATAACAACAAAGAAGCTACAAAGATACATCTCGCCCGTAAACACGTGTCTCTGTAATGTCACATTTCTGTAGATCACACAAACCATCACAGACGATTACCAATGTTTATTTTACAAAAAGAAAAAAAAAAGAGCTGGAAATGATGCACGGCTTTATGGATCAATCTAAATCGTGGCTCCTTTTTGAAAATGATGCGGAGACCGTGCGCTCTTTGAAGCAGTGTTTATAGTACAGATAAAAATCATCTGAGCTCAGAGAGAAATTAATGTCAGAGATCAATTTGGCGCACAGAAATCCAAGCGCAGAGGATGAGATGGAGGCAGCTCGCCCGGGGGTGTCAGTAGGTGTCGATGGAGGGGGGAGGGGAGTAGTTCTCTCTACAGTTTGGGCATCTTGGCGGCGTTGAGGCGCATGGACACACACGAGGATCCGGCAGCGTAACGCATCTCCCTCAGCATACCACTCCACTGCTTCTTATCGTCCTCGTACCTAACGAGACACAGGGGGGAGTCACGTCTCCAAACAACGGCACCGGTGTGCAAAGGGAATGTGTCAACATGAGTCCCGTTAGACGAGAAGACTTACTGCCAGACGTCGGTGACCTCTGTGGGAGCTACCTCCTTGTTCTCTGTCTGAACCATGGCGAAGCCGCCAACAGCAAAGAGGGAGCCAGTGTTGCTCACCAGGTTGATGGAGCTCCTTTCCTGGGGGAACTCAGTGAAGGGCTCCCACCTAGAGAGACAAGGAGAAGGTCAAGCGTAAGTGTTCTTAGTTGCTACATTTGTCCAGTTGTCTTAGCAGCAGTCTATGCAGTATAAATAGTTATTACATTATGAAAGGCGTGTCTTGTTTTACAGCTCAACTCCACTGTTACCACTTTAAGCCCTTAAATAAAAGGTAAAACGAGCTTGAACTGAATCATACTTGTTTGTTGTGAAGTCGTAGGTTTCACATGTAGCGGTGAGGCCTTCCTCGTTGACCCCACCAGCCACTACGATCTTGTTGTTGTGGAGGGTGGAGCCGAACATGGCCCTGGGGGTCTTCATGGCTGCCAGCTCCCTCCACTCTGACTGCTTGTGGTTGTACACAAACATCTTGTTGAGGGCTTTGCTGTGGAGAAGATGATAATATAGCCGTGTGTTTCTGTATCCGTGTGTGTGTGTGTGTGTGTCTGTCAATGACGATGGCGATCAGTTGGAGTTTCATGTTGTGGCTAAAATACCAATTTCTAATCAGCAATATCTCAACATACTATGCAGAACAGGACAGGACAGAATCTGCTGAAGAAAACCACTCTAATGTCCGACAGGTGGGAATTATCTAGTTGGTTTACAGATAAGCATAAAAATCTATTTTAAAAACTAAGGAGGACATGATCATGATATGCAAGTTGTGAACATATAGAATAATTACGGTTAAATTATTGGAGATTCTTCATTAATCTTTCTTTTCCTTTTCCGGCTGGTGTGATTGTTTCCTGGCTGAGTGGTAGGTGCTCATGTCATGTTTGTGAAGCAGAGCCACAGCTGAATGTCAGTGCAGCAGAAACACACCTGTTCCTGCTTGATCATTGGCGCAGGGATCCCCTGACAGCTGGACATGGAATAGACTGGCCTGTCAAACATTATGATATGAAACCCTCAGATGTTTTATTCCCTTTCCTATAAAACCCAGTGTGTGCGTTTTAAATATGCTGCAGCGTGTCACGTTCGTGTTTGACTCTCGAACAGAGGACATAAGCAGAGCTCATACTATCACTGTAAACTCCAGCTGTAAAAAGAGTTCCTCAGAATTTCTCATGTGTGAAACAGCCCAAGCCTGCAGCATTGTGATTGTTGTCTGTGACGTGCCGTGCTGCCCTGCAGTCTGGCAGGATGATGGACCACAAACAGCTGCAGCTCGCAGCATGAAGTCTCTAACGCGCGCAGACATTATGCATCACGCGGACGCATTCACTCACTTGTCATCGGTCTTCCCTCCAATACAGTACACTAGCCCTTTGTGGGAAACAACGGCATGGCCGTGGATCTTCAGAGGAAGCTTTTTCGTCTCACTCCACTTCAGTTTCCTGAGGAAAGAATGTTTAGGTCATAATTTAAAACAGGTCAACACGTCCAGTGACGTTTTGGTCTCTTGGATTAGTTGCTGCTGCCTTGTTCAGATTCACAGAGGCTTACACACGTGACTCCTTGTCTGCTGGAGCTAAATCAACCTTGTTGTTTGTTGTAATTGTGATAAATTGTACGAAACACAGCTCTTAATTACTAAAGTAACAATCAGAGCTGATTAGGAAGGTGAGATCACATCAAAACATGGCTAACAATCACACTCAAACTTCACTCATTGTTCTAAAAGTTGTTTAAAGAAAACTATTTAGTACATTTCTTCAGTCAATTATCACCTGGAAAGTTTGTAGGGCGAGAAACAGAGTGAGAAGCAAAGAAGCAAGTAATACCACTAACTCAACATCGTAGCACAGGACGGCATCCAGAGACTCGTTGGTCTGGAGGTCTTTCCCCGCCACAGCGAACAGCCGGTTCTCGCTCTCTCCGAGGTTGAAGAGGCACCTTGGAGAAGGCATGGGCGGCATGGCGACCCAGTCGGAAGAAAGTGGATCCAACTGTCACGGAAGAAATAATGCTGTGCATTAAAACAGAGAGGAGAAAGCACCCTCTTAGCTCCCATTAGCTCTTTATCTCCCCATAAAGGAAGGAGTGACTCATAGCACTGTGTGGTATCCACATATGGATTATTCTATAAAATACAAGTGTTCAAGGCCTCTGTCACATCTGAAGTCTGCATCACACAGAAGAGATGGGCGACGTGGGAAACATAATCCATCGATCGCCGGCTGCAGTATTTAGAAAAAAAAATGTATTCCCGTCATTTCTCTTCCAGTTTTACACTGAAAAATGAAAAGTTCATTTAAGTGTTTTTTATTTCAGCACACAGACACTAAACGCTCCACTTGTTATTAGAAGAACAGTAAAGTAAGACGCACTTATTCACGTTCACCACCTAAACGCTATGGTTACGATTAGCATAGGAACCTGATGAAGACAGATGATAAAATAGCAGAACAAATTAAGATGGCACGTCTCAACAGAAATGTGAGTGTAAAAACAGAGACTCCTCGCTGGTAGGTTTGTGTTAATGCTGCACTGACATTTGCCAGGAAAAAGGTGTTATTCATAAGTGAGAGATATTTAAAAATGCAGATTTCTAGCATCACACCTCGCAGCTCCATCTCTAACATTTTGTGAATGCAGAAGTGAGCTAACGTGTAAATGTGTCCACAAAATACCCCGCTCACCAAATAGAAGTAACATTGCAGCGGCACATCCTTATTTTCCTCATCCACAAACAGTCCGCCTATGACGTAGAGCTGGTTCCTCTGCGTCACCAGGCTGACGTGGTTACGGGGCACCTGCTCAGACATGGCCGCCAGGAAGCACTCGTTCTCGTTGACGTCGTACGCCACCGCCGCCGTGTCGTTGATCATCAGGATGAAGTCACGTGCGTACATGCCGTGTCGGCGCTCGTCATTTAGGAAACCGGGGAACGGGCTGTCCTCCACTTCACCCGCCTCCTTTCCGGCCCCCTCCGCACCCTCCGTCTTCTTAGGTTTCTCTGGAAGCTTCCCCTTGAAGGCGTCCCTGATGATTTGTATCGTCTTCTGAAGCTCCGGGTCGGCCTTGATGATGTCATCTGTCTCCACTCTGTCTCTGAAGTACTTCTCGGGCAGCAGACGGAAGCGGATGCAATCGAAAGCATCCTTCAGGACTTTGATGCGCTTGTCTCGGTCATGGCGGACCCAGGCCATGACCGCCTCGAACACCAGCTCCTCTCTCTCCACATTCAGCGAGTCTCCGCCGATGACAGCGAACAGTTCGTGGGGCGCCAGCTTGAGGAACTCTTCCTCTTTGTACAGGAGTTCGAAGCGATCTGCGATGTAGTTGCGCGCAGCAACGGCCAGCCTGGGACAGCTGAGCACCAGGCCCATCCTGAAAATGGCCATGCAGTTGGCCAGCGACACCTTCTTCTGGAGGTAGTTCACGCAAACTGTGAAGACTGAAGGGATCTGGAATCTGTTCGCTACAGCAATTATGTCCTGCACGTTGTCATCGGTGAGGTCGATCTCAGCCGAGTACAGGTACTGGATAATCATGTCCAGGATGGAAGGGTTGACGTCCTCCAGAACCACCTCTTTGGTGTTCTCCACCTCCTTCCCATCCTCTGTGAAGAAGATCTCCCTGAAATAGGGGCTGCAGGCTGCTATGATCAGTCGATGGCAGGGGAAGCTGCGGTCGCCCACCTTCAGGGTGCAGTCCACCAACTTGTTCTCATTCAGCAGTTCCTTCAGCCCGTCCTGGAGTAGGGTGCTCTGAAACAGACGTAGCTCCTCCTTGATGGCGTTGGGGTCCATGGTGCGTCAGCGGGTCGAAGCAGCGGGCGAACAAAAGGGTTGGTAGAAGACGAAGGAGACGTCGGTCGCAGGTCCTCTTGGCAGTCGGTCCTGGCTGGAAAAGGCAGAGGAGAGAAAAGGTTCCCGGTGTGGGGACCCTGCAATTTAATCCTGGCCCACTCTAAATATAGCTCCCTCTGCCCCCTGCCCGCTTCAGCTCCAGTGGAATCCGACTGGGCCGAATCACAGAGCAGCACAGGTCCTGGCTCGAGCAGCTGCCGTCACAGAGTGAAAGAAGCAACTGGTTGATATGGCACCGTGATCCAGCTCCCACAGTGTCGTGTGTCCTGCTAACTGTGGAGACAATGCAGTCAAAGCCCTCAGTAAGCTGGACACATGACTCGGAGCAACCGGTGCCATATTAAAAATATTCTTTTGGATTCTTCAATCATGTTATTTTACTTTATGCTGACATATAAACCAGCTTGTGTAAAAGTAGAATTTTAGACAAAAAGTATTTCATTACATGACATCATTTAAGGGGGATTGAACGGCACAAAAAAAATAAAACATTGTGCTAAAAATGGACCAGAGTCGTTTGGGTGGAGCAGCTGTGGACGGAGACAGGTGACAACCACATATACAAGCAGTTCTGTCCACCAATCAGGGTGCAATATTGTCCACCTGCTCGTGTGTGTGTTTTGCTCTACAGTTAGACCTTTGAAACGTCACTCAGTTCATTTCAGCTCAGAACACTTTTGTCTTCTTAAAGAATCTTTGTAAATCTGTGTGTGTGTGTTGGTATGTTTTAGTGTGGTAAATAAAGATGGCTTTGGTGATGTGTCTGGATCAATGGGCTCCTATAGTGGTAGGTCTCGCGTAAGTGACCTGATAAAGTGTGAGGTAATGTGCCTCTCGTGGGCAGCACTAAAGATAGATCATACATCTCTTGTCAGGCTGCGTTGAACGTGTAATTTAAGCAGAAACGGAGAGCAGATTCTATGAAAGAAAGTGGGGACCTGTCCCTAAAGCCGCAGCGGATAAAGGAAGCCAAAACCCAAACACGTTTTTAGGGACCGTGTAAAAATGATTTGAGACTTTCTTTTCTTTGGACTCTCCACTCATTATTAAAATTATTTAAAGGACAATTCCACATTTCCCTCAACAGTTTCTACACATATTCTGTGTAATATCTGATTTGGTATACTGTACATCTCCGCTTGGATTTGTTTGGTCTCGCTCTTCCTAATCATGACAAACTAGGCAAAACTCCAGGGTTTGTTATACATGTTCACACTTGCTAACTAAACTCCCACTTTGTTCCTCTCACAAATAGCTGCTAGTAGCATTAGCAAGCATGAAGAGTGCTGAAAATGCCACCGGGAATACGACGTGCACATGGAGCCACCGATACTATATATTCATAACTTAACGAGACACAATACAGCAATAAAGCTACTGCTACGAAAACACGCCGGACTGTCTCAGCCTGCAGGACAGTAGCTTGTCACCGCTAATTAGCCGCCCATGCTTCACTGAGCAGTAGTCGGGTGATGTGTTCATCATCATCATCATCATCTCGGCTAATTAGTAAAACAATCTGTAAATGCGTCCTACTGTAGTCTAACTTCATATGCTATACGGTCATAACGCAGAACTGCAGGCTGCACTTTCCCAGCACCAACATTTAATCGCTCCTAATATCCACGTTTAATCTATCGTTTGATGATAGAGGATAGAAAAATTAAATAATTTGGTTGTGTTTGTATATAAAACATGTTAAAGAGGAACCTCCCTCCTTCCTTCCTTGGCCGTTCCTCTTTCTATAATGAATAATTTTCACACAGTCCCTTACCATGAATGTGATGCGTATGCACATATTAGTTTAGATCAGATTTATTTAAAAATGTCATCGTCAAATATTGTACCACACAGTACAGTATAAATGTACACAATTATATAAATGTACACAAGTACAGCTGGTAGAGCAGTAAGTTAAAAAGGTATATAGCATGTGTTAGCCAGTGGGGGGCAGTGTGTGCGTGTGTGTGTATAAGATGACAGCTTGAACAAGAGTTGTCAGTTAATGGTAAATAAAGTCATGTAAACGTAAAACATCACATTTAATTCAACAAGTGTGAAACAAACAAACAAAAAAAAAAGTTAAATCCACACAATTATTCCACAAAGTTACAGAGCATCATTCATTTTATATAAAAACACGGCAATCTATATTTTATTGATATGAGAGGAGAGAAGCTTCATCTCCGTCATGTGTGATCGATTCTCGTGATTTTCCGCTCAGTGACTGCTTGAGTAAAGAAAAACTACAGTTTGGTCTAATATTACTTATCAGTACCGACTGATAGATTTGGTTTTTTTCACACTAAAGGTTCACTCCAAGGCACTAGCACCCCCCGGAGAACTGGGCCGACTCAGAGAGCGCTCGTGTGCATTCCTGAGTACAAGTGATGACGTATCTTCCACACTAAATGCTAAAAAAGGAACGAAGGAGGTATTCATCAAACGCTGGGCTCTCTGTTACTCTAATGAGATGAGGGTTCTTTTAGGAGTGGGCACCAAACCAGGAACATCTGTATACAGGCATATTCCTGTAGATTTATTTAAAAAAACAAAAAAACACCCAACAATAATAGCTGCCCCTCCTTTTGGTATCTACAGCAGACGACGGCACTCAGCCTCCTGGAAAAAGAACACACGAACAAGTCAGCACCCGGAAACATTTGGAACCGGTAACATTGTCATGGCCTCATTTCCACGGAGACAAATTGCAAAAACAGGATAATGTCAGAGAAAGTGACAGATCTGACAGGATAGGTGTGAAAGACATAAATGATGTTAATACGGCAGCGGTGAATCACGAGAGCGCACCGGTGGACCTGGTGAGCACACACGTCCTCCTGCACTCCTCCTCCGTGTCGAAGCGGTTCTTGTTGCCGTTGCAGCCTCCGTACCAGAACTGCGCGCAAGCGTTGGCCTGCCTGTCGTAGTACCAGCGGATGTTGTAGTCCCGGCACGGGCCCTGGTCCAGAACCAAGCCACAGCGAGGGTCTAATGGTACGGTCTCTGCAGGAAAGTGGATCATGAGAAACGATTCACGACCCGTGCACCTAATCCCACCTCAGAGTGACCACTTCTGCTCTCCTGTGAGGCAACATCTGTTCCTCCCAGGAACGAGCAGACTCATCCACACTGCATCAAAAATAATTGGCTTCCCCTGCTCCTCAGCCGACCTCATTACACAGCCTGTCAATCACCCCGCACTAATCATAACCCTGGAGCCGGGCCGCCAACACTTTACGCTGCAGAGACAGGGACGGCTTCTCGAGCCACACAGCAGCTCTCATCACTCAGAAAGTGATCATTAGGGAAATTGGTTTCAGCGTTTTTGATTTGCCACTTTGTTTGCAGGCACAGTCGCTGTGATGCTAACTTCTTATTATAACACTTCACTCACTCTTTTTTCCCTTTCAAGACAAAAGTCCTGTTATTTTATTGCTCCTTTTGTCTAATGGGCTAAATCTGCTCTGAGCACACATATGACGAATGAGTAAATGAACACATTTAAATGCATTTTTAAATAAAGTTTACGTCATTTGCCATTGACGGCAGACTTTCTGCGTGGCCGTTCAGCAAAAAGCTAATCTAGCAGCAGGTTGGGACTGTAGTTTCAGTGTCCTTTTCAGAACCGTGACACCAGCACTCAAGTAGACATGTGGCATAAATAAAGCTTTACACCTTCAAAAAGCCTGACAACATAATAAAAAGCACATCTGGGACAAATCCATCATGGTAGGAGCAGAATGAGGGGAGGAGTGAGGTAGTATAATAAACTTGCTGTACCTTTGGGAAGAGTCGGCTTCGGGGGAGACACACCTGAGGATAATACTGTTCGGTTTGTAGAAGAAGACCATGACGATGATGACGAGGAAGAGGAGGAGCCTTGGCCGCTGGGAAGAGGAGCAGGCGTCGCGTCTAAAGTCTCACGGTTAAACGTGTCCCCGCGCTCTTTCGCCCCGTCTGTCGTCTCAGTGTGCTGCGCTCCTCCTCTTCCTCCCTGACGGTGACAAAACCAGCAAACAGAACGTTGAACATTTTCAATCGATAATAATCTTTGTATGATACGGATGAATTTATACTCTCGAGTTCCACACGTGTGCTGTGCTGGATCCTTTGCTGCCGCGCTGAGCGGTCTCGACTTGGCCTCCCTGACTGGGAGTTCTGGTGTCAGTGCTGGTACCGGTCAGTGTCCCGTGCTCAGTCGCGGGCCTGTGCCCGTTGAAGCCGTTCCTGTGGCCGTTGTACCCATTAGTGATTCTGTTAAATATCAGGGCTCCATTCTCGTCCTCACAAAACTGGCTGACCAACTTGGATTCCAGAGCTGGGACAGACGGGGAGGAGAGTCAGAGCCAGGATGAAGACAGTGAATGAATGTTTCTGGTAAAGGGTCTGCTGAATCATTGTGACGCTGATTAGACCCCACGCACAAACATCTACGCCCTCATCATGCAAGTCCCTGGAACTCAGACTCATTTGATTATTTCCCTTTCACCAAGCGATACCTGTAGTTTACCTGGCAGAGTGTTGAAGTCGTCGATGAGGAACATGTGCTCTGTGTCCGGGTCAGAGGCGATCAGGTTGAGCTCCCTCAGAAACTCCGTCTGCGTCGGGTCCGACGTGTTCACGATGCCCAGAGCGAACATCTCAATGTTCGCAGCGTGCGCTTCTCGCACCGCGATGTCCAGCTTCACCGGCTCTCGCTTGTCCGTCTGCCCGTCTGTGATGACGATGGCCACTTTGCTGACCCCCGCCCGGGAGCTGTAGAAAGCCTCCTGCGTGGCTTTGCGTATGGCTGTGCCCGTGTGCGTGCCCTCGCCCATGTACAGGATGTTCCTGATCGCCTGCTTGATGTCCTGCTTGGTGACGTAGCGCGCCAAGTTGAACACCAGCTTCACCTCCAGGCTGTACAGCACCAGGCCGATCCTGGTGGCGTTGCGGCCCACTGTGACCCGGTCCACCAGCGCGTTCACAAAGTCCTTGATGATCTCAAAGTTCTCCGGGCCCACGCTCTCCGAGCTGTCAACGACAAACACCAGCTCCATCGGCCTCTCCTTACACTTGATCCCACATCCTGGAATCACATCAATATACGGGATCATGGCTCATGGCTTAATCAGAGGAATCTGATCTACTGATCTCCAGATGAGACGGGACAGCTGCTCAGATCCAGAAATGTAATCTTCGCCTCGAACATTTGTGCTGTGTCAATGCGCATGAAGTGAAATAGAAATACTTTACCGCAGATCTCTTTGATCATTCGAATGATGTCCTCTCTCTGGAAAAAACACAGACACAATGTGAGAGCAAAAACAAATTAACCCACAAGGACGCTGAGGAAAAAAAGGCAACTCACAGTGAGGCCGGCTTCACCTTTGACCCCCGCGTTGCCCTATGACCAAATCAAATAAACAGAAATGACACATTTTGAACAAGTTCACCACACAAATAGTTGTTGAAGGGAGTGATACGCTCCCGGTGAGGGAGCCGGAGACGGTGAATATCCCTCACCGGCTGCCCCGGTGTTCCAGGGTCTCCCAGGTCTCCTTTGAATCCCTTTAGCCCCCTCTCCCCGGCCGAGCCGCGGTCACCCTGTCACACAGCACACACGGCAAATCATCGCTGACCGGGAGCAGAATGAATCCACAGAGTCTCACATTAAAATCTATAAAACTCACTTTGGCTCCAGGAAAGCCTTCTCCAGGAAGTCCTCTCGGCCCCGTCACGCCCTGGGACCCCTGCTCTCCCTGAACAACATACGAATCAACACAATGTGTTGGTGCAGAGGAATGAAACTCTCAGTTACAGTTACGTTCCCACATGGAAGACAACAAACCTTTGGTCCTTGAACTCCCTGTCCTTGTGCTCCCATTGGCCCTGGTGGGCCCGGTCGTCCAGGGTTACCCTGCAAGGCAAGTTCATTTGTACAGCGCCGTTCCATTTGAAGGGAAAAGACTGAAATGAGTGATTTTAAATCGTGGATTGAAGCAGGACCTCAAGTTTCTGGGAAGCTGTTCTAGATATGTGGAGCATAGAGTGACTTCGTGGCCCTTCTAACTGACCACAGGGGAGATCTACAGGGAGAAACAAACTGGGCAGTTGCCCCTCGACCTCCTCAGTGACCGAGATTGTAGTTGGACACGAGTATGAAATGAGTTAATATTGTTCAAAATCTAATCAGGGAAGACGTTCCAGCTCCATTAGGACCGACCAGCCATGTTAGATATGTGGAACCCAGACGCTAATTAATGTGAAAGCTTTCTTCTTTTGGTTTAGGATTACCCACCCCACCCCCACTTTCTATAGTAATGAGTCACCACTTTCTCACCACAGATGAGGGCTGAAGTCTGCCAGCGTGATCAGTGTCCTGTTTTTCCTCCCATTTGACAGTTTTACCGAGCTCAATTAAACCATGCCCGCTGCTGCACGAGCACGGCATCACTTGTACCTGCAGAGACACTGCCCTGAAGCCTGCGGGGAATCTGGATGTGATATTTGAGGACACGGGGGTGATAGGTGTTGCTTCAGTTAGGCCCGTTAGGCCAAGTGCTCCTCATCAGACACATACTGTATGTCTGCGGAGATTCGCACTCTGTCTCAATGTGTCAGAGCGCTGTGGGGAAAATCATGATAAATACCCTGAACAAATGAACCGGCAGCCCTTGAATATAAGGCCCCTGTGGTGGGCATGTTCACACACAAGATGAAGCAATCTTTTTTTTTTTTTCTTTCTTCCAATGTGAAAATCTCTCGCTAGATATAAGACAATTCTTCAGAGAATATGACTCAATCTCAACCATCTGGTTGGACGTCAAATAAAATTACACCAGGCTCCCTGCAGAAGAAAACACATTAGGGTTTTGTCCTTGACTCGAGTTTGGAGAAACTGAATATACAGCTTGCTTTTAGGAGTGAGGAGTCAGAAATGGAGTCATTTAGTTGGAAGTACCAGAGGTCCTTGGAGGCCTTCGCCCGGAGATCCTGGTAAACCGGGCAATCCTCGAAAACCAATATCTCCCTGCGAAGGAGAAGGAATTCACCTGATGAACCGTATTATTGTTAATAAGCCTAATATCACTGTTTCAGTTTTCCTGGTTCCGTACTATCCTTTTCCACCAGCATGCACACACCACACACATTTTTTATACAGAGTCAAGCTCTCACCTTTGGTCCCGGGACGCCCACTCCTTCTGGGCCAGGTTCTCCCAAAGGCCCGGGGAGACCAGGAGGGCCCTAAAGGACATAGGACAGTTGCTAGTTAGTGAGCTTTAGCGGTGCAGCTATGGGTGTTTTGTTACCTGAGGACAGAGCCTGGCTGCCTGTTCCTCTCTTTCTAGCCACACTGCAGCTGAAACTGGACACACGACGCTGCAGCCAGGTTCAGTGGATGGTTGTAGGTCAGTGTAAAGATGGGTCGAACTAGGTAAATGTAGAACTAGATGTTACCTACCTTGATTACCAATGTGGGCTAGTCTGCTAATGTAGCATGATAATTAGCTTAGTCTGAGGCCCTGACCAGATTATAGGTCCTACATCACAACCAATTCCACTACCGCACAAAGCTTTGAGTCTTAGGAGATTTTCTTTCTTTTAGTCTGTCGGTAAACAGTAGTGGAGCTATAAGGTGAAGGGGACAGAAAGACTTGTGGCCCACGCATGGCAGAGTTTAGACTTTAAAAATTTAAAAGTGCATGTCGAGCGCGGTCGTTACAAAACATGAATAAAAAAATCTCCTGAAAGTATAAACTACAACCATCAAAGCCCCAAAACTATTTTAAAGTCTATGCAGTGACTTTCTTAAGTGCAGCAGTGATGACGAAGGGTTTTTCTCTAGGCGAGTGCTTTTTGTTGTTGGTTTTATTTTGCCCATAGGGAGAAGAAATCCAAATTCTTTTTCACTACGAGGACGTATCAGTTCGGTTCATGTGACTTTGTCTTACTGGAAGTGGGCAAAACCAAACTCTGAACTGTCCCTACAGAACACGGAGACACACGCTATGAAGCCAAGGACGGACGCATTAGTCTATTCCGCTCAGCAGTGGCTGTTTTGTTACTTGCTGAAATAAAGTCGCTGTGTGGGTTGACGTTGAATTAGCTGGTTAGCACTAAGGTGGCTGTAATATCTGGATTCATTTAAGGCCACGGTGTACAAGCTAAGATGATGCAACGCACACTTACAGCTGGGTTAACCCGTCTGGAAGAGGGAGCCTTAAAGTGTGTTAGGTCAGTCCTAACGTGCAGCGGGTTAGGGCTGCAGAATGGTGTTGCCTGTCATGGGGCCCAGCAGATTTATGATGGCACGGGCTCGTACTCACTGCAGGGCTCAGTGATAGGTCAGAACATTCATCACACATGCTGGGCTTTCATGGGGAAGCCTTCCCAACTGTAGGCACATTTAACTCTAAATTGATAACTTTAGTGGACAGACATGAAAGCGGTATCAATCACCTCGCTGTCAAAAGGCCTGAGCTACTCTTTTAAATCCCAACCAGCCCATATGTAAAATCACCAAACAATGGGAACCATGTTTCACAATATATGTCTCCCTGATGGATGGATGACAGGAGACGAAAGACGGATGGAGAACCAGATACGATGTGTAGATGGATGGTGCGAGTGCACAGATTTGTGGGTAGACAGATGGTCCTCACCGTGGGGCCGGGGTAGCCGTCTCCTTTGGGACCAAATGGACCTGCAGGACCAGGATCTCCACGGTCACCCTGCAGCACACACACACACACACACACACACACATTCTTCATGATGAATGTGCACACGTGTGCCGTCGACCTGCCTCTCCGTACAGTCATTTGATTATCGATCATATAAATCAAATACACATTGTTGTTGTTAAAGGAAGAGGTTGATGCCGAGTATCACCTTTGGACCAGGAAGTCCGTAGCCTGTCTCTCCAATCGGACCAGGAGGACCACTTGGGCCAGAATCCCCCTGAAACACAATTTAAGTTTCTCAGTGAGACAGAGACACGTGACTTTCAGATATGAGATACATGAATTCAGAGCTGTTTGACTTTTTTCCAGGACTTTATCAACTAGCACACGGAAAACAACTATTTCTAGCAGCCCCAAGAACAATCTTCGCCTGTTTTCTCGTGTTGCTGCAGTAAAAGTGAGAAGTGTCACCTTGGGTCCCGCTGTGAAGCGGCCTGGTGGACCAGCAGGACCTGCTCTGCCTTGGGCCCCTGGTTCTCCCTGATGATGACGATTAATAGAAGCCAGGCAGTTAAAATCATTATGCACATCTTCCTGCCATTCCTCACAATTTAAAATGATGTCAGAGCACAAAACAGAAAAATGATATTAATAGCTATTGATATCCTAAGACCTTCTTACCTTTGGTCCCGAGGGTCCAGCGATGCCAGGGGGACCGGTCAGCCCTCTTATTCCTCTTTGGCCTTGGTCGCCCTTAAAGTCAGTTTGAGAATACAGTTACTAACCTGACTGTTGTAATAAGTGATGCCACAGCAGGACACGCAAAAAATAGACCATATAACTATGTTTTACCTTTTCACCCTGGGTGCCAACGCCAGGTGTCCCCTCTGGACCCCTTAGACCTACAGCTCCTGGCTCACCCTAGAGGAGCAACCTCAGATGTTACATCAGTGCACAAGGGTTCAGAGGTACTGTATATAGATCCAGTAGCGGGTGGCCTAGACCCACCTTCTGTCCAGGAGCTCCGTCCTCTCCTGGCAGCCCAGGAAAACCGGGTGTACCCAGTGAACCTGGCTCACCCTGTGGACACATTTGTGCATCATCAGCTTATAAAGCGCTGTAGAAACATTTACAGTGGCTGGTGTGATCGTCTTTCTTTACTTTAGCTCCGGGGTCTCCAGCTCCTCTCTCTCCCGGGGCGCCAAGCTCACCTGGCAGTCCTTGGTCTCCCTGTATGAGTAGAGGTATAGACAGGACTCGTGAGGGTAGGAGAGAGGAGGAGTCTGAATACAGCGTGTGCCACATTAACAACCACTGCGAGTGTAAACCTTAGGTCCAGACAGGCCTTCTCCTGGCGGGCCTCTGCTCCCTGGCGGCCCCCTTGGTCCCTCCACACCCTATACGGATAAATTAGACTCGTATTTATTTATTGAATGTGCTCTACTTCACAACGTTGACAAGCTGATACCGACTGTATCTGTGCAGTGAAAATGTGTTTTTTTACAGACCAGTCATCAGCTCTTTCATGCACAGACCTTCCCTCAGTAGCTGAACATTTAGCATTTGCTTTAAAGGAAAATGAAGTGGGCATAAAGTCACTGGTAGATTTTAGTGAAGCACACAGTGCACACACCTGTCTCCCCTTCCTCCAAATGCGAGCAGCAGACTAAAATGATGCTTTCACGGTAATTAACTTGAAATCTAATACGAGTGAAGTGATCTTTGGCTCAGCTGAGTGCAGAAAACACTCTCCCTCTGTTGGTCCATAACACTAATTGCATTGCGACTGACCTTATACTTCGTGCGTCTCTGCACCTCTAATTGGTCTTTGTGTTTGTCGTACCGAGAAGCTGCTACTTAAACAGCGGCACCTATTGTCGTCGATTCATTAGTAGCTCAACAGTCTGAAGCTGGGCTAACGTTAAACATGCTCTCGACAGGAACAACGTATCTCAGCTAGTGGGCAGTTAAACACAGCTGGGGTTGAAAGAAAGATTTAAATTCACTCTTATGTTGGCACTAGACGAGAAGTTCATAACAATCAGCTCATCGGTTGATAGTAAACCGTAGTGCTCCTCATCTTAAATGAGCTTTGCCTTTATTAGGTAATGAATGAAGCTGTACCATTTGGACAGCTGTGGTCATTAGAATCGATGGATTTAATTAACGTTGGTTACTTCTTCAAGTGAAACAAAAAGTGTGTGCCAAGACTGATCTACCATCCGTGGTTAGTGGTAGGTTAGAGAATCTCTTTAACTTATCTCTTTGGCTTATCAATTATCAATATTAGTCAAAAGTCATTAGTGCAATTTTCCAAAGCTACTGTAATGTCCCACTTGTGGGACTAATAAAGGATCATCTCATCTTAATCCACAGTGGAGGGCATTTTAAAAACCAAGTACTTGCCTTGTCGCCCTGTATTCCCACTCCTGGGGGGCCGAGGGGCCCTGGAAGACCTGGAGGTCCAAAATCACCCTAAAGGTTCAGATAAGCATTAACGTTAATACATCTGTTGACAGTATGTCTGGATTTGATTTATTACTCATGGAAAACCCTAAACCTGCGCGTTTCCGTTTGACTCAACAGCTAATGAGCACATACTGTTTATTGTATAGTATCTCTTCTATTCATGCGCACAACTGTTTCTTCCTCGCTGCGTATCTGCACTGTTAAAAAAATAAAAATAAAAAAAAAGCCTTCAGGCGCCGTCATTACAGGAACAAAACACTGTATGAGATTACAGTGAAGCTGGGAAGAACCCTGCTGATGGTTTAAAGGATTATTACCGGAGCAAATGTTTAGGTGCGAGTCCAATAAATAAAGGGAGTTGCGCAACTTTAAAACATGACTGAGGAGGTAGAAAATTGACAGATAGCTGCAGAGATCTACAAAAACACCCCGAGAGGTAAAAAAGGATCTCTTCGTGCCCTCGTCTGACTGTACCACATTCATCAGCCCAAACCGCGGCGCCTCTCTCCTCCCACACTAGCTCAGCTTTTACCTTGATTCTGACCTCCTGTATAACACCATGCTGAATGCATTCAATGGTGACTCTGGCAACTCTTGGCCTTCTTTGCAACAGGACTCTGGCTTCGCGTGAAGTCTTTTCAGGCAGGTGTCTTATTCATTCTCTCTCTGTGCTCTACCTTGTCTCCTTTTATTCCAGCGCCCTGCTGTCCTCTGGGCCCCCGCGGCCCCTCCAAGCCCCGCTCTCCCTAAGAAGATGGACAGAGATATGTTATTACATTTTTCCTCGTGAAACTGCAGTTATTGTAAAAATGAAGTATGATGAAGAAGACATCACAAACCAAACGAAAATCCAAATAACTGCAAATTGCAAAAGTGGACTGAGACGTACATCATAACACTGACCTATTAGTGGAGCTTTGGTGAAAGCTTGCATAGACAAATCATGAACGGCGCAAATTTAAGATGCAAAGTGGAGCTGGGAACATGCATTTGTTCCATTATTTAGGAAGGATTTCTGTAGCTGTCTGTTTTTACATTTGCTTAAATTTTGCCAGGAAGTTGTTTTTGAGGACAGATCCTTCACAGGCTATTCCATCAATGACTCAGAGACAATAAGAGACATCTCCAAAGTGAAGCCCTCATCATGCCAGACGTTTTCCAGGAGGCTTTCTGGCTGCTGAAATAAGACCCTTCAGTTTTGTCTTGAGGAGGTCCCAGCTAAATAAAAGCAAATGTTGATGCTGCATAACCTCAAATCCATTGAACACTAATCATTTGTAATTACTCAAGCTTTTGCACAGTTACAACCGGAAATATTCAGTATTTACTGATGATGTGTGCAAACAGCCCTGTTTAGCTCCGAACATCTGTCGGCAGGATCAGCTTTCTGCTCTGGAAAAGATGACACTTCTATGGCGAGCGTGTGAGCTGGGCGTTTTCCTGCCTCAGTAACACATTCGTATGACATCATCAGACTAACGCAAAGAACAAAGGGCGAAAATTGTAGCGTCCAGATGGGCATAGCTGACTTATCAATCTGCAATGGGGCAAAGGCACTGAAGAAACTGATTTTAAATGGGCGAACACTTAAGCAATCTCTTATTTCCCGTTTCTAATGAGTGGAGATTACTTTAAAAATAATTTGTCACTGTGACATTAGACTGTTTTCCAGTTTGCAAACAGAAGGATGTGTTGCGTTATGCTATGCTAGCTACCGAGTGTGTGTAACTGGGCCAGTGGTGGTGGAGCCCAAAGCCCAAGGAAAATCCGCAAATCCCACATTGATTATTACACAATAGAAGAAACATGCACGTCGAACCAAAATATAACTCAAAGCATAATATTTTGTTTTCCAATGTGTCTAGAGGGGATCTGTGTGTATAGAAGACCGAAAAGGACGGGAACTACAGTGAGGGATTAGAGCAGTAATCCAAGATGACAGTGGGTACATTGAAAAATGTTAAGCATAAGGTCTGGCTGCGTATGAGTGCGGGACAAATCTCATTCGCTCTCAGAAAACGTCTCTATGGTCCAAGATCATCCAAGGACAACAGGAATACAGTGTGTGGCAGGACTGCAACGGGTAACGCTGCATCTGCATATTGGCTTTAAAAAGTATAGATGTATAGTCATAAGTCTGTGTCCTCATCCACATCATTAAAACCAGAAGGCCAGGTTTTAATGATGTGGAAGAGAGAGTAAGCTCCTGTGAATCTTGAGCTTGTCAAGACTCGCCGTGCGAAGAACGCTGCTTTGGAACAAGAACGCCATCTGTGAGTCCATGGTGAAATCTCCTGTCAAGGAAAAAAAAAGGAGCACCCCGGAGGCCAAGCTCTAACAGGGAGGGAGAGAGAGAGAAACCTCCTCCTGTTCGGGGGCGGGGAAGTAGCTGTGACTATCTAAGAGCAAAGTCAGAGAATGATAAATTGGATGAAAAGCAGAACAAAGCACAGATCCACCTGAGTTTCTTGGCGCTCTGATGTGAAGCTGCTCTGTTACTGTAACAAAGCCGCCGGGGGGGGACAGTTGTTACTAAAAATAGGCCACCATCTTAATCACGCTTAATTAAACTGTCTGCTTTTATCACAGCGGCAAAAAGGGCTTCGGTCTGACTTTACACCTACAATTGGAAACGGAGCGCTCACACTTCTCATAGCAACCGCTGATAAAAATAACACAAAGATGTGAAATATTCAATAAAAAGATTTACAGAGTCCTCAGTTGCTCCTGGAACTTCAGGAACTATTACCAACCGGTCTCTGCCGTTTCTGTGGGGGCTGATCTAGAGCCGTGGAACAGAATCTGGACCCTGCAGATTATTTGGTGACAACTATCACAATTTGTGGCAGTTGTCGAAATATGACAACACAATCCGATGCTTCGCAGACGTCAATGCAACACTGACCTTGCTCAATTCAACCGCAGAAAAAGTAATTACAGCAAACAGACTCCGACTCGGTGGCTGCGTGTTCGTCTACACAACATTGAGTCATCTTCTAATGCAGCCTCTGAAAGTATTTTGTGAATGGTACAATAGAAAGTTCTCCTCGGTTTCTGGCCTCATCTCTGGATGATCTCTGTGCATGTGTGCACCTGTGTGTGTGTGCTTAAAGACAGATGCTGGAGCAGACTCCGTCCTCCCTCCCTCTGAGTCACTCATGTCTGGTTATTTTCCTGAATCCCCTGCTTGGCTCTGGCATGTTCTCATGCCGTCTAGCGATGATGATGTTGATGATCAATAGGCCGGAGCGGATCGTGAGGTAATGACAGCCCCGCTTGCACCACTGTGTGGGAATTTATGGGGCTTTTGTGTTGCGTTAACATCTCTTGGTCAGTGGGCAGGTGGGAGGTGAAGTGAAAATGAATGCATGGAAATGAGGTGAGGAGCTTTTAACTGGCGTGAGAGCCGTGAGCCCCACGAGACATAAAAGACATGAACACTAACTCACCTTTGGTCCAGGAAGACCTTCTCCAATTGCTCCTCTCTCTCCTTGGACTCCCTGTGGCCCTTGGGGCCCCTGAGTGAACCAATACGAAGTAAATGACCAGTGGAGATGTTTAAAAAATGACCTTTTCAAATAATTTATTGTTCACTTTATTGTCATGTGAACAGTAATTCTTCTTTAGGCAAACATATCCAGACCCAGCAGGCCTGTCACACTTTAGACTTCTTCATTAACACCCCCATAAATATCGTTTCAACCAACGAGACGCGCTGAGTCTGATCCAACCACATGACTTTAATGCTCCTACAATAGTGGAACGGGTGGTTGTCAGTGGACAGAGGAGGCAGTTTTGATTGAAAATAAGTGTAATAAATAAGAAGCTATTAGACCTGCTAACTTCTTCAAAGGAATTATCCACTGCTAGAAACTCAGCCAGACTCCCCTCCTACATTTGCTGTGTCCGTTGTACGCACTGAAAACACCCCAGTTCTGTGTCTTACTCACTGTTGATCCAGGCTCGCCAACTCCCGGAGGACCGGGAGGCCCCGGTTGCCCCTGGAAACCAACATCACCCTGTGGAGCGTAAGAGAGCCAGAGGAGTGCACGAACACGGTGAGACACGCGGATTATGATGTTTCCACCTAATCAATAAAGGGGCAGGTCTCACCTTTGGTCCTGGAAGGCCGATCCCAGTTTCCCCTTGGATTCCAGGTGGCCCGGGAAGTCCCCTTTCTCCCTAATCAGACAATAGAGCAGAGCAACACTTTCAAGAGACAGAATGCATTTGTCTGATTACACACACACACCCCGAGAGAGCTACGTTATGGGGGCTTTAGACATGTACTTTAGGGTTCCTTCATTCCTCCAGTCAAGAATGTTGTGGTGAAGAATGCAATTATTTAGTCAGAAGCTGTAAATCACCGTCGACGTGTGCAGCGGGAGGGCACAGGCGCGAAGGCGGTGGGGAAAACGTTGGTAGCTGCATACCGGCACCTTTTTTCCTTCTTCCCCCCTTTCTCTCGCCCTTTCGGGCAAGTTGGAACGACGTTTAAAGCCAGACATTAGTCTCCCTTTCAGGTGATGCAGGTTGACAGCCAGACGATCAACGCGAACATTCTTCTAAAATAATTAAGGAGCGAACGCTCGGTGCGGAGTGTGGGCTCAGGGCGGAATTAGCAGCTATAACATGGGAAAGGTGGCTTGAAAAGTAAGAACAGACAAACGGGCTGACAGGGTAATAACAGACGAGCTTCATACTTCAGCAGGGTTTTAAATATTCCCGTGATAATGGATCATAACAAATAAGTGTTTAAGTGCATGGTCACACGAGCGGTTCTGAGGCCTCCTTGACATTTGTGATGATAAATCTAAACACATTTTAAATGTCAACTTCGTGCGTGTAATCTTCTACTGGCAAAGAGACTGTTCTCGGGACAACGTGATTATGTCACGCACGCTCTCCCACTTCGTATTCCTCCACCAGCAGCAACGCATTTCCTTCTCCACAGGTGCCCCGGGTCCGCCTCGGTGTGGTTGAATCTGGTGACACGGACGACTCTTCTGTACGACTTTAAAAGAGACTTAATTCAAACCAGACTGGAGAGTATGTCATGTATCCATGTGAAAAAAACGGTCTCCTACATGCATCTGGTTCGGAGCGACTGGGTCACCTTTGATCAGAAGAACAAAGCACCGAGCGTGATTTACTCCTCTCCTCTTCTACTCGTTGGTTTAAACACCTTCCCGTATTCAGGGCTCTGCTCAGAGTCACCAAACAGAGGAGTACTTACTTTTTTACCCATCAGCCCTTCAGGTCCCATGTCGCCAGGTGGACCAGGCAAACCCTGCGATGGGAAGTGGGTTACAGTTAGTAGGTCTTTTTCTTTGACTTCCAGGCAAAGCAACGGGAGTCCGTTATGAAGACTGACGTTACCTGGAGTCCACGATTTCCTCTCAGACCAATAGTACCTTCAGGACCCTGGTGAAGAAGAAGAGGATGACGACTTTGTCATTTTGTTGGTTCTGTTACCAATATAAGGCCTAATAAATGTTCAAATGTGACCTACTCGGTCTCCTTTTATTCCAGGGGTGCCGCACTCCCCCCTCTCTCCCTGTAAGAGAATAAAAAGAGGTGATTTTACTTTGGAATAATGGAGGTTCACACCGACTCAGGACTCGGGATTAACAGAGAAGAGAACGCTGGACTCGCCAAGCGAAGCGAGCAGACGTACAGTAGGTGCAGATTAGTTTGACATTCTACAAAATGCTGTGACATTTCCAGAGTCCTTTCTGCGCGCGCTCCACTTTACGGCACGCCTGGAGAACAGAACTCTCCGCTTCACATTCCCACCTCGTGCTCTGCAGAACCACGGGCAACAGAATCCATCAGATACCTGCTCTCCTTTGTATCCTGGTTTCCCCTGTGGGTGTAGAACACGACCCGTTAATAAGAAGAACATGAGCCAAGAACCAAACACAGAACCAGGGGGTTCAATTTGACTTCAGCTCACCTCTGCTCCTTCCCGACCTGGAAACCCACTGAGCCCACTTTCACCCTAAGGAAAAGGGGGATTTCAGTTGTTATGAAGAACGTCAACATATTCTTTTTCATGGCACGACCGGGCTGATTGTAAAACATTAAATAGGCAGCACCTTCGTTCCTTTTGGGCCGGGGCTTCCGTCTTCTCCCGGACGACCCTTCTTGCCCTGTTGAGTAAGTTGGAGATGAGACATCATATAGAAACCGGGTATAAGGATGAGGACACGCTTGAATTCCTCCGTCGTTGCGTGCCTGCTGCCCTGATGTGAAGCGGCTTTTGTTGGGAGGTAATCACCCTGTTCTCATCAAAGCAGAAAGCGCTACATCTAATTGTGGTCGACCTTTTCCCTGCAGTAAAAAATAAATGTTCGTATCGCGGCTTTGGCAGATGAAGAAAGTGACGCAGGCCGTCATCCATCCTCTGAGCGCGTGTCCTCAGACAAACCAGGTGCCTGTGTTGTTTCCACAGACATGATCCTACTGACTTCCCATGTAAATGTCTGTTTAGGCCCGTTCTCAATAAACCGTTAGAGGAATGCGTGGCATTCGCTTCACTCTCACTGCTGCGGGGAAACAGCTTCTCGTAATCACACGATTTTAGCGAACCCACCCCAGAAGCATGCAATCGTGGAGGCCGGCAGCATGAAGAGGGGCCTGCTGTCCTCCACGGTGCTGCAGCGGTTTAAGGACGTCAGAAGACAACATGAGGGACGTATGACTTTCTGATATTTGAACGCTGATGTAAATGTTTCCCACAAATGACAGCGTCATTCATTCATCTTTTATACTTACTGCAGGGCCGCTGGGTCCCCTCTCGCCCTTCTCACACACACACTTGCTCTGGGCCAGGGGACACTTGAAACACACGGAGAAAAGAGTTAGAGAGGACGTCACGGGGGTTATAAGTCAGCGTCCGTGTGGAGAGACGGCAGTCCTGAGACTCACCCCTTCATCTGCCAGTGCCGTCTGTGGAGAGAGAAGCAAAACCACGTCACAGGGTTGTTAGATCCAATCAGATATGATCTCTACTTTACCACCAGACGTGACAAAGATCTACGACAACAGTCTTTCAACGTGCAACACGTAGTAGCACTAAACACAAACAGTAAAACAGCCCGAGTACGCAGGGAGGGACGTCAGAGGACAACACACTGAATGAGCCCGCTCTGAAATGCTGTGGCTGAAGACCAAAGCCAGAGGCGCGTGCTCATGATCTACCGACGCTGCCTGTACATGACAACGGGAGGGAAGTGTGCCAGCAGATCAGAGCCTCACCTCCAGTGTTCGATGAAGTCGTCCCCTCATTGTCTCTAAATGTGGACCCTTTTGGGACATGTGACGAGCTGTTTGCATGATGTAGCATGCAGCCCCACAAAGAGGTCTAATGCAGAGCACATGTTCCAGACACCGGCCTGGCTGTGTCTGCGGGGCGCTGCTGCGCTGCACATGTTCCCATTGTCTCAGCGGAAATGTATTTTGATTCAACATTTTTATGATTTTACTTTGTTCAGGCTGATTTCAGATCAGATGTCTGCACTTCACATCGGTTACTATGGCAGCAGTGGGCGGCGTGAGAGACAGCACGGTGGACGTGCTCAGTTACGCAGGTAGGTCAGAGACGCTAACATTTTATTTATCTGTTTGCATAATGCACGTATATGCAACTTCATGTAAGTAGCAAAGGAATAAAATGCAAGTCTGAGCATGTTCTACACATAAATTCACTCCTGTTTGATGGAAATGTTGATAAACGTACATGAGTTTAAACAAACTTTCAAATAATTTGTGTTAATGTTAAAGATGATCAAAGATAACTGGAGAAAATGTAAGAAATAAAGCTTCATTTTCAGGAGGCATCCTCGTCATCGCTGAGCGAGCACAAGACCAGTCATGATGTCACAACCTATGACATCATGACTGGACAAGTGAGGCCATCACAGCGAAACACCCGCGTGTGCTTAGCTGGGGAAAAATGCACGCTGAAGCTTTTCATCAGAAAAAAAACCTCAAAGCCGACAAGTAAGTTTATTGTTACTTACAATTTCCTTCACCACTTTTTCCACGATGCCTCTGTCCTGCAGGTTGTGCAGGTAGCGGGTGGCCGGGGAGCTCGCAATTAGCCTCAGCTGAGCTATATTGGTAGGCTCGTTGGCTTCAGGCGTGATGCCTACGGTGAAGAAACGCACGCCCTGGTTCTTGGCATCAGCCACAGCTGAAAATATGTCAGGGTTCCTGGGGTGAGAGATGCCGTCGAACAGCAGAACGGCCACCTTGAGGGCGCTGGGGTCCGACTCTTCCAGGTAGATGCGGGTGAGGTTGGTGATGGCGTAGGTGGTGTAGGTGCCATGACCGATGTATGTGATGGGAGCAATCTGGGCCTTGAAGCCGTCCGCGCCCCTCCACTGTTTGAAAGTCTGCTCTATGATGACGTGACTGCTGTACTGAAGGAGGGCGGCGCGGTAGCTGAGCCCGCGGCCGGTCTGCAGTCGGAGGCCCTGCAACCTGTCCAACGTGTCCGAGACGAAGCTCTTCTCCCGGGCATGGTTCTCCTTCGCGCTCTCCGAGCTGTCGATGAGGAAGGCTAACTCCAAGCTGCAGTCTTCGTCGACGTGTGCTGGGGAGAGAGAGGCGTTTGGCAGTCGTGATGCTCAGAATTAAAGGGTTAGTTTGACTAGTTCACAGCTAGTGAAGCTCAATGATCAATACGCCACCTGGACAAACCACTCAAAGAGCCACGGTGGCACAGTTAGTTAGAACTCCCCATCAGTCGAGCCTTTATGGTGCGGCGGCTCTCTGCTCTCTGCTCTGATGACACAGAGTTAAACAGCTGCAGGTACAGCGATCATCACCACATCATTCCCTCCCTACAGTGCAGCAAGGTGAGGATTCAGACAGTGACTGTCTCAGACTGTCCTTGAGTGGTCCCGCCAAAGCCCGGACCTAAACCCCATAGAACATCTGTCGAGAGGCCTAAAGGAGGCAGTTCACAGACACTTCCAGATCCAGATGTGCAGAGCTCGCAGAAACCATGAGGACTTACGGCTGGATCTGCCGCCAAAGGCTCTTTTCTAAATGAGATTTCAGCTTTAGATTCCTTAGACCACTGTGATGTCCAACATTCAGATGTGCGGATGAAGCTAGAGTTCAACTCTAAGCTCGGCGCATCAGCTACTGACCCTACTCTCGCCTTTAGTGTACGAACATCTTCTCATCCAACTCTGAGCTGATAACATTTTTCACTTTCAGTCCAAACAAAGTGAGTGCAATTTACAGTTAAATGGATTTTATGGGTCACGGAGACATTTCTATCTGCGCAGCCTTCAGAAGGGGTAAAGGTGATTTATTGAGCGTTTAGGCTGCAGAGGCTGAAGCCTTTACAAGAAAAGTATGATAAGTTCATGAATGTGACATATCATTTTAAAATGGAAATAAAAATAACTCAGCGCGCCAACCTTCAGCACTAGAATGAGGTCACAGATCTAATATAGTCTGAGGATAAATCACATTAATCTTGGGGGAAATATGTCACAGAGAGAATGCGCCTGGGGAAACAGGATTCTGAGCGAATAGAACATTTGGGTAACGGAGCCCTGAACAGTCACGCGAGAGATGGATGGTTCTGAGAGGCCTGAGAGATATGATCAACCCAGGAGAAGTGCATCCTCCAGCGATGTCCTCGTTGAGGATCGTGTTCAGGTTTTTCCTCACCTGTGGCTGCACCTTGAAAAGAAATGGGCCACCTGCACTAATTCCACCGCGCTTTTCAAAGTAAGAGCATCAGAGGAAATAAGCCACAAATTGACGTTAAGGTTACCCGAGAAAAACGGAGCACATTAGACTCACATTTGCCGTTTTGGGGTATAGAGTTAGATTTAAACAGCTTTTTCTCCTTCTTGGTGGCCACCTCTTCCTCATAGTCTTCTTCATAGTCCTGTGCACAGAGACCCTGGAGTCCCCACAGCAGCAGGAGCCAGGGCAGTGGAGGGACCATGACTTCCCTGAAAGAGGACAGAACAACATATGCTCCCATTTTAATACCCCGCATACACTCAGAGAACAAGCTTAAACAAGTCGCCATGCTCGAGACTCAGGCTTCAAGCATGCATAACTTACAATGCGGCTGAATTAGGTCCACAGCGTGATCAGCCCCGTAGTTCCCCAACAGAGAAGACGTTCAGAGAGAAAACCAGAGATTCTTCATCCAGGGTTAGTGTGGTTCCATGTGCGGAGCATCAGCTGGCGTGTCCCCTCTCAGTGGATGGATGTTAGTTGAGAGACGGCAGGTCAGAACATAACGTAGCCTAAAGTTAGGACAGTGTTGTGGCTCTCGTGAGACTCAAGTTGGAAACGTCCTAAGCTGACGGTAGATGTGGAGAAAGCCAGCCCTTTCCCAAACTCACTCCCATTTCTTTTGGAGAGGGGTGGGAGGGGTGGCTGGGGGAGGCAGCTACAGGCAGAAATCCCTTCCTATGAAAGAGCAATGCCTCAGCTCCCCTTTGTCATTCTTACCTTCTTATACACGCCATTTAAACCGAGAGCAGGAAGGAAAACCCCCGGGAATAATAGCATTCTCCCTCCTTCCTCCACCGAGATGGACGAGATTGAAGCAGGGCTCAGTCGTTTCTGTGCAGGGCCCCAGTTACCACAGAGAGCTTCAAGGTAACGTCCTCGGTGATATGTCTGTAGAAAGAAAGATCTCTCTCTGGTTACTAAGGCGCAGTTAGATGTTTCTAGATCAAATGGAAACATCCTGAGCACTAGTTTTCTATTCTTTCTGGTCCCTGGTTTACCGTCAACATACATTTCCAGCTTCAGGAATAATTACACTAGTAAGATCTCAGCTACATATTATTATTCTCCCACCGATTAGTGCTGTTCCTCCTCCAGCCACCAGGTGTCCCCAAACCTTCTCCCTCCCACATACAGGGAACACCTGCTCTGCACAGAGGCCTTCTCATCATGTCCACCAGCACCTTCAGATTGTTGCGCTCTTGGTGTTTTGCTAACTTCTACCAAGCTTTCTGTTCCCATGTCATCTCATTCCCCATATCTTCATCTTCTTCCTGTTTCTGTTTCCACCTCGCCGTCTAATAAATCACTTCACTGCGCCTGCTAGCCTGAGAGAATTATGACGCGGGAGGAAGTCTCGCCCCTCGAAACCGGATGTGAAATGCATACGTTAGAGAACCAGTTTTTATTGAAGCCTGGAAAAAGTCTCCAAACTCCACAATCTCCCGTTCGTGTACATTCCTGGATCAGAGAAGTCGTGTGCAACCATAAAAGCTGGAAGTAGAATCATAACTCTGCAACAGGGATGTGTTTATTACCTGCTGTATTACTGAAGGCAGGGAAAGGTGAGCCGTCACTCAGGAATGCTCCACCTGAAAGATGGACCTCCTTTAATCTGGGTCAAAGCAAAGCAAGATTGTGTCTTGACACTGGTGACGTCTGACCTCATGGCTCTAAATCTACTGCTCCGCCTGTTCAACTCAGACAAATAAAAGTTTTCTTGCTGCATAAGACACAACATGCGGCCAAACTAGGACACACTGCTGCACTGAATATCAATGCGATGCGTCTTATCCAAACGGAAAAACACAGAATTTCCAGGTACAGACAGAAGATTTCTCAGAACGCACCTGCAAACCCACAAACCCGCTCTGGCAGTTTCTTTAAAAAAAGCCTTTAAATCACTTTCCAGATTTGTTTCGCAGCGGGGATCCCCAGTGTTCGCTGCATTTAAACTGTTCCAGAAGCAGACCCCCACGGTGCCTCTAAACCTTCTCAGCAATTAGCCGACGTTCGTTCAACAAGTCACGGGATTGGATGAATAAGGCGGACACACGTGACAATAAATGCCAGGGCATGGCGTTTTGAATTTCAATGGGAAGATAGTTTCCTCAGGAAAGGTGTCTGCCAGGAAGAGAGCGGGGAAAAACGAGGAAGAGTCTTTTTATGACACCACGGAAGCCAGCACTTAGCTCTTTGATGCTCGCTTGGCCCCTCGGGGGATATTTCCTGGGACATTTGGTTCATCTGCTGTTTTTACAAGATAACGCATGTTTCTTGAACATATAGTTACACCACCGTGGGAGAACACAACCATCACCAGCGCATCGGTTCACGCGTTTGAGCGAGGAAACCCGTGTCCCAACAAGCTTGGCCTGAGAGCTGACAGCCACACAATGGAGTGGCGTGAGATTGGAAATAAACCTTATTGTGGAGCCATTACCGGAGAAATGTGTCACTGGGCCAGAAAGGTTCCGATTGAGTTGGCTGGGTTGGCAGTAACAGATGAATAGATATAGACTAAAGTGTGGGGTTGTGAATTAAAGAGACTCATATTAGTTGTTCAACGCTGAACACCTGGAGGCAGGTTTGCAGGTCGTGGTAAACCTCTGGATAACTCACGGTGCTGCCAGCAGTGTTATTGCAGCTCGTTCTGATATCTATATGCACGCCATGAAATCACTGCTGAGACACATTAGGGCCGATGAAAGCGCTTGACTAACTGACACTTCTAAACTGCCTAAAGCCAAAACCACAGGGCAGCTAAAAACATCATGAAAGATGAAAAGCATTCACAAACATGGCATCTGCCTCAGTGCGAGTGTGAGCGCGACCTCGCCACCTACGACGTCTTTGATCAAAACTCTTGGAACAGAGGAAGGTCAAAGGTCGTGCGCTGCGGGAGGTCTTCAGGAGGTGGCACAGGAACATTTTAGATGGAAAACAGTTGATGGAGATGTTTTGTGGATTCAGCAGGTTCCAGACATTACTCTATAACATTAATAAGGTTGTTTAAAATGGTAACCGCATTAGTCTGTACTGTGCAGCATCATTACAGGGAACATGTCTGCTCTTGTATCACTCGGTTTCTCTCGCTGTTGTGAACTCGTTCACCCTAATCACTGTATCTACAGCGACTGAACATGCTCCCGAGCTTATCTAAACACTGAAGAGCAGTAGATGAGAACTATTTGGAATCAGGAGAAATTTCAGATTAAGTGTCATCAACCCTGCTGCGGTCTGCTGCGGAGCCTAATAAGCCAACAACGCGAATCACAAACGCCTAGCAACACAGAGTGATGACAGACGGGGGCACGCACAGAGTGCTTCGTTCAAAAATGTGCTGAGTTTTCAGAGACAGATACAGGCTAGCAGATGCATTTATAGACACCTGTGGGCTGTTACAGTAACCGTGTCTTCAACGTGTGTGTTTTTAAAACGCTTACTAAGCTGCAGCTGATACACCACAAACACATAACATGCTTTGTACGATAGACTGAATCCTAACATGTCAATAAACTCAAACTCAGTGTATATATGAAACATTACAATAAGCAACTCAAGCTAGAAGCAGCATGTGACTCTGCTTGTTTGGTTTTGTAGCCCTTCTCTGACATATTAATATTAACAACAACCTACTGATGAAACTACTATCACTGTAGTTCAGCAACCTGACAACTTCACCTGGATGAGAATCTTCACAGACAAACTATCACTGTACTATCTATGGAAATACTTTACTGTATGGCAATCTATCAGTTACAGCTTGTTTTGACATTTTCTTGACGGAACTTTTGAATGCAGGACTTATTCTAATGGAGAATTTCTGCAGCGGCGTATTAGTTTCTTTCCTGCACAAAACAGCTGCCATGCATTACGTCTCTTTTGGTGCAACAGCGCCCTCTAGTGTATCTATGGTGAACATGCACACATTCCTTTAATTTCAACTTCAACTTTATTTGTACAGCGCTAACTCACAACATGCGACACGTCGAGGCACTTCGCGGTGTACTGGGTTTAAGACCTCACATGAAGTAAGCTAAGCTTTGAGTCACTTTACCTTTTGAATTAGCAGAACAGCATTTCCCTGCCTTCCTTTCAGCGAGGCAGCCATGTCTAGAGGCTTGTCTAGAAACTGAGGTGGAACAAACATTAGGATTTAGTGTCACAGGAAGCTTCTCCTCGAACTGACTGACCTAAACAGTAAACAGCTGCAATCTGTGGGATTAAACACACCTGTGTCTGCCTTCCGTCATTGGTTTTGTGCATTGCATTATGGAAAAAGCATACAGCAGGTGAAATATAACTGCCGGAGCATTATTACATTATAACATATGTTTAACCTTTGTTTGAACTGTCACCAGCGACCACATCTTCTATCAAATATACCAACTCTTTAGGACAGAATGTCAGCTGGACGCGGTTACCGTGTGCGCATGCGCGGTGTGTTGCGCGCAGGCGCACTGCAGCTCAGCGGTCGTTGAGTATAAAGCCGCAGGTCCCTCCGTCTCCTTCCACCTTCAGCCATTTTGACAATGTTGGGAGCTGTGGGACGCTGCTGCACCGGGGCTCTGCAGGCTCTCAAGCCTGGGATCCAGCCCCTGAAGGCTCTCGTTGGATCCCCAGCCGTCCTTTCACGTACGTCCTGCATGCTTGGTGTTTTTCAGCGATCACTTTGCTCACGGAAAATGCGCTTGTCGGGAAAGGGCAGCGGCAGTGCTAACGTTAGCTGATGCTAGCAACACGCTGGCTACCCGGCCGGCGCCGCAGCAGGCCCAAAGTATGAAATGTCACATTTGAAGGGTATTGGAAAGTGTTAGAAAACGAAAAAACGGACACCCATGTGTAATTGTGCTGATATTAGCACATGTCAGACAACACATAACGCCAAGGAAGTGTTTAGTGTGTGCTAGCAGTAATGACCTTTGTGTAATGACATGAGGAGATGCTAACTTAGCATTACAAGTTAAGTTAGCGACGTCTGGCGAGGCGATGGCCAAGGTTAGACGGCCGTTCGTTGTGTTCACCCGTACACACCGTTTAAATTCAGCGGTAGAACCAGGCGTGGCGATCATGGTGAACTTTATAGGTGAATAAGTGCTGCTGACCCGTGAGCAACATTAGCTTAAACGTAACGTCACACTTCATTCATCCGTCAGCGTCCCGGTGTTGGTGCTTTTCACTCCGGTAGACGACTCGTTAAGTTGATCGACACGTGCAAATATGTCACATCTGGGGCGGATTGTTTTGTCAGAGGTTTAATGTTACAGCTGAATAGACCAGTTACTTGACATTGACAGCGCAGCGGCTGTCGATCTGCCCTCTCTTGCATTTGGTGGCGTGTGGGACATATGAACACCACCAGTGGCTCAGCAAGGTCACCTCACACTAAACACTCGCTGTTTTGCTTGCTCGACAGGCAGAGAATATGCTGCGCCCGCCGCCGCCGCCAGCGTCGCCTCCGGCCGCATCGTGGCGGTCATCGGCGCCGTTGTGGACGTCCAGTTTGATGAGGGCCTTCCTCCCATCCTCAACGCCCTGGAAGTGGCCGGCCGTGACTCTAGGCTAGTCCTGGAGGTGGCCCAGCATCTTGGTGAGAAACTGTTCACAGCCTGCATGTGCATGTATCAGCAGCAGCAGGTGGAGGTAAAGTTGGTCTTCTGTTGTGTTCAGGGGAGAACACGGTGCGGACCATCGCCATGGACGGTACTGAGGGTCTGGTGCGCGGACAGAAGGTTCTGGACACCGGTGCCCCCATCAGAATCCCTGTGGGCCCTGAGACCCTGGGCAGGATTATGAATGTCATCGGAGAGCCTATTGATGAGAGGGGTCCCATCACCACCAAGCAGTGAGTTATCAGACAGTTGGTTTCACCTATTTCACTTAAAGCGCCCTGTGAGTTTTGCTGGTCAATAAACAACATTTCTCTCTAAGGACTGCGCCCATCCATGCTGAGGCACCTGAATTTACAGACATGAGTGTGGAGCAGGAGATTCTGGTGACTGGCATTAAGGTGGTAGACCTGCTGGCCCCCTACGCCAAGGGAGGGAAGATCGGTATGTGCTCATGCAGGTGTCTGCTCCCTGAATGCAAGTTCGCAGTGTGGATAAGATTTGCCCTGATCCTACTTGTCTCCTCGCTGCAGGTCTGTTTGGTGGTGCTGGTGTAGGAAAGACTGTGTTGATCATGGAGCTGATCAACAACGTGGCCAAGGCTCACGGTGGTTACTCTGTGTTTGCCGGCGTGGGCGAGCGCACCCGCGAGGGAAATGACTTGTACCATGAAATGATTGAGTCCGGCGTCATCAACCTGAAGGACACCACCTCCAAGGTAAGGATTGTGGAAACCCCATAAAAACACTAACACTTGGGGAGGGGATCCCTCGCCTGCCTCGCCTCGCCTCACCTCACCTCTTGCCTCTGCTAGGTGGCGCTGGTGTACGGACAGATGAACGAGCCCCCCGGCGCTCGTGCCAGAGTGGCCCTGACTGGACTGACTGTGGCAGAGTACTTCCGTGACCAGGAGGGTCAGGACGTGCTGCTGTTCATCGACAACATTTTCCGCTTCACACAGGCTGGCTCTGAGGTCTGTCTCGTTAAACCGTAGGCCGCCGAGTCTTTGCACGTCAGCTTAGCCAAACCCCAAAATGTATGACTGAAGTCGCCTGCTCGCCTCGTAGGTATCTGCCCTGCTGGGTCGTATCCCCTCCGCTGTGGGTTACCAGCCCACCCTGGCCACTGACATGGGGACCATGCAGGAGAGAATCACCACCACTAAGAAGGGTTCAATCACGTCTGTGCAGGTAAACTGTACGAGAAAAAGTGGATTGAGATAATAAATTAAAACATGAGAGGCTGATGCAGAATTACATTATGGCGCTTAATTCCTGGTCGTTTCTCTCCACCAGGCCATCTATGTGCCCGCTGACGATCTGACTGACCCTGCCCCTGCCACCACCTTCGCTCACTTGGACGCCACCACCGTGTTGTCCCGCGCCATCGCTGAGCTTGGCATCTACCCCGCTGTCGACCCCCTGGATTCCACCTCCCGTATCATGGACCCCAACATCGTCGGGGCCGAGCACTACGACGTCGCCCGCGGGGTGCAGAAAATCCTTCAGGTGTGAGACTTGCGCTAAACTTTTTCAAACCTGCAGGTTGGATTTTGATTGCAGCAGTTGTGAGCGTCTCTCTTTTCTCTCTCTCTCGCAGGACTACAAGTCACTGCAGGATATCATTGCCATTCTGGGTATGGATGAGTTGTCTGAGGAGGACAAACTGACGGTGTCCCGTGCCCGCAAGATCCAGCGTTTCCTGTCCCAGCCCTTCCAGGTGGCTGAGGTCTTCACTGGCCATTTGGGGAAACTGGTGCCCCTCAAGGAAACTATCAAGGGCTTCAAGAGCATCCTTGGTGGTAAGTGTGTTGGAGCAGGTTATTTTTTTTGGTCCTCACCATCTAAAATAGCTTAATACTAATGATGCGATTGTACCCTTACTTACCTCCAGGTGAGTACGACGCGCTGCCCGAGCAGGCCTTCTACATGGTCGGCCCCATCGAAGAAGTGGTTCAGAAAGCAGAGAAGCTGGCCGAGGAGCACTCGTAAACATCCCAACTGTTGCAGAAAGGAGAAAAAATCTTGTCAGTAGCACTTGGTTTGTAAAACATGTCAAAATGCAAATGTACCTGTCGTCATTCTGAAATGAAAATGTATTTAATGTTTCCAATGAGAGATGGAATAAAACAGTCTTTACACAAAGCAGTTCGTTACCTGTATAATTCCTACACCTTAAAGAAATGTAGATGCTTGTTCCTAATGGGATTTGTTGAAATGGTTGTCCTTACCATGTTTGACCACAAGATGGCGCTGTGTAAAGCTGTTTGACTTGTGTTGCAGTGCAGCTTGTCACCTACTGAAATAAAACAATGAACAAACGACTTTGCACTCTTACGATTCATGTATTTACAGAAACGCACGCTGCTGTGCGAGCCGTAGACACATACGGCCTGGTGCCTAGAGAAGGTCAGAACGAAGCTCCTGTGAGCAGGGCTGCGTTTCTTTAAAGGCTTTCCTCAGGGAGTTGTATACTTCTATATGCGCTCGATTGCTGCACTGTCATTTCAGATTACGCTAGAGATGGGCCGTTTGACACCGAGGCTTCGAAGCCTGTTTCACTCTAATGAAGCAAAGTGGTTCGAAACAGTGTT
>JAUMTR010000012.1:7990832-8010907 GCA_032270685.1 Microctenopoma stevenorrisi
TGAAGCTTCGAATCTTTTTCAATGCAATCAGGAAGAAGCCTCAAAGGCTTCATGAGGCTTCATTTGCCCATCTCTAGATTACGCTAATCCTGAGTACGAGCTCTGTTATCAGCTGAGTGACTTTTATTGCTCCGGGCCTATTGAAGCTCAGAACGTTGGACCCAACAGAGCCCTACCTATGTCTTACTGATCAGCCCGTTTAGAAAACAGATTTGAGTGAGATTTTTTGATGAAACTTTTTATTAAACAAATGCCATCAGCGGTAATGCAGATACAAAAAAGGCAGCATTTATTGCTGCTTTACAGCCAGAGGAATGGTGTCTCTCAGCATGACGTAATCAGAAACGCAGGTCGGCATGTACGACATCGGCAGCCAGAAAAGCTTGGCGTCCCAGCCGGGGGAGTAGCGGTGGCGGGGCCTGACAGCGGACACGGCGTGCTCCATGCAGCTGACCACCTTCATCAGATCTCCGTCACTCATCTGGCCAACTTTTTTGTTTAGTAGCGTTAATGCTATTAAGGAGAATGAGCACAATCAATACGGAGATTCATTAATCTGTAGATCAACATCAACGTAATGCAGGCGTACCTTTTCCTAAATATTCAGGCCCATAATCATCTTTGACGTCCTGGGGGAGTCGGCCCCACAGCATTGTGATGTTTTCACCCAGGATAGCTGAGTCCGTCACATTGGTTTTGAAGAATCCTGGCTCAATGCAGAGGACTTTGACTCCAAAGGGCTTCATATTTAACCTGTGTTGACACAGTATGTGGTCAGTATCTGTGTTCGACCCGTAATTCTTCGGCGCTGTGTGGATTCTGTGGAGTGAATGTTTTACCTGAGGCTGTCGTTGAACGCCTCCACGCCATACTTGGAGACAGTATAGGCACCTCCAGTGACACTGATCCTCCCGAACACACTGGCTACGTTGACCACCCGTCCCCTGGCCTTTTTAATCAGCGGCAGGACACTCAGGGTCACAGCAACCACCCCGTTTAGGTTTACGTCCAGCATGGACTTGTAGTCATCAATGGTCAGCCAATCACACGGGGCGGAGGGAATGGACACACCTGCATTGTTCACTACAGCCCACAATCCTGTAAGTAGAATAATGACCCAGTCACCAGAATCATTTCTTTAAACTATAACATCATGTAAATACATCCCATCAATTTTCATCCTATTACACATTTTCAGACTTTTACTCGAGTATTTCTATTTTATGATACTTTAATTCACTACAAACCAGCTACTATTATAGTACTTTTTCTTCACTACATCATCATTAGTCACTAGTTACCTTCTGTACGAATACATTCTGATAAAAATCTGATCTTGTGGATGAATCTCCCACCATTATATAAGGTGTTAAAATAATTATACTATACTTGACTGAAGTTGACTTTGTGTATTTCATATAACAGTTCATTAATTTTTATTTTATGTATGTAAACTCAATAAAAGATCTCACCTTTTACAACAGTAATGAGGCTCTAGACTATTTTTTTAATTCTGCCTGAACACTCACTGCAGGATTTGCTGTTCATTTTACTTTAAATCCATCCATCAGTAATTATGTGATTTCACCTCTACGAATCCTGAAATAAAATCCTGTTAAGCGTGTGTGTGTGTGCACGCCTCGCACTCCTGATTGTGCTAAGCAGGAGTGACCTTTGTTACTGGCTCAAACTTTGACTCGTACTGTCGTGTAGATCTGAAAGATACAGGAGCTGTAGTTTGGCCCCAGAAAAAACAACTAGATAGTTTCTGAAGCCACTGGAGTTTTAAACAGTCACTCACCACGCGCCCCAACTACGCCCTTGATCATCGCCGCCACTTTGGCGCAGCTGTCTTTTGACCTGACATCTAGGTGTGTCGTGATCAAGTTGCCAGAGCAGGACTTCTTCAGATCCTCCTCGCCCTTCTCAGTGTAACACGCGGCAATCACTCTGAAACCCTGCTTATCCAGGTGCTGTGCCAAGAGCCTGCCAAAGCCACTATCACATCCTGTGATGTACACGTGCTTGTTGCCTTTGTCGGGGACCCTGGGTAGCTCTCGGACCCAGCGGTACAGGTAGTAGAAAACCGGCAGAACCAGAAGGTACAGGTACATGACTGCAGGAACAAAGAAGATGTATATAGACATGTGAAAAATGTGCACGCACACTGAGTTAATTAACTCACTTCACTGCCTTTCGGCAGTTTGCTGGAACTACTTCTACTACTACTTCCACCCCACTACGTGTCAGAAGGAAATACTCCACATTCCTCTCATCTTACTGTTCCCATGTCACTCACTAAACTCTCATCATTATACAAAAGAAATAGTGAAACATGTAATTTACCTCCACCGAGACACTGAGGCACACACGAATATCAATTAATGAACCACATGGGGCATTAATATTCCACGTGCATTGCTGTAATATTCCTGTTTTTCCTGTGTGACCTCTGCTGTGCGCCGCACCTGTTAACCCGTTCACTGCTGGATCATTTTAGGAAACATCTTTACAGAGTAAAGCAGGGCCTCAAACTACAGGGGTGGGGGGGAATTAACACGTCTTTGCGTGAAACTACAAAACTTGGGTGAACGGCTGCTTCGACGCGCTTCACGTAACGTCAACGACATCCTCGCGCGCTGCCGTCAATTAACGTCGCGCCTACAAAACATGCCGCAACACCCGGAATTCACACACCAGGTTGTTTTCTTCATAATACTTTAAAAGGGGAGCTATCTGACAAAGCAGCAACTTACAAACAACTGTATTTAAACGTGTAAAAAACGCTGTCGAAGGAGTTCGTTGTTGCGCTCCAGGGCACGAGCCTAGCTGACTTAAACTAACACGATAACTAACAAGACAAGTTAACTGGCTAAATATTAAAGCAGGTTAATAAAGAACTCAACACATTCTCACATCATCCATTTGAAAAGTTAGTTTTTTTTCTAACAGGACTTCTGGACAGGAGCAGAGAGCAGAGCCTTACCTGCCGCGCGGAGAAGTTGCACTGTCCTTCGATCCCCTGTGCACTAACAAATACCTGCAGCGCGAGCGCGCGGCCGCCCGGACAGGAAGTCTGCGCGTGCATGCGGGCGCCACCTATCGGCCGAAGCGCCAATTACACCCTCTCACATTCAACGCATTTATCTAACCAAAAAAAAAAAACCCTGAAATACTGAAGTAAATACTGAAATGATAAAACATGTCAAATGCAATGTGACACACTCCTCCAGTCTTCTCGTTCATAGTGTTTAATTCTCTTTATTTGGAAAGTCAGGAGCAACACTGACTAATTTCTGTGTGGTTAAATGTAGTTGCATGTTATGATGGATTTTATATTCTCTATATGCAAAACACAAAAACAAAACCGCAGACAACATATCCTAAGGCAGTGCCGGGTGTTAATCTCATTCACCATGTGTGTGTGTGTGTGTGTGTGTGTGTGCACAACATGAGTGGACAAGCCTCTGAACTAGGACTAATATTCATATCCCAGTATATTTTTTCTCTGTCATGATTTACCTGTTATATCGTGTTACAAGTGGTATTCTTGTACAAAACCTTGAGATTCAATAGAAAGACACAATGACAGACGTGAACCTTCGGACATTCATGAACATTTTTGACAGCATCTGTCCTGTAAACTTTCTGTTCTGGTACAGATCTATTATTGCAAGCCAAATGTACTACTTTTAATACCTTTTTAGTTATTAATGCAAGATATTTAATATATTTATAAATCTGAATGATGTAATGTGGTCAAATCCTTTTTCATCCAGTCACAGAACATAGCCTAAATTAAGCCAGTCCTCTCTGAAAAACTTAAAATCCATTACCATCATTGCTTGACTACTGTAATTCCATATTGAGTTTAAGATTATCTTATATGTTTTTAAATCTCTTAGAGGTCTAGCTTTCTTGTCCTCCCTTGTCTTCGCTTGTCTATTTCAATTTAACAACTTTAAGGTTAAAATAAAAACATTTATTTTAACATATTTACTTCTTGCGGGATCTTATTTTCCACAAGTACATTTGTATTTGCAACAGAAAACAGAACAGAAACGTGAAACACACATGTTCATGCAGTTTTCCAACCCTCGAAATGGTTTTACAGGTTAGAGAATAACAGGAAAGTTGTGTTTTCCCCTCCCCGTTCTAATGATGTTGGCTTTCTCATGTCTTCTGTGTGCGCTATATCTGTATTTGCAGTTTCCTAACATTATGTGAAGGCAGCAGTCAGCGACCTACGGGTCATTACCCCGAACAGGTAGGCAGGGAGTTGTTTTCCCGTGCAAGCCTTTGTCGTCATTCTCAGATCATCTTATTGCCAGGCATCATCCACATTTTATCTGAAAACCAAGCCATCAACATAGTTGAAGAATTGTTCAATCAAGCATCTGGTCCTCTCTTAAATCTCATTAATCCCTGCACTAATTAGGATCTTATGAAGTCTCAGGGTTTCTGAAATCTCTTTGAGCCCTTTCTGCAGTCCAAACAGCAATTTAACATATTCACACTGCTGCGACTGTTTAGTTTATTCTGCTTTGTTTTCTATTTTTTGCCGGTATTATCCACTTGGCTGACACACAAGCAAGTGCAATAAAACAGCATTTCGTTTGAGAGGAACTAGTATCAGTATCTCTGCCAAGTAATTAAACACTATGAAGCCTGTGTTTATTTTCTTAACGGTTACAGAACATTCATCAAACACTATTACCCGTTTATATGAATCAGTCATGTTTTAACTTGGAATGATAAAACACCGTGTGCAGGTAAAATACTGTTTGCTGTGGCGAGGTCATTGTCCTGTGCAGCAGCATAAACGATCGGACACTTACCCTGAAACAAAACACTCTGACCCGGAGGCCCAGCCAAGCCCAATTCTGCTCAATGTGAACAAGGAAACCACAGCCAAAGTACACACTGTGTGGTCGTACGCTCGAGGGACGAACCTCCACTTCAGCTACCAGGGGGAGACGACAACCAAGCGCCTGGACCTGTGGGAGTGCTGCTGATTTCTAAAGGTACCCATGATCAGATTCAATCAAACATAAAAAGGAAACACGTGGGTACATTTCTGACGATCCCTTAATCTCTGCTGATAGAAATATTACTGTGACACGATCAGTCATATGCTAATTATTCTGCTTTTCGGATGCTGACATGTGCTTTTCTCTTCTCCTCTCCTAGAGCAGCCAACATGCCGACTGGATCGGTGAAGCTGCAGAGCGTTAAAAAACTGGGACAGGAGAACCACAGCTATGAGACCTCAGACGATGGTAATGCACTTCATTTTATTGAAGCGTATGAAAATGTGATTTAAACAGAGAGCACCATCACATGCCTAATGTATTTTATCCATGACTTGTGTTACAGAACCAGTCGGTACCTACATGTAAGTACAGTATTTCACACAGATCCTATGGAGAGATTGTTTTTTATAAATGATGAGCTTATAAGGAAAAAAGATAAAACCGAGTGGATTTGCCGTCTGCGTGGATGTTCTGCAAAAACTCTACAGTGAATGGTATTTTAATATTTATGCTGGTTTATGCGGCTTCACCACTGTAGCACAAAGTGAAGCCTGTAGCAATGCGGGATGATTGAAACAGGTGGAAGAGAGGTGGAACGTACACACAGCTGCCTGGTTTCTGAATGTACAATCACTTTCCTAAGAAAAGCCCCAGATACAACGAGCAACCCTTTCACAATCAGGAGTATTACAGTAGTTTCTGGGAAGAGAGATCTACTATCCTAAGACAAACCATTTTGCAACAGCCTATCGTGCAGGATTTGTAGCCTTAAGAAACACAGTGTGTACTAAATAAAGCCACAATACCAATCTCACAGAACACAAAAGGAACAGGCTGAACCCTACTTGCTCCTCTTTGGCTCTCATTTCTGAAATTTTAAAATGAAGTTTGTGTTGCCCAGAGAGTGTGTGTCGCAGCTCACAGGACGTTCTGTTTGCTTTCATGCAGGACCATGACAAATTCCAAGAATAATAAAAAGTGAGTACTACAGCAGTGGAGGCTCTGGATGCTTGCTCACATTCACGCCCTGAACTAAACTAGAAACTAACCGTTTCTTTCAAACAGAGCTCAGGGACCTGCAGAGAAACCAGCCATAAGGGTCGGCTTCTTCCAGCTGGTAAAACACAACACTTCACAAAATGTCTTCTCAACATGCACACGATAGATCCCTTCATCTAATGCATGTGTGTTTACGCCTCCGCCCAGTTCCGCTTCGCCACATGCAGGGACATACTCATGATGGCGATGGGCAGCGTGTGCGCGGTGCTCCATGGCTCGGCACAGCCCCTTGTCTTGCTGGTGTTCGGCCTGCTCACGGACACCTTCATCGAGTACGACATTGAGCTCAACGAGCTGAGCGACGACAGGAAGGAGTGCGTGAACAACACTGTCCAGTGGAAGAGGAACTACACTGCGAGCGCGGCACCGCCGAACCAGTCAGACTGGAGCCTCATGAACAATTCAACGTGGGAGATGCTCATACCGCTGAAGGGCATTCGATGTGGGTAAGTGGGTTGTGAGAAATGTATGAGGTGGGCTTTCAGAAACATCAGATATGGTGTCCACATGTATGATTTATTTACTGAATGTGCTGATGTTCAGGATTCTCGACATTGAACATGAAATGACCAACTTCGCCTACTATTACGTTGGAATTGGAGCAGCTGTATTCTTGCTCGGATACTTTCAGGTCAGTCCAAACGAACCGACGCAATCCTTCTCCGAAACCTTAAAGTAACTTGTGCAAGCCTTTGTTTTCCAACTCTCAGATCTCACTGTGGGTGACAGCGGCTGCCAGGCAGATCCAGCTCATTAGGAAGATGTACTTCGGCAAGGTGATGAGGATGGAGGTCGGCTGGTTCGACTGCATGTCAGTGGGGGAACTCAACAATCGCATGTCAGAGTGAGTGGGCCAGCGAAGGCGAGACGTCTATATTTTGGCGCGCGTTTGTGTTTCTGATGGTTTTATCTGTGTTACAGTGACATCAACAAGATAAACGACGCCATTGCGGACCAAGTTGCCATTTTTCTGCAGAAGTTCACCACCTTTGTGTGTGGCTTCTGCATTGGATTTGTGAAAGGGTGGAAGTTAACGCTAGTAATTGTCTCAGCAAGTCCTCTGATTGGTGTTGGAGCTGCCCTTATGGCTCTGGTGAGACCTTATTCTTTTAATTTGACTTGACTCCACTTCTGTCTTGACTCCTCCTGGGATGACTTCTCTATGACCTCTTGGTTCTTGACTTGACCTGCTCCTGTCGACTTGCCTGCGTGACCGGTTGACTTGATGGGAAGTAATTTGTCAATGTCTCTTCACACCCCTTAAATTTTAATGACTTCTAACGTGTCAACTTGACTTCTTTTGATGCACCGACTTGTTTTACCATGTTTACTTACCTATTTTGGCACAAACCTTCTATCCTGACTTCTATCCCTTCGGCCCTCTTCTTTGTCAACGCTCGCGCGACCCTGGAGTCTAGTTTGTGGCTAAGCTGACTGGCATGGAGCTGCAGGCCTACGCTAAAGCTGGAGCTGTAGCCGACGAGGTCCTCTCTTCCATTAGGACTGTAGCAGCTTTTGGTGGAGAGAAAAAGGAAGTGCAAAGGTAAAATAGTCAAAATAAAAGCTGGGCCTACTTTTGACTTCAAGGAGAGGTAAAGCGAGCTCCTCACTTTCCTTCAGGTACGACAGGAACTTGATCTCAGCACAACGTTGGGGCATCAGGAAGGGTCTGATAATGGGCTTTTTCAGTGGATATATGTGGATGGTCATCTTCCTGTGCTATGCTTTGGCCTTCTGGTATGGCTCCACTCTTGTGGTAGACACAGAAGAGTACACACCAGGAACACTACTCCAGGTATTTCACTCACCACAATAACAAAAATATGCAACAGTGGCGTTTATGGGTAATTACAACCTGCAGGGGGAAATCATTCGTTTCCTGCCCATAAAATATAGTATTATATAGTAGTCTTGTTGTATTTTGTATTTTGTTTAAATTAAAAACAGCTGAACCGTCTTTAAACTTTATTCAGTTTTTCCAAGTAAATTCAGAATTTTTCCTTTTAGGTTGAGTGAGTTATAAGTGGCTGTACTGAAAACTAAAACTATATATCACCGTTATAATAAACTGAACTCTTCATTCCAGGTGTTCTTTGGTGTCCTTATAGCAGCCCTGAATTTGGGTCAGGCTTCACCATGTTTGGAGGCATTTGCTTCAGGACGCGGTGCTGCAACCATCATCTTTGAGACTATTGACAGAGTGAAGACTTGTGATTTTCTATTTTTACAAGATTTCTCCCCTCACGAAGTTCTGTACTTTCACAAAAAAACACTTCCTTTTATTGATTGGTCTTACCTTTGAAATGTGTGTCTGTCAGGAGCCGGATATCGACTGTTTATCTGAGGCTGGATATAAGCTCGACCGGGTCAAAGGAGATATTGAGTTGCATAATGTGACCTTCTACTATCCCTCCAGACCTGATGTCAAGGTTCCTGAATACTTTATATTTTCTATCGTATATAACTGAGGATAGAATTCGACTTGTTCATACTCACGTTTTCCACCTCATCTCAGATCCTGGACCAGCTCAGTGTTGCAGTGAAATCCGGGGAAACCACAGCCTTTGTCGGCCCGAGTGGAGCTGGGAAGAGCACAGCTGTTCAACTCATCCAGCGCTTCTATGACCCCAAAGAGGGCATGGTGGGTTCGATACATGTTTTCTAAAGCCACAAAACTCACCTGACACACTGTGATCCTGCTCTTGGTGCCTTCTCTCGCCCCCTCCCGGGACTGACTTTGTGCTTTATGTTAGTGGTTTTAAAAATAACCATCTCTACAGGGTGATTGAAGTATATGATAATCGGTTTCATTATTCTGGCAATGGGTCCTAACAGCCCCATTTTTTACTTTTACTGGAATTACACCCTACTTTCTTTTTCTTTTGAGCTTCTGGAGAATGAAATAGCCTCTTACCACCCCAGACTAACAACCTCATCATCTGAAACTAGCATTGCTGTAAAAAACACATTATAGCAGCAAAATACTTTAATAGCGCCATCCATCACTATGAGAAAAGCCAGCTGTTCTCTGTGCCCTCCATCTCAGGTGACCCTGGACGGTCATGACATCAGAGGACTGAACATCCAATGGCTACGCTCGCTGATTGGGATTGTGGAGCAGGAGCCCGCGCTGTTTGCTACCACCATCGCTGAGAACATACGCTACGGCCGACCCGGTGTCTCCATGGAGGATGTGATCACTGCTGCCAGGGAGGCCAACGCCTACAACTTCATCATGGACCTGCCACAGGTGTGGAGCGGCACAGTGCATGTACAAATAGTATAGTCATAGTCAATCTGATTAGTCCGAATACTCATTATAATAACGTCACTTGTTCTTTTCAATACAGAAATTTGACACCTTGGTGGGGGAGGGTGGAGGTCAGATGAGTGGAGGTCAGAAGCAGCGCATCGCCATTGCTCGAGCACTCGTCAGGAATCCTCGTATCTTGCTACTGGACATGGCAACCTCTGCTCTTGACAATGAGAGTGAGGCAATAGTGCAAGAAGCCCTGGACAAAGTAAGTATGACCAATCTACAAGCTAAAATATGATGTCCCAAGAAACGTCAACTAACTCCTGACCAGAGGGCATTTTAAACATTATTATGTTAATAAGGCGATAATAGGCGCCTTATATTATAAGGCGTTAGTAATATAATATATTCGCCTTATAAGAAGGTGTAATTCCATTTACAGCCCCTGTAAATCAGACCTGTCTTGAAGATAGGAGGTGAACCTCTGTGTAAGAGTTTTATCAGGAGTCGTGTTTCTAGCTAGTGATGCACCGGTATCATGCTGATGACGTCTTAGGTCCGTACGGGTCGTACCACCATCTCCATCGCTCATCGCCTGTCCACTATAAAGAACGCTGACGTGATTGTTGGCTTTGAGCACGGCCGGGCTGTGGAGCGGGGCAAACACAACGAACTGCTGGACAGGAAGGGAGTTTACTTCACTCTGGTCACCCTGCAGAGTCAAGGAGACAAGGCTCTGAACGAGAAGGCTCGACAAAGTAGGTTCAACCGTGAAAGATGAATATCCTGCGCAACGACGTTGAAAGCCAATTGTAGCCATCGTCTTGTGGATGTCTTGCATTAGTGTCTGACGGTGAAGAAGAGGCCGAGAGGCTAAATCTCCCCCGAGCAAGCAGCTGCCATGCCAGTTGGAGGTATTACTCCAACACACTCCCCATCACCTCCTCCCTCTCATCACTTGCTCATTTGATTACTTAGTGGGACATTCATTTATTTGTTTCTTCAGAGCATCAATCCGCCAGCGCTCCCGATCCCAGCTGTCTAAAGCGATGCCGGACTCTTCTGTTTCCATCAGCGGAGACCTCAGCTGCACAAACTTTTCTGACAAATCCAAGGTTCGTGTGTGGGTTTGCGTCTTGTTTTAAATGCAGGGGCGCTAAAGGCAGGTCCACAGCATTTACATCCCGTTTAGTGGTACACAGTTTGTAAACATTGTTTTGTACATTTGTTTGTCTGTGCAAATGCTCAGAGTGCTGTCCCAGAAGAGGACGAGGAGGAGTTGGTGGAGCCTGCTCCAGTTGCTAGGATCCTAAAATACAACTTACCCGAGTGGCCCTATATGCTTTTTGGATCACTGGGGGCTGCGATAAACGGAGGGGTCAACCCCATCTACTCTCTTCTATTCAGTCAAATCTTGGCGGTGAGGTTCAATTCACTTTAATCCAGTTTATACATATCCACCAATGACCAGTTGGAGGGAGAATAGAGGGGGAGAAAGGAAAGGAAAGCAGCAGCACGCAGCAGACAAACACTGAGCTGGTTGGTAGCACCAGAAGCCGCACGGTGCAAACAAAGATCTCTGAGGCAGAAAAGCACGGCTGGAAGAGAAGGAAGACAGAGAGGTAATGACCTGCAAAGGTGGTATAGAAATGGATAGAGAGAGGAGAGGAGCTCAGTGTATCGAGGGATGTCCCCCAGCAGACTAAGTCTGTAACAGCATACCTAGAGATAGTTCCAGCTCCAACTATAGTGTTTATTAAGACGTTTCCATGTTCTACTTATATGATCCAGACTTATCAGTGTCATCAGTGCAGTGCTGGGAAACAGAAAGACCACTGTTTGTTGTTCACCCTGCTGTGTGTGTACTCATGTGAGTGAGTGTGTGTGTGTGTGTGTGTGTGCGTAGACATTCTCAGTAACAGACCCTGCGGCTCAGAGGAAGGAGATCGATAGTATCTGCCTGTTCTTTGTCATGGTCGGCGTGGTGTCTTTCTTCACCCAGATGCTGCAGGTAAAGTCGCAGGCTGCTTTAGCAAGACTGATTGCCTTAGTGCTCCTCTGCTAACCCCCCCTCCCCGCCCATCGCTTCGGTTCAGGTTTTGGGGAAGTATGGGACCTCAAACAAATAATCCTTTGAATGAATATGATTTTCCTCCATCTCGTAGAGATGCTGTTCTGTAATTGATTCAAGAGTCCTGAACCCCGGCTGAGAGATTTGATAAAGACAGATTATATATATATTACATAGTGTTGAAGATCGCTGCAGATCTTATTTTGACTTAAGAACATACAACTCTGTGTGTGTGTGTGTGTGTGTGTGTTCGTGTGTATAGGGTTACGCCTTCTCCAAGTCTGGGGAGCTGCTGACTCGCAGGTTGCGGCGGCTTGGTTTTCAAGCCATGCTAGGCCAAGAGATCGGTTGGTTTGATGATCACAGGAACAGCCCCGGAGCTCTGACCACACGGCTCGCCACCGATGCTTCCCAAGTTCAAGGGGTAAATTACAGCCCCAGTAAAATAAAACCCATTCAGTGCCATACAGTTGAACTTTTCTGTCTGTCTCCCTCAAAGGCGACCGGCTCACAGATCGGCATGATCGTCAACTCTCTGTCCAACATCGGCGTAGCTGTCATCATGTCCTTCTACTTCAGCTGGAAACTCACGCTGCTCATCTTGTGCTTCCTGCCATTCATCGCTCTGTCAGGTGGCCTCCAGGCTAAGATGCTCACGGGCTTCGCAAAGCAGGACAAGCACGCCATGGAGGCCGCTGGACGGGTCAGATATTGTTGCTTGTTTGTCCGTGGTGGTTATTTAACAGTTGCAAGTTTAACAATAGCACGTCTGCAACATTCAGACGAAGCACTGTCAACTACTGGTGACATAAGCCAACATATCTTCGGACACAGCCCAACAATAGTGTCTATTTGAGGCTGCGGCTGTACGCGTGATCACCACGTTGATGCTGTGCAGCTTCAGCTCAACTCTGACTCGAATACAATTCCATTTTATTAGATGGCGCTTTCATTTTGCGAGTTAGGGAGGGAGCCGGCGCTGTCAGCCTCAATTCCTGGGGCCACCCATGCTTAAAATGCAGTCATGGTACTAAAAGGCGTGTTGGATTAAAGAAGAAAAAAACCTCAGGACAATACAGCGAGATCCAGAAAGTTCAAAATCAAAGGAAAAGTATTAAAAAGTCAGTTTACTGTGAACTCCCTTTACTCCATCCTAATTATCTGATGCAGTAAATCCCACCCATCCAAATAAAATGGATTATATGAAAGTTTAATGATCCCCGTGGGGGGAGGGGGGTTGGCTTCCTGCAGCAGCATAAAATATGATATAGATAAAAAGAGAGGGGATTCTTTATCTACATCACACGTTGAAAACACAGCTTCATTTCAAGACTTAATCTGGTTCAGGTTTTCAACCCAACTTCTGAATTTACAGATTTCTGGGGAGGCCCTGAACAACATCCGCACCATCGCAGGTCTGGGTAAGGAGAGGAGCTTCGTCAACACGTACGAGGCCCAGCTGGACACCCCGTACCAAGCAGCCCTCCAGAAAGCTAATGTGTATGGAGCCTGCTATGGCTTTGCCCAGTGTGTCATCTTCTTGGCCAACGCTGCCTCCTACAGGTTTGGAGGTTACTTGGTGCAAAAAGAGGGGCTCCATTTCAGCATGGTGTTCAGGTGAGAGGGAAGGGTCGAAGCTTGGAACATCTCTCTTCACTTTCTCCTTTTAAACGTGGCTACAGTCCTCTCTAACATATAAATACAACCGACAGGGTCATCTCAGCCATTGTTACGAGTGGCACAGCGCTCGGCAGAGCGTCGTCCTACACGCCAGACTACGCCAAGGCCAAGATTTCAGCAGCACGCTTCTTCCAGCTGCTTGACCGCGTCCCTCTGATCAACGTCTACAGCGACAAGGGAGACAAATGGGTATGTTTGCTTCTGTTGTTCTTTAAATGAGGTGCTTTGACGCCACATTTCACACTGTGTATGAGAAATGAGTGTTGCTGTAATAGATTTAGCAGAAGATCTAAATAAAACGCCTTGCTTTGCTTGTTCATTTTACATTTTTGGGGGGAAGTAGTAAAGGATTTTTATGCATTTGGTTTATTGTTTTCTAAAAATACCCCTACACAGATTGTTTTGGATCATTTTAAATAATAAAACTCGCACCAAGCGGAGTGCTGTGAGTGGACAGGAGGGGGCATCCTAACACACAAAGTACCCACTCTAACCTTTACGCTTGTTTTTGTCCTTGCTTCCTCCTCCCTCACTGTGTTTCAGGAAAACTTCCAAGGGAACATTGAGTTCATTGACTGTAAGTTCACCTACCCCACCAGACCAGACATCCAGGTCCTGAATGGGCTCAACGTGTCGGTGAAGCCTGGCCAGACTCTGGCCTTCGTTGGCAGCAGTGGCTGCGGGAAAAGCACCAGCGTGCAGCTGCTGGAGCGGTTTTATGATCCAGACCATGGCAAAGTGGTGAGGAGACTGCTACACCCCGTCTAGGGGTGGCCAAGACTTTCATCATCCGCCTCTTAACAGCCTGAAATGTAATGTCTATGAGGTGATAACAGCTGTGCCAAAATGATGACATCTTCCTTTGAAGTTATGAATCATTTCATATCATTTATCAGAAAGAAACATTTGTATACAGCTAATTACAACTACTTTTCAAATGTAAAATGTGACGATCGGGAGAGCAACAACAATAGGACTGGGGGTTTTCAACAGAAGGCGAGGTGTCTTTCAGCCAACTGTTTTGGTTTGGTTTGTTTTTGAGCCTGCTGCTTTAATATTTCGATTATTACATCGAACATTATGTCGTCGCTGCTGACGGTGACCTTAGAGATGTCCGATACCTCGAGTGTCACTGTGCGAGTGAAAGTTGTCATGTGTCAAAGCCAGAGAATAATCACTGGACATTCGGTGTTCGAACGGTTCCAGCCATTCATCAGTCGGACATTTATGCTGACTTCCTGCTGGATTGTAAAAGGGGGGCTCTCTGCTCAGAGTGGAGGTTCGCCTTTGTGCCAGTGAGAGACCACTGCCAAGATTCAAATGGCCATAATTGAGTTGGAAGTGGTTTGGAAACACATAGTCCTGAGTCTCTGTCTGAGATTTCAAAAGGACAATATCACCTCTGCTTAGATGGGAGAGACATTACAGCAGAGATGGTCGTATGATGGCTCATTAAGTGGATTGTATTTCTAGTCTGTGAACATAATAATTCTTTGTTCTACTGGTGAAATCGATCTCCTCCTGCAGCTGATTGATGGCCACGAGTCCTCCGGGGTCAACGTGCCCTTCCTGCGTTCTAAGATTGGCGTCGTGTCCCAGGAGCCCGTCCTGTTCGACTGCAGCATCGAAGAGAACATAAAGTACGGAGACAACTCCCGGGAAATCAGCACCAGCGACGTCATCTCCGCAGCCAAGAAGGCCCAGCTCCACGACTTCGTCATGTCACTACCCGAGGTGCCAATTTAGCTCTATCCTCCAAAAACACCCAAAACGAACACACCAGTATGTTCTAATAGTCTGTTTAGGTTTGATACGAATTGGGTTTAAACATGCACAGTCCGGCAGTGACAGGATATTTCACCTGCACCTGCACCTGCCTCCCACAGGTGAAGCTCCGCTGCATAAATGAAAGCATGTCAACTTTAAATGGTGCCAGAAACCAGCTCGAGTCCAGTCAGTTCATTAGCACAAACTCAACTCGCTCGCCTGCAGATTCACCGTCTGCAAACGCCGCGTTGAACGTCCCAGCTCTAAATGAGTGGCCTGCCGTGTCAGGCCTGACACTGGCCAGTTAACAGCCGTGTCTTAGCCTCAGGTTGTTTTGCACATGCAGCCCCTGGAGACTGGCAAAGGTGAGAATGTCTGAGGCACAGGTATGGAGAGTGCCATTAATACAGGGCCTGGGGGGACGTCGTGAAGGGGAGACAGGGAATGTGTCCTCATGACTCTCTGTTAGTGAAGCTCATTGTTTTCAGGTACAAGTCAATATCCCCGTTTTTTTCACGACTCTACATACATAAGACAGAAACATGTACGGACTCACTACATCCGTGTTATGAATGCATTCATTCATCAGCGTTGTTCTTTATATCCGCCTCAGAAATACGACACCAATGTGGGCGCCCAGGGCTCTCAGCTGTCCCGCGGTCAGAAGCAGCGCATCGCCATCGCCAGGGCGATCATCCGGGAGCCCAAGATCCTGCTGCTGGACGAGGCCACCTCCGCCCTGGACACGGAGAGCGAGAAGGTGCCGCCCCAGCACACCCCCGACCTGCACCGTCATCACTTGCTAAATCCACACACTTCCCGGCGCAGCTGCTTGACATTCCACGGGCACAGAGAGCGAGGAGAGCAGGCGTTTAATTATTGTTATTAACATCGTTATCATTCATCATCTCCGTTATTATCGCCAGCGTCTCACAGTAGTTCAGGCCGAGCCTCCGGTGGGGCCTCTTTAGGATGAATGTGGTCTGTGGGCCCGTGCGGTAGCTGCTCCAGCTCAAACATGCTGAGCAGCACATGGATCCACTGGAACATTGTAATGATAGTAATCAACACATGATTGTGAAATTGCTGTAATTGTACGGCATGCCTGCCTGCTGTGTGGGAGAACTGATAATGGCTCCTGCCAGTGTGTGTGTGTGTGTGTGTGAGCACAGATTAATCTGTGTGTTTTTCTGCTCTTCACAGACTGTGCAGGAGGCCTTGGACAAAGCCCGGGAAGGCCGGACCTGCATCGTCATCGCCCATCGCCTGTCCACCATTCAGAACTCGGACATCATCGCCGTCATGTCCAGAGGCTTCGTTATCGAGAAGGGAACGCACGACCAGCTTATGGCCGTGAAGGGAGCCTACTACAAGCTGGTTACCACGGGGGCACCAATCAGCTAACTGCTCGGGGAAACAGGAGCGAATTAGCAGGGCAGCCGAGAGAAACGCATGTGAGGAGCAGTGTTGATGCCGCGCGTCGAGTCGCGGCCCAGGACTGGAGGCGTGCTGTTTTTAAAAAGACAAAAAAGGCTACACCTGCTCTGTCTGACAGCATCTATTTATGGAGGGGGATCCTGTCCTGACGACAGGGAGTCTGTGAGTCACACAGCCTAATTTGGGACATTTCACTCGATGTGTTTCTCTTATTTTGTCTCTCGGTCTTCGCCGGCACTTCAACTTGCAGCTGTGTCACATGAGGCTGGTTCAGTTTAATCATCAGACTTATTGTTATTACTGTTGTTGTAAAAGAGCAGCAAAATACTTAATGCATCTCTAGTAATACTTTAATAATATAAATTATAACAACACAGAAATGCTCGTGCCAGTTTCTCTGAATAATAAGTTTACATTTGATACTCTTTTTTTGTACTAATACATTTGTATGAGTGTAAGATCGTGAAGACAGGGTTTGACTTAGGAGTGTATTTTTACATTGTGTTATTACTCATATAATCTAATCAACAAACAAGAGTTTCATGTGTGTGTGTGTGTGTGTGTGTGTGTGTGTGTGTGTGTGTGTGTGTGTTTTTTATGGAAACTGGACTTGTTTAAGTTCCTTGAAAACATCTCGCCTCCATTCCAGAACCCTTCACCCTTCACCCACAAACCTCGTTTTAAGCTGCAGGTCAGCGGTTGTCTGTTGTTTCGTGCCGTTGTGCTGAGCAGCTCTCACTTGCTGATGCGATGCAAAGTGACGCCATGATTTTGACACCAATGTTTGCTCTAATCCTCAGCCAACGTATCCACAGTGGCTGCCCCGTGGCCAACAGTCAGCCGCGTCTTCACTTCTACAGTGACGAAGACTTGAGGGGTTGTGTAGTAGGGACTGAATTAAAAAATAAATCATGTATTAATTTAATCCAATGGTAAAAGTTTACATATATGACTCGTCTTTTGAGAAAACAAGGAATAATTTAGCGTAACAATTTCTGAAAATACAGCTTCGCTTATATCAGAGAAAATTGGTATTTGACACCTAGCGGTTAGCGTAGCTTTGCGGAAAGCCTGGTTAGTACCCTGGTTCTCTCCAAATATGTGTCAGCAGCATATCTAAAGCTCAGTATTTAACACATGAGGTTACATAACTTTTTTTAAAACACATTGTGTTTAATTCATTGACTAAATAAATCTAATGATTTGGTAAAATGAGGCCAACTTCAGGCAGAGTTAGGCGGGCTGTTTTGTTTTACGCTAATCTGCAGATTTTGTCTGTAATCTTGTGTTGTTGAAATTATTATCATCATTAATGATGTATGCATTAAGGAGATGGTCTAGGGTATATTTAATAATGATGTAATATATACAGGATATAATTTGGAAGAACGAAATGGACCAACACAGCACCTCTGATGTATTTTACTGTATAACCTTTCTTTTGAGCGCTGGGTCATAGGCCTACACATAGAAAATGGTTCCTGCTTTCAACTGCATTAGTGGACGATGATAAAATAACTTTGACAGAAAAACTAAGCCAGGGAAATGGTCGCTGTGATGGATTACATATCCCAAGCCAGGTTCTGTCTCAGCACCCGGCACAAATGAATACAAATCACCTGCTGCCCGAAAGGCAGCGTGAGGACATCAACCAAAAAATGAATGGTGAAAACTCTGTGATTTAATAAGCCAAAAAAAGGCTAAATCACTGGTACGACTGCGATTTTCTGCTTCTACCTGTCAATCTGTTTCTCAGGTGAGGAGAACAAAGAGCGTTGTCGGTATGAGCACAGTCACTTTGCAGGCCCTTCACTAACACGGAGCCTCCTGCTGTGTGAAGATAATGCTGGGTGGCAGCATTCAGGGTTTGAACGTCTGCAGCCCAGAGCTGCTGTGGGCCTCTTCCTCGACCACGAGTAAGCAGCTCGATGGCACAACACAGCTGCTGCCTGCTGGAGGAACCCTAGACTCCCAACTCGGACAGGGAAACTCGAATTGAAGCACACGCCTGATTCTCTATTCCGTGTTAACAGGTGTCGATGGCGCCGCTCGTGACAGCCGCGCCATCAGGGTGCAAATGTCAGAGACGCTGCATCGGTTTGTAGTAATGTGTGATCACGCCACACTGACCTCTGGGAAATTGAGTCTTTAATCGCAGGCTCTCCAGGCCTGGACTTGAGGTGAATTAGCATTCCTCCGGTGCAATCTGATGCTGCAGCTTCTCCTGCCAGTTCATTCAGTGAGAGGACACTGTTTGACTTTGTGCCACGTAACGCTGGTGCAGTTCTGATTGATTAGCGTGAGGGATAAAAAAAAACGTCCTGTGTTTCATAGGATGTTAGATTATAAAACAACTCCCAGTAATAACAGTAATATATCGTATCTCATTGAATTTCCTTTCTTTGACGTGCATGTTAAACAGGAGTATTGATCTCTGTTTCTCAAAGTAAAACCAGAGGAGGAGGAGGACTCTGCACTGCTAAGGCGTATTCACATGCATCACCATGTACATTTCTTATAATTACACCTCCTCTCTGTTTCCCATAAGAATCGCTTAGTTTTACCCAGGCCTCACCCGCTGTGTCCTGGGGTCTCTGCAGGATTTAAAGCGCTGACATCTCAAGGCTTTACATCTCACCGAGAGGATGGCCAGCAAATTGGTTGGCTTGCAGGAGCAGTAAATAAGATGGAGGAGGCTCCTGTTTTTTTTTTTTTTGTCCTGTCAATAGCTCGACTTCAGGCTGCGGTGTCAGAATTTCAATGTGTTGTGGAGAAATGAAGATGAGTTCAGTGGCTCGGCTGAAGGTTCCTCTGCGTTCTACATGCTTGACCTTTAACGCAAACAAACCGGCCAGCGCGCTGCTAGAAAATACGTCTGTAACACGACTGTAACAGCAAACGAAAATGACACACTATGATATTAGGTTGCGTGGTCTCTGTGTGACTCGTCGCTTTGATGCAGGACGTCAGAGGCAGAATAAAAAACTGCTGAGGTTTCATGTCTTATTCCTTTTTTTCTTTCTGTCAGGCTCCAGCACGTTGAACAGCCCCATAAAAGTAAAATTACAGCGGTCATCGTAAAATAAATCCGTTCTTGAAGATCTATTATTAAGCCAAGGGGGGAGTGAAAAGGAGCTACGGCATAATATGAGCCTAATTTCATCATTACTGATGGTGGTCATTACCATTACAGCTTTTCATTAGTATAATCATTATTACAGCACCAATAACAGTGACTGTGACCACAAGGAGAGAAAGGGGGCTGAATTATAAGACGACCTGCAATAAGTTTGTTATTCGTTAATTTGATTTAGCATGAAGCTATATGTTTTAATATACAGCAACTGCGGTGGACCAGCTAATGGTGGATGGGACTGTGCAATCATGTCCATGTGCTCTTGCAGGATGGAAACTCTGCTAATGAGTTAGGGTTGGGTGTAGGGTTGGGTGTAGTGTTAGGGTTGAGTGTAGTGTTAGGGTTAGCACAGCACAGCACAGCAGGCATCACGAAAGACGCTACGTTAGCATGTTCCTGCTGTAGTCTGCTGCAGGAATACAAGCACAGAACACCATCTGAATTAGGAATTTGATGATGCACCAGACTGAGACCTTTGGGATTCAGACAACTGTCTGCCTGCAGGATGAATTATTAAGTATAGATTTTCCTACATGTCAATTAAAAACTAATGGAAACATCAATTCAATTCAATTCAATTCATCTTTATTTGTATAGCGCCAAATCACAACGAAAGTCATTTCAGGGCACTTTACA
>JAUMTR010000012.1:8011007-8033329 GCA_032270685.1 Microctenopoma stevenorrisi
GGATAATAAGGTTCTATGAGGTCTTTAAGATATGTTGGGGCCTGATCATTTAGTACTTTATATGTGAGGAGAAGGATCACAGTTCAAAAGCAACTCAAACTGTGAATGATCCAGCAGGAACTGGTCTCAGCACTGTCGTCTGTTACGGGAGCATTCAAGGGGTAATTTAGGTTTCTGCAGGCAACTCGAGGAGGCTTTTAATCAGGCTATGTGAACAGCTCAGGTTGCATTAAGTGCAGACCTTCGTCACCCGACGTTCACCCAAAAAAAAACCAAGCGTAACATGTGATCTTTAAAAATCAAAGCGATTATGTTGTACAATGGGTTTCCTGGTGTGTTATGTTCAGAAGTGAACTTCACTAATGTGCCTTTTGGCATTTCTGAATACACTGTGCGCGCCTGCCGTCACCAGCCACAGTGGGTGGTTTAAAAATCAAACATGCCACAGAAACTCAGTGGACAAGATCTGGACACGAGGCTGAGGGCGAAAGCCCAGCGATGCGTAAACACGCCGGCCAATTTGGACACATTTCACCTCAGATCCACATGAAGCCGAGCCACAACCATGTGCGTTGCAGCGGTCTGATGCTGGCCCCTGCTCAGTGGATGAGCGCATGTTTAGCATGTATGAGAGCCACTGATTCATCAGGGGCGTTATCGATAAACCGCTGAATCCAGGGTCTGTCGTGGGATGTGTGGGGTCTCGGCTCTGCCAGCCTCAGTGAAAGTGTCACCACAGGGAAGAATAAAAATGATGTGTGGACGGCCATATTTAACCACTGTTTATCATAGGCTGGCGGTCGTTGTTGATGCAGCTGCTGCTCCTGGAAACCAGAGCAACCTCCTGTGATTTGTTGCACCTCCTACGCCGCTGATAAGTTCTCATTGCAGCTTCCTTCAATCCCCTTGAAGTAACCCAAGATAAGGCCAACCTGCTGCTGACTGAAGAGTACGCCGCCTGAGAGCTAATTCTCAGTCAGACACATTCTGACATTAGAGGCCCATGAGATGGATCAGCATGCAGCTTTTCAGCAAACAAGGCCATGACTGACCTTACGGCCGACACTCGGCGGAACAACCTTTGAGCACATTTACCTTCCACCATGAGGGTACCAAACAGTACAACAGCAGATTACAGGCACCCAGAGAAAAAGTCCAGAACATAAACTAGATGAAAAGACTCATCTCACGTTTCTGAAAACATTAACGTGCCAGATGAAAGATGCTAAAACACCATCGCTACTTCCACATTACACAAAGTCATGTGATCTGAATATATTCTAATAACATTCCCAAAACAACCATTGATGCTACAACCAGCTCCATAATAACCATAAAATACCATTAACCCTTGTTTATTGAGCACAATGTGTTGGTGACAAAGTTGATCACATCACAACGGTGTGGAGTTCACAATAGCTATCACGTGTGCATGTTGGCACGGTGTAAGCACTGCGCTGCGCCTATTTGCATGACTAATTAGCACTGACGGACACGGGTCTTTTACAGTGTTTAGTCAGCCTGCTGAACACCAACGAGAGGAAGGTGTTGGCTGTTCTCCTGATCTGCTTCTAACCTTACGAGGGAATCACAATATATCAAAAAAAGGGGCTCAACGTGACAAACACATTAAAATTCAGTGTCATGCAAACTGAGAAATGAAACGGCACCAAATTGAAGCGGCTCAATTACATCCAGAGGAAGAGTGGATCTACAGACTCCACTGTGAGTCGGGGTGCCGCCTCCTTCCTCCTCTGAGCCGATGCTGTTGTTACAAGCCTTTAAAGGTGGGACCACCGGTGGAGCGGGCGAGCACGTACCTCCTCGAGCGCCTGTGTGTGTGTTCCCCAGCTAAACGTTTGCGCCCACGTATTTACCTTACAGTGCCAGACAAGGTTACCATTATTATGGCCGTTAAGAAGCCCAGAGCAATTCTCTCGGCAGCTGTTATTGTGTCCTGCGATTATCTCCCATCAACCCTGAGCCGTCACATTCTCCACAATCCCCCCCGAGTGACACAAGCGGGCCGCCACTTAATTTCATTGTCGATTATCTTCCAGACTGCAGGGACGACAAACAGCTCTCCTGTATTAAGTAAATTGAAAGTGATAGGAGCAAGGATGAAGCCTCCGATGTGATGTAACAGCTGACCTTGTGTCTCCTCTGAAACTCTCTGACCTCAGCCTGCTGGGTAACAGCATCACTCCTCTGGACTCATATGGTGTTTCATTGGAGCTAAAAAACTTTTATCAGCTCTGTAGAGAGAATGCAAACAAACCCCGAACACCTCGAGTAGAGTGTGAAAAATGGCAGCTATTAATCTCCTGGTCACGTGGTTTGATTGAATTTTCCATAAAACTAGCCCTGACGCCGTGCAGGATTTTATCAGTCTGCTCCCCTGCTAACAGAGCACGTTTATCAGTGCAGGCGGAGGGAGGAATCGACAGGGGACATGAGATGATTACTGGAGGTCAGGCAGAACGACACAGACAACATTATCCAGAGAAAAGCCGAGAAATCGAATCAGGTAAAATCTAAATTACACCATCTGCTGTCAGTGGAAAGTTCCAATTAATAGATTGTGGTTTTATTACCACACACAAGCAGACGATCTGCTGCTACTCTGGCCATTTTTCACACATGTATTATTTTCCATATTCACATATCATTACATGCCGTGTCTGTGAAGGTATATTCTATTTGTCAGCAGCAGCTTCCTCTGAATTGTCTTTCCAAACAGTCCGGATTCCCATCGGTCCTCCAGCAGCTGTTTTCAAAGCCATTTATATCCAACTTGCATTATTCATGACCAGACTCCCTCTATTTGCATTATTCATTAGGCCGTATTCTGATAGCACGCCCAGGTAATCAGAATACAACATGATGAATAATTCACATTCTCTTATCCTGCATCTTTACCTGGAGTAATGGCTGCAGCTGAAGATGTGTTTAACACAGGGGCAGATCTACAGCGGGCTGAGGGAGGGCTGTGCCCCCATCGAGGGTGGGTGGGCTGAAGTAGCAGAGTAACAGCATGCAGCTACATCTTTAAGGTGGAGTGTGATCCATTTTCATTTTTTTGATCCACACAGATCTGGGGATAAGCACTGGTGACAAACCTAAACATTTGTGATGATGACACACCTCTTTTAAACAGGTCAACAGTGTCAGGTGCACATAGTTAGTAAGGATCAAGCATTAGCATAGAAATAGAGCCCATAGATTGTATTGTATTGACTTAGGGAATTGTTAGGAATGTGAAACTCCTGTTAGGCAGCGAGTTCTATCAACGTAACATCTGCCTGCAAATGCTGTGAGCAGTGATCAATAAGAGCTTATTTTTGTATGTATATCAACTTGCAGTAAAAGTGACGTCTCAGGATAAAAGCCCTCGCCGAGACAGGCACAAAATGTTTGCATTTTCCCCCTCGCTGTTCTCACAAAGCATTTTTGTGTTGACAAGTTCGGAGAAGAATGTCAAACAAGTGCAAAGAAAGTGTCTGTGAGTTTCCCCCGCCCTGCTCACTGTCTGTAAACTCATGCATTCCCATCTCTGCAAAGTCTGCTCGAAATAGCCTTGTTTTCACATTTAAAGCCGTGTTGTCTGTCAACAGCGCGGAGCCAGCCAAACAGTCTCTCAGGCATCTGTTGAGGATTTGTCGGGGGCCCTGCAGTAGGAAGAACAGAGTCAGACGACGGGAAGCCGTGAACGAGGGAGGCAGATAGAGTAGATGGAGGCTTAAGCCTGGTTCAGATTATCAGAGGCAGAAAGATTCGAGGAAGGTCGGTGGGAGACAGAGAAATGGGGCCAGAGAGTGGAGACGCGAGAAACAAAAAAAGCTGTGAGTTAACGAGAAACATGGCCTGCAATTATATCCTAGAGAAAACACCTGTACATGTCACGGCCGCGTATCTCCGCCTTTCATCACCGTCTCCTCAGGCGCGTTCCCAGCGGCGAGTGATCCTGCACGTGAGACGCATGCGAGACGCATGCGAGACGCATGCGAGTCAGGTGAGGAAAAAGATGGATGCGGTTTTAATAGAGATTAATTACATCCCCAATGAAACAATGAACTGTCTCTCTGGGTCCTTACAAGAACGGCTCGGACCGCAGCTAATGACTGGTGATGTAAAAGTGACGGCGCCTGATGAATTACAGTTGAAAGTCTGGGTGCAGTGGGTTGTAGAAGTCAACGACCCGGAAAGAAAAAGTCTGAGAGGCTTTTACATTGGTCATGAAGCTAAAGATGCAGGAGACATTTAGCTCAGTCCAATAAAAAGATCAGGGGAAACGGCTCGTGTGTCTTATTGCTCTAAAAACCGAACAGAAACGCTCGGTCACGTGATGCTGTTGTAACATACAGGGACAGAAGGTGGTCCCACCTTTAACTACTTAAACAATCAACTTGAAATTAGCTCCGACTTCCAGGAAAGGCTGTTAAAGACGCGTACAACGTTATTTTGTGACCCACTTTTACTTTTTTTTCCTTTACTTACAATAAAGTCCTCCTAAGATTACGGTATAATTATTCTGTGATCAAAGGGGGAAAAAAAGGCTTAATGTGCTGAGATCATGAGGTACAGTAATTAAATTGGTTTCATGAGACCACTTCAGTCCTTCTAATAAAGTCCAGCTCTTGATCATACATCTGAAAAAAAACATTTAACACTGATGTGAATTAAAGTAGAGGAAGTTACCAGTGCTTCATTTCATCTCTAAAAAGCGTTTGTGTTTTTAACAGAGTTTCATTCAGTCCTTCAAGAACGTGCAATAACTCATTAACTATTCTCTAAAGTGTCCTCCAATGTTGCTTCCAGCCTGAGCAGCAGCTTCATTTCACCAGGCTCCTATTAAGACAACGAGGAGTTGATTTCCTCCTGTCACATCAGCTGGAAGATGAATTCAAAGTGGCCACATTCATTATCTCTGGAGTTTAGGAATAAATGTAAAAAGATTGCAATGGTTCTTTTCTGTTTTTAGGGTTATTTTGTTGCTTGTGCAAATGTAAGTGTGAGATTTAGTATGGAAACACGCAATCAGGTACCAGGAAGCAGGTGTTACGTCTTAAACACGTTAAACACACTGTAACAAGCACAGAGCTGCAGTTGCAAACTGATCTGTTACACGATTCACAAAAACAAAGGGAAGGTACAGTCGAAATACACTGATTCCACTACAGTGGAGGGGAAACCTGTCGCTGTAGCCTGGTCAGGCTCCGCCAGGCCGGGCCCCATGGGCGACCTTTGATAAGCTGGTGACACATGTATTTTTGTTTAGAGGGAATATAAGCATCCAATCCCAGGACTAACTATCTGCAGCATTAGATACGTTGAATTTACACGATGTAAGGCATCCTATTTAAAACTCAGAATCAAAAATGTGTTCACGTGTTCACATCAAACAGACCAACTCACAGATCCTCTGAACAGTGCGTTTAGGTGAGAGCAGCGGGCTTATCAGGTACGACACATCACGACAAACACCGACACATCAGCTGCACGACGAACCTGCTGGAACCTCGTTCCTTCGGCTGTTCTCCGAATCAAAAGGGTCTTGATATTCACAAGCTCATTAGCTATTTATCAGACTTCCCTGAGTTCCAGGAGAACGCCTTCCATCCCGCGCTGGAGTTAATTTATCGTTCGCACGGCGTGGCTGTCACACTTATCTCTGTCAAACGCTCGTGGTGCCTTTGCAGCACGTCCTGATGTATGCCTGCTATTTAAGTCCCATCTATCTGTCATAGATGACAGGAACTAATTCATGCCGCTGGAGCTCCGTCATCCACGAGGACGGCGTCCCCTGGCACACAACGCCAGATATCAACATTTAGGTTTGGCTTCACGTTTGACTCTCTGCTGCTGGACACGCAGAGAATAATCACGACATGTGAGCACCGTGGAATGGGATTGCCCATAAACCACTGTGTGACAAGTGCGTCGTTTATGCAGCGGTGCAGAGGAAAGCGGCGCGCGAAGCTCGCGCGTGGAACCATTTCTGCTCCATCGCCGCTGATTTGTTTTGCTGGCGAGTCATTTCAAAACAAATGTGATTGTTCAGTCTCACGCAGCCAGCATCTGAAATCGACGTTAGCTCGATGGAGATTTATCTCACGTTTAAAACGAGGCACGCGGGGATGAAGATTAATAGCTTCTGTCTTCTCGTTGTGGAATGGCGTCAGGGTTTTGACCTTTGAGTCTCAGCGAGTTTTACTTAAATATCAGGCTCTCGTCGCGGTTTTACCAGGAGGAAAAGCTAGACTGACTGATTGATTGATGCTGTGCTTCTATCCACACGTATGAACTCGCGGGGGCGACGGGAATCCAGCTTTTCTTTTGAGGAGCCACGTTTTATGAACGCAGCATGAACAGTTTTATGTCAGTGTGAACACACAGTGTGAAGATGAACTGTTTTCTGGCTGTAACGTCGTCTGACTCAAGATCTCGTGCCTCCGCCTTGGCAACCTGAATCCTCATTTAAACATAACGGTAACACAGTAAAATAAGGGTAAATAAAGGATTATGAACTATTATAACACCATTAATAAATGCTTAGTAGGCACTGGTTAACCCTATTTAACACTTAATTAAGGCTTATTAAGGCCTAAAGTAAGGTTAAATAATGCACCCTTATTGTACCAACATGTTCTGGCTACTTTCCATGTATTAATGCTAAAAACACAATTTCTCAACACTAATTATTATATTTGCCAAAAACAAACATTCCTGCGTGTAGCTATTTTTCCGTTAACGCTTCAGACGTGTATATGTCTCTAACAGGAATGAGCTGAGTGTTCTGCACAGCGGACGGCTCCTTGTTTACCAGGCAGACGCACTTGATTTAAACTTTTGAAACAACTCTGACGTCACCTACGCTCACACAGCTGCAGTAATCAGAGCCCAACGGAAAATGGCTTCGCATCAGCCCACCGTAAAAGCCGAGCCACTTACACATCATAACCATTTCAGGGAAGCCGCAGCATGCTGATGCATCCCGGCATCACTGTGATGGCACTTTTCCTGGAGGTGGAGGAGGGACTGTGCAGCAGCTCTCCAGCTGCTCTCAATGAGCCCTCTTCTCTCACCTTGGTACAACTGCACCCGCACAGATGGCAGATTGCACATTGCCAATTTATTCCGCAGCTATTTTCTCGTAAACACGCATCCCCCGTGCCTCAGAGGACAGGTCACGACGAGGTCGTGCTACCTGGAGGGCTGAGGATGTTTGTGACGTATTTAGGCAGAAACAAAATGAATATGTGGCAGCATTAAAGAAGTCAGCTGGACTCAATGCCAAACCAAGGGCTTCTCTGTGCCCTCCGTGTTCCACGGGCTGGTCTTTGCTCTGTTTTAAAAACTGATTGTTCCCAGATGCACAACACTCCGCCTCACTCGTTATGAGCTTCATTTACCACGAGCCCCAGAATAATCACTCGCTTTTCATTTTCCCAGAGCTTTAGCCTTTTAAAAGCTCGAGCGCTGGGTTGTTTGGCCAATTAGGAGCAGACTTTCTATTACTCAGCACATCGCATCACATTGCATATGCCATGGGGGGTGATCTAAAGAATGCAAAACGCAGCAGTGAGCGTAAGAAGAAGGGAATAACAATTACTTTGCATGTATACTACCAACGCTAACTAACTGCTGCTAAGAGATAAAGTCAACTGATAACACACTGTGACTGTAAGGACCTGATTGCTTTTATTTTCCTAAATAAACCTGGAGAACAAACTGATCCACTGGAATAAAACGTCTCAGGAATATTTTAGTTTCCAAATTGATCTAAAAATTGAACAGAGCAAAACGAAGTACTAGACGTGAAGACGCCAACCGGGAATAGTTTTATTACGAAGGAATCATAACAGCGATGCTGCGTTTTCAGACTACACGCTCCCACAAGAGTTTTCCAAGCAAAACTGTTTGAGAAAAAGAGCCTCGCCACAAGTGCTTCCCACATTTTCATGTTTATCTTTGCAAGCACAGAACAGAAGACATTTTTCATTTCTCCGGCACCAAATCCCGGAGGAGCGGCGCTGCTCCCTCGGATCATGACGACGCCGGGAACAAAGAGTTCAGAAAATCCTGTGCACACGCAGGCACACACCTGTAGGCACGAACGTCTGCAGCAACCTAATTATAGTTACGCTGTCCTATTTGTCCACTGCACACGCACACACACAGACACAGACACAGACACATCTAGATTGGGTTCTAAACAGATCAATATTCATTGTTTCCAAGCATCAAAATGGTAAATGATCTTTTTTCTGTTTTCGATGCAGCTAATTTCATAAATAACAGAAACAGACCCCACACAGTACGAAGAGGCACAAACTGATGGTTAATTTAATGATTTCACAGCGTTAGCGTTGATGATAAATATAGACTTTGCTAAAAGGCTCACCAGGAATAAACCACGGCCCATCAGAAACGTAAAACATCATTAGATTCACCATAAATACGCAGGTGTCTGCTACAGTGGGACATTATAATACCATTCATTTACAAGATTAGCCGTAGAGGAATCAGCTAAAGGTCAGTGAGAACCGTGGAAGCTTAAAGATTTCCCATGTGGGTTCTCAGACACTGCGCTTGGTCACTCTGTGGTTTTAACCCAGATTTAGTGGAGCAGATATTATTAGTAGAACTGGGAATTAGTTGTTATTCTACGTCATGTTTGAGGTGGTTGAGGGCTCCTGGACGGATGAAGCTTCCAAGCAGCCCTTTCCAACATGTCTGCTAGTGACCATACTCAGCAGTTATGTCCTCTTTGACCTTTCCTTCTTCTGTAATGTGCATGAAACAACAGAAAAGAAACTTACGTTATCTACTCCAAATGAAAACATCCCATTTCCGTTGCTGGCGCCCTCAAAACAAACGGAGAAAACAATTAGTTTCTCATTTCCCAGGCTGGATGATACAAACCCTAAAACACACACTGAAAATTAAGACAATGTTATAAATGTATTTTGATTTAAAAACACACTCGCCTTCATAATTTCAGCTGCTAATTACACAGATACTGCTTTTGATTTACTCACAGTGTGAGTGCGTGCGGCCCGCGCGCCAACACCTGTGCAGAAGGCGACGCGGCCGCGTTGCTTCCAGAGCCACGCAGAGATTTCAGCGCTCGCCCGCCGGTGACGTGTCGAGAGCTGGGACTCGCTTCAAACCAAGCGCAGCTGCCGCGGTGAACAGCGGCTCCTAATGAGATGCTGTCATTTCTGCTGCTTGTGTTTTCCAACAGCCATAAGCAAACACTTGAGTGTGTAATCTGCACGGCGTCAGTGCACGTGCGTCCTACACTGAGCAGATTAAAAACCATCATGTTTTCCTTAGTGAACACAGTGTCGAGTCTTATAAAAGCAATTTATTCAACCTCAAGTAAATGCAAAGAAGAAAGAACTCAAAAATTTAATATTTGTTCGTCCACACACACCCACACACACCCACACACCCACACACACACGCGCGCACACACACACACACCTACTAATCTTACAGTAGATCCTTTATGTTCAAGTAATATAAAAACAGTAGTCTGCAGCCTGCTCCCAGCACTGCCTGAGACAAAACCTGCACATTACACATGAACAGAAATAACATTCACTTGTGATTTTTTTCCCATTTTCTTTCACAGCCCCAGCTGCCGCGCTGCCAGACACTACATCCAACATTAACACTGTGTTGAGAAGAGTATACATGAGCAACATTCTTAATCAGAGCTTGTGATCAACCCAAAAGGTGTCAGAGAAGTGTGTTGGCGTCCGTGTGATCTGCTTTTTAGTAACTGGGGACAGTTTGTCATCTGAATGAAGAGTTTCACCAAATCCTCTCAGCTTCCCGTTGTGTAGTTTCAATCACGCCATGGTGCCGCTGGCAATGACGACCTGAACATTTTGCACATTTATGGGAAACATTTCCAACGCTGTGCCTGATTTGCGAGTCTGAGCCGAGGACCACTCGAACACTTTGATGTGAGGGAGGACAGAATAATACAGAGGGGTTTACTTTGGCCTTGCACTACACAGACTCCTGGCAAAGCAACGGATGCTTCATCAGCATGGTTCCTTCAGCTCAGTGCAGCATTTGCCACGGATGGTGAAGCAGCTGGCGCTAACAGTGCCGCTAACATTTGAGGTGTTTCTTGCTGGTCATGTCGTTCCAGATGCGGTGCATCTCCTCGGGGGAGATCTGGTGGACGGTGACCACCCGGCGGTAGCGGCAAAGGCTATAGGCCATCTTCCAGTGGTTGAAGCCGCTGTTCTGGAATGGGTGGATGCCGAGCTTACGGAGGCACACGCCCACATACACGTCTTCCAGGTGCAGCAGCCGCGTGTGCAACGAAGTCTTGTATATGAGCTCAGCGACGTCCGCTGAGAAGACGTACCCGGTGCCGGAGCAGAAGGGCGGGTACTTGCTCTCTGGGTACAGATCCCTGGGCATGTACCACTTGCTGCGCATGTCTCTAATGGGCCCACCATTGATAACATAGCCAGTGAAGTACCTCCGCCTGGGCTTGGTGGTGGGCTTCAGGAGGTTGTAGATAAGGTTCTCCATGTTCACAAAGATGTCACTGTCCGTCTTAAGGACGTACTGGGCCTTAGAACAGAAGGTGGCCATCCAGCGCATGCCCATCAGGGTCTTCAGCGTTAGATTATGGTAGGAGTCAACAAAATCTTCCACTACGATGTCATGAAAGATCTGACTCTCCTGCTCCACCATCTGGTTGAGGACTGCGTCTGTGCTGCGGCCCAACAGGAAGAGCGTGACCACGCGCACGTCCGAGAACGTGCTCTCGTCGCCCCATGTCTCTCTGATCGCCTGACGGGCATCAAATTCCTTGTGGGTGGTGCTGATGAGAATGACAAGGAAGGGGGGCTCCGCCTCGCACTTCTTGGCCTCGTTGATGAGGTAGCCGAAGTCGTGCGGGTTGAGCGAGCGCGTGCGGATGTTGCTGAAGGTGGCGTTCTTGTTTAGCTTGGGTGCCTTGCGGATAGGGATAGACAGCTGTCCCACATAGGAAGTGGAGGGACGGGACACACTCAGATACCACAGAGCGCTGGCCCAGCAAACCACCGTCAGCAAGTATAAGCAGGAGACCTTTGAAGGCATCGCTGTTCCCTCGGCTGGTGTTACCAGCGGCAGCAGCATTGGAACTGGTGAGGCCACGCCTCCATGGGTTGCGCTAAATCTCGCGGCGCAGCAAGACGCTGCCTCCGCAACACAGCTGACATTAATTTTCGGATAATGGACTTCTCCGCTGCCTAGTGCTGGCGCTGCGATTGAAAAGGAGCACCGCAGAGATTCTTTATCATGTTGGCGGCCTTACTGTGTTCCATCACAGCCCGACGCAGCGGTGCCTTCAGCTCTGGCAGCATCTGAAACAGAGGAGAAAACACAGAGGCAACGTGATGAAACCCCAGCAGTGAGATAAGCATGGTACAGCCCACATGTCCTTAGGTTCATGAAAAGGAATTCAACACTATATTTTTATTCCCTATTCATTATAGGCCATACATCAGTGCAGTGGCAGGGCAGACAGCGCCACGCCACAGCCACTACCCCCACGACTCCGTCACCGCGTCTTAAAAGAAAGAGTCTGAGTAAGAGGGAAAACAGGGAAAGGGCCTGCCCTGGCTCCACTCAGACCACTTTCCGTTTGCAAACGCCGCTCATCTCCCTCTTGTCCCCCCTGGACGAGACACAGCCTGGCAAATCAGAGTCACTCTGACAGTCTGCGAGGTGGTGGAGGAGAAGGGAGAAGACTTAACTTAGTGAAGGTGAAAGTAAAACGTTCAAGTGGGAATAGATTAATACCTGCCGCCCCCCCCTCTCCCCCATTCTTCCTCCACCGCCCTGTCTCTGTAACGAGCTCCCCCTTCGTTAGCTGGACAGGCGCTGCTCCGGAAGCCTGGCGACTTCCCGAGTCACGCCGTCTAATTGGACACATTGACAGTCAATGAAGGCGGGGATTTAAGCTCTAATTACGGAGCACGATAAAATCCTGTGAATTTCTTACATCTGGACGCTGTAGTTAAGTGGCGTTCAGAGGCAGTGATGGATAACCAAGTCACAGGATTTTTTGGTGACTGGAAGCTAAACTCAATCTAATCCCTTCCAAACGGACTTTTATTTGCTCCAGACGTAATCTCCTTTGACGCAACAGCAGCTCTGCTCTTCTTCGGGGGGGAGTGTTGCGTTTTATTGTGACTGATGACGATTAAAAAAAAAACAAACCTGGTTTAAATCTGGTTGGAGACAATGAAATATGCAAAGACGCAGCTCTAATTTAAGATGGAGCTGTTGGGAGGAAACCAGCTCAGCCCTACGCCAAACAATTTTCTTGTGTCCTGCGTTGGTTCTTTTCATCGGGACATCCCCCCTTTTCCTCGCCGCCGCCTTCTCTTTCTAAAGCCAGGAGTCATCAATCTCACGGTCCAGTGGAATCCATCTCATCATGGCTGCTTTTCCACACCTCCCTCTCCACCCTCTCAATCATTCCCTCCTTCTCCACTTCAGTGGTTGTTTGATCTATCTTCATATGTCTCACTACCTCCCTCCATCCTTTCAGCTTCTTTCCTCACATCCTCCTGAACTTTACCTCCTCTCCATGTGATTTCTTTTCTTTTGTCTTATGGTGGCGCGCAGAAGCCCTCGTCTCCAAGCTGGCCTCTAACTTATTGACAGCTTCTACCACAGTCCGTCTCTCTAAAGCCACTCAATCTCCACTGCCTCCACTCTGCCTGCATCTCTACCCGACCAAAAAAAAAATACAAATCACTAAATCACCACATTCATCCCTTTTCCTTGACCTGATTCGCCGTCTTTTCCCTCTTCCTCTGCACATCAGCTTTTTTCCCACCTCCTGTCGTTTGGTTTCATAATCCTCTGAAATGACTCTTTTTTTAACTGCAGCTCAGAATACCTGATATCCACGTTTGACAATGCACCTCACGAAATCCAGAGACCTAACTTCCCCTCAGAGCAAATTGAAAGATGGCTGTATCGTTTGGTGCTGCCGTGTCACTATGCATTCCATTAGCACTCAGCAGAACTCCCTTTTTTTCGTGTGTTAAATGCATTTAGCAGAAACTAAGAATGGCCAAAACATACCACACCGTCTACTGACTCAACAATAAGTAGAGTGCTTTAGTGCACTGATAGATGGATGATAAGGGCAGATTTTTCCAGGTCCCACAGCAGCAAATTACAAATTGTCTAGACTGTTTTCTTTGCTGATGTTTTCTTTCTGCCACTGAAATGCTCATTTACAAAATATTTCAAATACCGCGAGTCAGATGAGAAAACCGATACCGCATACATACTGCAGACGTACGCAGGAGAGCTGGGTCTCAACACCAACAATCATTAGTGAAACCGAAATTATAACAACAATGAAAGGCAGGGGAAGTGTTGAGCGAAGCGTCTCTAATCATTACTATTCAGAAATTACGTGAAGGTCTTTAAATTGTGAATATCTAACTGTTGCAGGTGGCGTAGTTTAGTAGGTAGCTTAGCTTAGCAGGCGGCTTAGTTTAGCAGGTAGCTTAGCTTAGCAGGTGGCATAGTTTAGCAGGCAGCTTAGTTTAGCAGGTAGCTTAGCTTAGCAGGCGGCTTAGCTTAGCAGGTAGCTTAGCTTAGCAGGCGGCTTAGCTTAGCAGGTAGCTTAGCTTAGCAGGTGGCTTTGTTTAGCAGGTAGCTTAGCTTAACAGGTGGCTTCGTTTAGCAGGTAGCTTAGCTTAGCAGGAAGCTTAGTTTAGCAGGCGGCTTAGCTTAGCAGGTGGCTTAGTTTAGCAGGCGGCTTAGCTTAGCAGGTAGCTTAGCTTAGCAGGTGGCATAGTTTAGCAGGCAGCTTAGTTTAGCAGATAGCTTAGCTTAGCAGGTGGCTTAGTTTAGCAGGTAGCTTAGCTTAACAGGTGGCTTCATTTAGCATGTAGCTTAGCTTAGCAGGTAGCTTAGTTTAGCAGGCGGCTTAGCTTAGCAGGTGGCTCAGTTTAGCAGGCGGCTTAGCTTAGCAGGTAGCTTAGCTTAGCAGGTGGCGAAGCTTATCGGGTAGCTAAGTTTAGCAGGTAGCTTAGTCTAGCAGGTGGCGTAGCTTAGCATAAATAAAAGAAACAGCTAGCCTTGCTCCTTTAAAGGTAACACAATGAAACTTCAGTGCCTTTGTTATGTCTTGTTTGTTTAATTTGCATGATATCTCAGGCTCATAGCTTACTTTAGCCGTCCTATATTATATTTGCATTGTACAGGCAAACTGCTTTTGAAATGAAACAGACTGGATCAAATAATCTACCTTTAGTTTTGAAAAGTGTGGTGTTGAGCTAGTCTGGCTCGTTTATGCTGGAGTTCAGAGCTTCGCTCTACTAAAACTAGTCTGTAAATTACAGCTTACTAAACTACTCTGGTGTTTATGTTTTCTACACAGGTTGAGTTCTGTTTTTACAGACATAATGTTACTAACATATTAAACAAATAATGCAACAGTTGTGCAAAGTCATGTGTTTGAATATTAGTTCATATGGAAAATGTAATGCTCACAGAACATTAGTTCATGCTGGGTGTGCGTCTCAATAAATGTCTGCATGATGAAACTATGAACTCTTTAGTCTATTAGTTTACATCATACTACTAGTGGTAAGACAAGTCCTGGGAAAAAATTTCTTTGTTAATGTTAGAACATTATTTCTTAATGTCCACGTAATGCAGTTGCTTGTAACCCTTAGGTATAGTACTACACATTAATGTCTACTGTTACCATTAGTACCGTAGATCATAGGGAGTGTCAAGCTGACACAAAGGTAGTCAAACATGCAAATGAAAGAACTGCAGAGCGCCACATTTTAGAAAAACAGACATTAATGTGTGAAAAGTAAGAAAAAACACCGTAATTACAGTTAATATTAACACCCATTCACATTGCATGTTGCTAATGATCTGCTGATCTGAAGTGGTTGTCATGACAGCACAGTGACAGCCTATGGGGGGACAAAGCAAGACAAAGTAAGAGAGACTGGTAGGAAACGATGGGGGAGAGAAGCAGTCAGTCTGCAGTACACCAGCATTAATGTAACCCCCTGAAGTCAATTTAGTGGCTTCACACTGAGCCCTGCTGCACTGATCGCCGCTCCATTACGCCGCACACCGATTCCAAGGCTCCACATCATGATCACCTTTCTGTGGAGGAGCTCTTCAAATATTTTGGTCCAGTGATCGAACAATAAATCCTGCGGCGGCGGCGCTTCTTATCATTCGTCCCTGTTCAGTGCTGAGACAACCAATTAAGTGCCATCAAACATCTAATGTACAACAACTCCTGATAAAGGACTGCGTTTTAAGTCATTTTTCAGGCAGGAATGCCTGACCTTGCTCTTCAGCTGTGGGCATTTTCAGCTTTGTTCAGACAAAGAAAAATAAACCTGTGACCTGTGAAATTTTTACATTAGGTTTAGTTTCATTTGACCCTTTTAAAGTTATTTTTCCCGGCTAAGAAGACGGAAACACCGACTAGCTGTTGACTTACTAATAGGACAGCTCATGTAGTAGGGCAACAAAGGGAAATATATATTCATTTGTAGTTGGCTTCCTGTTGCTTTGGGGTTCATGTGTGTATGAAAGGTGATTAACTTCCTTAATTATTCATCTTCTAGATGAAAATTCCTCATCAGGCTTTTCTATTCAGATGATGTCATCTGGAGGAGCAGGTCTCCATAATATGATCTGTAATAGCCTAGCATCACTGAGCTTCAAAAACACTAGATCCTACAATCCCCACAATGCAACCTGTCTTTTCTGCTCAGAGTGGGAAAACCACGAGGCGACAGACGAACAGCTACTGTCCACTACTCCAAATGGCCCCTCTGTTGCATTATGGCGTTTCATTGTATTTTGTGCCAATTTGATGAATTGCTTCAGGAGCTGTAGTATACAGCGGCACAAATCAGTTATAGATTTTACTATAATACGCCTGCCTGCGAGTCACAGGAGCTTTGAAAAGACGTGAATCATCGGCTCTGTTGTCTTTACAATCAAGTGACCTCTATAAGCCAGAGAGGGAGAAAAAAGCTTCAAGGCTACAGAGACGTGGGAGTTAAAGTCTCGTTTAATGTTGCACCAGATAATTGATTGCGGTCATTAGTGCAGCACTGAGTGACCTTGCTTGCGGGTGTGTGTGTGTGGGGGGCGGGTAAAATGTGAGTATGTGAGACAGTGAAAGTAAGAAAAAAAAACCAAAGGCCACACAGACATTTAATGTGTAGTGTCTGTAGCAGAGGTGCACGCGTGTGAGAGCCGAGCTCGGAGGGCGGACACGTCTGAGGGTAAATAAATCATATTCCAAGCTCCGGGACGACATCTTACGTTCACGCTGTCTGCTTCAATATTACACATTTAATGACTGGCAGAGGAAAACAGGACGCGGCCTCCATCACTCGACTGCTGATTTAAGCAAAGCTGTCAAAGGCTCTGGTGCAAAGAGATTCCTCACTTTGCAGCACTATGAAGCAGTAATAGTATTTGAAAGCGAGGCGTGACCAAGGCAACAACACAATATACAATCAACAGCATAATGGGAACTAAAAATAATTGCTTATTATGTCTGATACTCTGGATCAAATTCTATTTATCAAACGCACGCTCTGCTGTGACTCTGGTGTGTGTGATACTGTCGAGGAGCCCGCGTGTGCTTTATGATTACTGAACAAACAGCAGCGTCCACGGGGAGGGAAACAGAACAGCCTCGGAGAGCCAGTGACGGCGGCGCGTGGATGTTGCAGCGCTGGTAGACTGCTGAATATGCGATAAGCTCAACAGGAGGTTCGTGTCTGTCCTGTGCAAAAAAAACAAAACGAAACACACACACAGTCTTCTTCCCCTTCAACCTTCTGCCAAGTCTGAAAGCCATTATGCCGGCTTCTAAACATTCAAAAGAGGAATTAATGTGTGAGGAATTTAACACCAGCGGCCAAATTGGTTTCACATCCGACCTAATATGAAAGAGGCACAATTAAAATGTCAGGGCTGGACGGCTCCCAGTGTGGCACCAGCTACGCTTTTGTTTCCTGGATAATAAAGGACTCAATGATTGTTGTGGAGCGGCCTGGCCAGCCGTGTAGTCACTATTACAGGCCACAGGCTGGACACTGTGGGCTTAGCGCAAAGCCTCTGAATGCAAAGCAGCTTAGGAGTGACAGAGGAAATGGGATATCAATAGCAGCCAATAGATTTGGCCGCCGTACAGAAGCCCGATGTTCCATCCCCACTTCAGTGCTGACTGGAGCCCAAACTGTGCCGGGGCACCTCCGCCTGCGGCCAAGCAGCGCCTGCAGGAAGCGCTCTGCTCGCCCCAAAAGGTCAACGCAGCCAAGTTTAGTTCCCTGAACTTGAGGAGGCGACACTTTATTTTGTGTTGAGCTGCGACTCCTGCACATCTGGTGCGCCGCGCAGGTCAAGAACAAGCTGAGAACCTGACGGATGACGAAACCGTGACGAAACACAGCTGCAGTGTGGAACGCACTTCAGCATTACACGCCGAGTGTTTTCTCTAGAAACACCGGCGAGGGGACGGACGCAGGTGCAGCCGCTTTGTTTAGCGGCGTCACGGACCTCAGAGAGAAGCAGCGGCGCGGGGTTGGTGAGAGGAGCCTTTCATAGCAGACATCTTTCGCTGGCTCCCGCCGCTCTGAATGCTAAGCTCCCGCATAAATCGGAAATGACAGCTTGATTCATGCAGGTAATACATTTCCCAGTCTGACTGGGCGGCATCACTGCATTCTGCAGTGTCCAGGCTCAGTGCTGCAGCGCTGCTCAGGACGGACTCGGTGATAACATCCGCAGCGCGCGGTTCTGCTCCCAACCAGCTCCTTGGCTCCTCAGATAGTAAAAATGAACTCATCACAGCAACCAGGCGTCTTTCCAAACGCCCCGAAGCCATCTGTGCTCAACAATTACCGAGCAACGTCAAACGTAACCTTCATCACAACGACAAGATGAACTTATCAACTTAAGTTAAACCTGTTTTTATCACGTGATGTTCAGGAACTATCTCACCGAACTGAGCCGTCATTAAATGACTCCTCTGTTGCTATGTGTTGCTGATTGTCCCGACGCTGGCTTGAATTCGTGAAGCGCTTTGAAACAACAATAACACGATCGCATACAGTTCAGCGTCTCTTTTACTTTAAACGCGGCCATGCGCACGTGAAGGAAAATCTCTGTCAGATCTTTAAGCTGCAACTTTTCTTTTTCTTCTGAAGATTTGAGACTCCTAATAACCCTGAAGGAGACTGAAAAACAGAAGGAAATCAATACAGCATCAGCCTGCAGCAAACCAGCAGACAGAATGTGCCCGCCACCCCCCACACACCTCCTTTCACTCAAACGTTGACCTTAAACCTGTGAAAGTGTCTACAAGCATCTTCAGCACTAAAAGCAGCGAGAGCAGCAGCACGGCTGGGATGAGCTTGTATATTCTCCGCTATCGATCCGGCAGGAAGGTCTCTGAGGGTGTAATTTCATTTTCCTTTCATTACGTCAGTCGTGAAGCGCTGGATCAGACCTCCGTCGCGCTACGCGGGGATGATATCCTGGCTTCCATCAGCGCACCAGTGACAGCGAGCAACACAGCTAGATGTTCAAATCTCCCATCATGCCCCTCTTCTTCACCGTGAGCAGCACCTGTCGGCGTCCAAGCTTCCTGACGCCTGGTAACGGCCTGTGATTTAGACAGTGGTCACGGATGAGTTCTTCCAGTAGTAGCATCAACACAATCCTACTTCTCCTCCTCAAAAGAAGTTCCAGCACTGGAAATGCTGGAATACACACATCGTGTACATAAAGCCGGTGAAATACTATGAGCTACACTCTCTGCTGAACATTCGCAGCGTCCCCCGACGCCTCTGTTTGCAGCAGATGACAGATAGCAGCGTGTAACGTTAAAAGACCATATGCTCAGCAGAGCGACGGCTACACTATGGGCATCAATTTATATCAGCGCACATCTGCTCACAGACACGCGCCAGCCAGATCCAAACACAGTTTCCAGTGCAAAACCGCCCGAGCTGAGCTCTCATACAAGACAGCTAATTAACTCCTGGACGTCTGAGGCGCCACACATGTTCACACACACACACACACACACACACACACATTATTCACACACATTATTCACATTATCTAATTAATACTGGGACAATCACAACAACAGACAGAGGCTCAGTGCTGCTCCTCGGCTTCAGCCAGGTGCAGAGCTCCAGCCTCCGCCGGAGGCTGAGGAGTTATCTGGAACAGCATCTCGGTGGTGGCATGCAGCTACAGCGCGGAGCAGGCTGAACACATCCCATTATATCGCGGGGCAACTGCACCTGTCTAGATAACGCGCGGCTCCAGGCGAGAGTGTTGGTGGGATGAGGATGCACACAAAGCGGAGGCAGGGATGACGCAGACAGACACACTCACAGGGTTTTTATCTGCTCAGGTGCAGATGTCCTCTACTGTCTTCATTTCGCAGGCCTACGTGCACACACACCTGCTTGGTGTGCTCACAGTGACTTGACAGAGCTCATGTTAGTTGCTCTGTTGAACCGCAGAGCCGAGCGGACACAGGATGAAGGCCGCCGCGGTAATTACCTCGTCTCTTAGTGTGTTCTCCACCGTACAGACACTCAAGACAGACGGACGCGCAACATTTCACACACTCGTGCACCCACATGCCCTCTGCCACTGCTGATGGCAGCACTGGCAGAGGGCATGCAGCTTCAGCACTCCTTCTGGTGAGTAACACTCTTCTGCCTCTACTGGAAAACACACACACACACACACACACACACACCTACTCCAATACAATGAATGAAATATACAGATGGGATTTTATTGCATTTCATCAAGTCGCTTCGAGCGAGACATCATTCAGACTGGAAAAGAATCTGTGTAATGAGCCTTTACTGTCCATTAAGACCAGAGGTTTCCATCACAGACCAATTAACGTAAAGCTAAAAATGAAAAGTTTTATTTCCCCCTGTACAGTTCATTTTGGTTTGGGCTAGCATCTGTAATCAGTGACGAAGTGTCTGCAGCCTACTCGCCAATAAACTACTTCTTTAGTGGTATTAATTTAACGGTTACAGCCCGAGGGGGGGGGGACGAAATAAACCCAGATGACAGATGACGTAATGAGAGCACACGGATGACTTGATTCGTACTCGCAGAGTTTGATCTTATCTCTCATTATCTGACCGTGCAGTGAATGTGATCTGTGTTTCATTCCGTGTTACTAGACTCCAGCTATCGGGATTTTATGCCTGCATGCACGTCTCCCGCTCCTCTTCACTAGAACATAATCATGCTCAGGTCCTGAAGGCTTTATTCAAACTGGTTCAGTGTGACTGACGCCTGTAAATATTTTGACATAAGTTGTGTACTTAAGGTACAAGGACAGACGTTCTTTCTGTTTTCTGCCACTTCCATTTAGCTCATCTTAGCCTCCCCGTTTGAAATGCACGACAGGCGCTTTCCTTGGAAACCCGCTTCAATTAATGTAAATCCAGCTGGTACAAGTATTTAAATAGTGCATTTGCATAAATGTGAGATGAGATTAATATTATCTATATAAAGATGAAAGAAATCAATTATACATGCAGACAAATGGTGGCCAGAGGCCGTCAGGGGAGGGGGATAAATATTAATGGACACGCGCCCCTGTCTCACAATGCGCACATGCACAACGTGCAGAGTTCACCTGCGGAAATCACAGCAGGCGCTTCAGCTGCTCTCGTGTGCATGTGGATGGCGTGATAACCCACAGCTGCCTCGGGTCCTCGGAGGTCCGGCTGCTATCTCCAGCCGGCATGAGGTCCGGTCAGAGGCCACGCTGCTCCATGAGCCCCCAGTAAATAAATGATTCCACGTGTCAGACCCACTGAGCCTCAGACTCACAGAGGTGAGACACGGGGGAGAGCATGTCTTTGAGTCAAATTCTCCGCTCCTGTGCTATATATATATATATATATATATATATATATATATATACACTTTTAGTGGAGCTACTTTTAGTGGAGCATGCACATCGTTCTTTCATTGTTCTGTCAGCTGGTCAGACATACTTTGACTTCACAAAGGTACACACACACGCACACGCACAGAGAGAGGGCTCTACAAAATATGACCTTTTGACCCCTGGCAGACATCAGTGTGTGCTGGATTCAAAGAAGCGATTTTAACCTTAAACTGTGCTTTTGTTCGTGTCTGACCAGCTGCTGGGAAACACAGTGAGGTCAGACGGATTGTGTAGAATCTGTCGTGTGTAAGAACCAAGCTGAGGAGGGAGGAGAGGGAAACGTACGTGCATGTTTTACATTATGTATGATAATGCATGCATGCAAACTCACGCACACTCATATCAAATCTGGATCTGAATGGTGCGTCCGGTGACAGCATCGCCATGGTGACAGCATCGCAGAAAGTGCGAGAGAAGTTTAACTTCCATTATGTCCTCGTGTATGCTGCAGATTCCTCATGGCCTGATGAATGTTTAAGCTGGTGTTGATACTGGCTCTCTGAACCTCCAGCTGAGCGTGCGACTCCCCAAACGCCACTTCAGTGAGAGCTTTTCAACTCCAGGCTGGGCTCTGACAGAGGAGCCGTTCTCCCAAAGTGGGAGGGAAAGACATGAGAGAGGAAGGGAGGGAGGAGAGTGAAGAGGCAATCCAGAAGAGCGAGAACGAGGAAAATGGACGACGGAACGAGCCTAAAGCTTATAACTATATTTTCTGCTCTCCCACAGCACAATATGACCATAACTTATCTGCAGTGGGTTTAATAGGGCTGTTGATCCATACCAGTGACTCAACGATCAATTTGCCAAGTGCTGAGGTTTCAGGTTTCAGCCCTCGTAAATAAAACGCCCGTTAGATGACTTAATGCACCTTTTTAAAGCATTTCTCCAATTAGGATTAAAGCGCTGTGCAGCGGAGAGGTTTGAAGGGAAGCGCTGGGAGCGTCGGTTAGCGGTTAAAGTTAGGTAGCAGCACGTAGTGAGGCGATTCCTGCATTTTGCTGGACCTCAGATTTGAAAGTTAGGCCCCAGTGTGTGTGAGTGTGTGTGTGCTGTACTCGTGTCAGTGATGACAGGAAGTGACAGGAAGTGATCCAGCAGCAGCCTCACTGCTTGTGACGGCTGTCAGACGGGAGATCCATCTGTGCGATTAGCTGCTGGACTGTCTGCCTTATCTCTGGGACAGATCGATCTGTTCCGTGTGTGTGTGTGTGTGTGTGTGTGTGTGTGTGTGTGTGTGTGTGTGTGTGTGTGTGTGTGTGTGTGTGTGTGT
>JAUMTR010000012.1:8070218-8086751 GCA_032270685.1 Microctenopoma stevenorrisi
ACGCTGCACGGGCTGCAAGTTGCGCATTTGTTGTTCCACTGCGTGTGTGTCTGCGCGTGTTGTGTGTGTGTGTGTGTGTGTGTGTGCGCGCTGCCATCAGCTCTTCACTTTGAGCAGCACCAGATGGAACCTTGCGAAATATCCGGGGATAAAATTAAGAACAGCAGCTGTCATATCGGTGAGCGAAGTGAGCAGGAGGAGGGGGGGGGGTCTGGGGGGTTGAGTCCTGTGATTCGCACGGCTGCACCTCGCCCAGGTAACGCCGCTTTGACAGGCAGCGAACGGCTTATTAGGAGGTTTCATGGGAATTGTGACGTGATCATCCCGAACCCGTCACCCAGACACTTCCCTCTCCAGGTGGTCGACGCGTTGCCACGACGAAAACTCAACATACGTTTGGAAGGCCGGTGGCGGCGGCGCCTTCGAGTAGCACACGCGCAAACTATCATCAAATGTTAAAGGTGGAGTGTCAGTTTCTGTTGCGTGATTGTGTCTTTATTAATATTACAGGGAACGCCGCAGTTTCATCGTCATCACAATCATGCAGCTCTACACATGAAGCCCGAATGGTTCCGTTTAACTGGAAGATGCACACGAACCAACCTCGACAAAACGTCAGCACATGGCTCAGTAATGAGATTCCACAGACGCTTCTTTGCTGCGGGGCGTTTGTTGGATTGAAGTCATGATGTTTTCCTGCTGCGCTGCTTCTGACTGCGAGTTAATGTTTCATTCAGTTTTTTGAGGAATGAAACAAGTTCACAGAGCCACAGAGATTTGGTAGAATTCAATTTCACCTTTTATAGATTTGATTTGAAAATTTTAAATTTTGTTGCATGACAACCAGCAACATCTACTGTGCAGGGCTCCATCAACCCCTCCCACCCCGGACACAACCTCTTCCAGCTTCTCCCCTCTGGCAAACGCTGCAGAGCTACGTTTGATAGAACCATCAGAGAACAAGAACAGTTCCTTCCCTCAGGTAACATCACTAATGAACAACTGACTGCTGCTGCTATACGGACACAGACTGCACTCACACTGTCTGTCTTTCTGTCTTATAATTTGTCTTGAATGTATTGTTTTTCATGTATTTCTTCTGTCTGTACTGCTTCAACATGAGGGTTAAACAGTGGGACTGACATGCACAGAGTCCTGGCTCTCAACCCCGTTCAACACCTCTGGGATGGTAGCTGGAACACGGACCGGGAGCCAAACCCGGGAGCAAACCCCTGCAGCAGGTTCGGCGTCCTGTAAGAACTCCTGAAACCAGGAGAGTGGAAGCAGATCCACATGTCGCGTCAGTTATGATAATGACACAGTCGCTCAAACAGCCAGATGTTGTGTGAGAAGCATCGTTGTGTTCATCATTCACTCTGCCCTGCATCTACACGATCACACAGGATTATTCCCTACAGATCAACGCGGTTCGAAGAAGCACAGAGGAACCAACAGCAGTTTGTCGCGGTCTCGTTCGCGCACGGTTGTACGGGGCCTAATCTGTCAGAGTGCTGACGTGGGACGAACAACAGGTGCTGATTCACCGCGTGATGCACGGCAGCAGCTGAACCTCACAGCGCAGACATAGCTGCTGTATGCGAGCACTTCCCTTCGTCATCCAGAACTCTAATTGTCAATGTGCTGTTCAAAAAGCCTCTTTCATGCAGCACTCATTCTGAGTGCTCTGGGATTCTCGTCCTTGTTTGTATTTAATGTGGACTCGAACCAGAAAAAGTAGCTTCGTTCAGCAGAGTGTGGCTTTTGTTTATCTCCGGTTTTTTAGTCACTCTGCAAAATTATCTCAAAGTAGAGTTCAGTCCTGGCTGCGCTCTGCTCTACAGAAAGGACACAAGGGAAGGACGGCGGGACTCTTCATGCGTCATCACTCTCAGCGGTGCGTCGAGCTGCCGACAAGACAGCGTACGGTTTTCATGAATAAAGTTATTATTGTTTTAAAACAAACAGAAAGCACGCTGCCGTCATTTGGACATTTAATTTCATTTTTCCACCAGCTTTGCTAATTTGGAGATAGCTGGCGTTTGTGTTGACACAGGAACGTCAAATCTATTTCTCTATTTGTATCATTAGTATTTTTTTGCATACATACATTTCTAAACCCGCCTCAGTCTGTCGCTGCGTTATAATTTATGAACCAGAAAATATACCGTTATCCTCTGAAAACCCCCCTGGGTGGCTCTCCGTCACCTTTATTATCCCACCTAATGTATTCTCTCAGGAGCCACCACAGATTCCTCATTTTGATGAGATGACAGTTCGAGCTTTTATTTTTAGTTCACGACGCCGCTTGCATCTCGGCAGACCAAACCTGACGCTAATCTCTGTGGCGTCGCGGAAGACGGATGAGTTAATTCGGGAAACGAGAGATTTAATGGCGACACGTGCTCGTAGCAAATAACACGACCACAGTTGTCAATATGCAAAACAACTCCCATATCTATGTTCTGTAATAAGCTGCAGAGCACAGGGGGATTGTACGGGTGATGAATGGGGAGAGAAGAGCAGTTGTGAAAAGGAATATCAGCAAAACGGATTGTTTAGAGTGTGTGTGTGTGTGTGTGTGTGTGGTTTTGCATGCAGGGCTGGGCGGCGGTTGAGGGGACTGATTAGCAGCAAGCTACTGATTTCACACATCCATCTCTATTCATTTATGCATGGACCACGGAGGATGAGTGTTTCTCTTCAGAGTTTCTGCTGCTGCTCTCTCTCTCTCGCTCGCTCGCTCGCTCGCTCGCGTTTCCCCACTCTTTACTCCCCGTGCTGTTACAGTTCAATATTGGGAGAAATCACATCTCAAGATTCTCCTTCTGTCGTTCTTCAGCGCAGAATGTCACATAAAACAGAGTCTGAGGACTGGGGCCTTCAGCTGTCTCTAACCACCGAGTGTGAGGCGGTCAGAGCTGACCCGGATCACACATCCGCTCTCCGGCTGAAACTCTCCCCAACAACGCAGCCGACCTCTGAGGCAGAGCAGCTGACGACGCGCTGCGCCGATAATAACTCGAGCGTCACCGCTTTGCTTCAGGTCGTTTCTAGTGAACTTTAATAAAACAGATTTGATATAAAAACCCAAAGGCAACAACGAATCCCGATCAGTGTTTGCATAATATCCATCCCGCTGCAGACGCTGGTTATCTGATGCTAATTCTGCCAAGTCATCGCGAAAGTGTCTGCGTTGAAACAACACGCACAGTGACACTGAAACAGAACGGTGGAGCAGGTGACGCAGACCCTAAAGAGAACATGTCTTCAGGTGGGGCTGGAGTGATGGAGTGACGCCGCAGCTCCACCTTAAACTACTGTTTAATTACAGGAGATAAACAAACTCCTCACTGATCTGCATGGAGGAGTAAGCTGGTCGCCAGTAGCAACCAGAGGACACGTCAACCCAACTGGTCCAGGAAATACTACACCGGCCTGGTTGAGCACACATTCTCTGTCGCCGTGCATCTTTATAATAATAATAATAATGAATACTTTATTTATCTCTCATTTTCTCCTTTCTGCTCCACTCAGATCATTCCTGCAGGAGGCGGCTTGATCCCGGTGATATTACGCCGTTAATTGAACCTTAAAAACCACCAGAGCTGACCATTAATCACCGAGGTCGTCCTCAGCAGAAACAACTCCTACAACACACTTTTCCACCGGCTCCGTCTGCTTCACACGAGCTCTGACTCACACGTGTCAGCGTTTCCGCACAGAGACGATGTCTGACCTCCTCCTCGCCTGAGGAAAAGCCAGAACCCACCCTCCCAGGATGCAAACTGGTTCCCTGGACATCCAAGTCTCCAGTGAGACTCCAGTGGACAGGCTGCATCAGTAACAGATGTGGACACGTTGGCCGTACGTCCACGCTGTAACTGGGAGCCTCCGTCTTTGCTGCTGCTACTGCTTTGTTCATGCGGGAAACGTGACGCTCAGAACAGAATGTGGGATGATCAACTGCTGGCTCCTCGCACAGCCAGAGGTAGGTATGAGAAAAAAGAACGACAACATTAACGGCTCCTGGCTTTGTGTTCGTAACTGAATGCTGGCATCAAACTCTGCATTCGAATGGAGCAACAAACAGCACACGGGCCATTAAGGAGGGGGCTGCAGCACCGCCCCCCCCTGGCACGCCACCATCTTTTGATTTATGATTGGGCTAAACTCCTCACTGTACGGAGCAGCAGCCGCGCTGATGTCTCCCTGGAGACGCGTTGCGATGTAATGAACTGCCATTGTTTTCTTGCAGAACTGTACAAATTGCCTCATCAAAGCCACAACATGGGTCCTCCACCTCTAGCCATTAATCAGGGGGCGAGTCGCAGGGGCCGTGGAATGCTTCTGCGTCGCTCTGAGCTGAGAGGAGCATCAGGCTGACAAGTGTTGCTGTTTCCACGTTTTATTTGAAACCAAAGAAAAAAGACTAATTAGCAGAGACGTGACTCAGTTAAACAGACTCAGGTTTTAAGTGGCGGCGGCCTTTGAGTCACACAGACGTGAGACGCGCCGCTGTCCTAAATGACACTCTGCTCACCGGCGCCTTCAGCCTAAATATGGAGCAGATCCAGAAATGAGCGGCGCCGCTCGGGGAATAAATTAGAGGTGCTGCGGGCTGAATTCTAACGACCGCGTTAACCTTTGCTAACAAAGTTCCATTGACATTCACTTTTCAGAGAGGAGCGAGGGTTTCCTGTAATTTCCACTTAAGCCCCACTGTTCTTTTAATAATTCCCCACCCTCGTGTGCACAGTTTTTCATTTCTAATTGGGATGAGAGTGGCGAGGACGAGACGCTTGAATTTCATTAAATTACAGAAGATGGATTCGTGCAGTCGGACTGTCCTACTTCTGTGCAGACGTGTACGGGACGCTACTGGAGTCACACAGTGCAGCACAGGCAGAATAAAATACATACTCACATTTGTTTTAATCAATAATTCCCGAGCTTGTGTTTCCACGGCAGCAGAGAAGGTTTGCGTGTGAGTTATGCAAAGAGCTTGTGACACAACGGGCCTCGAGCTCCGCTGCTCTTACACAACAGAGACAAACAAACAAGCTGCTGTTCTCCCGGGAGCCTCCGCCTGTGCGGCCAGTTAACCTGGAAGCACAAAGAAACTTTCTGTCAGCACACACACACGGGTTTTCCTCGTTGCGCGATGCTGCAGGAGGTTCAGCGCCCCCGACACCTGTCGCTCCATCCTGGTAGGAGAACCAGTGACAGGAAAACGCATCGAGATCGTTTGCATCCACTTAACTTCCTGAAACCGTTCCACTTTCTGCAGATCTCGGCAGAACAAAGACTTAGTTTCAATTACTTTGAGGAGAGCACAGTTTGAGGAGAGAGTCAGACTTTGTTTTCTAACTGGCTTCATCCCTTCCCCAGAAGCCTCAGCCTCCTGATGCAGCCTCATCCCTCTCACTTCCCACATAAAAGAGCCATTTCCCTCCAGTTCACTAAATATAAACATTAATGCCACGCGGCGCGCTGCAAGGACGTTTTATTTTAATCCGACTTAGATTGCCGTCTCTTTCTCATAATTACGGCGTCACACTCGCTGCCCACGGAGCGCGGCTCGTCTTCCACTGGGGCTGTCGTCTGTTGGCTCCTATCAGCCGACAGCGGCGGGAAATCGGCCAGCGAGAGGCAGGAGAGTGGCGTTGGCGCGCCAGCATTGCACACCTCACTGCACACAGAAATGAAAATGGGGAGGACACTGCAACAGATGGCGACCCCACAGAACGCGATGAAGGGTGGGCGTCGAAAGCCACGTTTGCATTTACCGAGCCTGATGTTTCCTGCAACGCGGCAGCCGAGCTGTCAAACAGTCTTTGTTTCCTCCAGAAAAAGAGTGGCGTCAGAATTAACCTCGGATGAAGTCCTCGAAGCAAGTGACTGTGACACACGCAGCGGCAGCGGCAGCAGCAGCGCGGGGAAGAGCGGCGGCTGCTGGCTGAGAGTTACAGAGTAAAGAGTATTAGAAAAGGCATACACTGGAGATTATGCCACTAATCTGTCGCCACAAACACAGTGTCATTGATTATTAGAGGCCCAGTCTATAATCCAGCGAGCGCACAGAGGGGAGGTCTCGGCTTCTGTTCGGCAGGACGACGGGCTCGTCACGCGCTCACCGCGTTGACTCTGATGCAAACGTGCATGTTGATAAAACGTGGCTCAGTCGTTTGTGGTAATAAACAACATCCGATGCTTGAATAAAGGTGAAACCCGCAGCGTCAGTGACGTTTGAAAATGTGCTTTGGGGCTCACGGACATTAAGTCGTGAGAAATGTTGGGCTGAACTTCAGCTTTCGTAATCTATACTGATTAAAATGAACAATAACACCTGCATGTGGTCAATACGACCGTGCCAAATGAAAGTGTCCCCGTGACATAAAGGTTCAATTTGGTTTGGCCCATGAAAGATAAAGCCTAAGATGAGAAACGAAAGGCCAGGACGTTTCTCCCTGCAGCACAACTCTTCCTAGACGGATCCTCCTTATTAGGAAGGTTGGAAGGAAACGCCTGTCGCAATTAATATCACAGCCGCTCTCGGCAGCCTATTTTATTATGACACAGGCCTATCATTTGCTGGAACACGAGGCACCTGCGGGTGCCAGATTCTGAAGCCTGGCATCCGTCTGCGCTCTCCAGACACCTGTGACGCTGGCGCCTCTGCACAGTCCGATCCGTCCTCCTTCATTCCTCTCCATTAATCTCCCAGCCTGGTGATTCAGTTTTCATTTGTTCCCTCGCTCGCAGGCTGCCGATTGCGTGGCGATCTCCGCCGCGGCTCGTGCCAGATGACTGCTCGGCGCTCTGCACACTTCCTCTCAGACAGGAAGCCGGGGGGACAGATTAGACTAACCGCAATTACACAGGAACGGCGGAGGGGAGGATTCTCTTCCGCTCGCCCCGGACCTCGGCTAACCCCGGCTAGTATCCGCGCACCTGGTGTGTCCCTCCTCGTCTTCGCTCAATTAGTGAAGCTCCTTCATTGCACCTGTGTCTCCCGAGGATGGCACAGATCCAGCAGCAATCCTTTCATCGTCTTCCCCCTCTCAGATGTTTAGTCAGCAGACGGTTACAGGAATCAAAAATAGATTGAATGATATTTGTAGCACACGACGAGAGCCTGACACTGACGAGGAGGAGAAACCTACTTTAATCGCGCGTGACCGCCAATCTTATTTTTAAGTTTGCAGCCTAAAAATAATCCTCGTTGACCCATCGCTGGATAAAAAGGAGCCTTCGGTGCATTACAGATAATTCCACATCGGCGGCTGAGAGTAGACAAAAGACTGTGATTCATACATTTCAACACCACCACACTGGCCTATCGCGTTCTGGCCTTAGGGAACTGACTCTTAGTCGCGAGTCACAAGCCCTCGTAAAACTGAAGAAAACAAACTACAGATAACGCCAGTGTGTAAATTTACCACACACACACACACACACCCCGCAGCGGAGAGCCAGAGGGGATTTATGGACGAGGGAGATGACGTGCAGTGGAGCTTCAGGGTGTTTAAGTCCTTTTGTGGCTCCGTCAGAAGAAAGCACACAGTTTGTTTAGTGCCGAGTTTGTGTTTGTGCAGCCTTTTGTTGGAGGTTCAATATCAGTAGGAGGTATATGAAAAAGCCACTGATAGACAATACGAGCTCTGTTATACAACACCTGCTTATTAAAATGCCCTTGGCTTTTTTTTATCCCTGGTCAATAAATTGTATGTGTATGACACATCACTACACTGGCATATTGTCTTTATCGTTCACACTCCACACAGTAAACACGAGCAGAAATGTGTAGAGACGCTGTTATTTACAACATATAGTGTAAAACAGGAGGTCAACATGATCCTCACTTGTTAAGAATAACGCACGATTCATTGTTCAGTTTAAATTGTACTTCACAGTATATCAGCCGGCTTCCTCCTTCAGCTATACTTCTTAAAACGAGACTGAAGACATGTCTGCAGGTTTTCCACCATACTCTGTACCCAGGGGCTATAATAATGAGCAAAAAAAAAACAACAGTAAAGTGTTGCATGGCTTCATAAAACCACAGGTGCCTGTTATCCACTGAGTAGGAAAAGGACCCAATGAACATAAAAAACTAAAATATGGAGCACAAAAGAATGTAAAAGCAATAAAACAAGTTCATAAAAGGAAGGTGCGGTAGAATGGAGATCAAGATGGAGTGTTTGTGAATTTATTCGGAGCAGACGAAAAGCTGCCAGTTGCACAAACTTTCAGAGCACAGAGCAGAAAGGCAGGAGCGTGGTCCAGTCTGAGGTTAAGGTCTCTGGTTTCACGGTGACTCAGAGCAACGTACAGCTGTGCATCGTCAGCATAGCGGCAGAATCCTGAGTTAACACGAGGAGATAACATGGTCCTCGTATCGAGCCCTGAGGTACACCAAGAGAATAAAAGAGATCATGGCTACAACACAGACGAAACAATAAGTCATGCTCCCATGTTTTTTAGTGTCGTAATGAAGAGGAAACAGCCCAGTTGACTGCACAAAACGCCAGCGATCACGGCAACCGACAGGATTAACTGAAACCTGCTATACGGCACCAACAGGTTAGCCTCATCTACAGATTCAGGCCTCTGAGAGGCTGCTCGCTGTTAGCAAACACTGTCTGGCCTGTTATTATAGAGTCCTGGCTGTTCTCATCAGCATTCACTCCGGGGAGCACCTGCTGCTGAGGTGGATGCTCCACGAGTTATTGGATTGCTAATCTCTTCCTGGGAGGCCTTTTCAGCCAGTCTGACAGATGAGGGTGGAAAAGGCAATAAGCCATCTAAGGGGAGCAGCTGATGATAAACTTGAGTGAGAAGGCAGCAACAAGGAGGGTGGGTGTGTGGGGGGGGGCTGGCAGGAGGAGGAGGAGGGATGAGAACCCTATGTCCATGTACACTGCTGAGCTGGGGAAGGACGGCTGTCTGGCTTGCTAGGACAAGCCTGCCTCCTGATTTCCTCCACAGGCACAGAGTTATTGCTTTTATTTGAAGACCGCTCCGGCTTTCTCCTTCAATAGATCATAGCACTCGATAGAGGTGGTGGTGGTGGGGTGAATCCGGACCAGCCATCCGCACCGCATGCCTCCTATAGCCGGAGCTGATCCCCACCATCGCTGATTGCTCGCTTAATGGTGATGAATTCACAGGAAATGGAAGGCCTACTGCCAAACATGCAGTGATGGACGGGAGCAATAACTCTACATCACAGGACCGTTCTACAGCGGGCAGGCAGAGTGCACCGTCATCACGGTAACACTAAAATAAGTCATAAACAGCCGCAGAAGGAGCACAGGCCCCGGGTTTGATGCAATACAGTGGTGAATACTTGGAGCTGTTTTTTATTCACCTCATCTTCCTGGTGTCAGTACTTAAGGTAAATGTTGTGTTGTTCATCTGTTAATGCTCCTTTTCACTTCAAGGGAAAGAAAACGAATCCATCTAAACCTGAACAGACACAAAATATATTTAGCAAAACTACTACTACCAATAAAAAAATAATTTAAATTCATTCAATTAAATGTATTACTAAATATTCAAATGTGATTTGCCCTACTCGTCAGTCGGGTCTGTCACCATGCGTTAGGGGTTAGGGGTTAGACCTAAACTGTGCAAACTAAGCCGTAGTGCAAACCAGGGGTTAGTTTGCACTGAAACATCTCAGATATAACTTAGCATTACATTTTGTAGAGGAATATTCTCCAATCCTATTTAGTCTAGAAAATAGCAGCCTTAGACGTTTCATGCTATTCATCGCGTACAAGGGTGCAGCTAAGAAAAAGGCTAATAACTCAGCTAACAAGGTGTGGTTTAAACCGTGTTCTTCTTAATCACGGATCACAACTCTTCTTAAGTTACAGTTTACCCGTCGAACGTGAAACTTCGGTGTGAGTTCATGCGCGGGGACAGCTGTGCCCTTCAGCCTGAGCCTACAGGACCGCTGTGGCATCTTCAGGCGTCACAGCGCATCAGACACATCTCGGAGACTGTGGGGAGTCAGAGCTGCAGCCCTGCAAAACTTCAGAGCAGGACGATCAGCATCCGGTTCATTACACATGGACTGTTTGTGTCAACGCGACCAACAGATGATGCCGTCTCTCTCTCTCTAACGTAGCGGGCAAGAGCGCGTCCTCCGTTAAGGGACTCTTCCGTTTGCTCTCTGCAACATTAGAAAGCAGCGATGATACAGAGCTGGGATGCATCAGTGGCGTCAGCATCAGCGTCGGCTGATTCACACGGCTGCAACACATTTCCCCTGAAGCGGATTCTCATCAGAAAGGTCACCAGGTGTTTGTGATCGAGCCAACGCTGCTGTTCCCTCCGGCAGGATGGATGACGACGGCGGTGAGGGAATGAAAAATGATCTGCATGTCGAGATTACCTGCTGAGCGAGCGAGTGGGGGAATATCACTAGATCTGCTCTGCACATGGAGAGAATACGAGTTTAAGCATTAAAACTCGTTTTAGGTGACAGCCTTAGTGTGAAGGGAACTACTACAGCTCTCGGAGTCCAAAGCTCCACATGCAAACTGCGTAAACGTGCGTCTGTAATGTGGATACGCAGAAATATGAGCAGAAGTCAACAGTGTCTGGAGCTGATTAAATATGAAAAATCATCGAGGGAATGTAATCATCCGCGTCATGAAAAATGCATGCAGTTTACATTTTAGGGCAGACACAGCGTGCGTCTCAGCAGAACGCGCATCAGCTCGGCCCGGTCACAGCATTTCAGTCTGCAAACCTAGCTAGATGATTCAGACCTTCCTGAAGTAATGAGAGTAAATAAAGGGGATACTCAGAGATGTAGCTGCAGCCAGAACTCACCAATCAAACTTATAGGGCCCCTCAAAACAGAGCTAGTCGATCCAGCAGGAGGTTGGAGAGAACATCCATAGCTCCGTGTTTAATCGTCATCAAACAGCCAGCACAGCCAGGTGGAGCCTGCCCCACCTCACATGTTGGCTGCAAACACACAAACATGAGCCTGGACTAAAACTATTTCTTCAACAAAGACATGAATCTACAGAAACTGGACAGAAACACGAAGAAGCACCAGGCTCAGAGAGAAAGCAAATCACCCCAAAGAGTGGAGTGTGCTGCTCACCTGAGGAACAGAAATAACAAATTAGCCCCCTGAACGCATGAGAATAAACATGCTCCAAGAAATGATTATACCAAGCAAACCTCGCACGTGCTCGGCCTCCGTCTGCGTCTGGCTGCAGGCTCCAGGGGAGGGATTTTTTTTTTACCTCTGTGCCACTATGAGAGCAAATCAAACAAATAAACTACGTCTGGTGCAATAAATAAAAACGTGTGCATCCGTGGTCAGACGTGCTTCCAGTATTGTTTTTCATTTGTCAGTCCTCCCACCACATGGGGCTTTTTGCTCTACGTGATTATTTTCTCCATTTATTGATTAATGAATTGGTCTAAAAATGTCAGTATGATGAAAAGCGGCTGCTGCAATTTATCCAGCGCCCGGAGGGATGTCTGGAAATGGCTTGTTTTGAATGACCAACAGTTGAAAACCTAAATATGTTTAATTGAGTGTCAGAGGAAGAAGGAGAAACGTTTGAAAAGCAGGACGTGGCTAATGCTTGGAAAGCTTGGTTCAACTGGTTTAGTGCTAGTATCTACCAATCTTAGGGAAAACAGCTTGGTGTGGGCAGTTAACGAGACCAACTGGGATCGGACGGGGATCAAATTGTCCCACGTTGAACCTGCCTGCCCTCTACGTCAGTTCGGTCGACAGCGCTCCGAGAAGCAAATGTCAGATTTACATAAAGAGCTCAGAGGATAAAGACGCTTAAACACGCATCGAGTGTATCAAACATCTAAAATAATTAGTGCTGTATCTGCTTAGACTGAGATTAACGATGCTGCGTGTGATGTTTGTGCATCCTCCTATAATTAGACCTAGGAGTCAAACGCTCGACTGTTCGGATGGGTTGGTCTCTGAACTCAACTGTGGAGACATTTTACACCAAAAGCTGCATAACATGTTTTTCAAACTAAAATGACATGTTAATGGGTGAACTACACTCTCTGTCAGCACCACTCAGTCTACCTTTACATGTCACACTGCACATAAACACAAGTATGGAGAAGAAACCACGCGCCGCCATAACAGAAAACCACACTTTTTGTCCCAGTAGATAAAAGCAGCCTCCTCATTGGAGCGCCGTTTTTCTAAAGGGACTGGTTTCAAAGCGCACACGCCGCGGGGTTCCCAAAAAATCTCAGCGTGACGGGTGACATAAAGTTCCAAGTCAAAACCTCAAAATTAGAGTGACAAGGTATCCAGAAGGCAGCTGTAGAAGCGGTGCTGTTGGAGGCCAAACCGCCTGTGGAGCTCCACCACAGACGGACATACGGCGCCCTCACTCCTCTCTCTGCACTCCAGTGAAAATCTAAATGCCTATTTGACCAAGAGGGGAACTGGGAGACGCGAACAGTAGCAGCGGCCGGCTTGGCAGACCAGCTAAGTCCCGTCATCAGAACCCAATTAAAAGGCACCCAGAGCAAGAAGCCTCAGCTCATCCTGTGCCAAGTGGTGGTGGCGGCGGCGGCGGGGGAGGCTCAGCGGGCTTTGTAGCAGAGCCTTCCCGTGTGGAAATGGAAGCCGACGTGCAACCACAGCTGGTATGAGCACGAGATGAGAGCAAGAAGCTAACGCAGCCCCGCTCTCCTCCCAACCAGCGGTCCGATCCGAGACGACAGCTTGTGCAGAACTAACGCATTTCAGTGAGACTTCCCCAACAAACTTTGATCATCAACCTGATCATCTGGTTAAACAAAAAGTGAACAATGGATGGCAGGGCTTCACATGGCTACGCTGCGGCAGCATGTTTCTGTGTCTAATCCACTGAATGCACCCAGCGTTTCGTGTTTTATTCATGTGCCATGTTGCCGGAAGGCCTGGCTGATCACAGTGTGGTGTCGGTGATTCGTACACAGAGCTGGGGCCGCGCGTGGCTAATCTCTGGCCAACGAGATTATCAAACCATCCAATAAACTTTGGATGGCGGTCACAGACATGATCACAACGCGCTAAGCTCAGCACACACAGCCACACATCGCCCGCGCTGCCTTCCAATCCCTTCCCAGAAGAGACGAGAGAGCAGAACTGAGAGGGGGGGGGGGCAGCGTGGAGGAACAGCAGAGGTCAGAGCACATCAATGTGAAAACCAGAGAATGCCCTCGGAGAAAGAAAGGAATCAGAGCCGTATCCTGCAGCCACAGCAGCTCAAAGCTCAGGACCTTATAAAAGATGACAGCCTTGTAAGTTACAGCCTCCTCATATCAGTAATTACAGTGCAGCCAGACAGTAATAAAATCTAATGCATTGTAAATTATGACTTGTTACACAGAAACCATTAATTCTGCACGAAAACAGGCGAGTGCGCTGCGCTCCCCTCCGCCGGTTTACTCCCCCATGTTGCGATTAAAGCGAACAACTCTGTGCTTAATTATTCAGAGAGTGAGGTCAAGTGAATAACAGTGACGCGAGGCTTTGCCCCCCCTGCCCCCATCAGGCGATGAACAGGTGACGTGTCGACACCAGCGGAGAGACGCCGGGCGATGTCTCCACGAGGGAGCATTTACAGCCAAGTGCTGCTTCCTGGGAGAGAAGTAAGCGAGTCCATTATTAAGAATCGCTTGGAACAATTAGAGAAATAAAGGATCTCATTTGCATTGCGCTCGCTACATGACTCGCAATCGTCCTCTGAAGATTAAACTGCAGGCCTGGGTTTGTGGACCGGACCGAACGCAACACGGGTAGAACCTGAAGGATTAGGAACGTGCTGAGTTGCTCATGAGCTGCCCGTCATCAAAGCTCAGCAACTACCTGCCTCTCACGCCATCTTTGGCTGGAGCCGAGGTTCGACTGCACGTTAGAAACTTCACATCAGGGACTGAAGACAACCCGACCGTGCAAACTACTGACTGACGCTGCAACCTGAGAGTGGATCAGGCTACAGACGGGAATGCAGCTCTAACGCCGGTCGCTGAGCGGCGTTAGCATATGTGGCTTCACAATACCCAACCATCTCAGGCTGAGTGAGTTATTTCCCACGCCGCCGCGTTGATCCTGAACTTGGCATCCATCACACGCCCCTCTACACACACACACACACACACACACACACACACACACACACACACACACACACAAACACACACACCGTTCTGTTATCGTTCGTTTTATCGGTTTACCCATGATTGCGGTCGTGCTCCTTACTCAGCAGAGGAGTCGGTATCTCTGCGCCCTGGCATGATGGATTCCTCCTCGTCGTGAGGAACAACAGAGCAGGTTTACCTCATGTGAAATGAGAACGAATCTAACGGTGACGACGGGGAAGGGGCCAATAAAAGGAAACAGCTAAAGGTCTTCACAAAGCAGTAGCTTCTAAGAGACTCTGACAAAACAGCAGTGACATTTGACAAGCCAAGCTGTACACTTGGAAGAAATATGTTCCCCGAGGGCACCGAAATGCCACCGCACGCAGCAGCAAACAGGAGCCCACGAGCTGACAGATTCCGCTGCAAACTGTGTTGACAAGAAACGGCGAACGAGTTCAAACACCGGTTTGTGCTGTGGTCTTTACGGACGCCATTCATCACGGCGCGATTAAGGGAATCTGCTCTGTGAGAGACACGACGTGAGGCTGCGGCTTCCCGAGAGAGAGGGGCATCGGCAGTCTTAGTGTGCGGCGAGGCCAAAGGTCAATGGCAGCGGCCGCGTTCCTCCGCTACCTCAAACCAGAGGGATGCTGCTCCACATAAACCCCCCCACGCCAGGGACAAATTAGCTCAAACTAGGCCCATTAGGCGCTCACCTAGGGACTCACTTCCTCTCGCAGGATGTCAATAAGAAGCAGTTTGCAGCACAGCGGTCTGTTTATTCACAGAGGGGATGCGATGAGACTTTACTACAGCAGGTAAGGAAGCGGCTGAACACTGTCCAGCGTTGCAGCCTCTCCTTATTGATCCACAATCACATCATCATTCCTGCACTGCTGGGAGGATTTCAGACCCACGAGGTTGGGGGGAGTGGTGGGAACAGTTCGGCAGAGCTTTCCCGACAGGGAAACTTACTTCAGCTCAATCGGAGAGAGAGGCTTTGCGGCGTTGCAGTCGAGAGCCTTGGGAACAAATGGGATTTGTTTTTTTCCCCCGCTGCAAGTGAAGCAAGCGGAGCTCACTGAACATCTGTTTGCCTCTGTAGACACAGAAGCAGCCTCTCCGTCAGGCTCACCGTCAGAGGTCATCCAGGCGTGCGGCGCTCCCATTTCAATGTCTCACTGTCTGATTGAGATGAAACCGCTGGATTTCATGTCACAGAAGACGAATGGAGGGAGCGTGGGACATTTCAGAGATCAACCTGGACGTGTTCCTCTCCTACTCCTCCTCCTCCACTTGTACAGTGGCCGGGTGCCAGGATACGGGCGTGGAAGGAGAGAAATTGGCAGGGCTGCTGGTATTGATGTAAGGTTGAAAAGGCACCGTGCTCACAAAGGAGAGATGGGCTCGGCTCTCCCCCGGCATTACCCCGGTGTGAAGGAGCACTGATGTAACCACTTCAAGGAGAGCGGCGTAATTCCAGAAGAGGAGGATCAGTCCGGCAGGAGGGAGATGCCTTTGAGATCTGTGGCATTTGTGCTCTCAAAGCAGCTGTCAGAATAAATCACAGGACGGAGCGGCGCAGACGCTGGCTGTGAACTGTTGTTCTGACCCCTCGGCTCCGAGGTAAAATCCCCCCTCTCTCCACTCTGACTGTCCCTTTCACTCCCTCAGAGGAGCAGTGTCTGACAGGGTGGTGCAGAAACACAGTTCAGTGGAATGGATCAGCAGCCGGATAAAAGTGCACAGCATCATGAGCTGCACAATACGTGGGTCTGCTCGCTCTCTGGCGCACGCGCGCGCGCGCACACACACACACACACATTTAAATGCCAATAAGCCAGACACCACTAAGCCTGCGTCTTATTCAGATGATGCACTTAAATCGACAGATTAAGTCCGTGATGATCCCCTCACCGACCCAACCTCACACACTCCGCTCAGAGCCTCACACACCTCCGTATGCAAAGTTAACCTTCAGCGGCAAGTTTCACATCCCACAGCTGGAGGACGCCGCGCATCGCGCGCCGCCGCGCGAGGTCACACCGAGCCGCGTGCGGCGCGGCGCGACGCACCGCTCCGTCCTGCGCCGGGAGAGCGGCTCCAAACGTGTTCAGCGTCGTGAGGCACCTACCGCTGTCGTCGTCCGCGTCCCCCCGTCGCCGAAACTTGTCCCAGACGACGAGCTCCGTCCGCTCCACACCACGCGGAGTCCTCCTCTCCGCCCGCCCGGCGCATCGCGCGGCAAGCGAGGGGAGGGGAGAGAGAGGGAGGGAGCAGGCGGACAGGAGAGAAGAGGAGGAGCCGACCAATCAGCGGCCGCCTTACGGGAGCAGATAGCAGCCAATGGATGCTGCGGGGGGGGGGGGGGGGGGGGGGGGGGGGGGG
>JAUMTR010000012.1:8088028-8259535 GCA_032270685.1 Microctenopoma stevenorrisi
CCGCAAATGGTTGCTGCCCCCCCCCCCCCCCCCCCCGCGCCCCCTCCAGCCCCCATCATGTGTGATGCTGCTTTGTTTAACGGCGCCACACCTGAGTGATCCGATGGCATCCGGCACAAACACAAAGCCCAGACCCGCTGAGTGCAGGGGGGGACCGGCACCCCGGTACAGGCTCCTGCGTTTTCATAGGCCAGCATCCACACTTGAAATGCTGCTGAACTCCACCCTTCAATTAAAATGCTAATGTACTGTATTCATAACAAGGAAGACAGATGGCAGAAATGTCTTTCAACATAACGCAGCAACAGCAGAAGTAACCTCAGCAGAACCCGTCAGAACCCAAACGCAGCTTCATCCTAGCAGTCCTAACCCCCCCACACACCTGGCTGGAGTTTGGCCTTCACACGTACACTAAGCGGGGCCCCGTAATTCCCCAGTCCCTTCCCTCAGTCTCATGTCTCAGCCTCTCTTAATGTACGCGCAGCAGTTAGATTTGTCTCCGGCCTCTGACTGGGGAGGACTCTTATCCGCTGCCTATCTGCTGCGCGTGTACAGAAATGTGCTAAATTGCATTTACCTTGGATTGTCAGGGAGAACGCAAACATTAGCGGGGGAAAAAATGGCCCAATTAAAAAGAGGCCAGGCCGGCATTCCTGGAAAACATGTTGAATTATGGACTTATTTCCCCAACTTAAAGGAACTGTCGGCACCATCCAGTATGACGAGCAGAGAACGTTTAAAGCCGCTGGTGTAATTAACACTGCAGTAGATTCTCTTAGCAGCCAATTAAACCACGTGCTCCAGCTGTAACTGAGAAAGGGGGAAAAAAATGTGTCAGAGGTGACAAAAGCCACCTAATGGAAAAATCTGTAGCTTCTACAACAGGCCTGCTCTGTCAGTGAGAATCGATCGGCCTTTCACCGAGGAGATCTCAGCTGGACTGTGTTATCTAGCCGGGCTATACATCAGAGCAGCACAAAGGGGGTATAACTAAGCAGCATTAGCGCTGCCGCTGGTCTGTACACGTATTGATTAAAGAGTCATATACCGTCCAGATCACGAAGCTTTATTTCAGACAGAAAGACACAATGGAAACGAGAAAACTCTTCGTTCATACACAACAGAAGGCCGACAGCCGTCAGAGGAAATGACGCTGCACAATTTGAAAATATAGCCCTGCTAAAATATGGACATGCAAAACTAAGAAGCATTCAACAACAAATATCCACTTTGCATTTCACTGCACGCCAGGTGCATTCAGCCTGCCTCCAACAGAGCTAGAAGCTAGATTCAGAATCATCAGCAGATAAGTGATTTAAAACTCGGTACAAAAAACACTATATTTAATCAGTTCAACTCTCCATGGACGTATACAAAATCACAGCCCGGTATTACATCAGTGGGTGGAACTCAAGGGTCGTCGCTGTCCTCGTCATCATAGTGTCTGTTCCTCTTGATCTGCTCCTCCACCGTCAGCACGCCGCCGTCATCCGCCCACAGAGACGCGCCCGCGCTGTGGCGCTCATCTCCCGCCTCCATCCCGAAATCCAGAAGGTCATCCAGCGCGGACACCAGAGGCGTCTCCCCGGCGGACCGGCCGAAGATGTCAGATGTGAAATCAGACAGCAGGCCGGAGCTGCTGGTGCTCAGGCCCGCGAAGATGTCCTCCAGGAAACTCGACGCGCTACTCTTTGGCTCGGTGGCCTCGTTTTCGAAAGCGAACATTCCCCCAGCCGTCTCCGCGGAGACGCTTGTGTCTGAAGAGCAGTCTATGGCTCCAGTGCATTTGGCACCCGCTGGCAGGAAGGCGTCGGCCCTCTGCGCCAGCTGCAGCACTTCGCTTGGCATCCAATTTGATCCTTCGCAGGGCTCAGCCGGGGAGAAGTCTGCTTCCGTGGTTGCGTCTGTCTTGTGAAGCCCTTGAAACAGTATTTCCTGGTCAAACAGTCTCAGGCCATTATTGTTATTATTGTTGTTGTTGGAGTTTGCGTTCTGTGCCGGTCCCGCCGCCGCCTCCTCGTCTATTAACGTGACCTTCACCGGCTCCCCACCTGCTGCACTTACTGTCTGCCCATCATGTCCGTTCACCTTCACTTCCTCCACCCTGTCTACACGTTCCTCCTCATTCCTTTCCACATCGTCCCCTTCGCTTTGTTCTTTCTGTCCCACTCGAGGCTGCACTTCAGAGTCCATTTCTGAGCCCACAGCCTCAGAGCCACTGTTTGACTCTTTAGTCTCTGGAGTGTCGGTAACACTCCCTGGTTCCTCAGCGACGGCTGTGGTGGAGGCCGGAGCCTCAGACTCTGCAGGAGTCTCTCCGTGCCTTTTCTCACTCTCTGTCAAACAGGCACTCTCCTGAACCTCGTTATTTTCCTGGGGCCCATTTTGTACTTTCTCTGCGGGAATATCAGTTTCTTTTAATGAAGGCTTCATAGGCTGATTTATGGTATCGTTTTCCTGAGCTGAGCCCTCCTGAGGGGGCCATGATGGCTTAAACAACTTCAACTCCTCCTCAACAGTGAAGGGTTTCTTTGGAGAATCTGTTTGTGGAGGCCACACCACCGCAATCTTACTTGTGGGCTTTTTGTTGTCATCCGCTGGTTTGCTCGTGACGTTATCTTGACTAATTACCGAGCTCGGAGCGGTGGTATATCTCGAATTTGTGACTCTCTTTTCAGGTGACGGTGATTTGATTTTGGTTTTCTCAGCCGAGTCCTGCTGGTTCTTGTTATTCCATAGCTCTTTGTGTGGTTTCTGTCCAAACCCTTCATCGTAATTTCCTTTGGACTTGAACAGTTGCTTGTAGTGTGGCGTGCAGTACATCCGTCCATGGAGAGAGGCGTAGTTGCCAAGGCTGTAATAAAAACAAAGGGAAAAGGTTTAAATAGTGCAAAGATATGTAACGAGAGTGCTGTTTGATCTGTGTAATGCCGTCACCTTAGTTTGCCTCTGCAATGTTCACAGCGGAAGCAGCTTTTATGGAAGTTTTGTTTGTCCGCGATCAGGGATTCCATGGGGTAAACCCTCTTCCGACACACCCTGCACAGTTCGGCTTCTGGAACTCGAATTTTCTGCAACACAAACGACGTAACGTTTCATTCGACTCGGCTGTGATTTAGGATGGCAAAAATTTCCCAAACGTTTCCTGGAAGAATCTATAGATAAATAGATATTTGTGTGTTTATCCCGGCGATCGTCATGTGAAACTAAGATTTTGCATGGAGGTCCATAAATAAAGTGTAAGAGCAGAAAACCCTACTTTAAAATAAGCAGCTAGATTAAAAATGAATTAACAAGTTTCCTTTGGAGCTCTCTGATCCCTGCACATGCAATTGTTAAGCTTTTTCCAGAAATCCTTCCAGGAAAGGGTTGTTTCACACAAAAGTAAAGGTGGGGAGTAATAATAAAAGAAAAATACAACTGTTTTCTTGCTGAAGACATTTCAAGCTCCCTGAAAGCAGCTCTGCACACTCAGGCAAGGCAGGAGAAATATTAGTTCAATATGTCAGTGCTATCGCCAGCCTCACACATCAGAGGCATGAATAAACAGCAGGCGAATATTAAAAGACCCCAACAGCGTCTAAAATAAAAGACAACACATGGGAGGACATATAAACGACTCGTTTCTTCCCACACAGTGCAGGCGATGCCTTCAAGTTTCACACACAAAGCATGTTAAACACAGCGTCACGCCGGGTTTAGTATCCTCACGATGCACAACTCAGTTTACCCGTCACGACCGTCTCCTGCTGGCGCGTCACAATCTGAGAAGTACTCTGCTCGGTGACACTGAAACCCAGGTTCTGAAAAACTCCTTGGCTCTGGGCCCACGACTGCTGGAAGTTTCTCAGCAGTTCCTCGGTGGAGTCCTCCAGGGGCACGTCGACTGTTGGAACTCTGCCTCTCACCACGTCAGCGTAGGACGGCGGGTTACCGCGGGTCACGGCGCTTCCCGAACGCACTTCATTCATCGTCTCCCTTGTCATGTTTCCGAAGTTATCGATGCTGCAGAATTGCTCGGTGACGGATGTCGTTTCACAGTGACCCGCCGGCTCAGAACAGGCCGACTCCCGTTCGCGTCTTTCTATTTGTTCTCTCAGCTCCCGGGCTGCCTGAGAACTATGCTCTCCTGTCTCGAACACATCCTTTATTGCTTTCACATTGAACGAGGGGATTTCCTCAGACCTAGGGGCGTGTGGGTCAGGATCAGCATCCTCTGTATCACTCCCCAGCCTCTCTGCAATGACAATGGGCTCTTTCCTGACGTACACCTTCGGTTTTGGAGATTCAAATCGGTTCACCAGCTTAGAGAGGTCAACTCTTGGGAGATCTACCTTCAGGAGATCTATAGTCACAGCCTCTGTGTCCTCCTCTGCTTCAGGTCCCAAACGCTCCGGTATATCAATGGGATCTTTCCGGATGTACGTCCTGGCCACCTCGGCCCTCTGTGCCTCCTCAAAGAAAGACTTTTTGTCCTTCACTGTCGTCATGGAGTCCACCATTTCTGCAACATCCACCTCTACCTCTTCGGGTCCCTCTATGGGAGTCCTGCGACTGCTGAGCGGGGACGACTGTTCTCTTTCCACTGCGAACCACTCAGGCACGGACACGGGCGGCGGAGGGGTCATGCCGTGAGAAAGCCTTGACGTGGCATCCCTCAGTTTCATCAGCTTCTCTGAGCGGCTCAGGGTGGGAGACGGCGTGGCCCGGCTGAAGGTGGGTGTGGGCGTGTAGGACTTGCGAGGAGGAGGTGGGGGTGGCGTTCCGACAGATTTGTAGGGTGGAGGAGAGGGAGTCACCCTGAGCGGCGAATCTACCCTCCTTGATTCGATGCTGATGAAAGTAGGCGACGGAGTGCGGATGCTGGCCAGCGGGGAGGACACTCTCTGATCAACCTTCTCCCCTTTGCTTTCTTGAAGCGACCTTTTCTCTTCGACCACCTTCTTTTCAGTTTTGGACGAGCCGATACAAATGTTGGAGATCTTTGCCGCGGCACCGCTAAGAACACTCCTGTCAGGTTTTAGAGGCACCGGTGGTGCTCCTTCTTTTTCCTGCTTTTCCACAGCCGTCACGTTTTCCTTTAAAATACTGAGCTTTGCCTGAGCAACATTTCTCACATAGAGCGTCATCTCTTTCAACTTTTTCTTACTCTGCTGTTTAGCAATTTCAGTTAAATTATTTTTCTCAGCTGAGCCCATCACCCAGTCAGGGAGTTCACTTATAATCATCCTGACAGCAGCTGAGTCTATTTTGCTTGGCATCCCCTCAAGCTCTTTTATTTGAGCGAGCAGCTTCTGCACCACATTACATTTCTCTAAATCTGCGATTTCCCCTGAAAGAGCTCCATCTTCACGGGTCATTTTTCCAGCCTCTTTGACCGGCACTTTCTTGAGCTCACCTTTCAGCTTCACAGCTGCTATCTGCATTTTACTCGTGTTTGCCGCTTGCTGCTTTGTTTGCTGCCTTTGCGTCTGAATGCTCTGTCGCAGCACACTCTCAGTCACGACCACCTCCTCGCGTCTTTCAGCTCCGGCTGCCTTCATGCTCTGTTGGCTATGAGAGACCGACACCTGGCCTTGTCCTTGATGAGTTGCTGCAGATGCTATCTTTGCTGCCTTAGGCACGGACACAGTAATGGATGGCGAGACCTTTACTTCACTCTCGTTGTGCACTTTCTTCGTGTGAACCTCTGCTTCGCCTTCCTTCACAGGTGTGGTCACCTGACTCTTCTTTTCCACTTTCATTTCTGTTTTCATCTCACTTCTTGCTGATGTGAGCAGTTTCGTTTCGTGGTCCTCTTCTGTTTTACTTTTCGCTTGCTGTAAATGCATTTCGCTTTTCAGTCCACCCTTTTGTCCCAAACTGTCACATTTCTCCTCTTTCTTCTCTGTTGGCATCTTAAACGTTTTCACCTTGAAACTTGGAGTTGCCTTTGGAATTTTAGTTGGTTGAGAGGGGCTCATTTTTCCCTCCTGCGTCGGAGGCACATTTATATTCTTTACATCTTCAGCTTTCAATGTGACCGCAGCCTGGCTTTGAAGACTTACATTTTCCTGGACAGCACTCTGTGTGGCAGCAATAGACCTGGTGCTGGATTTCTTAATAAACTGCTGCTGCTCCATGACGGAGGAAGTGACCACACTCGAGCATGACTGCACTTTGATATTTGAGGCCTCGTGATGAGACCGGGAGAAAGAAACAGCCTGATTCTCAGCTGCACTTTGACTGTTTTTAACAACATCATTTGAGGCGAGTATTTTTTCTGAAGTTTGCTCACTGGCAACATGCTTTTTATCATAGGACACATTTAATGAGCCAGGAGCTGATTTCTTATTTAAAACTGAAACTGAGGGCTTGCTCAAAGGAATTAAGGAAGAGGGTTTCCTAGCGGCTGAGTCGTGTGCTGATCTGTCGTCTTTGGAAATGGCCTTAGCTTCTTCAATCACCACTTCTGTGGCCACTTCTTTCCCAGTGCTCTGAGCTGCAGGAAGCTCGGCACTGGCAGCAGGGGAGGGGATGTTAATCGATGGAGAGGTGGGGGTTGTGACTTTACTCTTCTCCGTTTCCTCCATCCGTTGCTGACGATACTTTTCCTCTGCAAGCATGAGAGGGGTTTTGAATTTGCGGGAGTAGGACCTGGTCTTGGGGGTCGCAGCAGGGTCGGGAGGTGAAGGCAGTTTGATGGGAGGGACGAACGTTTTTTTGGTTGGCTGCGGGCTTTCTCTCTGCACTGCTTTTACAACAGGGATGCTCGATGTTTTGGTTGATTCAGACGGAATCTGTTTGCTTGTTTCGGCCTTTTTCACTTCTTGAACTTTCCGTTCTTCTGTGCTGGATTTTGACACGATTGTTTCCTGAGCAGGAGGGAGCTGAGGTGGAGGTGGTGGAGGAGGAGAAGGAGTCGGTTGCTTTTTCAGCCACTTGGGTTTAACTTGTATGGGCTGCTTTGGTGTTTCCGGCTGCTTGGGGACCTTGAGTGAAAGCTTGCTGATTGGCTTCCCCAGCTTTGCAGGGGGAAGCTGAGGTATTGCATTAAGCTCCTGCTGTGAGGGAGGCGGAGGCAGAAAATCATGTTCGCCCACAGAAGGCGGAGGTGGAGGAGGAGGGAAAAACTCAAGGTCCGACCTTATGCATTCGGCAGGAGGCGGAGGTGGCGGAGGTGGCAGGTCGCTGTCCTGCCTCATAATAGAGGACTGAGATGAAGGGGACACCGGGCACTCAGACACTGGTGAAGGCGGTGGAGGGAGAGAGAGCTCCAGCTCAGAGGGTGGAGGTGGTGAAGCGGGAGGAGGGGGGAAATGAATCTCCGGCTTCTTTTTGATCACTCCCTTCCCTCTCACGTCGAGGCCCCGCTGATCCGCCTTCACGTTTTTGATGTTCCTCTGTGTCGGAGCCTGAGTCTCCGTTTGCTTCTGACACGTCGACGTCTGCTCGGAGACGGTCACATGTTGCTTGTGCACAACAGTTTTCTCCGTCACTGTAGTCTGGACCTGTTTGATTGTCTTTGTTTCTCGGCTCTGCCTGTTTGAACTGTTTGTCTCTGATGGGTTCTGCAGCTCTTTCATCACATTCACATCAGCTGCTTTAGTCTCTGTTTGATCATTACTGCTCATTTGTTTATTCTTCATCATAATAGGCTTAGGGGCCTGTATTTTCTGTGGGAGCAGAGCTTTGTGTTTCTGCTCCTTTATGCTCCTCTGCTGAGAGGCCCCAGTAGTATTGTCTGTTTTGGCTACGGTAACAGAGTGGTCCTCCTGGGTTAGCATCTGTGTTTTCACTGATTTGCTTTCGTCGTGCCTCTGCGAGTGCCTCTGTGACTCAACACTCTGAGAAAGGTTTTTCACAGCAGGGGCTGGATTGACTGCCGCACTCTCACTCTTGGCTTCACGTAAGCATTCGTGCTGTGCCTGCTTTGCAGCTGACGGATTTTTCATGGTGACTTTTGCTTTCTTGGAAGGATACGTGCGTTTTGAGTACTGTTTTCTTTGCATTAAACACTTGATTGTCCCTTGAACGTCCCCTTTTACTACCTCCTCTTTTTCCATCAGCGTGCTCTCCTGTCCTTCGTAAAGAGACTTAATGGATGTCTTAACGTCTCCTTCAACGCTTCCCCGGCGCTGGATTCTTGAAGAGGTTGCCGGCTCCAGCAAGAGCTGGATCGTGGCTTTAACGTCCCCTTGTTCACTCACTTCGTGTTGGTATATCTTTTTCTCACTTGACGCCTCATGTAAACTTTGCATGGCAGTGTGGATGTCCCCTTTGATTATCTCCTCCTTTTCTACCTCCTTCACAGCTTGCTTTGCTTCCTCCAGGGACTTCAAGGTCCCTTTGATATCACCCGGCACTAAATCTTCCACAGCTGCCTCTGTTTTGGTGGTTGCAGATTTCTCCAGTGACTCAAGCGCACCCCTGATGTCGCCCCTGATGATATCTGGCTTTTCCATTTCTTTGGTTTGATATTGGGCCTCCTCTAGAGACTTCAAAGTGGTGGGTATGTTCCCCTTTACCACCTCCTCTTTCTCTATTACCACTTTCTGATTGATAGCTTGGGTCAGCGAATCCAGCGCTGCGCTAAGGTCACCTTTGACAATGTCCTTTTCTTCCAGGTTTCTGTAGGTAACATTCGGCTCCATCATGAAGACCTGAACAATGCTGTGTACGTCGCCGGGGACGATGTCCTGCTCTGCCACGGTGCGTCCAATCTGCTGGTGATTCTTCCGCAGCAAGATTTTAGTTTCTTCAATGTCCCCACCTATGATGCGCTCCTTTTCCACCTTTCCCTCTGCCTCGTCAGATTCGTTTTGAAGCTGTCTCAGGTAATCCAGGGCTCCAGACTCGATGCACGTGGAGTAGAAACTCACGTTACCCCTCTCCGTGTCTCTGATCTTAATCTTTTTAGAATCCTCACCGTTTGAGTTTGAGAGAAGACGATGGAGAGTTCTGTTAACATTCCCATGAACTATATCTTCTTTCTCCATGCTAGCGCGCTCCCCTTTATTTAGGAGGGAATAGATAGTCATCCTCACGTCTCCTTTCTCGTCCTCTTGTATCAGAATGCCATGCTTGGAGGAGCCCTCGCTCTTAAGCAGATTGTTTATGGCCTCTTGAATGTCACCGCGGATAATTTCCTCTTTCTCCACATTGATTCCCTTTTCCTGGTTGAATAGCTGCTTCAATGTGGTATTGATGTTCCCCCGCTCCTCCTTGTCGATAGTTATCCCCCTTTCAGTGGTTTCCCTGCAGTTCAGCAGGTTCATCATTATGTTGCTCAGATCTCCTCTGATAATCTCTTCTTTTTGGATTTGTGGAGCCTCCTGGTTCATGAGTTTATACTTTGCCATGCGGACATCCCCGACCTCATCGGCCTCAATGAGGATACCTTGTGATTCCACCATTTCCTGACTGTAGAGCTCCTGGAGCGTCTCTTTGATACTTTTGCCTATTATTTCTGACTTCTCCGTGCAGCGTTCGTTGAATTCGTGGAACGGAGTGGTTTCAAACATCCACGTTGTTGTCTTCACGTCGCCCTGTGGGATTTCCTCCTTTGTGACAACAGCCTCCGTCCCGTCTTTCTCTCTGATATTGTCCAGCGGGTGCCTCTCAAACAGCCACACAGACTGTTTGACATCCCCTTTCATCACCTCCTCCTTCGTCACTCTCTCCATGCCGTCGTACTCCGAGCCTTCGCCGCGGATCTCATCAATTGTGCGGGTTTCAAACATCCACGTGGCGGATCTGACGTCACCTTTTTGGATTTCGCTCACGCTAACAGTTCTGATGTACCTTTGAGGCATCTCATCCGTCTCAAACCGCAGCTTGTTAGTCTTCACATCACCACCTTGGATATCTGCCACTGTTTTTGACCTCACTTTTATTTCCTCTGTAATTTCATCCAGAGGTTGTGTTTCAAACCTCCATCTAGCAGAGCTAACGTCTCCTTTGTCGATGCCTTCCTCGGTAACGGCTTTAATAACGTAGACCTCCTCCGAATCTCTAATTGAATCCAGCGGCTTTGTCTCAAACAGCCATCGGGCCCCCACCACATCTCCTCTCATGACTTCTTCTTTGGTAACCGTAGTTACTTCGTGATAATGGCCCTCCTTGTCACAGATGGCATACAGTGGCTGAGTTTCAAACATCATGGTGTAATGTTTCACATCCCCCTTCTCTATTTCATCTCTGAAAATGTTAGTGAGTTTAGAAATGTCAGTCTCAGTGGACTCCTCTTTAATTTGATCCAGAGTGTAGGTTTCAAATATGAAACGCCCTTTGTCAACATCGCCCCCCTGGATATCCGTCACAGTACGAGTTTCCCTCACGTCTGCAGTGCTGTCACGGAAGGCATCTATTGGTTTATTCTCAAACATCCAAGTACAGTTGACCACGTTTCCCTTCTGGATGTCCTCGGCCTGCTGCGTCTTCAACCTCTGCATCGTTTCCTCAGAAGTCGAGCTCATGATGTCGGAGGAGCGATTTTCAAATATGTACTTCATCCTGGAAACGTCGCCCGACTGGATGTTGATTTCTGTAACCCTCCTGAATGACCCGCTGTCCTTGTCTGTGATGTTTTCCAGATTCTCAGTTTCAAAGAGGAAGCGAGCCAGTCGCACGTCTTTTCCTCGGATGTCCTCCTCTTTAACGGTGCAAGTTTTCAGGATGGTGTCGGACTCCGTGTGATCACATATGTTATCGAGTGTCTGCGTCTCAAAAAGCCAAGTGCACGTTTTGACGTCACCTTTTTGCACTTCCTTGTCGCTAGCCTCACTCTTTTCCTCCTTTTCATATAGTACATCCATTGGCTGTGTCTCAAACAGCCACCTACAAGTCTTCACATCTCCTTTTTCAATTTCAATACTCTCTTTTGCTTTAAATTCCCCTTCGTCACAATTACTAAAACATTTAATTGCGTCAAGTGGTTGCGTTTCAAACAACCACTTGGCTGTTTTGACGTCCCCTGACTCGATCTCCTCTTTAGATATCCCCTTAATGATCTGAAACTTATCGATGCTTTCATCAAACTCATCAATAGGACGCGTCTCGAACATCCACCTACAGCTGCGCACGTCTCCTTTCACGATCTCCTCGCGCCTCACAGTCTTCACCTCGTGGTAATGGCCAGAGCTGTCCTGCATAGCGTACATGGGGGTAGATTCAAAAAGAACTCTGTTGGATTTAACGGAGCCACTTGTTACCCCTTCAACTTGAATTTTCTGTGCTCCTTCACACTTGCTTAAGTTCATACTTTCAAACCTTTCTTTAAAATTGCTCACATCTCCTTTGTCAAGAGCTTCGATGTTCACAGTTCTTGTAATCGCCTTCTTCTCCTCCCTGATGCTCTCCAGCGGTTGACTTTCAAAGACCCATTTCTGATGCCTTACATCACCCTTTTCTTCTTCGGATGCAACCATTTTCTTAAGTTTTCCGACTTCAAGCAGTTCTTTCAGATTTTCAATTGGTACCGTTTCAAATAGATGTTTGGTTGATTGAACGTCACCTCCCACGATCTCCTCGGTGGGCAAAGTTCGGGCATTGGTGTTGTCTTTTAGGGTGTCCATGGGCTGAGTCTCAAACACCAGACAGTGCCTCTGAACATCAGCTCCGATTATTTTTTCCCTATCCTTCCTGGAACTCTCCCATTCTTCATCCTTAATGCTATCGAGAGTCTTTGTCTCAAAAAGCCACCTGCCTTTGTTCACGCCACCTTGAATGTTGTCCTCCATGGAAATACCACAAATGAGCTTTACCATTGCAGGATCTTTGTGGATCGTATCCAGAGGCTGTGTTTCAAACATCCAGCGCGATGTCTTCACGTCGCCTTTCTCAGTCTCCTCCCTGCGGATGGTGGTGACCTCTAGCATCTCTCCTGAATCCCCTCTGATCACACACATAGGCTGGGTCTCAAACATGCGAGTGGTCGTCGTTACATCCCCTCTGATCTCTTCCAGCTCAGACTTTAGGTTCAGGAAGTGGCTCTCCTCAATGGTTTCCATTTTACCTAGGGAATCCAGATGCTGGGTCTCGAAGAGATACCTGGCTGTTTTGACGTCTCCGCCCGTGATGTCTTTGGTGACGACATCTGTCTCCTGTTCATCTTCTTGATAGATCTTATTGAGACAGTCAAGTGGCTGTGTCTCAAAAAGCCAAGTGGCAGTGCGGACATCACCTCGGGAAAGATCAGTCGATTTTTGCGCCTGCTCAGCTGAACCAGGAGTGCCGGCACCTAGAGCATCCATTGGCTGAGTCTCGAACATCCAGGCTGTGTACTTTACATCTTTGCCAGCAATTATTTCTTGCTGGGCGATGTTCCGCGCCTCATCCTCTTCCGGGACGTCGTCTTTGATTGTATCTAGTGGCTTGTTTTCAAACATCCAGCGCATGGACTGCACTTCCCCTTTAAGGATCTCATCCCACTCTATGTACTCTCTGTCGGGGCTGGAACACCCGCTGGAGCCGTTGCCGTCATTTTCAAACATATAGCACGCTTGTTGGACATCACTCACCGTTTCGCTTTCCAAGTCCATCTTTTCCGCCTCAGTGAGCTGACTCAGAAAGTCCACTTCAAGGTTCTTGCGGACCTCCGGGTGTATGTGCTTATAGAGACGCTTAAGTTCAGCCATGCTCTTGTGTGTGAAGTGCTGTTCCTTACTAGCGGAGTGTTTGTGTTGGGATGTTGCCTCCTGATTTTGGGAAGAGACGCTGTACTCTGGAAGTTCCTCTGATAACTGCGGCAGATTTGAGGGCGGAGAAGGGAAGTGTTCTGTGGACTCGTAGGCCACTGATGAGGCAGACACTGCTGATGAGGCAGAGGCTGTCTTGACAGTGGACGAGGTGTCATAGCTCGTTGTAGCTGAAACTTTGGGGCACTGGTTTACTGGAGGCCATTGAAACTGGTTGAAATCCACATCAACCTTTTTGATGATTGTTGATGTCAGTCATGGAAAGAATGACAGTGTGCCGTAGTTAAAGAATCTCAGAGTATAGAAAAGAGTAAAGTACAGAATGATGTAAGGACTGGACAACAATCTAACTCTTAGGAATATTTTATCTTTGACTTTTTTTTTCAAACCTAGAAGCAAAACAACACCTCAAATCTGGATGAAAGTGCCCAAATACAGACACACCCTGAATCTGACATTTGCAGTTCAGCATGTTCCCAATTACTGTCTTGGTTGAAATATTAATTGAAGCTCTCTTTAACTGCAGCCAGAAATATGAGTTCCTGTTTTAGTCTGGATTTTCCTTCGCTGTGAAAAATCTATTTCAGATTTTGGCTGTGTGATGACGTGAGGTGTTTTCTTTTTTATACCCATTCCAATTTAATTTCCATCAACTCATAGCACGCGCGATATCCTTTTGATGATTTCATGATGTCGCCTCATCTTCCTACTGATACCTCATAAAAAACACCAAGCCATCATCTATTTAGATCAACAGACAGCATCATTACCTTAATTTCCTTGGCTGGTGCAGCTTCCTCAATCGTTTTTTCATACTGCTGCTTCAAAGCCTGAGTGGAAACCTTCGGTAGGTCCTCTCCTCCAATGAGCATAACTGAATTAGACACAAGAAGAAGGCTGCCTCGTTAAGTCGCTCGCAGTGAGGGAGCTCGGGGGGATTGGAAAGAGAAATAAATCATTTCATTAAAAACCTGAGTAGTTTTCATTTTCTGAAACCATGCAGCGGTGATTGCCCAATATCCACGTTCCAATATTTTACCTTCCTGACTCTGCCCTGATTAGATTTGCTGCTGCGCACTGAATAGAAAGTCATCTGCACTCCACCTCATTTTCGGAGCTCATCTCTTATTCAGCCACGGCGGGAACAATCATTAATATACAGGACGCGAGCAGAGCTGTGATAAAACGTGCAAATTACAATATAAAAGGCATGAGCAGAGTAACCTGTTTCGTTGTAATGGTTCCCATAACTGGCGGCCACATTGTTCTGGTGCACTCTCTGATCGTGGATCACCTGTGAAAAGATGACGGCAAATCATCACCACACAGGCAGCTGCAGCACAGCCTTCAGTAATCAATGAGACGCACAAGACGTAGCGTGTGGCTAATTTCCCATATAGTGCAGATTTAGAGCAGCAGCCTGTGTTTATTAGCAGCCTGTCAGGGGTGAGATGCAGCTGAGCCAGTACCTCTTGTTGATTATGAAAGAGGGCTGTAGTGGGGACAACTTCTCTGGCACTGCTCCTCACCGTCACCTCTGAGGAGCTGGACGTCTCCTGTCAGACACAGAGTAACAGTGAATGCACACACACACACACACTCAGCAGCCATTTTCATACTGAGGAAAAACCCTCTGTGGCCGGTAACAAATGTCTTTTCATCACTACCCTGTCCACCTGGGGAACCACTAAGTTTTATTCTACTAATGGAGGATTTCAGTGTTTCAGGGTGAGACACAGCGATAGATTACACAAACAGCCATTTCCTCCAGTAAGATTCATGCAATTTGAAAGAGATGAAAGATAAATGTGGTATTTGAGCTTGTATTTTCTGCTGTTAACATGAAAGATACATAGAGGGCGGCGGGGTAGGGGGGGGCCTCTACTTCTGAAAGCACTTATGTCAGTATGATAATATCTTTCCTGATGTACAACCCGTTTTAAAACAGAAGTTGGATATTACACCTGTGAAAGTGGTTTGCTGTTGCAGCGCGGGAGCAATAATTCGATCCGACATTTCTCCCTCACCAGCCCCAATGTGAAATTCAGCGTTCAGTGAGGTCCTTGTGCACTCGGTGAATCCTACCCCTTCCCGCCTGAATGAGCAGAGTCGGGGGGCGCACGGAGTGGAGGAGGAATTGACCTTGCTCCACTGAGATCCTGCCTGGGCCGCTAACGCATTTTCAGGCTCACAAAGCCCCGCGGTGACAGGCAGACGGGCAAAGATCAAGGTGCCCTCTTTAGTTTGACCTACGGGATCACAGCGGTGCTCCGTCTCCAGAGTCCTGTTGACGTGGAAAATGTCCATTTCATCCGTCATCCTTTCTTCCTCCAACAGTTATATACCAATAAGGCTGCTGGAGCTCCTCGTGAAATTTCTGCTCTCACATCCGCATGCTAACTCTTAAGCTGAATCAAAAGTACGGTGGTAACCGGGGCAGACACGCACTCTCACCTGCACAGTTCTCTGTTGGAAGTGAACCTGGGTGACGCTCGACTGGGAGGAGGAGGAGGAGGAGGCAAACTCCTGGCTCTCAAACTGCCTCTTCACACTGGCCAGGCCACCAGGCACTGAACACGCCTCCGACTCCTCCATCACCTGTGAACACAAGACAAATAACATAAATCACTGCACACCTGGACCTCTGTCAGCGCCGTGGATAAAACACGTCGCGTGTTTACAGCTTGTGTGGGATTTAAGAGTCAGGATTTGACCTTAACGTTCCAGTTGCTGCTCTCATTGTTTGCGAATATGTTAAATATTCACTTATGGTAATACAAAAGTGAAAGCAAAGGCATTATGTTAATGCCTCTGCAACATTGGCAGCACTGGTTTTCTTTCAAATGGAGCATGACTGGTGTGATATTAGGATGAAAAACGAGATTTCTTTAAGTTAAGAACAGCAGCAGGTAAGACAATATAGTGTAGGTAGCTCTGAGGGCAAACGGAAACAGGAGGAGGTCAATGTGTTTGTGGTGAGAGCTTCATGCTGCTGAGCCATTTATTCCTGGCAGGAAATTTCAAAATAGCAAAGATGGCAAGCTCCCAATTTTAATGGGTTTACTTTTGCCATATCTGTCCTGGAACAGAGAGTGAAACGTCAATAAAGAAAAAAAAACTGAACGTGTCTCACGGATTATTCCGTTTAATAGAACAAAAAGCTTTTCAGTACTTTTCATCAAGCTGCAGAATGAATTATTCTTTTAACCGGGGAATCACAAAAGCCTCGTTTCTCTGCAAAGGAAGGAGAGAGGACTTCATCAGTATGACGAATGCAGTGCTCACCCTGTGACATCTGGGCAGGAATGCTCACTGACTATTTGATACACTAATCTCCTTCTGGGACTGCCAATTACTTTCCCAATAAAACATTTATATGCAGGCTTCTGCGCATCCACTGTAGCTTCTGGGAGGCTGCAATATATATGAGCATCTCAGAGCTTTCTGCTGCGTGCGCTGATATTGTGTTTGTGTGGCCACACACACCCGCCAGCCCGTCGTCTCCAATGCAAGTCAGGGCTACCGTGCAATATTGAAGGCATCGCAGATGTCATTTGTATTTTACTGCTTCAAGGTCCAGTAGCTCCTCTCCTCTCTTAATTGTTCTGGAAAAAGGTTATTCAGTGGCAGCTGGACTTGTTTGAGTCCACTTACCCATTCTACCCTGTTACCTGTTTCCTACCCGATATACAACATCACTAACTTGACTTTTCAGAGACTGCGGTGCCAATGATGACGCGCTGAGGCCCACGTGAGGCCGCGCAGGTGAAGTAACTGTAACTTCACAGTGTGGCGTCGCTACCGTGGTTCTTTCACTGCTGCCTTCGGAGGTGGTTCGTTGGGGAGGTGGCTGCTGGGTGACAGACAGGACAGACCGAATGTCTGAGTGACGTCTCGTCACTTATGTTTGGACACTTAGACAACAGCTGCCGTTGTACGGGGGGAAAAACAACTCTTTTGCAGGCTCTGTCTGGAAGCCTGACAACCCCCCCCCCCTTTTTTTTTATCCAGAACTACCCCTAATCCCCCCCTCCACACACACACACACACACAGTCAGCTGTCAGCAATCACCACAAGAGGCCTGACAGTGAGGATCAGCTACTGTTGAGCTGCTGCTGCTGCTGTGTGATTCTGTTGGTTATTATTAAACTATCAGTGACAAAATAGAAAAGGTTTGTTCAGTGGCTGTTCTCTTAAAGGGTAATTATGCGCTGCAGCCGTTTATGAAACAGAAAAAAGAGCCACTCGATGATGGTGACGTTAGCGGCGAGCTAGCGGAGCACTCTGTTTCACGGTAATAACTCCTCTCATCTGCTCTGAAAGGGCTTGTTGCTATGCAAACATGTGACCACCTGACAGCTCCAGTAATAACACCACTCACGCCGGGAGAATCAAGCGCCGCAGGAGATCGAGTGAGCTCCACTTAATTGTTCTTTAATGTTTATCTTAATGAACGTGTCATTCTGTTGCAATAATTATATTTCTGTAAATCGCGGCTGTTGTTCGATTAATACGTCATGTGCAGAGGCTCCAGAAGGTGGCAGGTCGCACTACTGCTCTCATGGTTAAATCAGACACATCTCACTCACGAGAGAGCTTTCTATTTAAAGCCACCAACGAGAGGGTGTCAGCTGGGTGGGCAGGTTGTTCAGGTGCCTCGGTTATTTGAGCGAAGATGCCACACGCCTAAACACCATCCAAAGTTCTGGTCAATTATTTATGGGCTTTTTTTTTCTTCCTCTTCAGCGCCTGACTCAACGTGATGTCCCGTCCTGTTGTATAATTCAGCTCTGTTGTAGCGCCTCAAACGCCCCTGCTGGAAAATGACACTGCTTCATTGTGTTGAGCCTACGAAGGCCTTTCTGGTCCCAGGTTGTACTGGTCCGGCCAAACACATGTCTAGTCCCAGGAGAGAGAGATCTGAAATCCACCAGGAGCTGAAGCGTATAGGTGGAGTGGAGCAAAGGCGAACGTACGAGTTTTCCCAGTCCTTCCATTAAAAGGACAAATCATCGGCACCAACAGGACCCAGTCAAGGACGCGGTTGAATGAGCCAAGGCCCATTCAGACGTCGCTCCACCCAGCAAACCTCAGGAATACTTCAAATCTTTTTGGTTTAATAATAGGAGGGAACAAATGTTTGTGCGCGAGTTCATCTGAATTGGCTGCAAGATATAATTTCTTCCTCCGCAGATGCAGTAAAAATACTCCTGCACAGTCCTCGTACTGACACCGTGATTGATGGGTTTGTGAGCTCTCAGCAACAACACTCGTGTTCGTCTCTGCTTGTGTGTTTTGCTGCTGTATAGTCTATAAATAAACGTTTGTAATGAAGTGAAAAATTAAAGGGCGACTTCACCAATTCCCGCGGGGTAGTGATTGATTATTCGATGGTTAATGTTGATGTGTTGTAGTCGTCAGCGGTTTGATTTTATAAAATGCTACTTTTATTTTGAAAGGGGCCACAAGCCGCAGAAGTTAAAAACCACTGGGTTAATCTTTAAAAGCGTGTAATATTTTATAAGCTCCTTCTGCATTTTTAATGTGAATCATAAAAGTTTCTTGTACGTGGGGTTGGTAGCTCGGGATTGACTGAACCAAAACCAGATTCACTGTACGATGAGAGACGACGCGACGGCTCCCGTTCACACTCTGGATGTTTGGCATTTCCCGTCGTGACACATTGACAAACAATCCCACCAGAGCCCCGTGGCTCCGCTCCTCCCTTCTCTGTTCAGCAAAACATCCTGCGAGCAGCACAGCTGATTTATACCTAGGGCAGAATTAAACGACAGAAATGTGGTCCCATCACACACTGTCAGCTGCCTCCCGTTACGTCCTCGGGGGAGGTGTTGTCTTACCGCCGCAGAGGAGGAGCTGCCGGCTTCCTTCTTGGACACCGCGGCCTGATACATCGCCAGCCTCTCTTTCACAGACACCGGCTCGGCCTCCTGGTCCTCTGTGCCCTCTTCGGGTCGTCCCGACTTGGATCTACCTGTGCTGCCTGCAGCTACACACAGAAACACAGAGACGTTCACTTATAGACATGAAACCCCGGGTTTGATAAAGATATCTGCATAGTGCTGAACTGAAGATGCTCATCAATCACGGCTGTTCATACTGCTCTGTACATCCCTGTGAAAAGCCAATTAGAGAAAACCATTGATTTTACGTTGGACTTTTCTGTGCTACAAAGCATCATTAGGCAACAGAGACAGCTCTGCGAAGGCTCAGCCGACACCCACACTGGACCTTTTAGCTCTTGGCATGTTCTCTCTCTCCTGGCAACAACACAGTGGGACGAAAGAAAACCCTAAATAGGAATGATTCTCTCTTATTATGTGCTCGCGCTGCGACCTCATGACATTTGGAAATTCTCCTTGTTGTGTCGTGGCACAATAGGTGCTGACATCTTTCATACGTGTGTACCAGCAGAACTTTGGCTGATGCTGCAAATCAATAGGAGTCCTACTGCACATCTGAGCCGTGTGGGTTTGAAAGCAGGTGCTTCCTAAATGTAGCTGGATCTAATGAGGCTCCCCTTGGTGCTGTAGTAGTACAGAGATGAGAAGCAGATTCTGGTATGGTACATACCACTCATGCTTGCATTTGCAGAGCGAGTTCTGTAGCAGCTCGATAAAGCCAAGCGCTGGTTTCCATGTCATTAAAATGAAGACCTCAAACACCCACCAGTGGCCTCTGCGTCTGTATGTAAGGCCACGTGATTCCCCACAAGCATTATAAACTATTCAACTTTGCAGAAATATTGCAAGGAGGGTGAAGCAACCTATGTAGATGTGTGGAAAATAAACGTTCACGCTACGTTCACGCACATCTGTACGGCCAGAAATACGACGCCCACACCCGTGATGCTGCGATGGAGACGAACCAAATGCGTCCAGAAGATGCGCCAACGAATATTTCCACGTGCGGGTTTGGAACATGAAGTTCCTAACCCACTACTTTTAGCCTTCTGTCATGTTAGTGAAACAAATAACCCATCAAGAAGGGAGACGGGCTGAAAATAAACTGGTTTTTAACCTGCTACATCCTATAAATATGGGTCAGAAATACAACACCTGAGGCTTATACCAGCGCGATGACAGACGCACAAGGATAATACCCTCGTTTATCACCAGAGACAAACGCTCACGCCACGGTCTGGAGCTTCCACGGATGCAGAGAGGGTTTCAATTCCTGAGAGCGGTGACAACAGCGCTTGGGATAACTCCGGCTCCTGTAGGCAAAGCTGGCATGACATGGAGGTGAGGTAACTGAGCTGCGGGGAGGAAGGCTCACTGGAGGAAGAAAATAACCCCAGCCTTTTAATAAACCAGCTCTGTCTGCAGCGTCATCTTCCCTCGTAACATGGAGATTTACGGAGAGGAAGTGTGCGTGGAGGACGCAACCATTTCAAAGGTTCAAAATGGCACATTATTTATACCAATACACAAAAATATATATATTGAGTGTCAGGTATCAGAAAAACCCTTCACAGACGTCTCCACGGCGCCTTCTCTGGGAATTAGCTTTGTATCTCCTTAGTGTCACAGCAGAGGCACAAGCAATGACACTTTGTAGGGGGCATGGAAGTGGAGGAGACTGGGAAAAGTCAACAGGAGAGGCCATGCTGTTCCCAATATGCGTGACTCAGTGGCTATATTGGGCCTAGCCCAGAGCAAACTGTCTCCCCGCTGCTGCCTGCACTAAAGTATCAGCGGTAGGGTGCGGCACGGCTGGTGAGGTGGAAGCTAGAAGGTGAAGCATGGCGTTGGTTTTTAGGGATAACGGAGGACAGCGTGTCCGGGAGACACCGAGAAAGGAACGAGAGAATCATTTTGGCATTTAAGGGGGCAAGATAACCTGGATTTGTAGCTGAAGGTGAACCCAAGGCCCATAGATGTGTGTCAAACAGAGGCCGTCGCCTAATGACAGAGCAGTCTGACCCCTCCACACAGCAGGAGCCTTAAGCAACCCAATTTTCTGTTCAGTACACACTGGCCGAAGCTTCTGGCTGCCGAGGTTTGACAGGAGCGCTAAGACAAGCTACACTAATTGAAATGTCAGCCATGGAGGGCGATTTCTTCCTTACCGACGAAAGCAAAACAGGCACAATAATTAAGCTGTCAAATCTATCAAAACGACTTCTTTACACGGAGGGTGGATTCCCCCGGAGCGCTTCCTTATGCTGGGCTAAGCACTTTGTTTCCGATTTGCTATGCTTTCAGAATATTCCGGATCAGATGGCTGTTAGTCATGTTTGGTGGAAGGAAATGGGAAGGAGCCATGACAACGCACAAGCCCTGGTGGAATAGCGGAAGCAATAAAATCCCATTCTTCAAAACATCCCCTCTACTTCATCCTATTTCTCATTTTCAGCCAACATTCATCTCGTGTCTGTGCAGCCTGGACGCATCAAGCCAATTCATTATGAGCTAGAATGTCATCCACCGTTTCCAATCTGTCTCCATCCACTTGTGTTTGGCTGGTAAATGACTTTACAGGGGCTGTGCTGACAGTGGGGCTAATGTTGACACAGGAGTCGTCCTCTGAATCCTGAGAGTCCACATGCGTCTCTTACCTTCTGTAACCGCGTAGTAGGATCCCACAGATGAAAAACAAAAGGCCTCGTAAGTCCAGGGAAGCAAACTGCAGAGGAAGCCAGTCCTGAACGGAGGAAGACGGCGAGGCTTGGAGACCAGCTCCAGCAGTACGCTCCACAGCTCAGTGAGGCCGAGGCATCCAGCGACAGCTGATTTTATTTTAGAAGTCCCCCTTTGCAAAAAATAGGACGGACATGGGGGACAGGGTAGGTGGATGCGTGTTGGCTTTTTTTAGAATCAAGTATGGAGGTACCCAGCATGCCCTTAACCTTATGTCACAGCAGTCTTATAGACACAGACGTCCCACACTGGGAGCCGGTAAACAGACACATCCTTCATTTATGCAGCAGAGAGCGGTGAGACGTTTGGCATTTGGAGTCACTTGCTTGTTATCACGGTAAATATCATGGCATTTTATGACTCTGTACTCAGTGAAGATGGATCTCATTTCTCTTCCAGAGAAAACACACTCACCCGACACGACAAAGTGTTCTCACTAGTATAGAAACAGCAAATAAAAACGAGTAGTAGTACAATACTAATAGTAATGATGGACACTTTACTGGTCCCCCCAGGCTTTGGTGATGATATATGACTAGCACAGTGTTATTCACCAGACACATGCTACGTATTAAACAAAGCTAGTAGCGAGAGAAACAATAAAATGATTCTAATTAAAACTCTGTTTAACCCGTTCCCATAAAGATCCTTGATGCTAAGCTCTGTAGTTCTAGCTCTTATGTGTTTTATTAAAGCAAAAAAGTGTCGCCCTCTGTATGTAAAAACTAGTTTGAAGCTGCTTTAAATCTTTTAATTATATATATAATATATAATTATAGAATAATAATCTATAATCATTATATTATATTATATGGTATAATATAATATTCTGTACATGTTGCTTTCATGATGCCTTGGTAACCTTTTCCAGAGACAGGTCCTCGTATGGACAATAAAGTAAAGTACATACACCTACTGTCCTGAGGAAGCCACAAACACCAGTGCAGCCCTCGTGTCTGATCAGCCTTCGTTTTATGCAGTGTGCACTTCTTGACAATGCAACAGAGACTCTCTGAAGCAAACCTGTGGGGTCGTCTTTTCATATTATTAGTTGTAATCACGTCTTGATTATTGATCCCATACGTGATGCACGAGCCGCCCACCCCGGGAGGCGCCACTCGGAAGCACGCCGACGGTAGAAAAGCACGGTTATCATCAGCCTGTGGAGAGGCTGCGCTCTGCTGATAATCCCGCTGAAATTGCACATGGATTTCCTGTTACTAAAGTGGAAAATAAACATGCTCCTGTGGAATACCTGATGAAGGACCCGCAGGATCTGACCCAGCTGAGGTCCAGAGTGAAGTACAAAAAAATAAAGCGCTAAATACAATTAGCATTTTGAATTTGTTGCCATTTGTTGGGATTGGATCGTGCTAATCAATGTCAAGACGTTCCCAATCAATACTGGACAAAGGCTGTTACCTCACGGGCTGTCATGATAAGATAGCATGTTTCTCCTCGACGGCGGTGACGGTTTTATAAATCCTCACTGCCAGAGACAGAGGAATGTGTTGTCGAGTAACTCACTACTGATTAAACTGCATCATGGGTTGTCAGGGAAGTTCCAGGTCAACTTTCTGTCTACAGATCTTTCATAACGAAGCTCCTCACAGTGGCTAAACAACGCGACATGAAATACCTTAAACGTCAGGAAAAACACTAAAGGGGATTCAGTCTGAAGCTGCTTTGTTATAAAGACATTATCAGTTGGCAGGAGAATCTGGGAGGAGATTAATTAAAACAAAAACAAAGTCGTTTGGCAGCGCGAGCGCAGAGATCCTCCTGGGCCCAGCCTGTCTGACACGTCAGCCACAGACTCACATGCACGCAGCTTTTAACGAATAGAAGTTAATAAAAACTGCTGTGTAACACCCGCTGCCGTTTGCGGTGGCGATTCTGCTGTAATACGAGAGGAAACGTGTAAACAAGGACGAGAAGCAGCGTGGAGATTTAGAGGTGAGCTTTGCATCTGTTTAAAGCGCAGTTACTCGCTGCTTTATTTAAACACTGACGCTTTGCAGGGAGCAGCTCCTGCCCCCCCGCCCCCCACCCCCTGCTGTCAGTCATTTGACCTGGAAGATTATGAAGTGCTGTCACCGAAGACAAAAGCCGTCGCTCAGTCAGAACACAGAGGACCTTCAACGAGCTCCAATTTTAGACGTGACGCGGAGACAAGCTCCTGCCTGAACTCAGGAAGGATTCACTGCACGCACGGTTGTGTGTGTTCATGAGGTGACGTCTATCTCTCTGTGGCCGCCATGATAGCTCAGCGTGTGGAGCAGCGGGGTGGCCGGTTCGATTCCCCGTCCCACCGGGCTACATGTGGAGGTGGACACTAATACCCTGACCCTCTGTGCCTCAGGGGCAGAATTTCCCCCAGGGAAGTATCGCTTATTATTATGTGCTGGTTATAATCAGTGAAACTACAGCATAGTTAATATTACAGCAAGAAAGAAAGAATCAGGCTGGATCAAGGCGGGATAACACGGTAAACAAGGCGAACAAAGAGCTGGCAAAGCTTGTTCCACATTTGAATATTCATCTCAGATAGTAAGGATGCGTCTTTATTTCATGGATCAGGTGCTTACCTGCACCTTCTCCTGCCTATTGTTCAATAAAGGAGTAAAAATGTCTCCACATCCTGGTTCATCACTCACCATGTTCAACTTTCTTCTCCTTTTTTTTAAACTGTTCTCTGGCTGACAGATTGGTAGCAGCTCTATTCACGGCGCGGTTTGTTTCCCTCCCTCCTCTGTCACCAGTCGCTTCCTGTGTTTTTCTCAGGCTTGTATGGAAGGCGCTGGTCTGTGGCTCTGAAGCTCACTGGTAGCACCGGTCAGTGTGGTTAAAGACAGAGTCACGCTGCACTTTGGTTAATGATTGTAATAACATCAGAATCACCTGAGTAGTAACTCCCTCCACGATCGACAGATGGTGCCAGGATGAGCTCCCTTTCTGTTTTCTGGTCACTTGTGTGTTAGAAAAACTGACTGCACCTCACGCTGTAAGCTGCATCTGTGCCATCAGCATCAGGCAACCAGCACAGCGCCTCTTTCACAGTAAAGGAAGCACAGTGTGCAGCAAACCCCGAGCTTCCCATTAAAAAGCTGCCAGGGAGGCGGCCTTATCTAGCGGGGGCCGATCTAGTCCTCAGAAAAGCTGCTTTCTGCCAAATGTTTATTTCACAGAACAAATGGAACAAAACATTGCATTAACCCACCCGCGGCGTTGTTTGTTGGACGGCACTGGAACCATGACGCAACCAGAAAGCTTTCGTCAAATATCACGTATGAAGAGTTTCTAAGTGAAAAACAAGAAACTACTCACAAACAGCGTTGTCCTGTGGCGAGGCCATGGTCGGGTCTGCGAGGCTGCTGGACGTCAGTCTTTTGGGTGGGGAGGTGTGGACGGGTGTCACTTCCTGGTAAGAGAGAGAGAAAGAGCTATCAGAGGTAGCACATGTGGGGGATTTTTTCCAACAGGGAGACGGATAGGTGACACTGCAGGTCATCAAAAGCAGCTGGCTGCGCCCAAATCGCCTGCACACACACACACACACACACACACACACACACACACCATACAGGAAAATTGATACACGTAAGCGTTACCATTTAGGCTCCAGATTCCACAGAGACCTTGTTGCTGTCACCTGGTCTGCGCACACACACACACGCACACAGACACACACACACACACACACACACACCGTCTGCTGACAACCTTGAGCAGGAGTCACTGACTGGAAAGTTAGTACAAACAGCGGTCGGTTGAATTTTAATGGAGCCGCTCCAGCTGTAACCAAAGGTGTTTTCACGGGTTTCTATTGATAAAGGCTCCAGCTTAGTAAGCGGCATGTCCTTGGTGCATGCAGGCTTGTTTTTTCCCCTGGAAGCATTTTGTCAAAACTTAGAAGTCAGCCAGCCAGTGCAACACGCCTATTCATTTGCAAATCATCCCCCTGGGGAACAAACACACCTGTGTCCGCGTGCGGACGTGTGTGTTTATGTGTGTGTTATTTTTTTAAATTTGCAAATCAAATTTATTCCACGTGGATTTTTTTCTTTCAACGCAGAGTGACAACAAACATGCTACAGCTCAGCACACGGCAGAACCGCGTGGCGCACGCGTCCCTCAGCGCTTTCTGCTGAAGGTGTCAACCGTCATTTCAGAAATGCACCAAAGGACAAAACGCTGTCCTCAAAAATCCCATTTAGCAAATCCCTGAAAGACATGAACGGTTATTTGCATATTTTCCTGCACTTTCACACACACACACACACACTCACACACACACACACGCACACACACGCCATGGCAGAAGAGTGATGTGAACATAATCTCTCCCGTTCTGTCAGTGATGTGAGTAGCACTCACATCAAATGAAGCTCAAACCAGCGAGCTGCGAGGAGGAAAGACACGCGGCCCGAACCCACCGCGAACCGAAGCTCCCCTGTGCTCCCCGTGCTCCCGTGTTTGTCTGCCAATATGAAAACGCATTTTGTCTACAACGCGGTGCCGCTTGGCTCAAGGGATGCTTAAGTGCACGAAGGGGGAGGATGCTGTGTAAAAACGTGTGTGTGTGTGCGTTTGTGGTGTTTCGGAGATGGCTGCAGCTCGTTCCAGAGGTCAGTGCCATTAAACGGACTGAAACATTCATCTCTGCTCGTCCCATGAACGTCTTTACACGTCACTCACACCTAATATGAGCAGTAAATTATGAATACACGCGGAGTGGGAGGACTTTCAGTACTTTTCAATACTTCTAAGCTGCACCACAGCAGTTAGACCCACACTGAATATCCAATACCAGAGCAGGCAGCTGCTCGTTGCTGCACAACACTGCAGCTCGCCCATATTTGAATAGTAAACTTATGTAGAGCAGTATAATGTGTGCGTGACCAAGATGCTACGCAAACCTCCCCTTAACACATCCTTTCATGACATGACATTGTGTGAGGAGTTTAAACTTTTCACTTCCAGAGACTTGTTTAAAGTGTATGTAAATAAACTGGAGGCAGCATGTGCACAAAAAAAGACTAGAACCAAGAACAAACCTGTGGGAAACACTCTGAGACACAAATGAAAGTGTTACCTTAAAGAATAATTCTATGAATGTATACCTATGTATGTGATAAACAGCTAAACAAGCTGTGAACTTAGAATAGAAACCAATGAAATGTTTTGAGTTGGCAGCAGACGAGTTTCTCAAAAATCCATTAAACTGGCCTGAAGCCATTCATACCGCCGGCATAAAGAATGTTTACTCCTTTCAAACGGAACCATAAAAGACTTTTCTTCCAAGATTTTGCTGACAACCAATGAACCTTTACGAAGCCGGTCGAGGGCACAGAGATCTGTTCAGAGAGGACATCAGGTGCAGAGCGCTCGATGGTCGTATTTATTTAGAAATGATTAGCAGATGCTATAAGGACGTGGACACTGAGCAGGAACTTCCAAACGCTCATAGAAGTACTGTTTTTGGTCTCATCTTGTGGTATTAGATTAAAAGAAATGCGCCGCTCATGCCACGTCCTTATGGAGCCACGACTTTGGGTTTACCAGCGTTTCTACGAGCTGCACTCCTAATGCGTCCTGTAGCCATCGTCCAGTCTACCTGCCGTATGGTGCTGCTGCAGAGGAAGAGGAACGAGGGACAGACTGACAGAGTTAATAGGAGTGGTGCTCGGTGAAATCTGTCTAAATGCTGCCGGCCTGTCGCTGCAGATAATCTGTGGTACAGAAAGAATTAAAAAAAACGTCGCCGGACCTTCTAAAAATAAGCTCGGCTAATGAAATCAATGTCGGCCATCTGGGATCAGTTTATGCGTGACAGGTGCCTACAGCGAGGCCGGTCTGACCCATGGCGGTGAAACCATGGTAACATGAAGTAGTAATACAGCCAGCGGCCGTCTGTGAGGAAATGATGGGCTCGCTGTCACATGTGCAGGGACTTGACCGTTTTGCGCTGATGTTCCTCTGTCAGCTGTTGACATTTTCATCTTCTAACGAGCCGCGCTCCCACTGGTACGACTTTAATGACGCGATGTGGTGCACGGAGTGTCTCCGCGGAGAGCTGTCCACCTTCTCTCCTCAGAAATGTTCTCTCTCTGTCCTCCCCCCCCTGCCGCCCGTGTCATCCGCTGTTGAAAAAATGTCAGTCTTCATAAGTCAATTAGTCTGACAGGTTTTTATTTTTCTCCAGGGCCAGCTGGTTGAAAGCTGGTTTTAAGGACTTTTTACAAGGAGAAAAACATATATGACGTGACTCATTTCAATAATCCTCCGTCTTCCCTCCACACTTTGCTTAGCGTTAGAAGAAAGAGCCTCTACACACCTGATGTTGCCAGTTCAGCCAGTCAGTACGGTCATAGTTATTCTCAAAAAATTAATAATGAAAAAGATGCAAATGCCTCAAAATATCACGCATGCCCTGCAGGCTTTTGGAAAACTACGCTTCCCAGATGGAAGTTGCTGAGGAGTTCTGCTGCAGATGCATATACAAAACAGGAAGCGTGTCCGTTATTGTGGACTACCGTCCTGAGCCAGTCTTTGGTCTGACTAGAAGCTAGCTCAGAGCTGCACGGAGCCTGCACCTGACTGCTGTGGACTCAAATAGCAGTGCAAATCGATAAGGTCCACTGGTTCAATATCAGACGTGACATTCTGGAGGCGAGAGGTCGCCCACCTCGACAGGATCTGCTCCATGAACACTTGGAAAACCTTAATTTTTTTCCTTTCACCCTCTCTCTCCTAAGCTCTTGTATTATCTTAGACTGCTTTATTCAAATACTCCATCTCCCCTCCCTTTTCTGTCTCCGGGTTGCCTGCCTGAGTGTGTCTGCAGCATCCTTGTTATCCTGATCAGTGGTGTTGGAAGCACCTGGGACCAACGCTCCCAAGATTTATAAAAGCTTTTATTTGAGAGCAAAGTACAAAGAGAGCTTCCTTTCAGCAGCTGTCCATGGGATTGTTTTTTGTTTGCTTGTTTGCTTCAATCCCCACAAACCCACTCCGAGGCTTCTCTGATTAGATGATGTCCCCTCGGCACTTTGCAAATGAAATAGTCAATTTAGTGGTGTTAATTTGACGCCTGTGAGCTGTTGGTGACGGTGTCTCTGGAGTAGCACTGTAGTTGTGTCTGGTTTATGGCTGGTTGAGGCCAATCACATGACTCACTGTTGGGGTACTTGATTTTAAATGACAGGACTCTTCTCAGCAAATGGTGCACGTGGCCGCTGTATTCCCACGTACAGCTGGTCCCCGCGCGCGCGCGCTCTGACAGCTCCTGGAGCGAGCGCTTCTGGCCGTGAAAGCTGCCTTATGGGTTCGCTGGCATAACATGCGAGTGGCTGCTCTCGAACATGACTCACGAGTCTCAGCAACTGTAAACAAATCCCTGGGCCCGACCAAGACGACCAGTTGCTCTGGGAAAACGCGCCAGAGCCTTCTCTGGCAGTCCAAAGCAGAGGACCTAAGCTCTTAATGGTCGTTTCAAGCTGACGTTCTGCAGGAGGATCTTTGTCTGAAGGGATCGTTTGAACGATAGCTTTTAGGTTTGCCTCCCACTCGCTGGGATCAGGGGTCTGCATCGCCCTTAACAACGAAACAAACTCAACAGCACCATTAACGATGAACTGATTTGATGCCAAGACGCAGGTCTTATAGTCATATTCAGAAAGGTTAAGTAAGGACGACGAGTGCTGTAAACAACCCCTAACCTGTTTGGTTGAGTCTAGTCAACGTTTTCATTGTTTCAAAAGATTAAAAGTCAAACAGAAAATCTTCTGAAGCTTTGTTTCCGTCCAGTTTTTTCCTGTATCCTGAGGCACAACATCTAGCGTTGGTTGTACAGTACACAGCCTCTATCTCTGAGTGATTCAGGCAAACACTAGATGGGCGAATTAATGCACGAATGCCCGAGTTAATTCGATGTGGTAATTAGATGCGGTAACAAGACGCTGGCTGTTGTGGGAAAAGAGAGGGAGCTAGTAAGTTTGGTCCGCTCATGATTTTATACTGATGTTTTAATCGTGTCAAGACAAACGTGTTATCAGCTGCTCGGGTGAATGATGGATGTGAACACGTTTCAGCGGGCTGCCTTTTGTTTCTTCGGCTCATTGAAAACGAAAACGAATCTTTTACAGGTACGTGAACGTTTACCGCCTACAAAATACTTATAAAGCGTCACACGTTGTCTGACGTTTAATTCAAAACACTTTAATTTGCCCAGTAAGTGTCAGCTACCTTCAAGCTGCTGCAGCAAAGGCGTTAGATCTCGCGGCTTGCTGCCCGCCTTCATCTATCTCGTCCTACTACTTCCTGTTACACAACCGCGTGCGTTGTTTGTTTTAAGGTCACCTCAGCTGTCTTCCTCTGTTTACTCTTTGGCATCTGCTGTCTTCTCATCACTGTTGTTGTTTGCGCCGGGCGCCGTAAGTGTTCCAGTTTCTTTTTTTTTGAAATCCAGTAGCATGAAAACTTTTCTGTCTTGTTTTCAATCCTCTATCGACCGTGCTTATTATGACTAAACAGAAGCACAGCAAGAACCACCCGCATCAATATTTAAAGCACTTGCAAACACGGGCACAAAAAGACAAGTCCGCAAACAGACAGAAAGAAAAGGACGAGCTGCAGCTACAGGCCAAAAGATGAAGCGACAAAGACCAAATAGAATCTGATTATGGAAGGCAGCAGCCTGGTTCGAGCTTCTCGTTCAACGCCAACTGGGACGGAACCAATTAACTGAGGCCAAACACTCTCAGTGGAAACAGGCACATAATAAATCAGAGCAAAGCCGTCAGGGATGAATCTGAGGTGCACCAGATCTGAGGGTGCTCAGAGTAGATCTGCCCTCTGCACCCGGCCTGGTCTATGAGCGCAGGCTCTGGTCGCCGCTCATGCTTCATTTTCCTGCCTGGCAGTGTTTTATTTTGACACCTGATGTGTTTTCATCTCTTCTGTTTGGATACATGATGCAATGTTCATCTGTACGTGTGTTTCTCTCCCCTCTCCTGCAGCTGCGCGACGAACACAACAGTGCAGCCTTTTCATCCTTTATTCTTTTTAAACCTTTGTTTCGTGGGGAATAAAACGACTTTCTCTGTAGCTGGCGTGTTAGGCGCTATTTTAATACAGGTAATCACCGACCATGACTGTTCTCTTTCCAATACATTTAATCTCCTTTATTATGTCGACCACTGTGCACCACTTAATGTAAGAACAATGTTAGTCATTAACCTTTATTTTCTTTTGTATTTGTACAACATTGTACCTGTTTGTACGGGGTTAAGTGCCTCGCTCAGAAACACGTTGGGGTGAAAGCTGCTGAGAAGATTAGAGCGATTTAGTTGGCCCAACTGGGTCCATTTGCAAATGACAAATTTGACCCAGATCTAGTGGGCAACAGATAAATGAAGGCTCGACAGACGCCCGCTGACTTTGCGCTTGCATGCTCCAGACATTAGCAGACACGAGGTGAACTCACGCCTCACGTATGACGGATACGTGATGTTCTGGATAACATGTTCGTGTGCTCACATGTCCAGTGTGGCCTGTGGGTCAGAGCTCCTCATCCTGCATTCAGGGCTTTTCTCCGCTGATTATCTGCTCTCTTATCTGGGCCTGAAACCTGAAAGGCATCTGCTCATCTCCAGGGAGAGGAAGTGGGAGGAGGAGAGAAAACGGAGAAAAGGGTTCTGAAGAAAGACGACTGTCAGTGATTGTGCGTCATTGAAGTGTGGCCTGATGGAATTATCATTATTGAAACATGAATATAATTTGTTAATCAGTCTCTGACCCGCTTCACCTACTAAAATGTAAATCCGCACTTCATTTCCATTCACCCCCACCCGCTGCTGATTCGCTCTGAATCTCTATCACTTCCTATCCATCTTCATCTTCCTCCCTCTCCGCCTTCGCCCTCCATCCCCTCTCCCTCCCCACTTTCACAATATGGCCCTGTGCTCACTGAATGTAAATCATGTTTCAGTCTCTTTCATCAGGCTCCGCGCTCCCTTAATGTTCTATGCGCAACGCCAGCATCACCAGACGCTACTATTTATACATGACGACTCCGGAGTGGCCCCGGATCCAGCTCTGTTTTCAGCCTCTCCAAATATACACTCCACTGTGGAACTGACATCGGCTGACGCGCTGCGTGCCTCGATGATATTCTGGGGATTTACGTGTAATTCAAGCTCATGCCTGTGGACGAACTTCACGGTACCTCGGCGTACCGGCTCCTGTATTAAAGTGTCCACCACTTCGGTCCACATGAAATATCTCAACAACTCTTGCTGTCTGGAATTTTTTGGTCAAGTTTTTTATGCTCAGTTCTTTTAAAAAAATCACTTTGGTGATCAAAAGTGTTCAGTTATTATTTAATTTATGGGCCTACAACTTATTAATTCCAGTAAATGATCTCCAGTCAGACCTTCTTATTGTGCCAAGTCTCACACGACTAAACTAAAGAAAGAAATTCAATCAGTAAATACGTGCAATTAATTAAAATTAATAGTATTTTATGGATACATGGATACACAACTCTATCAGCATCTGAGCCACTAGTAGTTTGAGTTTGCTATCAATTACCAAACGTTGCAAGAGGTGTGAGACGCACATAAACCCAATAATCAAATGCAGGTTCAAGCACTTTCCTAAAATGGTTGTTGCACTACAAGTCCAAGATGAAGTGCCACTCGAGTTTAAGCACGGAAATATACTTTAAGTGCAAGTACTATTCAGGAAATGTGTTGCTTTGGGCAATTTCTGTGGGCGTCAATCCAACCGAGGTCATAAAAATCCACTATTTCACTTGATGCTGTTGATATTGGTAAAAAATATATTCCCAAAAACCAAATGGGAAAATCCTGTTTTGGTCGAAGGAACCAGGGTGATGCTTATGTCCAGGTTGTGGTCAGTCTCCTTCCGTGTGCTATGAGAAGCCAACATGGCTGCTCCTGTGTCGCTCTAACGGTTAAGCTTCCATTTATGAACCGTGGCCAAATCGATCTGCATTGAAAACCTTTCCTGAAGAGAGAGCGCCTCCTCCTTTATCGCTAGGGCAACAAAGGCGAGCACAATAAGTGTCTACAATGAACGACTGAAGCAGTGAGCCTCGAGGATCTTCGGCTAATTGTTGCGCACACGTGCTCTCGTGGGTCTGTGGGTGTCGAACTGGTGTTAGAGAAAAGACGATCTGAGTCACGCAGCGATCTGCGCGGAAAAAGGCCCAGAGACATGCATTCACTACCCAGCTTTATGAAAAAGGATTATCATATGCTGGAGTGAATATGCACGCGGTAGCACAGCACCACCGGGCACGAGGAAGCTCCATCAGTACGGAGCAGACATGCACTTCTGTGTCATCACATCCACAGACGAAACAAGCGGCAGGTCATCAAATGAGAGTCTGAATGAGGCCGGGAGTTTCTATTCTCTAATGCTCACTATTTTTAGTGAGCAACAAGTCATCCGCGCGCACACACACGCACACTCACGCACGCACGCATACACACACGCGCGCGCGGCTCCGCTGCCAGCTCCATTAAAAGATTTGAATCTGTGAAACTGAGACCAAAGAGATGCCTGGTAAAAGTTAATGGAATTTTTACGAGCTCAATGGACTCGATGAGGACACGGGCGTCCTCGTCGAGTCTGGATCAATGTCTTGCAGACACATTGTGGCTTTTAGTTTACTTAAGATTTAATTAAGTGCATTTAGGAACAGTGGTGAATATTGATTGAAAGGTGTTTTTTTTTATTAGAGTCGGGGAAATACTGCACAATTAGCCCAGAGGCCGCCCCAGCCTCATCTCTCAGCACGTTGTGACACTTAAAAGTGAGATTCTTTAGCATGGCAGGGTGACAAACTCCACACTCTTTGCTTAAAAGCTGGAGTAAAGTGACTGGAAGTGAGCTATATGAAAAGCCTAATGTATTGCTCCATTCAGTGTGTTTGAGACTGAGTGCTGCGTTTTTAAAACAGCCCATTTATTGAGGGCATATTATGAGAGCGCGGAGATTTATAGAGATAATGTGGTTATGGGAAAATGAGCATCCTTTCAGTCCACAGAGCCAGGCTCATAAAAAAAATGAGTGCGAGTTAGTGAAAGTGATGATACATGTTATGAAAATAAACCAGGCGCTCTGAGTTTATGCAGCCACCTCATTTCGATGCAGAGGCCGGAGAGCACAGAAAGAAAAGTTCCCTCTCTCTCCTTAACCGTGTTATCCTGTTAGGAGTGTGACTAGCTTAATCCCGCAGCAGGAAATCCCTTTAGATTCTTTATGCTGTGTTAAATTTGCCAAACGCATCAGAATTAGATATTTCACCAATTATGCAAATGGGGCTAATCTGACAGGCTCAGACAGAAGAGCGCAGCCATTTTAAGACACCTCCAGGCGTCCAAAATAAACTCCAATTAACACCAGGTGATTAGTAATTGTCTCACTGTGATAAACTCCTGATTAAAAGCTTATCATTCATCATCCCTCTCCTACACTTTGGTTCTCACATGGACTGTTTTCACCAGCAGCCCCGCAGAGGTTACACTGCCATCCACTGGTCAACCGTCGCCATCACAACGTGAACGAGCGCCAAGTCAGGTCATGCATATTCCAAACATTTCAATTATGTAACCACTAATTTATGCTCTGACATTTTAATGAGCCAGTGAACATTAATGAAACTGAAATGTTCAGCACTCGTGATTAGTGGCCTGGTTTCTGCGCATGCATATCACTGATCAACGCGCCCACTTTGTGCATTTGACTCCTTTAAACCCCCTCCTGCAGGAAAAGATGTGACACAGTAGTGGAGCCGTCGCCTCATCTGTGCCGTGCCTCGGTGTATTCGTGCGCTTCCTCGTGAGCACAATCGCGACCAGAAGGTCAGACAGATGTTGTAAACAGAAGCGGGAGTCCCTCGAGGATCAACCAGCTCCACAAACAGGAGAACAAGCGCTCTTTGTACTCGAGACAGGCCGTTGCATCACTCCACATCTGCAGTTGCTGCAAATGTGGCCTGTCCTCCCACCACACTGAGGCCAGAGGATCTTGGCCACAGCCAAAGCGACCGCCTGGGAATCCATCCGTCATTGTTATGGATGGCCGTCCAATGACATTGCCCCATTTGAATAAATGAAATGGGGCACAGAAAGAAAAATACAGTGCATCATCAAATATTAAGCTCAGCGTTACAGATGAGCTGGAGACAAGGTCGTGTTTTATAACCAGCCGACTGCAGAGTCCTCTCCTCTCTCTGGGAATCTGGGAACAGTGCCCAAACGCTCCATTATCACCGACTACTGGCTCTTTTTCCCAGACTCTAAGCATTCATAACACAATGCCAAGATACAGCATGTGGACGTGAGACACGCAGACATTCTGAGCAGCTGTGCAACATAAATAATTGACCTTTACTCTCTCCCCTGGCTCAGAAAGTTAGGAAGCTGATTATAAAGTGGTGAATGCAGTAGCTGTCGGATGTAAACAGGAACTAAGTATTAGTTTTCAAAATGAGAAGAACAATTTTATTGCAGAAATTTTGCAAATGCAGAAGTGGCAGGGGCAGATCTACAAGGGAGCAAGGGGAGGCACCCCCCCTTTAAAATGTATGAGTCACGGTGATTTCACATTTCTCTATATCTCTGTCTGTCGAGTCAGTATATCGAACTCTGTTTCTCCTCTCCTACATCTTTAGAAGCTCTTTGTCTTTAGCAGCTAAATGTTAAGCTTCGTATTCACCAACTAGTAGCTGCAGTTATCTCTCTGCTGTTTCCTGATCATGGAGGTTATTACAGCGAGTTTCCAGCTCTATATTAAGGAAAGAAGCTGCAGACTGTGGCTCAAAACGAGTCTACGAGAGACAAGGCTAATGAAAGCTCCAACTGATCCGCCCGTTTGTCCGGTTCACTTATTTGATCCCTTAATTAACAAGTGAAACCAACTGACCCCGGTGAATCAAATGTCCAAGAATATTCTCCTAATGGTCAGTGAGGCGCCGTGGAATGTAGAACAGCCACAAAAAATACATCACAAAGCTCCTACTGCTTCATACTGAGCAAGCACATGGTGGCAAAAACAAAAAGAGAGAACCTAAAGATGCTATCGTTGACTCTGGGCTTCAGTCGTATGCATCATTACCCACTGTAATCGAGCAAGTGTTTTCACGTCAGAGGCTAAATGTCTTTGGACTCCAACACATCCTCGTCTCTCTCTTCTTTGCTTCTTACCCCGACGGACGAGTTTAGCGCTGATTTCAGCACCAGCTGACATACCAATTAACTGGTTATTTTTAAGATCCTGCCTCACCATAAAGCTCCTCGAAATAGCTCCTAAATAACAGGGTGTCAAATATCAGCAACCCCGTGGCCCTGCACAGATGCGTCTGGTGTGTGCTGAACATGTCACCAGTTGGTAGTGGTCCACGCTGCATCGCCTGGAATGGTTTGGTTATTTATTTATTATTAATAGCCAAAAGTAGGTCATCTGGGCCTTTTTTTTCAGGCATTTAGTACATGGGAGGTTTTGCTTTAATGACCCATTTCACTTCCCGCAGACTTAGATTTCCTCTAGGAGAAGCCAACTAAGTTGGAAAATCAAAGTGGGAGAGACAAGTCATCCTCCTATCCAGCAAAGAGACGTGTTTTTCACGGAAAATCCCAAAGAAGAAATGAGTGAATCGTTCCAAAAGAATGCGAGTCGAGCAGCATCCCATATTATCTTTAGTCTTCCCTTCAAAACAGATTATCAGCAGGGTCAAATATATATCTAAAGAGGAAAACTACAGAGTACAGCAGTAAAATCAACAGTGTACACTTTCACCACTTGATAAGTAGACGTGTTTTGTCTGAGGCTCAACCTCACTATCACGTCGCCACTATTTTCAGTTTCCATGAAGGTTGAGAAAGCTTTTCAATTTGTTGCATGCACACTGCAACCAACTCACCAATCTATCTGACGGCCTAAAATACAGGGCTCGGCAGTTACCAAACCCTCAATTTACCTGGAGAGCAGTGGCGTTTCGCTGCTCATGGTACAGTTCACACCCAAAGAAAGCAAGAAAAATTCACACTGGCGCTACTTACTGCGGTTGCCACAGCAGGCTTCTCAAACATCCTCTTCAGGCTATCAAGTGGGATGTCAAACCTCTCAATCCTCTTAGCAGCCCGCGGGTCCTCTCTGACCACCGGATCGTCTGATGCATCTACCTGAGGCCCAGAGGGACGACGGGAAACGTAGCCTGAGGTCACCGCTGCCGCACTCTCCACCTCCTCTCCATTTCCTGATTGAATTTCCATTGTTGTATGGAAACCGTATCTCACTCCTTTTCCCTTCAGGCTGGTGCTTAGGGGGGGAAGTCTATTGTGTGAGGTGAACCAGGAGGGGTGAGGAAGTAAAGGGGGAGAAAAAACGGTGGGTGAGGAATAGAGATGGAGATGTCGCTGGGGTTTCTTTCTGCCTTTGAGGCTCTCCGGGTTGTGCAGGCACAGTGAAAAGCTGGAGGAAGGAGGAGGAGAAAAGAAAGTTCACAGGGGAAGTTTTTTTTTTGTACCTCTCTCCTCCTGCCTTGTAATTACGCACAGAAGCCTGAGTAAACTCACATGTGGGCTCACAAAAGCAAATTGAGATATTGTAAGAGCAGAGTGACGACAAAGGGAAGGAAAGAGAGAGGGCGGCTGCTGCTGCCAGAGCAGAAAGACGAGGGGAGAAGCAGGAACGTTTTCCTGAATGACCCTGTAACACTAACAGTCTGTTTCCTGCAGAGCTTGGGTTAGCTCGAAGGGGTTAGCAAGTGGTTATAATACTAGTTACTCAGTAGTAAAATATTGCAATTGTACTGTATATTCAAATATAAAATAAATATATATTATATTAATTTTGTCTCTGCATGTTTGGTGCACGGACAGCATTCACAGATGCGAGATACGTTAGCTTACCGCAGGGCCTGAACCGGTGCGATGAGGGTTAGCATATGCCTTACAGAGGAAGAGAGCAAACCAAATAACATAAACCTAACATGTCCTCTCTCCTAAGTCAGGAATAAGTTTGGTTCAGAGACACGAACACCAACCTTTCATTTTGAAGAGGCCTGAACTTCTGAGTGCTACTATGCTAAGCTAGCTGCAGCCTCTGATTTATTAGCATGGCAATTTAGTAAAAGGTTTTCTGAAATATAAAAAAATCAAGAAAACTGTTCTGATGGTAGTTCCAACGTCATTCGTGTTCTAAAAGTAAAAAAAATAAAAATAAAAATAAACCACAACTTATTGTTTCCTCATTCAAACAATGATGGTAGCAGGGAAAACAGCTCTACTAATAGGAAATGCTTTAAATAATAAATACTGTAACTAACAACAACAAAATACTTAACATTTTAACCCAGGTAAATATATTATATATATATATATATATATATATATTAAAGGTAAATAGTTCTATTAGGTACTGTATGTAGACAAATGCAGCATTAGGACCTGCTATCATGTACTCTGGTCTCCAGTATATTAGCTATTATTAAAACACAATCAGATCATTTTTACTTTTGGTTTACTTTACTTCGTTCTCTCTCTTTAACTGGTCTGCGTAGCAAAACAAGTAATGAAGAGACTGTTAAATTTTCACCAGCCACACCACAGCTTCCCAGGGAGTGTTTTCCTGTGCTCAGACCCATCAAGAAAGGGGAAATGAACATGTTAACCCAGCTCCCTTCTCCATTTCAGCTATTCCTGTCATGTCTGAAGTGTAACTGTCACTATACGACCAGGGTGGAGGAAGAGGGGCGTTGAATTTTATCCTTTATACTGTGTAGCGAGGAAGAGGAGCCGGGGTCAAATGATGGACATGCGCATCAGAGGCGCTGACAGACGAAGCCTAGAGAGAGATTGGCACTTTGGTTACCGAATTGTGTCGAAACAAAGACAGGAAAGTTACAAGCCTGACAGTGAGCCACAGCCACAATAGAAACAGCAGCGCGGAGGAAGAGTGGGGGAGAGAAAGCAGTCGAGACGCAATCCAGATAATCCAATCCTAATGAATGAACTGTCATGATACACGCATGCATCTGATAGTACGGTGGAGGACACAGTATCACTCCAGTTCTGCCGGAGTCAGATCCATTATTCAGGCAGTGACTTTCTGCTGGATCCTGTTTCCCTGTGGCCACTCAGCACAGCACCCACTACAGCAGTTACTCCTCTGTACGCGTGCACTGTTTGAAAGGTAATTTAAAAAGAAATGCTCTTAAACCGGGGAAATAGTAGAGTGGTAGAGATTACGTCTGATGTGCATCTTGTTTTCAAAGCAGATCCACACACAGGCATTGTTTTAAGTGCAGAGCTGAGTGGAAATCAATGTGAGAGCAAACATAATGCCCGCCCCCGCTAACGCAAAGCTCCACAGCAGCTTTCCTTTAATACAACAAGACAATATTTCAGGCCTAGTGGGGCTTCTCAGAGACTTTCTGGTGAAGACGCACCAGGGCAAAAGCAGTGTCTGCTTCCATTAAATAGAAAACGCTGCGGGTTGCGTGTTTGTTCCGGTGGTGAAATCCTGGCCAAGGACTTTAGACTCTTATTTAGAGGACAGACTGAAATATGATCCGTCCAGTAAGATAAGACGAGGGAAATAACCGTTCTCATTGTACTGTCTGTCGTCTGCAGGCCCAGTAAGTGTGCAGACATATTTTCCGCTGAGCCACTGAAATATGACGTTACTCACTCGCACAGAATCAACAGGGAAAAAGTGCTCGAGAGTCAAGGCCAGGAAAATCTCGTCCCAACATACTGCACACTGTTCATTCTTGTTGGCAGTGTTACAAAGGAATGGAAATGCAAGGAGATTCTCTGAACTCAGACTTACTCCTTAGCTGAAGAACTAAACTGTTTGTTCTCTTACTTTTATGATAACCCACTAAACCCATTTGTTTAGTTGAGAGTTGATAAAACAAAATAAGCCACTTAAATTTGGACTTCGTTGGACTTTCTCCTGGCAGATTACTCTGCATGTTCAGCAAAATGATGATGATGATGTTAGTTGCAGCCCAAATGCAAATACTAATGGACCGAGAACCGATTACAAGAGGGACGACCGCTGAGTCAAGCCTTATTTCCACCAGTAATGCTGTAATGTACTGATCAATTAGGCCACGGATGAAGATTCATTTTCAAATCAAATATTTCACTGGGCAGATTTATCTTGATTATACAGCTACGGAATAAAATCAGCTTTAGCACATTACAGTTCATCTCCAGACAGTACTCCTACTCACGCCGCCGGCCCTGTGCCACTTCCTTCCTGCATACTTCCTGGGCACATGGGGAGAGAGACGACAGTCAGTGGGAGTCAGGTTACAGTTACCGCTCCAATTACGAGGCCTTTACTTCCTCACTCACCTTTCGTTGAAGCACAGCGGGTCATCCGATAGGCCCAGAAGAGAGTAACGCACAGTAATGCAGTCTGCGCCGCCATCAGTGAAAACTGTGCAGACGAGAGTCCTGTGAGGTCATAAGGACTGTGTGGTGGCCGAATTCCAACCCAATCCCTCAGTTACCGACGGGTTCTGCCAGGTACGGTTCTGGTTTCCAGCCTCTATCTGCTGGAATCTGCATCATTCAGTTCGTCAAGTAGACAGACGTCGTGCTATTTTTAAAGCCTTCAGTGTCTCAGTCCAGCAGCGGTGCAGATAAGTCCCCTTCTAAAGGGTTCTTCAGTGAGGCTCCCCCTTCTGACCAATCAGAGAAGACCAGATGTTTCTGCTTGATTGGTGGGTTTTGCCGCATCACTGTAAAATTGTAAGACTAACACATGAGGCGAGGAGGCGAATGGACTGATTCTAAGTGTCATGCAGCTGCTGCCAGCCTGATTCCCAAAACACTGCACAGGGAAAGGACTCAGTCTTTATGTTTCAGAGTGGAAGCCCCGAGATCATCGCTGGCTGTGTAGTCGGCTTGTTTGACTTGGGGCTTTGCCTGTGGTGTTCTTTAAACAGATCAGACAGACGGAGATGCCATCTGCTCCCCGGACCAGCTCTCAGCCACTCCGTCCTCTTTTAAGTAGGAAAAAATGATCGTCTCCTCTGTCTCCCCGTTCGTCACAGCTGGTTGCAGCATTGTTCCCCCGGTTTAAAGGGAGCCTTAAAAAACGGACCAGTGGTTCCTCTGTCAAGACAGTTCAGGGTTGTGCTTTAAAAGAAACATCCAATTTAATACAGAGAGTTTTTACTGTCCTATTTTCACATGTACACTACCAGTCGAGAGTTTGGACATTCACAGGAATAGAAGCTGATTATTTTAATATGAAATGCAGTGTAGACATTGATAATAATAAAAACTTTTTATATAGAAACTAAATTGAAGTAAAATTTGCACAAACATACAGCATCTTGATATCAGAGCCTTTACTGTATGGATGTGCTGGAAGGGCCCCTCAGGATCCCCAGCTCTCCTCCCAGTCATCTGTTCTTAATGCCAAGTCTGCCCTCTGCTGTTCGCTGCCTGGAACTACACCACAGGCTCGTTAAAGTACAGCTGATGTCATTCTGCCGAAAAAGGAAAAAGAAAGAAAAGACGTAGATTTATGAATGTAGAACGAAGATTTCTCTAAAAAATAAGTAATAATAATAAATAACAGGTAATTATTATATGACTATGGTAAAAATGTTAACCTGATCAATACATTAGCAGCATGTCACTTGTCAGGTGGGGAAAGAAACCCACCAAGGAAGGATCAGCCCACAGAAGAAAGTGGAGTTTACAGTGAAGAAGCTATTTTTAGCTCTCTGATGTTATTCTTCTAAGCACTGAACTGGATATTAGGCATGAGAGAAACCTACATTTATTCCTGGGTTTATACACGACTCTTATATTTCTAACTAAAGTGCTTCCTCCTGACGTGAAAAAATCCCTTTGCCCATCTCATATCTGTCTCTTAACACACACACACACACACACACACACACACACACTGATCTGTGGGTCATGGTGCAGACCGGCAGCTCAGCCATTCGTCTAAAACCCAGGGGAAACAATTACAGTGGAGCAGGCAGCAGGCTGGGATCTCAGAACGGGCTCAGGCCTCATACAGTGGGAGGATGGACAGACCGGGAGCTCCCCCTGGTGGCCGTCATGGGGAAATGACTCAGCAGCTGTTCTTATCAGTACCAGGAGTGGGAAACCTTTTCAGTTTCAAACCTCAGACCCGCTTTAGTTCACCACTGACGTCATTTCTGATTAGTAGTAGACTTATTTGTGTGCAGACACGTTGTTGTGCACTGCTCCTAACTAGCTTAACTTTACCTTCAACCTACCAGCGGTCATAAACACCGTGTGTTGAGTTTGCCTGCGTTAACCGATCATTTCATGCAGTGTCAGGGCAGGGGCCACACACACCCACCCCTCTTATGTATCACCGCGAAGAGAGAGGTGTGTCACAGGTACAGTGTTTGGGCTTATGTGATTTTCATTAGGTTTATTCTGTAGTTGGCCGTTGGGAGTGAAACTCTCTTAGAAGAACAAATACTGTGCTTAGACAGACTAGGACATGCTGCTTGTGTGTGATCTCCAGAATATATTCTGCAAATAAAACTTATCTCTGTGCACTCTCCTGCATTTCACTCTGCATCATCATCCACCACCTGAGAACAGCGAGGAGACAGCGAGGAGGCAGGAGCTCGCGCTCATTTTAACAACCTCCCGTCACATCTTGTGTGTTTCCATGGTTCCGTGGTCATCTTGAGCCTGTTCCGATCATCTTTGAAACAACTCTGTGGTATCACCAGCATCTGCACGGCTACCTCCTACACCTCTGAACCCCAAGGATCACGAGTGTCACTACAAACTCGCTGAGGTTGTGTTGTCGACCAGCAGCAGATGCTCAGAGAGGTCACCGCTGGTGTCCTGGTAACCACAAATGATGCAGTGCAGATGCCCTTAAAGGATTAATACGTGCTCTATTTATCTATTTGCAGAATCCTGTGCAGAGATGAGCCACGTGCACGTGTCCTCACAGTGACGTGCAGGACACAGAATTCCAACAGATTTAGATGCTGTGGGAGCTGATGAGCAACAAGGTGTGTGTCGTGTTTTTCATTTGCTCAGAATGAAGATTTTTAATGTATCTTTTAATAAACAGGAGACATCTTCGAGCCGTAACTGTGCCCATGTTGTTGCTCTTCCCGCGGAAAAGCCGACCTCTTCCAAGCCGTCAGCGTTAGGAGCTGCCACATCCCAGCCCCACCTCTGCACAGCCCCTCTAGCTGCCTCCCCTCCTCCTCTGACTCCACCACCCCCAGCCTGCCTGCCTGCCTCCCTCCCTCTCGTGACCCGTTGCCATGGAAGCTGATTGGAAGGATCATTCTGTCTCCAGCACATTGGCACTTCATCCTTGCCAGGAGAAAACAGGGTGATTCAGAGCGTAGCAGAAACCCCCAAAAAAGTCCTGCTGGAGCGAAGGCCGAGCATTAACGGCCTACATCAATAAGCTAAATACAAAATGTTTTTAGAGTGGAGAGGATGTTCAAGCTGCTCGCGATGCTTTCAAATAAATCTAAAAATGTTTCCTCCTTCGATCCACCTAAAAAACAAGCGTTCAGGTGACAGAGGAGGCTGCATCGCTCTAACACACTCGGCGTATCTCTGAGCAGAGTACATTCTAACTCAAGGCTAAGGCTCTCTGCAGCATTGTTCCTGATATTTTTCAGCCAGGCGCTACCATAGCGGGAAGGCTGAACATTCAGGGTCCAGCATTGCTATAGCAACGATGTTTAGGGGCTCGTGTGTGGGGGTTGGGTGGTTAATCATATTTTTCTTTGGTCTTTTTAAAATATCAAATCACCTCTAAATATAATAATATGGCTTACGTTTTACGAAATAAAGGATTTTTTTAAAGAACTAAATCTGCTGCTAATGATCTGCTGCCTCCTCAAAAACTGAAAACTGAAACTGAAGGAAACGAAGAACTCACAAATAGTTGCACTGACTAATGTGACTGAAGGACACAAACACAGCCACACACTTAGGTAGCTTTCAGATTTAATTCCAGCATAAAGAGAAGCCAAAAAACAGCTTCTTTATATTTAAGTAAAGAAAATTCTGTGGTTCTTTGGTGGCTCTCTCTTTATTTGGCTCAATTTTCAGCTCATAAAATCCTACTTTCTCAGATGTTTCTGATGATGATTAGGGGCCTGTTTCTTTATTCCTAATGTATTATCTTGTACAGTAAATATATTTTTTCATTCTCAGGAAATGTAGCTACCACCGATGAAAATCGCAGATTTCTCAGCCATTGTGTTGTTTTCCTCTGATCATTTCTCTCTGGCATCAATTTAAATTTCAAATGAGTGTGACGAAAATTTCAAAGCAGAAATCACATTACATTTGCATTAGAAATGCCCTGAAAATAAACCGTAATGTTTCTGGACGTGGGAAAGCAGATATCACCTGAGAGGTGAGTTCAACCATGTGAGGGGAAGCGGACTGGATCCACTCAGGGAGTAGAGCTTAAAACTGTAAATGTGTGTCAATACTTAGACCGAAAACTGTGGAAAAGAGGTATTTCAGCAGAATCTACACTTTCCACCCCCACCCCATCACATCCTTTCTCTCTGTGATATCTCAAAGGGCTTGCTTCACCTCAGTCAAGCTCCAGCGCACCAGCCAGCAGCAGTATTGAGCTAACGAGTCTTTGTGAGGAGGGAGAGAGAGAGAGAGAGAGAGAGAGAGAGGTGGGTGTAGAGCCGGGGAGAAACAGACAGTGGGAGAGCTGACAGTATGAACATAGGATGAGGGTGCAGAGGGAGAACGCATAATATAGTGACAGAGGCAGTGGTGCTCGGTGCTGCACAATAGAGCCAGAGGCTGTTGGTAGGAGAGAGAGAGAGAGAGAGAGAGAGAGAGCAGGCATCATGGCAGCGCTCACTGCATCATCACGACACATGGGGATGTTTGGCTGCTGCTGGTGAACAGCGTGTGATGCAGAGGAGAGTCGAGGACTTCCTGGAAACTAAAGGCAAACCAAGGAAACAGGTCAGTGATGGTCGGCGCGCACACACACACACACACACACACACACACACACACACACACACACACACAAACTGTCTTTCTGCACACTGGAAAACAGCTACTGAGAGATTTAATCGCGTCGTAGGATGATGCTAATTTGCATTTGTCAATAAGAATTCCTCTGTTAGTGTTTGAGGTATGGATAGGAGTGGGTGGTTGCACACACACACACACATGCTTGTACATGTGTGTGTGGAGGTTTGGTGCTCTAAGTGGTATCGGTCATGAGAGCTCGACCGGGTGTGTTAAGGCGAAAGAAGCATGAGCCGGCACAGGGAATCCTCCTGGATCCCCTCAAAAAACCCAAACTGCAATGTCTATGACATCAAGTATACGGAGAGACGCTGTGTCCAGTGTGTCTCTCGCTACAGCTTTTACAGTTTGTCCATGAACAGCTACACGCCGGGGAGAAGGACTGAATGCCAGGGAGGCTGCACGGAGGTGTGGGTGAGAATAGGACACGATGAGAAGGAATATTTGTACATAAAAAGAAAATCCGAGCTGTAAAAATGAGATGTGGAGACAAGCGTCATATCACGCAGGAAGCTCTATACAGCAGTAGGCACTCAGAGAAGGAGAAGCAAGACAAAGCCAGTCAGAGAGAAAAAGCTTGGCCCAGCATTCGGCTCTGCTGCATATGATGTAATCCTCTACCAGTCCAAGCAGTCGGCTCAACAGTTCGTACGAATTTGAAATGTAAGTTGAGACAAATTGCAGAGGGCTGACACACTTCTAAACGTTGCCACCAGCGTTCATCCAGCGCGAGAGAGAACACAACATGTGGACAAATCATCTCTTATCATCTCCTTCAATTTTTCACTCAATCAGCCAGTTTATCAAAATCTTAATGAGCTCAACACTTCATTTGACATGACTCATTCTCTGCATCCCAAAATTTGGCAAGGTCACCTACTAACACGTGTTTTGTGTTAGCGGTGGTTTGTCAAGAGACAAATTTTGAGCCTGAGGGAAAAATGAACAATGGAGGGAGTCTTGATAAAATGTGATCCTTTCCTACTCTGCCCATTTGTGTTATAAATTATATGATTGCTCAGACCAAGATGATTAAAGACCGCTAACATTCTCTGAAACGTCTCAACATAACCACACATGGTCAGTTCTCCTTTTGTAATCTTAGAGTTTGCTAACTTAGCACACACTCCACAAACTTTTGCTCCTCGTGTAGGCGTGACCAGTGGGAGGAGCCACACGATGAGTGGGATCCTGAAGAGGAAGCTCGACGAGGGCCCGTCTCCTTACCTCTCCCTGCAGGGGTCTGACGACGACGAGGTTTCCTGCAGCGACAGCGGCAACAGCAGCGATAGCCTCAATCACCCCGTCCCCTCTGGACTGCTGGACTGTAAGATCACACAAGCACTCTGCACGTCTTCATGTGGCATGTAAAACACAGCAGACTTAATGGGATGCTCTCCCGTGTGTGGCGTACCCCAGGGATCCCTTTCTGAGCCACTTCTTTTGTCCATACACACTGGATCCCCTTAAAGAGAATTGTCAACCTCTATGCCGATGACACCCAACTCTATGTCACTGTGAAACACTGCTAATCTAATCTATAATACACTCAGGGTTCGATGTTATACAACCTTATGTGCTATCAACTAACCAGCACATGGTAGCTAATGTCAGACAGGCAGGAATGATACACCATGTTTTCACATTAACAACTGTCCTATCGTTTGAGTCACTTTATTAAATTTAGTCGCATTTTAAAGCCCTAAATATAGTGTAGACGTCAAATCAAAGGTCCCCCCTCTCTCTCAATCTCAGCCTCTCTCCAGCAGCAGTCAAAACGACTGCGAGGTCACAACGTGCATTTCGAGAGCGTGACGGTGTACTACTTCAACCGCCGGCAAGGCTTCACCAGCGTGCCCACGCAGGGGGGCAGCACGCTGGGCATGTCACCGCGCCACAGTGGCGTGAAGCGCTTCACGCTTCGAGAGTTTGCCATGGAGCAGAAAAGGAGCCATCACGACATGCTGAAGGATCATCTCAAAGAGGAGAAACTGAACGCCATCAAACTGAAGGTCAGTGGGAGAACTCTTAATCATGAGACTGAAACTTTTCCAGTAGTTTCTGGTGTGTGGCTTTACCTTCTTTACTCCAGTGTACCTCTTCTGTCCTTCAGCTGACTAAGAATGGCACCGTGTCATCTGTGGAGGCTGATTCCCTGACGCTTGACGACATCTCAGAAGATGACCTGGATGTAGACAACACCGAGGTGGACGATTACTTCTTCCTTCAGCCTTTGACAACCAGGAGGCGCCGCACCCTCCTCCGTTCCTCGGGGGTCCGTCGCATCGATGTCGATGAGAAGCATGAGCTGCGGGCCCTGCGCATGTCTCGAGAAGAGTGTGGGTGCCGTTGCCAGGGGATATGCGACCCAGAGACCTGTGCTTGCAGCCTGGCCGGCATTAAGTGCCAGGTAAATGGAGCTGTGGTGAGGCCCATCTATAATACTAAAGTGTTAACGTGTGTATGTGCAACTTTAGAGGTTGGAGGTCAGTTTGACTGAGAAATAAATAAATGTACATTTAACAGTGTGTTATTTGGTGGACACTTTTCTGCAGCGACAGTATTTCAGTGAAGTCCAGTGGTTGTGCGACTGACAGTTTGCATTGCTGGTAATCGGTAATATCACTTAAAGGCTGACTTCACTGTTTATCAGCTTGCTTCTGATGGCTCTACGTTGTGGAATATGTCTGTGCTTCTAAGTAGAAATTGGGTTGATGAGAAACTGAGCTTCAACACCACTGACGTGATGTCGATTTACCTCCCAAACTGGAAGCACTGGGAGCATGTTGGAAACGAATCATTACACAGTTTGTTTCTTGCTGAGATTAAGAGACTCTGCGATGCCGTGAGGAAGAGCGGGAGCCGCTGATGACTCAACCTGTGTTGAAACAACACGAGCAATAGAATGATGTCTTGTGGTAGCCGCTGCTTATGTCAGTGAGCTGGACTGACCAGCATTCATGAGCCCGGCTTGCTAGCGTCAACAAACGTGTTCTTTCCACGTATAAGTCCAAAAGCAGGTTTATTCCCTTTTGAAACAAAGGAAAAACCTGCAGAGGAGAACGGTATTACTGCAGTTTATCTCTCAAATGTGAGATTCACTGTGCCCTTCCTCTGCAGTCATCCTTATTTTTTACTTGATCAATTATTAAATTTGGCCTTAAGGTGGGTTAGGAGATTTTTCTGATCAGATTAACGGATTAACAGACGATTCTGTGAAATGTGAGTTAAGGTTTTCTGCATGAAGGTGTGTAGTAGCGCCCATAACGTTAAAATCAGCTGTCTTGCTTCAGACACGACCAGCTCTGATTGGCAGCTGAGTTTACCGTTGCCACTGCCCTTCCCCACGATATTTTACGAGTATTCTTCTCTGCAGGTGGACCGCATGTCCTTCCCCTGTGGCTGCACAAAGGAAGGCTGCAGCAACACGACTGGGCGCCTGGAGTTCAACCCGGTCCGGGTGCGCACCCATTTCCTGCACACCATCATGAAGCTGGAGCTGGAGAAGACCCGCGAGGAGCAGCAGCAGCAGCAGCATCAACAGCAGCAGCCACCGGAGCAGCAGCTTGTAACCAATGGCAACGGTTACCATGGCGACCCCTCCTTGGTCCAGCAGCAACAGCAGCCGAACCTGCAGTTTCCACTGATGAGTGGCACTCCGCACATTCCCGTCATGCACCTCCAGAACACAGGCGACACAGATTTACACATAGATGAAGATGAGGAAGAGGAAGAAGAGGAGGAAGACGACGAGGAGGATGAAGAAGAGGACGAGGACGATGAAGCCTATGAGGAAGATGAGGATGGCAGCAGTGTCTGCAGCGGGCTGTCTGACTGCAGCACGCACAGCTTAGAAACACTTGACCCTGAGGACGGAGAAGAGGATGAAGAGGACGAGGAGGATGAGGAAGATGAGGACGAGGAAGACGATGACGAAGATGACGAAGATTGGGACTGTTCGACACATGGAACCAGTCCTCCGCCTTACTCGGTTCCACTTCCTTCTGTTCTGAGTTACTCTAACAACACACTCATGAGCCTCGGTAGCTTGTTTCACAGCTCCGTGAGCGACGCTCCTGCTCTCCTCAGTGACAGCGTCGCGCTCACGCTGCCCACAGTGGAAACCGCACTCCAGTCAGAAATAAACACACAACTCCACTGCCAAACACTTCCCGAACCCACGGAGTCACTGACACCACAAACTCTGTCACATGCAGACACCCGTGGGACTAACACTGCCCCTGCTGGTGCAGGCTCCACGGACAGACTCCAGAACGATCCAGACCCTCAGGACTCTCAGACTGAGGCCGGGTCTGTGCAAATAAGAGAGCCTGATCCGACAGACACGCCGTGCTCCGACCGTGTCTGAATATTCAAACGCTCTAGAGAGGGATCAGGTGATGTTTGGAAATCTTTATTCAAGAATTGTGACCTTTGACCATTTGATTTATTCTTGATAAGTGCACTTCCAAAGAGAGAAGGACTCCCACAGATTTTGACACAAAAGCTTCAGAGAGGTGAGCTAATTTTAGCTCAGTTTGTCTCTAAACCTTTCCAAGAAGGTTGGCTTAGATAAAAGACTTTACAACGGTAAAAAAGAAGTCATGGCTAAAGCTCAATGAAACAGTGTTTCCGTTACCTGTAAGTATATGGCGTATCATTTCTGCCTTGTTATGAAGTCTCATCATTACAGCATGTTTTCCGGTCCGTGAATGACACCTATGAGAAACGTAGAAGATTTTGAGGTGCTTGTATTGTTTCGCTTTTCTCCATCGTGCTGACGTCTCACTGTTGCTGCTGATTGTTCTTAAATGCCCGAGTGTGTATTAGCATGTGTTCCGTTTACACGAACTGTAAAATGATAAATGGCGTCACTGACAGACATTAACCAGCGTATTCAGGGTTATGATTCGTGCTAAACGACACTTTTTAGTCTGACTCTAGAGGTTCAATTTAGTACTGACAAGTTCAATCACTTGCTTAGGGGGTGGGCTCGGGGGGGGGGGCAGGCCCCTGCCCTTTAACCAAAGTAAACCAAAGGTGCCCCTCTCATCATGAATTACCCAACCTGGGCCGAAGCATTTTTGTAGTTTCTACTATGGAGATGAAGGCACCTACATGTTTCTTATAAATAACATCAGAAAACAGTTCCCACCTGACAAATTCCCCTATTTCAAAGCTCATCGCTGAACGCCTCACAGCAGGAGTTTCACCAACTCTGAGCATCACTCAAAGGAGTTGTAATGAATATTTTGATATTAGCAACCCTCAGTGACTGAATGAATGCGCAGGGAGCTCTGAGTTTGTTTACCCACAGCTGCATGTAGCTTCTTAGGGTGACTTTTTTCAGCCAATCGCCTTCGTTTCATGGTCCCTAAACGTCATTGTACATCTGCAGACAAAGATAGACGTTCATGTTTAGCAGCTGAAGAGCCAGATGTTTCCCTCAGCAGGAGGCGGGGACCCAAACAGAGCTAAAAGGTGAGCCCGTGTTTGGTTTTCATCTTAAAATGTCGCACAGTCCAAAAGGCAAATCGTGACCCTCAGAATACTAAGCTGCTTTTCTTATTACCGTCCCCTCTTTTTGTGCATCAAATGTTGCTCGACAGTAACGTGTCTTTTACCCCTCCACTGAGTGACGCCACAATCCCCAGTCCTCCCGTGTTGATCCAGTTTAGGCACGCGCCGGTGTGCCAAAGCATTATTTAGGATTAAAGCAACATTTGTCGGTGCCTGTTATTTATCATTTTACAGTCACGTGAACTATGTGATAAAACTGCACTTTTTCCAGGTTGAGGCTTGTGTCGGGGTAATTTTATCTCTCATTACTGCCAAGAGCTGGGGGCCAAATGTTCACTATGTTCTTTTTAAAGCGACTGTACATTTCCATGAGAGTGTGAATAAAAGCGTTTTTAACATCCGTCTCAGCTTGAAGGTGGTTTATTTATCGTGCTTGCGCCTTTGAATATAATATTAGAAAACTGAATTTATTACATTCAGGTGAATAAAATGAAACGTCCCTGTTTCTAAAAGTATTCTTTTGTTCTACCAGCAGAGGGTGTCTGCTGCCCAACAACTCGTCTTCGTTCCCACTGACTTCCTCTAACATTAGGGGGTTAAATCATTTTTCTGACGTCAATGAATTTGTCGATTACATGTTTTGTCCTTCAGCACAATCTGGGACATTGTTTCTGTCCGAACATCTGGCTTCAGTTGAGAAACCAACGCCATGTCAATGACTTCACACTGAAAACAACAGGAACAAGTGCATGTCAGTAAACCTGCAGCTGCCTTTTGACGTCACCTGAAGATCTGAGTGCTGTCACGCTCTCACTTCTACCCCTCCACTGCCTCCACTTTGAATCAGTTGCACTGTGTAGCCTGTAGGGTGCACTGCTGAGTTAACAACAGTGGCTTTTTTTGGGTGAGGCAGATTTCACCTAAGAACAGGGGCACGGGGGGGACGCTCTTTGTTGCTACCTCACTGCGCAGGCTATTCATGTATAGACGTATTTTCATGGCTCGTCGCATAATGACACAACAAACAGTGCGTAGCAGGTGCTGTGCACAATGGAGATAAACACACACGCAGCTCTCTTTCATTACCCTCCAACAATGGTGTGTACAGCGGAGGCTGCACACCGGCTATCATTTTGAACAGAAGGTCACTGTTTGACCTCTCTTTTCTTATAGCAAGTGACTGGTGAGACCACCGTGTTGGGGGTTGGAGCCACGACTTGCCTTTTCCCAGCAAGGTATTCTGGGTAAGTAAGCTCAGAGATGCTGCTGATCAATCACAGGCAGGGGAGCTGTGATGTTTGGTTGCCAGGCAACAGGAAGGGAAAAGCAGGAGCAGCAAAGCGTTCGGTGGGCGCTGCTGGGTGGGGGTAGTCTCAGCTTTCTTCGCCTCGGTCTCACTCCCGTGTTTCCCAGCACCACCTCTTCTTTTTGCTGCCGGCTCCGTGAAGAAGACACCAACACCAAGCTCTGACTGAAACATGATGAAGTGAACACGTGCTGTACGTGACATCACTGTCTAGTTGTCTTTTCATGCACTTTTAAATGAATAATAATTAAAAGAATAAATGATAAATTCAAGGCTATTCAAGGTCCACTTATATTTCTCCAAGGACTTTCAAGCATAATTTATAGTCTTCAACAAATCAAGATTGCTCAGTTGTCATGGAGATGGTTCAACTTGTAACTTCCCTCACGTGATAATAAGTGACGAAGGCTGGAAGACGTGGCTGAAAGCTCCAGTGAGCAGGTCTGGAGTTCATTTTTCTTGTTGAATTACCATTTTAAACATTGATTACCTTTTATTTATTTACAACAACATACTATCATGTAGTCTGAAGGATGTAAGAACAAATCGTTTTCTTTATTATGTGTTTATTAATGAATTTGTCAGCTATAACGCCTCCTGTGAAGCATCAGCGATCGGCGTGAAGAGAGGTGATGAATGGTCGACAATATTATTACAACAGCAGCAATCGTAAAAGACATCTTCATAAATATTATCGTGAATATGAGCAATTTATTAATGAGATTTATTTATTATAGATTAGCTCATTAATGTTCAATCTCATGACAACTGAGCCATCGCCATCCAGGGGCCGCGAGATGCCAGCTTCCATCACGTCTCCAGCAACACGAGCCCTCTTCTCAGAAGGAACGCATCCCGCATGCAGAGCACGCTTCCCAAAATAGGTTTTAACAACATTTTGGTTATAACAAAAAAAAGTCACTTGTCACATTTAGCAAATCGACACATAGTGTAACATGAACCACATGAATGATCCTGTTTAAAGTTGCCTCCGTGTAAAACAACCGAGCAAAGAGAGGGTGCCACCCCCAGAAAAGAAACAAAACAAAGTGTTGAAGCATCAACCGCAGAAAGAAAATAAACAAGCGTTTACAAAAAATATGTCCTTTATTCATTTGGCTTTAAAATGATATTACCATATGAGCGGACAGTAGTCACTTCTTGCATGCAGTTCACTAAAACACTACAAGCGCAATGAGAGATGGCTACTGATTGCTTCATGGCGTGTATCTACAGATATGGGGGACCATACGTGTGTTTCATCGTGTGTTACAGTGCAGAAAGAAAGAAAGAAAAACTGTTCTAGAAAAAATGTAAAACAAATCCGAGGACTGGAAAAACGCACTCGTATCTACAGTAAAAATTTTATTTATAATCAGTGGACCATTAGCAACCTGCAGACCCCAGTGACACACACACACACACAGTCTTCTAACATATTTAAACACACAGATGCACAGACACCAACACCCTCGCGCCTCACACACACACGCTTACACGTAGGACCGCCACATGTGGTATTACATAGCAGTGGGGAGAAAAAGTGCTCCTACATCAAATGTAAGTGTGATGCATACTGCGGGTCCAAAGAGTTTTATTATTTACAGACCAAACCACTACGGTGAAACCAGCGGCTCCTCAGTTAAGAACAAGAATGTGATACAAACATTTTGTGAGATTATAACCTTTAACTGTGATATACGGTCATGATCTAGTGTAAGAGCGGTTAGCAAGGCTGGCGTTTCCTTTTTTATATATTTCATATCACTCAAGATAGTTTCTTTACAAGCCATGATGGGTGGGGGGGGGTAAGTCGAGGTCAGCATGACGAAATGATTTTGACATTTTAGAGAAACATACAGATCAGCTGCGTAGAGGTTGATCCCACTCTCACGTCTGTGTGTTAGCGAGCTATCGAGCTGCAGCCGGAAGCCTCGGGAGGAATCAGCTTCACCACAGACTCCACGCTGAAGCTTGTTTCAGGAGAAACAGCTTCACGTAACTGGGAGACACCCTACCCATAACCCTAACCCTAGGATTTTAGTGAGTAGTAGCCATGAAGCTAGCAGCGATGCTTTCACTGTAACCTAAGGAAGAGGAGGAAATACGTGTGAAAACACGGCGTCCATCCACTCTGTAGAAAGTTAATCCTTTAGGAAACATTTCTGAGACTCCTTCCCTTCATGTTTCATCAACATAGCGTAGCGCCGCGCTGCAGCTCGGCCACTGCGTCCGTTTCAGGCTAATATGCGTGAAGCTAACAGCACTTCTTTCTAAATAAACTTATGATACCTTACATTTACCATTTTCCGTTTGAGGGAGCGTTTTTCTGAACGGGCAGAATATACTCAACTAAATTAGGACTTTCTGATTTGTCCGATGTGATTCGATATCAAGAGACAGAGAAGTGGAAGAGGCACAAGTTCTAGCAAAACCACAAAATGTTTGCGTGTTTGTACAGTGGAGCAGGCTAGCGTTTCTGCTGTAAGCTCGAGGTCCCGGCTCCAGCTGCATATCAAATGGACTAATGGGATACTTAACAGATCTGAGAGTGGCATCACACTTAGCAAAAAGAAGGAGAGGACATATTCAGACAGTCAAGCTATTTCTTCGTTCCTTCAGATTGCATACATTCAGCTTCCCTGCGTTTAGAGACGTGTGTTTTCTGCTGAAATCGAGAGGCGACAGTCCAGAGAGAAGCACAACACGGATACGAACAATCACCGGTGGCCCACTAGGAAAATACAACGTACTTGCCTACTGTACTTCAGTGGTACGTTCGTTGTTTCAGCTTCATATGTTGTATGAACCAAGCGCAGCCGGGCACCCACCCCGCAGCGGGCACAGCGGCTTCCAGCATCGACTTGATCCGCCCTTGGTGATTCTACGACAGCGAAAGCAGCGGACACATTCTCACGATAATGACACGAAAAAGTAGAAAACATTCTTTCTCATTAAAAAAAAAGAAACCGTGTAACCAAAAAAAAAAAAAAACAAACCAAACCAAATGCAGAGTACTTGTTAAGTGATACAGCGATTGTTAAATTCAAGACACTGGATTTATAGTAGTAGCAGCAGCACTAGCTACAGACAACTTAACAGTACACTCAAGTGTGTCAGATAGTAACAACAACCAATAGGAAAATCACAAGCGTTTGCAGAGAGGCTTTTCCGTGCTCCACTCAATCTCTGGCAGTGTCTGCTGGTTTCTCCTCTGAGACGACCCCACGATCGTCCTCTATGACCTTCCCGGCACTCCATTCCTCAACTCCTAACAATCAAAGCACAAGTATTTATCCATCTACCCCCGTTAGAAGCTGTAAACAGACTTCCCTCATGTCTCTGTCAACGCATTCTTATGTTTTGTTCCTTTTGAAAACGTCTATTTCTTTCTGTCTTTCCCTTTGTTTTCCTTTTCCCTGTTTTCCTTCTCGTATTTGTCCTTGTCCGATTTCGTCACGCTCTTGTACGAAGGCGGCGAGGCTGTGGAGGGGGTCATGTCTGTTTTGTCTGAGGTGGAGTTGTCGTTGAACTTGCTGATGACCATGACGTCCTTGTCCGGGTCACGGACGCCTTCTTTCAGCTGCTCCTTGTAAATGGCAGAGGCCTTCTTAATGGCCAGGCAAATCATGTACCGGCGGAAGGCTCTCTGGATTATAACGGCCGACATTCCCTCCTGCTTTCGGCGGAGGGTGGTGGTAATGGGTTCATAAGACACCTTAGAGGGGTTGGAGGCCATGAAGCGCTCCTCCATCTGCCCGCGCAACACGTCCATCTCGCCGCCTTCGCCCAACACTCTCTTGGTGAAGGCAAACAGGATGTCAAGGCAATGGATGCGCTCGCCACTCACCATGGGCAGGTCCATGGTGATGAGCTGTATCATGTTGGGTTTGGGAATGCGCAGCGGTGGGTCGAGAGCATCCGCAAAATCAGAAAGCTTGCAGTACTCCACAAACTGAGTGGCGTCCGGATCGAAGCGCTCCCACACTTCGTAGAACATCTCAAAGTCATCCTCGCTCAGCGGTTCGGCGCTCTCCTCCGTGGCCACGCTGAAGTTCTCCAGGATGACGGCTATGTACATGTTGACCACGATGAGGAAGCAGATAATGATGTAGCTGACGAAGAAGAAGATGCCCACTGAGGGGTTGCCACAGTTGCCTTTGTAGAAGTTGCCCGGGTGCTCCAGCTGGCTGTCGCAGTCGGGCTCCCTCTTGTTCAGTATGGGCGCGAGCAGTCCGTCCCACCCGGCTGAGGTGGTGATCTGAAACAAACAGATCATACTGTTCCCGAATGTCTCAAAGTTGAACATGTCATCGATTCCCGACTCTCGCTTCACATAGGCGAAGTTGGACATGCCGAAGATGGCATAGATGAACATGACCAGGAAGAGGAGGAGGCCAATGTTGAACAGGGCAGGAAGGGACATCATCAAAGCGAAGAGAAGCGTCCGGATGCCCTTGGCACCTTTAATAAGACGGAGGATGCGGCCGATCCTGGCCAGACGGATCACTCGGAATAGTGTGGGAGAGACAAAGTACTTCTCAATGACTTCAGATAGAAACATACCTGCCGAAGCGAAGAGAAACAAAAAAAATTGAGCACATATTTGTTCTTAATTTCAGCGTTTGGCTAAGACACGACAAAGCAACCTCCTTACCTACGATGGACAGGATCACCACCACAAAGTCAAATATGTTCCAGCCGATGGTGAAGTAATAGTGACGCAGAGAGATCATCTTCAGCACACACTCTCCGGTGAAGAGCACGATGAAGACCAAGTTGATCCAGTAGAGGATTTTGTCCATGTCTGCTGTCTGGTCGTCAGTCTCCACCATCATGGTCACCATGTTAAGGCAGATGAGGATCATGATTACAATATCGAAGGCCTGCTTCGTGATGCAGTCGAACACGCAGCCTTGAAACGCATTCTGAAGGGAAAGCGGGAAGCATTAGTCATTTTATACCCCCACTCGCAGCCTGTTAGTAAGAACAGAGAAGCACTGGAAGAGCGGCCTGGTAGCTCAATGGGTTAAGCGTCAGACTGGGATGCAGAAGGTTGTGGGTTCGAACCCCGTCTGACTCCTAATCCATCCACTACCAGGTGTGTCCCTGAGCCTGACACCCAGCGCTAGCTCCATGTAAGTCGCTTTGGATAAAAGCGTCTGCCAAGCAAAGTAAAGTAAAGTAAAGTAAAGAGTCTCACTGTTGGCCGAGGGATAGGCTTCTGTGGTTTCTTGGAGCCCAGCTTCTTCATTGCGTTGTAGTACTTCTTCTGTTCTTCTGTCATGAAGATGTCCTGTCCTCCTAAGTAAAGGGAAGACAACAAAACGTGGTTATAACCATGCACTATGGAGCATTTCACATCGGAGAAAACGTGAACAATGAGCAAAAACCACTCATGAGTCTCCAAGTTCTCGTTAATCAAAGACACGAACACTGCTCTCTACATTATGAACGAGGCACCGCACTCTGCGTGCTGCTTACTGGGTGTGTGATATGTGTCTGGAGGGAGGACTGGTGTCAACACTGAACAGCCATCTGTGCGGCGCTGTGGCTGTGGGGCAGCCACACCAACTCCTACAGTGTCTCACTCAGTCAGTCAAGTCAGACCTGCCAGCACATAGAGCAAACCCCCTACCCCCACCTTCCCAGACGCCTCTTCACCTCTTCGGTGTCGCCAATCCTACTTGTTAGTGCGTGGCTGAATGGAGGCCACATTGTTAGTGTGTGTGTGTGTGTGTGTGTGTGTGTGCAGGCAGGCTGCTCCTCGGTGACTCATGCACTCTAAGCGATCCTTGACAGCGGCAGGTCGTCGCTGCGCTATGGATAATCATTATTCTGTAGCTCCCTTCTTCCTTTAACGCAGCTGTGGGGCTGCATTGGCTAATTCTGGGCTTCAGCTGCTTCGTAGCAAGGCGGTTGGCACAGTGTGGCACAGGTCTGGTACCTGCTGGTTTTTCCACTGAATGTGAAAACCAAAGCTGTCAATGTCTTGTTCTTAATAATTGCTGTCAGACATAAACCCGATCCTGATCCTTCCCACCAAGGAATCTCTAGAAATAAATCTAAGCCATATTCTGATAGAGATGTTACTGTGTGCAACTCATCTTTTTCTTCTGCTGGTTGAAGTTGTCGATGATGACACCAATGAACAGGTTCAGCGTGAAGAAGGACCCGAAGATGATGAAGATGACAAAGTAAAGGTACATATACAAGTTCTCCTCATACTTAGGCTGTTCTTCCACCTGGAACAACACGACGTTTACAAAGTTACAGGACCCGATCGTTTGTGTATGACATATAAAAACCACAACCAACAAAACACTTACCTTTCTAGAATCCACAGCTGCGTACATTATGTCCATCCAACCCTTAAATGTTGCCTATAAGTAGATGAGAGAAGAGTCAGGGTATTAGGTTCTATACCACAAGAGAGTTGGTGCCACTTTGGAAATTGTTTTCCAGAAAGACACTTATATCGCTGCCGTAACACAAAAAACTGGGTCAAAAGTCATTCCTGATCTGGGCCTGGCGGAAGAGGGCGTGAGACCAAACTCACCACTTGCAACAGAGCCAGATAGCCGGCCCCAACGTTGTCAAAGTTGATTTTGACATTCTTCCAGTGGGCGCTGTCGTTGACCAGGTTCAGGCACTCGGAAATGTTGTTGACAGCTTCAATGGGGAAGACCTCGTCTGTGGTGGTGTTGACGCAGTAATAGTACTTCCCTGCAAACAGGTTGACGCCCATGATGCTGAAGATGAGCCAGAAGATGAGGCAGACCAACAGCACGTTCATGATGGAGGGGATGGCCCCCAGCAGCGCGTTCACCACGACCTGGAGAAGTTGAGGCGGAAAGACAAACTTACTGATAGAGATCATCGGTAAGTGGCTGTTGCAATCAACTAATCACAACTGTTCTTAATTAATTGATTAATTAACTGAGCTGTAAACCTGACACATTCACAACAAGAGGCAAGACTTATTTCACTTATTTAGAGTTTCACAACGTGACAGTTGGAAAGCAGAAGGTGGAAAACGTTACGATTTGACAAGTAAAAAAGCAAAACAGAAAAAAACCTTAGAGAGGCGGGATGAAGTCACAACATTTTGTTTGACTGTAAATGAAAAAAGACACACAACAAAGAAAAAATTACAGGTCAAAGGCACCACACAAGCAATGTCAGAAAACAATGCCAGAGAACAGCTGTATACAGTAAGAAAGTCATGCAGATAGAAGAAGTACAGCGCTGAATTACAGTGAAGCAAAGACGTAGACCGCATCTCTCCTCGTGTCCTTACCCGCATGCCTTCAAACCGAGACAAGGCCCTCAGGGGCCGGAGGGCTCGCAGTGTCCGCAGAGATTTGATGGCGCTAAGCTCCGAGTAGCCCAGAGCATTGGCTACAAGGCTGACCAGGGACACCTGAGAGAAGTTAATGCCGCAGACAAGCAAGGTGAAAGGTGAGAAATGGAACCGTTCCTCTGCACAGAGCCAGCTGAGCCACAGCTGTACTAATGTACGTACGTCTACAATGAGGAAGTCGAGCCAGCACCAGGCGTTGGTGAAGTACTTGACGAAGCCGTACGCCACCCACTTCAACAGCATTTCCAGGATGAAGACATAAGTGAAGACCTTGTCTGCGTACTCCAGCACCGTTTTGATGGTCCTCCTCTGCTCGATGTAAATGTCCTCAAAAGCCTGCACGGGATAGAATAGGTGATGAGACTGGGCAATACAAGATGGGTCCATGGGGCAGGCAGGGACTCAAAGAGCCGATGCCTCTATCAGTGTGTAGATGTTTCCTGATACTGCGGTTATTAGTGACGTGCTGTGTGACTCGTACTCACCAGCGCTCCACTGCTGAGCAGGATCATGAATATGATAAAGGACTCAAACCAGTTGTGCTCCACTATGATGAAGCAGGTTTTCCTGAGCGTCCACCAGCTCTTGAAATTATTGTCTTCCTCGTTGACCTGGCACCACGGAAATCGGCGCACGCAACCTGCAGGCAGACGTGAAGGACGCTGACCAAACAGCCATGTGTATTACCATGTTTTCATTTTACACAATCATATATTAGTGCTGCTAGTAGAGTGACTTAAAAACTACCGAGTATTAATTAAAGGAAGTACTCCAGATATTTGAAAGAGTACGAGAGGCGTGTCAGGTAAAATGTCAGGTTCTATTACAAAGCAGGAGAATCCCACAGGCTTCTTTTCTCACGGTCCTGCTGAGCATTGGTCTTCACTGTCACTCAGCGGCGAGCGTAACGCCGCAGCGCTCGGCTCAGCATTCAGCGCAATGTACTCTACGTCTTGAAATGTGCTGCAGAAGCACTTCAGCTCCCACCTTTCCTGCCGTGGCCCACTTTCCCACTGCCCGTCATACTCCCCCCGCGCTACCGCTCCCACGTCTCTCTCACCCTCTGTGAAGCAGGCCTCTGGGTCCAGCGACTCCTCCGGCTCAAGCTCCACTGAATCAACCCCATCGCCTGGGGGGCGAATATCCACCGTGCTCCCTTCGGATGAGCTCAGGTGCTGGGGCTCCACATCGAGCTTCTGCACGAACGAGGAAGAAGAGAAAAAGAAGGAGCGAAGTCACACTGCGGAGCATGAAACCACAGAGGTCCAGTGGTTACAGGAGCCAACCTTCTGAGCTGGTTGTTACTGTGAGTCTCCATTCACGTGTACGCTGCCACGTCTGCATACCTTAGCATAGGCAGCATAGGTAATAGCTCACAGAGTTGGGCTCTCAGCGTCATGTCATCATCATCATCATCATCATCATCATCTCATGCAGCGTCGATCAAATGTACCTACAGGCTCTGGTGTCAGTTTTATCTGACGGGGTCAAATCCGATTATGTGGCAAAACACAGCGGGGGGGAGGGTTGGCGTTGCAGAAACGCGCTGTGGGTACGTTTGACGTGACCTCGGTACGAGGAAGAGTGCATGCAGTATTCCAGTGCATTATCAATCCAAGCCTGAAATAGTACCAAGCAGAACGTGTGCTCGAGTATTTTCATGTCCACTGAAAAATGGCCCCAAGTCAATTTTTCTACAGTGTCCAAAATTGCTCTTCAGCGTGTTTCCCCGCCCGTAAGCTACAAACCACCCACAACAGCAGTGCTGAATGTTCCCCTCAGTGACATGAAAACACAGTATTTCCATTCCTTAAAAGCAGTGTACGAGCTTCTTCTGTTTGTTGTTGACAGAGACGGTTAACCACATTAGCTTACCAGCCAAATCCAGTACTGTGCACTGTTTATCAGACAGCATGTGGTCTGGCGTTCTGCCGCTCCCATTTGTGAAACGGACTGAATTAGCACCCATGCATACCCAGAAGACACACAGGACTAGGTGTGATACTCACATACGTGTCAGGTTCGTTTTATTCTGTTTGCTGAATCTGAATTTTGAATCCTGGCAACACTCTGCTGTATGTGTGTGAAGTGTGCGTTACACTTTTATCTGCGGACAGTGACAGTCATGGGAGTGGTGAGGCTTCCCATCTGTTTGTTTTTTTTCTTTGGTGGCCTCATGTCTTGACGTGTCATCCTAGACAGTGCAGCAGCCCTGATTGCCGTGGGACCCAGCTAATACGGCATGGGAATGATGGAAGCATGCCGCTCACAAGTGCATCGTTTTCTGGGAGAGTGTTCCCTCCAGTCTCTCTTTCTTTCCCTCAGCAGGAGAGCCGTTTCGCTTCCTCTGGATATGGGTCATATGAGGCTTTTACGCTCAACCTAACGTGCTCTTATTTGGCCGGTTTCTCTAATTTTAGACAAGTTGATTGACGAGATAGTTGCGATTAAACCAAAGTGAATAACAGAGGTGTAGCAGCGTGTCGACCAAAGTCAGCTGATTCCTCTATGTGGCGTATAAAGGTGAGACTCAATGTAATTTTGTGCGGAGCTTCTTCAGTTTTATACTTGTGGAGGACAAAAAATGAAGAAACTACCCTCATTTCTTTGATCGTCACACAATAAGGAAGCCTACTGCCGCGTGTTATCCGTTACGCTACCCCTCAGTAATATCTTGGCTCATTGGTGTCTCAGAATTATCTCACTGGAAAGAATTCGGTGAAGAATCTTTCATCGTTCCACTAGTGTCGGGTGTCACAGAAAACAAGTACATACGAGTGTTTCACGTGTGTGTGCGCGGGCCATGATCCAGACAAATGAATTTTGTCAAACTACAGCAAAATTCATTCCTCCATTCCATCTCCCTCACCCCCGCCCCTCCTTCTCCTCCACCTCCACCGCCTCTCCTCCTTCATTCTCAAGCTCACGGTGTTGGATGCCAATCAAGTCCCAAAACCAAGTCAAAACCAAGCAATGCAATCAAAAGCAAAGGTCATGTTAGATGGGTTTGTCTACCGATGGAGAAGATGTGGTGTTGCTCATTCCTAATGGCTTGTAACTGCAACACAGCCTGATGCTCGGGCAGAACGTATGAAGGGAGGGGGGAGGGGGGGGGGTTAGGGGAAGAGTTACAGCATTAAGTGTGCTGCTGTAGGGGGAGCAGGGGGTAAAAAGCAAAGAGGGTGGGGGTGGGGTGGGCGCAGGGCAGACCAGGCAAAGAACAAAAATGGGCAATCCATTGAAGGTATGAGAAAGAATGTGTTGTCTGTAAATGGCAGAGGCATCCTCATGGTTAGTGCTATGGTACAATAAAGTGCTCTTACAAGTCTCCTGTCACTGAAAACCTTGAGAACGCCAGTGACACCGCTGAAATAACAAACGAGGGGGTTAAACAAAGTCACAAGTCATACACCACAAGCCAGCAACCACGAGGCTCAGCGGGGGGGCATTGGTTAGTTCAGATACCCTAACAGCATAATACAGCTGATGTTTCTATACTGACAGTGACATTCAACACTCGTCTTACACAGCAGGCACAGAAACAGCACACACCAGATGTTAACTCTAACTTCATTTTTTTGTTTAGAAGCACAAACTCTTCGGCGCTGTGGGCAGAAACGCTACCGTCGCTTTTAAATTGTGCATAAAAATCAGTGCGTGGAGATCGGCCGGGACAGACGCGAACTAGTCTTCTGTGTTGATGTGAATCCTTGGGGATTGGCACCACACCCACAGGGGCAGGTTGACATCACCAGGGAGCACGATCCCAGTTAAGCCTGGCAACACTGAACAGTAAACGAGGAGCGGCCTCTGTTAAACACAGAAAGCAATGCCCCACGCCACCTATGGACCCATTTGTGCTGTCAGTTTGTTCAAGTGCTAGAAATCTGATTTAGCTTCTGACATACGCCGATGCATTTTGGTAAAGTGTTACTGGGCTCAGCGTAGATCACGTCTTTAAACAGTCTGCTGCTCGATCAGGTTCCCGCTGACACGCGCACACAGAGGTGCTGTGGTTCCCCGTAAAACATGCAACACTAACTTTAACGGTCTCTTTAGCAGGTGTGTAACTGCATTTACTGGCAGGTCAACCATGTACACAAACACACACACGCACACACAGACTCTAATCAGCACATTTACAGAGTGAACCTTAAAGACAAATTTAATTGTGTCTCATTCTGCTGCTTAACAGCTTTAGAGCGGAGTACGAAAGGCAGACGGCTCCCTCAGCGGCAGAGCGTGACACACGCGTAGGTATGAGTCAGCAGATGTGATATTTTCAAGCCGCCCGAGAATCTGTCCGTAACTCCAAACGCATTCATCGACCGAAACAAAGACGTTAATGAAGCACAATGGCTGCGTGAGCTTTCCCGACAGGCGCCGGCGCTCTTACCTCTTTGCTGCCCTCTACGTCAGACGAGTCGCTGCTGAAATCCTCTGTGTTAAGGTTCTCAAAGTCTGACTCACCCACAGCAATGGGCACCGTCACTGTCAGACTGGGGTTGTGAATAAATGACATGTAGTCACATTCCTCTATGGGGTACTTCTCCGTACTGTCCCCGCCAACTCCAACCACCAGCCCTCCACCCGGCCGCCCGTTGCCCTCCGTCATGTACACCCCGCTGGGGTCCTTGGTGATCTCCACAGTGTGATTGGAGATGCAGTTGCCCTTGCCATTACTGTGCAGTTCGTCCAGGGGCTTGATCTCCTCGGCCAGACCAGAGCCTTTGCTGCCCCCACCGAAGCAGAGGCTCTGGAAGGACTGCCGCACCGCAGCTTTGACAAATGCGATGCCCCGCTGGATCCGACCCACGGCAATCTGCAGGTTGTTCATTTCGCTGTCGTCGTCCGTTGCCGCCAGGTTGTCAGCGCTGAATGAGCTCAGGAGGAGAGCCAGGAATAGGTTTAGAACCTGGGTAAGAAAAATGACAGAACATCAGGTGCATCCGCGCGTCACCGGAAACAACAGTGCTGTCAGCATTATGGAAAATGAAGACTTTATTGATCCCTTGGGGAAATTGTTGTTTGGACAGCTGCTAGACCTGTGTCAGCGCTACAGGGTATCGGTGTCTTGTCCAAGGACACCTCGACATAACCTGGTGGGACTGGGAATCGAACTCACTCAGAAAGAAACAGAAATGGAGAATGCCGTACCACCAGGTTTCCAATGACCATGACCATCATGAAGACGATGAGACACATCGCCTGTCCTGCCACCTCCATGCAGTCCCACATGGTCTCGATCCACTCTCCGCACAGCACCCGGAACACAATGAGGAAGGAGTGAAAGAAGTCGTGCATGTGCCAGCGGGGCAGCTCGCAGTCCGTAGAGATCTTACACACGCACTCCTTGTAGTTCTTGCCGAACAGCTGCATGCCCACCACGGCAAAGATGAAGACGATGATGGCCAGCACCAGGGTCAAGTTCCCCAGAGCGCCCACCGAGTTGCCAATGATCTTGATCAGCATGTTCAAAGTGGGCCATGACTTGGCCAGTTTGAAGACCCTCAACTGTTGAAAAGAAAGAAACATTAAGGCAGCGTTTTGTCTTAGAAATGTGAAACACGGTTTCTCAGAAGCTACCACAGGGTAAAATGAATAAAAGTTGACATTTTTCACCAGCTCTCTTACCAATCTAAACGACCTGAGCACAGACAGGCCTTCGACGTTGGCCAAACCAAGCTCCATTAGACTGAGACTGACGATGATGCCGTCAAAGATGTTCCAGCCCTCCTGGAAATAGTAGTAAGGATCCAGGGCGATGATCTTGAAACACATCTCCGCTGTGAAGATGCCCGTGAACACCTGATGATGAAGAACGCAACGTTCTTTATGCACAAGGGAATCTGCATAATAAGAGACACGTTTATTTCTGGTTTCTGACCGGAACAATGCACGTCAGACAACACTTGCCAGGTTTCCCACTGAGAGAACGGTGTCGAATTCTTTAGTCATGGGGTAATGCTCCATGGCCATGAAGAGCGTGTTGAGGACGATGCACACTGTGATGGTCAGATCCACAAACGGGTCCATGACCACCATGTTGATGACCTCTTTGATTTTCAGCCACGCCGGACAACAATCCCAGATCAGACAGGTGTTGGCAAATCTGTACCAGCAGGGGGGACACTTCTGTCTGGATTCTTCAAGCTCTGGAAAAGAACAATGAGAGGCATTTTATTTTAATGCTCCTTCACGTCGAGGAGTAACAAAGGCTCGATCCCGACCTTCCATGGTGTTGGTGAGGATGCTGGCCACACTCATGGCTCTCTGCCTGCCGCCTGGTTCCTCCAAATAATCCATGGCTGGCTGGTGGAAACCCGACCTGCGCTTCTTCAGCTCAGTATCAGTGGTCGTCCCCTGGAAAACAGACAGCAGAAAACATCATGTCTGACATCTGAGCAATATTTAGCAGTGAGGTAATGAGAGGCAGCAGGTAACGAACTAACCACCTCAACATCAACCTGAGCAGAAGTCTAAATAAAAACATAAAGACTCTAAACCTGATTTATCCTACTCCTCTGTGCCATCGTTGTCCCTTTGGTACCACATAAAGCTTAAAACAATCAAGTCACCTCAGGCAGCAGCACACCTACAGGTGAGGTTGTGACAGAAGTTCCCCCGACCAGCGAAACCACACCATTGCAGTCTACGGTGCAGTGCATTTTCCCGTTGGCGGGCAGCATGACCCGCGGCGCCCCGAGACTGGTCTGGCTGACGGCACTGCAGCGGCGCTCGAGGCGGCGTGGCAGAAACAGGGAGCCCCTGCGGCTGTCGCTCTCCTCGAAGGTGCTGTGCTCGTCGTCTGCGAAGTCGTTCTCGGAGCCCATGTCCCGCGCCCGGCCGCGGAAGCTGAACAGGCTGGCGCGGCTGTTCCTCCGAGGCGAGAAGAGGGACCCGCGGATACTGAGGAGAGACTACGAGCGAGAAAGGCACAGAGAGAGAGACGGGACTAGAGACGGGACAAAGATAGAACTGAAAATAAATGGAGGAACCTGCTCAGTCAGGTGCATGTACCTGGTTGGGCGAGGAACATCTCTTCTCATAAGAAAGCCGGTTGGCATCAATAGAGAAGCGGAAGGTGGAGCGCTTGATGCTGTCCTCCGACTCAGACTTGTGGAACTTGTCGCGGACCCCCCTCTCCTCCTCCTCCTCCCTCTGCTTCCTCTTCTTCCGCCTGTTGCGTCGCTCTTTGGCACTTTTCGAGCTGAGCTTCGATGTTCCCGAGGAGGACTCGGAGGCGGGGCCCCCTCTCCCGCTGTACTCCCCACTCTCTGTGGCTGCTGCCGCGGCAACCTGCCAGCCAATCAGAGCACAAACACAGTTGTCATGGCAACCCAGCGCCTGTCTCAAAGGCTCTCACGGACTGGAGGACAGAGCCTGGCAGCTGAGAGCAGCATGAAGAGCCAAATAAGCCTCAGACACCTTCTAAAAATGGCGCTCAAATGTTTTCATACAAACCTAAACATTTCTGAATTCTTGCTTTAATAATAAAAGTACAATTGTGTCGCTGGGTTTATGCTGCATTACGTATCATGTCTGTATTTTATAGAGTGAGTAGGAAACATGTCACATCACTGAAGGAAAAAAACACAACAAAGACAATAATTTACAAGCACGAACAGATAGGTTTCATCCAAAGAACCGTGTATTAGGCTGGTTGGTAAAACCTGCTGCTTTAGATAGAAAAGATTTTCTCTACAGTTACAGCAAACATCAAAGCCTCTACATGTTTTTAGCTTTGCCGTAAAGGAGAAAATGTCCCACACAACACAGAGGATTAGGAGTGAGCCATGGCAACTACAGCACAACAGCAGCCAGTCTGAATGTGCACACGACTGATAAGACAGTGTTGAGCCTGCAAGAACAGTGGCTGAGGGATCGAGCAGAGGTGGGAAGGAAACACACATCAAGGCAGCACTAGAGAAGACATTTGATCCTTAATGGCCAAAATGCATTTCATGTGTTTTGATGCTTTGTGTAGTTAGACTTGGCTCGGTTGCACCGTGATGTAAACAGCTGTAAGTGTAGATTATTGCAGCTGTAAACCTAGATCTGGAAGTTGAGTCATGAGGAAAGCCCAGTTTTCACAACTCAGTTTTACCTGGATGACTGAGACGTGTACACCTAGATAAACCTGCTGCTGTTCATCACCTCGCCCGTGCATCGGAGCTTTTTTTTTTCTGGGTGTCCACCAAGGACTTGTGACCCCCCCCAAGGTAGCAGCACACGCGCATCAATCATCCAGGGCATTAAATCCATCATCTCCTGGGCCAAAGCTGCTTTTAAACACTCTGAACCAACAGATTCTCCCCAGTTACATACAAACAGATTCTCCCAGCTACTGCGATATTAGTACTCTGAGATTTGACCTTTTAACCAACACTGAATCTTGATTGTAAAGAGAAAATGATAAATGTCCTGCCTGGGCCTCCTCCTGCTGCCTCTTCAGCTGCTCCAGCATGGCCTGGAACTCCTCCTCTTTCCGCTGGGCCTCCTCGATGGTCGCCTGGTTCTGCTCATCATAAGCCATGGCCACCACGGCCAAGATCAGGTTCACCAGGTAGAAGGAGCCCAGGAAGATCACCAGCACGAAGAAGACCATGTACGGTTTGCCTGCTGCGCGCAAGGTCTGATGGATCCGAGAGGAAAAAGGAGAAGAGCCATTGTTAGGAATTTATTAGGAAATCAGAGAATAAAATAAGGATGCCATAGATCTCCCGGTTCATTATTCATTGCTCATGGACTGCAGAGTTCTACCAACCTGCTGGTACAGGTTCTCCCAGAAGTCCTGGGTCATGAGTCGAAACAGGGAGAGGAAGGCCCAGCTGAAGGTGTCAAAGCTGGTGTAGCCATAGTCTGGATTCCGACCTGCTTTGATGCAGCTGAAACCCTCTGGACAGAGCCTGTCGGGACACACTCGTGTTACCAACACTAAGATGTAGCATTTCAAAAACTAACAAAAGGCCATCAGCACATTCTACATCCCCACATGTAGCGGCGTGTAGCATTGCAAAAAATTATGTGTAATCAATAGAATCAGAGCAATGTGTGACGTTGTTAACGCCCATTTATAGCATGACTGAATTATTATTTCATTATGAATCAGACTTGACACCTGAGTGGAAGCTGGAGGCAAACACTGAAGCAGCTGCAGCACTACATATGTATAAATATCCATATATATTAAGCCCTGCAGGAGAGTCTCCCAGAGCTTGGACATTTCAGTCACAGCTGGAGTGCTGCTCCGTGGTTAAAAAAAGGAAATGCACCAGCCACCAGTGGGTGCTCAGCTGCTCAGCAGCAGTCCAGTGTGTGAGCGAGGAGTTCAATGAAGACTCTCTTCACTGTCAATATAAACCATGTTTGTGTTGCTGCTTTCTTAAGACCCACAACTGTCCGTTTGTTTGTGTATTTTCTTCCTGATATTCTTCCTGTAACACAATTTATGAGCCAATCACAACACACACACAAAAAAAAACAGTCCACAACTGTCACAACACGCGTCTATGAAACGCAGCCATACATAAGCAGCAGTTTAGATTCCTGTGACGCCTCAGCATGGTGTTGAGTGCTGACACTAATTGTGTATGCTCGGCTTTGTGGAGCATCTAATTGGCCATATAAATAAAACATGTCAACCCTTACCCGGATCCACTGCCGTTCCCACAGAGCAGAGCATCCCTACGACCAGGGAGGTAGTAGTAATTACCTAAAGGAGAGACAGCGAGGGACGGTCAGTCAGGTGCACCACAGGAGTGGAGCAGTGGATGTGAACACACACAACAGCAGCACCATAAGCATTCGTCCGGTTTCTGTGAAGGTTTAAGACGACGCAGCGAAAGGTGGCGATTTATTTTACGCTAGTCATCCGAGCAGCGTTCCGTATGTTTGCGTGGCGTGATTTTTAAAGCAGTCACGGACCCGCCACTTAACTATCTACCACTCAACCCCCGATGAACTCACAACACGGGGAAACAAACGGGCCAGGTTTGATAACATGGAGCTCCGTCTTACGGTCTTGCTCTGGCTTCAGCTTGTCGTGTAGCTGCTGCGCGTCGTCTTGATATCCCACTGGCGGTCAGAGACTCGCCCTGCTCCAGCATCTCAGGCTCATGCCACACAGATGGGCCATTGGAGGAAGATAAGGCTGGTGAACGTAGAAGGTTTTATTGTTGTGGCAATTATCCACCACATTTGCTGCATCCTCCCACCAGCCCTTGCTAGAGAGCACAGCCCCGGCTCCCAGCCACTGCTGTCACTCCATATCATGGCAGCAGGCCAGTGTGCCTGACACCACACACACACACACACACGCACCGCCCTGACCCATCTCTGCATAGAGAGTAGCCTGCATCTGACTCAGGCCGTCTGGGGGGAAATGCTGAGTTGACCTCATTTAACCCCTGCGGTGCCTGGCAGGCGCGCAACAACACGCCGCGTTGCTCGGCTTACGTTCGTCATTGATGTACTCCGTCCAGTTGAAGTTCTCCGTGGTGTTCTGCGCCAGCGCCGCGTTGAATTCCGCCAGAGTGCCGTTGAAGAGCGGATCGTAGGAGGTGACGTTGCTGCTGTTGGTGCCGGTGGGCACGCGCACGCACTTCTGCCTCAGGTTGCCCATGAACAGCTGCAGTCCGATGAGGGCGAAGACGCTGAGGCAGAACACGGTGAGGATCATCACGTCCGAAAGTTTCTTCACCGACTGGATCAGCGCGCCGACGATGGTCTTCAAGCCTGGGTGGGAGGGAGGGAGCGGGGGGTTGGAGGTGGAAGGACATCGCAGAGTGATTACTGCGCGCTAATTGTGGCCACGAACTTGTGTAGTGATGAAGCTGCTAATAAGAGCTCACAGCAGCAAGCAGCCGGGGGGGGGGGGGGATCTGCAGTGAAGGTTCCTGTATGAACTGTCATACGTGAACCAGCCTGACACAGATCACCGCTAATCATGGACTGACCACTAGAGAAGATTATGCTTATCATGCCCAGTATGGTGCTATGGTATTGGTCTCTGGGGAAATGATTGTTAATGAAAGGTGTGAGTCCATGTGTTTTCTCCATAGTTTTCCAGGAACTTGTTAGAACAGGTGTAATGTTATATATATGTAGATATATATATCTATATATATACCTGTCCTGGTGTCCTGTGTCTGGGTATAACGTCATTAAATCAGTTAAGCGGAGCTCTTTTGTTAGTGCAAGGTTGTTTTCGTCACCGTAGAGATGACGCTTTGTGAAAAAGGGTGACGGAAGCAAAATAAGAGAAGTTTTTTTATGTTGTTTGTGATGTCTGTGCCAGCTGTTTTAAAAACATTAGCGATTATAATTTAATTTTAATTTATTTTTTTTACTGTGTGATTATGAGTTCTGCGGTAATCAAGCAGCCCTACACGAGAGGGGTAGAAATCTTTGAGTTGAACTCTGTCAAGCTGTTCCTTCAACAGGCTGATGCTTGAAAACAGGTGTTTGCAGTTTTTACAGGAACACCACTCACAGTCTCCTCTCCCACCTTTTGGTGTTGTAGTACTGCTTGTACTAAGCTTTGCACTTTGACAAAAAGAGCCCAACGTGTTTAAACTGGGTCCAGGTGTGGCTTTGGCAGCTGGATTAAATCATCTGCAGTGTGATGATCTTTTTTTTACGTGAAGAGCCAATGACGATGATGGTTTACATGTGACCTGTTTGTGTCATACGTAACGTTGGTGTTTAGCTTTTACCCAACCACCACTCACCATATCACAATTTCTCCAAACAACACACAACATTAAACAGGACATGCATAGGAAAACAAGGTACGGAGGATCCCTACACACACAAGTGCTTGCCACCAGAAAATCGGCTTTTGCAATGTCTCATGCAAAAAGGAAAAAACAAATAGTGCACAAAGTCTACTTGTAAGGCTCCCAAGGCAAGGATAGATTCCAACCAAAAAGAGTTCTGCCTTAGAGGATGCATCTAAAAGCTAAGAATCCTGTCAATCTGTGCAGATTGGAGCCAGATTCCAGCTTTTACTGGCCTTGGGACGAAGGCAGCATGAGGGACGGCGGCGAGCGTCGTCAGGCTTAGCTACAGTGAGATGAGCTGAGAGGGGGCAGGGGCGGGTGCTTGGATGTTAGCAAAACGCCAGTTAGCTGTTAGCAGTTGTTTAAACGCTATGGGCCTTGATGGCGCTCTCTCACCTGGGATGACTGATATAGTTTTCAGGGCTCGCAGAACCCTGAAGGTTCGTAGTGCTGAGACATTGCCCAGGTCCACAAACTCTGTGACATATCTGTAAGGGAAGGGGGGGGGAGAGGGTAGGAGGAGGAAGGGGGGTTGGGTAGGGGGGCGTTTCGGGGAAGGTGTGGGACACACGCACATACGCACACGCACATAAATCAGGCTCCCACACGCATGGTGTGACAAGACAAAAGGAGGGTCACGGGAGGGGGGGGCAGAGGAGGGAACGGCAAACAGTCACGCACAGAGGACACATGGCAGGGGTGCTGGCGGCAGCCACGGGCAGCCTTACCTGGTATTACTGAGATAGTTTTCAAAGCTCGCAATACTCTGAATGTGCGCAGAGCTGAAACATTGCCTAGGTTTACAAACTCTGTTATATACCTGCAGGATTAAATGCACAGTTACTCCACAGCATTGAACAGGCAGAAACCCATGACACGTGATAAAACACACAAACGCTACCTCTTAAAAAGCTGCACATGAGCTACAAGACTACAGACCGACCTCGTCGCCTTCACATGACTCGAACGTGATCCCAAGAATCACCGAGCATGCACCGTGGGAGCTCGTGCTGCAGGCTTTGTTTTGTAGTTTCCAGACAAATAGCTGGAGTCATTGAAGTGTGCGACGAGTATTTGGGCCAAGATGCTCCATGCTTCGAGGGCTCGCGTCCATTACTACAGCGGAGCCTCACTCTCAAAACACAAACCGATGTGGTGCAGGCTACCGAGTCTCTCTCCGCCCTCCCTGCTCGTCTTCTCACATTCAGAGAGACTCCATAGGCTGCTGGGCTGATTAGCATTAAGAGCATTTGGCCTTTTAATCTGCGCCAGATCATGTTAAGCTGATCTAAACCATGCTTGTCACAATACTTACGCCATGAGGATAACACTGAAATCCAGCCAGTTCCACGGATCCTGGAGGAAAGTGAACTTCCCCACACAGAAGCCCCGGGCCAGGATCTTTATGAGGGACTCGAAGGTGTAAATCCCTGTGAATGTGTACCTGGCAAACAAGGCGAGGAAGCACAGGAAATGAAAACGCACACACACACACACACACAGGAATAATGGTGCCCCGCCTATCTACAGTCTGAAAACATGACGCTGCCTCACCACCTCCAAAGTGTAATTAAACCCATATGTAATGACCATGGCGCTACTGTAACTACTACGTGTCTACTACACAGAGAGCAGTGAATCAGCAAGGTGGGAGACGCCTCCAGCGAGAGAACCATCATACGCAGGTCACATTTTACACAGGAACGGGAGAAACCGCTGCGGACTTACTCTACATTCTTGGCCCAGTCTGGGGGATTACTGAGGGTCATGAAAGCACAGTTGGTCAGGATGGTGAACATGATCAACATGCTGAACATCGTGGAGGTTGCGTTAAGGAATTTCCACAAGGAAAACAACATCACTGCATGCAACGTGTCATCTACGCGGCGGGTACGTGAACACTCAAAGTTCAAACCAATTGTGACGTTTAGTCGTCAACGTCAGCTTATTGAAATCCTTCTTTTGTCCTTCTTTAATCCAGACGAAGCTGTGTCTGTAGCCAGCTCTGAAAGGATATGAGTGCACTAAAATTCTAACAGATATCCTCCTCAGGGGGTTGAAGGGGCTTAAGATGTACAAGGCAGGAGTGGCGTTGAAACGGAAGATCGCCTTCCTGCGATTCAATACTATGAAGGTCTGAAAGAGAGAAACGAAAAGGTATCAAAATCTGTATCAGACAATGTGTTGAGTAATCACAGGTCACCGTGGACGTGAGAGAGAATCAAATCAGAAAATCATATGGGCGACTTCCTGCTGTGTGTGCCATCGGGCGTGTGTGACAACGCCAGAGAAAACTAAGCTACATCTCTGTGCAGCGCGCGCACGCTGTGGTCTGTGGTTGTTATTCTAATGAGGCTGGATGACTTGACCTCAGGCAAGACATGTTTGGCACAGCAGCTCACATCAGGACTCAGCACTTCTGTTGGCTCATGCTCTAAAGACTGTGACTTGTGCCTGAGCACATTTACGTCCAAATGGGTTTCTCACCTGTTGAACTGCAAAATGTTAGCGTTGAACACGTGCGTGAATTTAACAAGCAGCCAGTTAGCTTAGCATTAGAACAACAGGAAACAGGAAGAAAAAATGTAGAATCTATCTATATCTAATAAACATGTGTATTTCATTAAATGTTACTGTAACTATTACTTACAGATCTTATAGTGTCCCATAATGTGCAGGACTAATATTATTCATGTAATGATGTGTAAGAAGCTGCTAAGCTCTAAGATTACAATAACCCACGCTGATGCGGGTCACAAAATCCAACAGAATTAAGTCGAAGCGTGAATGGTCTGGGTCGAGATTACAAAATATTCATTCACAATGAGCCGCGGCTCGAGCTCGACGTGCCCTCACTGGTAAGACTGAAAGTTAATGTATTCTTTCCTCGGCAGAAGTTGGCCTTACGTGGGAGGAAATTGCTGCATCTTTCCATGTGCTTCCTTAAAATAGTTTGCCGAGAGCATCGCGCCAATAAATGCAAGCTTTTAGGGGCTAAAGAGCGGCCTAGAAAGTGCAGACCTGTAATGGAGCGAAATGCGGTGCCTGAGTCATGCTGTCATTGAAGGCTAATTAGTGTGCTTAGAGCTTTAAGGTCAGCACAGCCAAGAGGAAGAAGAAGAAAAGTGACTTCATTCCTTTGATAACTTTGAAACCGACCTTCTCGTTGCTGTAGTAGGGGTCCAAGTCCTCCAGAGGAGTGGACACCAGGGGGCTGGGGATGTCCCCGTAGATGAAGGGGAGAGATTTCCCTGCCTCCAGGTCGCTGTTGGGCTTAGGCCCATTTTCGTCATCGCTGTCGCTGCGGCGCTCCGCCCGTGGTCTCCGGGCCTCCTCCTCGGCGATGCGCCTCTCGATGGCTTTGAGAGACTCTGGGGCGAAGGGGCGGAAGCTGTCAGGTCCGGGCGGTACAAGCAGCTGTGCCATCTTGTCATCCTGCTCCTTCAGAGGGCAGCGAGGGGCTCAGCTGGGACAGGGAGCTGCAGCGAGGAGGGAAAGAGAGGGACGTGCGTCAGGAGTCGGGGCCAGGATTCTGAAAATAGCAGGTACACCCACCTTCATGATGCTACGGGCTGCTGGAAGCCCTGCGTGAATAAATTTAATCTCTGTCGGAGGAAGCTCATTTTAAAGCTGTGCACAGACGTGGTCCATATTGTATCTCTGGCTCAGTTGTTATTATTGTTAAAGAAAGTCAGACATAAGGCCGAGGTTTTCATCATTGGGCAGGAGGATGCAGTTAAAATGAGAATAAGTTGCTGTATCTCAATGGGAATACAGACATTAGGAAGTTAATGTAAAAATGCTGGAGGAGAAACGCGGATAAAAGCCTGTTTCACCTGCAAATGGCTGGTGGAATGACTAATGCCAATTAGAGTGCTTTACTGTAACACAATAGCCTGACGTTTCCAGGAGAGCTCTCTGGTGCCTGTTTTATAACTGATAACCAATGACTAAACTTCGTATCAGAACCATTAACTGCATGTCGTACCAAATCACAAACCCATTACCCTGCTGGGGTTTACTTCTGCTGGGCATACATGTGAAAACCAACTGTCTGCCAGAAGGCTTTCTTGTGTATCTGTTCCTCTTCACCGTGCGTGAAACTGACCTCTGGCTTGAATGTTTTAATTAAAACAACAAGTGTGGAAGATAAACAAATACTGGGTTTGACACGGGTTATGCTTCCAGTTGATTCACAACTTAGAAAGGAAGCCAGCAACAATTAATCAGTCAATTCATGGACAAACTTACAGATTAGAGGCAACGCTCACTTTTTGTGGATTAATTGCAAGAAACTGATGATTTTGGTGATATGGTGCCTCCCCAGTCTGTGCAGGTTCACACAGGTGGGTTGTGTTCCTCCTGGGACCAAAACATGAAGCTACCGTCTGGCAGACTCTAAAAAGTGTTGTCCTCTTTGAGTCATCAGCTTTTTATCCCTTTTCCAAATAGAAGTGGAGCAACTGTGTCTGCCTCCACAACCTATTTCCAATTTAAAATGCAGGGGAATTTAAACTATGTTGACATTCATCACCCTCTTTAGTAGCAAGCTACTCAAACACAGAGGGCATGTTTTATTTCTTAAAGTGAAAACATGAAAATCTATACAAAAAGAGAAACCAGGTTTCAGCCAAACCTTATGTAGATTATTAAATAAACAAAGAGTAACTTATAACTACTCTACAGCACACGTGTGCAATATCTTTATGCTAAGCTGCTCTGTCTCGTGTGGGATCAAAAACTCAGTAAAACAGATCGAGTATATTAAACTGTGGTTGAGATTCCAGAATAAGTTGAATGAAAACAGAAGAGTGCCAATCGATCACAGGCCAAACATCCCCACCCACCTCTGAGCCCAGCCATCAGTGTGATCATCCCCGGAGTCAAATATAGCATGACACACTGGAACCATAAAGGGTCATCAGACACGTCTGCACTTAGAGGAATCATAACACCGAGAAAATCAGGAGCAACCTGGCTCACACATAGACATCCTCCAGATTTTGTAAAGTATCGCACACATACGTTTCAAAAATGAATATTTATATTTAAAGACTGACACTGGTACTAGTGCATAAAACATTAAAAAATAAGAATTAACTTATTGTGTAACCATAACACAGAGATAATGTTTACCATCTGAAGAAGTCACAACCCGCGTCATCCAGAACAACAATGACCACATAACTGGTGTAACTCAGACAAGTGCTGCTTTAGCTCACTGTGACTGTGACTCCTGCAGGAGCCCCTGAGGAAAACACCAACCCTCTTCATCACTGTCCAGGGAGCTAAAGAAGGAGCAGCTACCTCAGTAAACAATAACAATAAAATACATAAATGAAAATACACATCAGCAGCCACCTGCTCTCTGTCTGCTAATTCTCCACGACTTCCTCACATTTCTTGTGAATGGCCATAAAATCAGAGCTGTCAGCAGGGCGCTGCTGTCCATGGTGCTTAAACAGACCCGGACAACAGATGAAATAAAACCTTCCTGACAGCACAGACACTTTCTTAATGTTCCTAACGAGCAACCTTCTGTGTTATGGTGCCTTGTGTCTGAAACGCTCGACTTTACCGTGACCTCAGAGGCCTCCCGGGGCTTCATTCATCCCCGGACAGCCTACCCGTTCGAGGCTAAAGCTGGTGTTACACCCATTTTTGTGAAATTTCCATTTCAGGACTGCAACTAGAGGTTTCAGACGAGTACACGGGTGGGTTTAGCTTGGGTGGCTAATGAGAAAATCAGATTTAAAGAGATGGCGGACGTCAGACGATACCTTAATTGTCGCTGTCTCGCGCGGAGCCGAGGGGGCCACAGCAGCTGTCGCCATGTTGACGAGGTCTCCGCGTTACCGTTATTCCCCGCGAAGCGAGGCGGCCTCCTTCCTCACTCCTCTTCTACTTTAAAAAAAACAACGGGAGCACCAGCGGAGGAGACGCCTCCCAGGAAGCGGCGGCACAACAACAAGAGAGGCGGCGGCACGCGCGCGCGCGCACACACACACAAACACGTGCGCGCCCGCGCGCGCGGGGGGTGAGCGTGCACGCCGGTGAGCGACCGGTTGAGGTTGAGGGTTTTAATCGGTCGAGAGGCGGCTGCCACCCGGCAACGTCCCAGCGGTAAGCGGCTGTGCCTCCACCCCCTCGCCCCAACCCCCGGGCGCTGACACCGCCTGGCTGAGATACGGCTTCGAGCAAATCGAGGACTCCGTCAGCCGGAGTAATTAAATGATTTCCCGAGGTCACACTCGCTCTCACGTCACTTCTCCACATCCCCTGTCAGTGATTTATCTATTTGAGCCTACTGCTAAATAATGAATCAACAAAAAGACACAAAGGAGTTAAAAAAATCTAATTCAATGGGGTAATTTGGTAAAAAATAGAACAGTGAGTGTGATGTAAAAGGTTGCGTCTGGGCGTGTCCTTGCCAGATGTGTACTGCTCTTAATCAATCCTCTTACCCACTCATCCTGGATAGACACAACGTTTTCCTCTGACATCCCTGTTTATGACCCATTTAGATTTAGGCATTACACGTGTGAAACATGTATTTTACACCGACAGGGCCTGTTGCTGCGCGGACTATTCTCCTCTCCGTAGGTCGGAGGACGCTAATAATTGATGTCAATTACGTCTATCACGACGTGGATATTTCATGTCCATTTCATGTCTAAAAAAAATCAAGAGAAATGTGCACCTTGTTCTCTGTGCCTAAATTTGCTATTGTCGCGTTGAACCGTTGGTGAAAATGTGGCATTTATTACATTAAAACTACATTTCTGTACATTAAACAAGAGGCGGAGGAATAAACATGTTTCACACTTCTACGTCTGTCACGCGCAATTTAGCGGCGTAATATACCAGAAAACAACAACAAATACATACAAACATTTAAATATATAGTTGTTTTAAGTGTGTTCCAGTACAAACGGTGTCGAAATGTTGATGTCGCGTTGAATAAAGCAAGGAAGGACTAGAAGCCAATCGAATATTGTTTCGTTGAATTAATCGCCTTCTCCAAAGGTCTAGATACTCACCACCATTACGGTGCCCAGCAGGTGGGCACCCTGAAGGTAGAGCCCATATCCAAAAGAATAATCCCTTTATTAAGCGGATAGCCCGTCAGTTCTCAGTTAAAACGCTTGTCTCCGTCTCAGAAATCCTTTGTCGAGGGTTTATGGATTATCATTTAATAAGCGCTCCTTTGATTTCTTCTTTTCTTTTTCTTTTTTTTAGCCGCCCTTGCCTGCCTCGGAGAAATCAATCCGCGCTTCCGGTTGATGTATGGCGGGCGCGGAATGAATGTCCTTAAAGCTGCGACTGTCACAAGATGGCCTGGGTGCAGCGGTGCTTCCAGAAAATATCAAAGTCACACGGGGAAGGACGGCGACAGCAACCTGTTGTTGGCCACAAGACAACTGTGAAATACGCAGAATTACACATGAATGGCGATCTGTGTGTTGAAATCTAATTTAGGGTTGATATGTTACCATTATGTTGTCATAATCAGCGTTTATTACTGTACGTTTATTCAGTTTAATTACTATTAATATTCAGTTTAGTTTTCTTAATTAAATTAAGTCAGACCCATATGATGAGTTTTCAGAAGATTAAAAAAGTATGACTTTTCCCATGTACCCTGGTCAAATGTGAAGTAATACTGAATGTCACTTGAATATGACTATTGTTATCATTTCACAGGTAGAAATTGCTCTGACATGAACATAAACGACAGTTAGTTGTTACACTTTTGTCATTGCAGCTAATAGTTTATGAATACATTTGGTTGTTAAAATCCATTTTCTATTTCTCGAAGTTGCTGGAATGAAGGTGGAGATTCAGAGACTGTAGTTGATGAGAGGAAGTTGCACATGCGTGCTCACGTGGAGAACCCACTAGATGTGCACACATCGTTTTACACAACCGGCATTTGTCTTGTGAATTCACGCCACCTGCTGGACGTGCAAGACAATTACACACACATTCACTTACATAATGCCTGCAGCAGAAATGAAGTTAGTTTAATGTAGTTGAGTAAAATAGAGTTCTGATAACCATCAGGTATGACTACTCTTCTCTCTTCTCTGATATGTAATCACAGAGGACATAACAACCACTATCAACAGCTTTAACAGCTAAAGTTAGATTTCATAAAAAATTCTTTATATTAATTATTGCTTTGATTTAAGTCGGGAAATAAACTCAATTTGAGATATAGAAAAATAACAATAAACTCAGTCCGTTCTCTGTCAACAGAGGTTGACACACCCTGGAGCTCAATGAAGCATGTCATTAACACAAGGGCCCAAATGGTTTCACTTCACCATGTGAACACAGTGTGACCAACAGGTCTTGTATTTGTGATGCATTTTATTTAACTAGTTGTTAAATAAAATCTCTATTTTTAATCCAAAGGGTGTCATTGCCTCTTTGAAAATGTAATTGTTGTTATTCTAATTCTACAGTTTCAGGTTGATACTCAATATAATCTTAATATAAAGTGTCATGTAACTGTCAGGCTGCAAAATCCACAAAAGAGAGGGAGTAGATGAACAAAATATTGATTCAAGCTTCTCCTGGGTTCTCCAAGCAAGACTAAGCTTTGTTAGTAGCATTAAATTCAGCACAATTCAAATGTATTTTTACAGAGACAAATCATAACGACGGTCATCCCAAGAGACTTTACAGTGGTTTAAAACCCGAGGGGACAAACGGACGAACGGAGTAAAGTTTTTTTTTTTACTATTGACGTTGCATCCCCCATCTCAGATCTCAAACCTTTACATGGTTGGCCCTATGGGTTTAGTTAGTTACTCTACAGAGGAGTTCACTATAAAATTGGTCATTGTTATTGTACAGAGGCAAAGAAAGCATTCAAGCTACTGTATATGTATGTTTAACACACATATCTCCTGTGTTTGCCTGGTTCTTTCTTTCCAGTGTGAATCGTGTGTCCAAAGCAGACTCCACACTCCTTCTTGGCAGTTATCTGTGACTGCTGGTGCATGTTTCATTAGAGGCTGAGTGATGAATTTGGAGGCTTTGGTCAGACTGTGAGATGTCAGAATTAGGTTGCAGCACGTCACTTTGCTCAAAGGAAGGCTTTCATTTGGGTTTGTCACTTTGTATAACATCCTGTATTAGTGCCCTGTTGGATATTTTGCAGTCAGTTTTTGGAAAACAAAAAGACAGTTCACACGGGTTTATATACATGTGGACACTTTCAGTACACTGCTGGATAAAAACTTCCTGAGTTTACATTAAGCTATTCAAGAATAGAGTTTACATAACCCTACACATGAACGTTGAGTAGAGAATAACACTGGGAAATGAACTAATTTTGATTTCCTCTGACAGGAAAACTAAAAGCTTGTCAGTATCACGCCACTTATTTTTATTTCATCCAGCCTGTACATTACACTATGTGCAGGAGCTAAATCTGTCTCTGTCCACAGGTTGATGCATTTAAGATGCCGAGACAGAAATAAATGGGTACTTTCACACTTTCTACCTGTTCATGTCGCTATGGAGTTAAATCTCCACAGTGCAATGCACAGTATGCAAGTGTTTGTCCAGGCGTTCTTCCATTTCACAACAAAATATGCGATGATAGAGAGCGACAGACTGGACGGTGTGGTGTGACTAACAGGCTTTCTGTTCCACTGTTAGTCATCAAAAGAAGATAATTAACCCAGACAGTCACACAGCGATCTGTTTACTGCAGCCAGCTCCTGCAGAAGCCCAGCTAGTCTCTACTGACAGACTTTACAATGAGATTACAAGATTACAGTCGGTGTGGACATGTGTCCTATGTCTTTAATTTGATTAAAACTCCCACTTCACTGCCTGTTACTGCTCGCTTACTGTGCACACACGAAACAAAAGCTTTATCTGACAGGGATTACAAATACTAATCTGAGAATATATGTGTTATATTTTGAACAAAAGGTACAAATGAGGTTATACAACTATTATATGTTAACAAATATTAGGCTAATCTCACTTTCAGTTAAGCTGAAGTTATATAACTGAATAGTAAGAAAGTCTTCAGCAATGCTAGTGGGTCTGTGAAGCTGTAAATGCTAATGTTAGCATGCTAACAAAAATTATGCTAACACTACTTTGTATCAGTGTATATATACCTGTACATACTATATTTACCTGATATATTTATTTTAAGTGTTTCATATTAATCATAGTACTGGACTTATTAATATTTCAGCTTTATAATAACAGTACTTACACTAATGTTAACCTGAAATATGCGAAACTATTTACAGGTCTGTCTACAAGCGGGACGCCTGAGGGGTCACTTGTTACAGGCCCACGGCAAAGGGTGGTCCGGAACTGGACCCTAAAACTTAACAAATAATAAAGAGGCTTTGAAACAGTGTCAGAATAAGTGACAGAGGATGAGAGGATTTTATGAGAAAATAATAAAATTGAACAAATGTATTGTGGGGCTGGAACAAGTGGAGCGGCGCAGGAAGTGATGGGAAGTTCGTGAGCAAGGCAGCATGTAAACATTTACCATAGTTTATGTAACATGACCTAACTCTAGATTAACATGTATAAAAATCGTATAAAAGACACAACATGTTCTCTCTGACATCTTTGTCCCCACATCTCCTCTAACTTAACCTAACTATTTGTATTTAGTGAGAGACTTTAAAAGTTACGACTGACATAAACTTAAGTGAAGGCTACTTCAAACAAAGAAGTATGACTTGCCAGTGCAACTAAAGGGTTAGTTGGGTGCAAAAAAAAAGCCTAAAATTGTTGCTGCATGTCTGCTGCTTTGATTTAGCTACCATGGTTGTTGATTTGCTGGTGTAGCCTGAAATATGTTTGCAGAAAAAAGTGTACCATGAAACACTATTATCTCGTCCTTTTTATTGGGTATATAGTTTATGTTATTGTATCAGTAATCAGCAATCATTCAGCAGAACCCAGCAGAAAGGCTCAGTAGCTAACACACACAGCTTTCACCAGGTTGCCGCCACCGCCCACAAAACACACACATGCAAAGAGGTATCACATGACTGGGCCGGGCATGTAGGTGTGTTAGGCTTGTCTGCTAACCAGGGATTACAGGGGAAACAACCGTGGCTCCCTCTCCTCTCTTAACTACACTCCACCCATCTGATTATAACTGAACAATACACAAGAGGAAAGTTGAAAGAGAATGGAGGCAATCTGTGCACAGAGGTAAGCGGGAAATGCAATAGGGTATGAATGTGTACTGCATACAGTCAATTAGGAGTTTCTGGATATTGTAGCATGAAGGGACAGCCTTTTTACATCACTAATCCCTCTTACTGGAGAAACAGTGTAAGCTTATTTGCCTCTCAGCACTGCTGCTTGGACAGCATGGCTGAAGCAGGACGCGGCTGGGTGATTGTTTTTCTGTTTCAACACATTTGTTTGTGTTACTTTGTGCAATGGATTCATTGTTGTATTAATCTAGAAGATGCAAATACAGAATAAGGCACATCTCTAGATTGTTTAGAGTAACTACAAATAGAGAAATATATAATATAGCTATTGATACTTTATTTTATTTACTATGCTATGTTTAAATACAGCTTAATTATTTAGTAAAATACTCACATTAAATGTAATTTAACTTTTAATTTAATTTTGCACAGTACTCACCTCTGCGGGCGCGCGCGCTGGGGCGCAGCGGTGGCACGCGCGTGTTGAAGAACAGACAGCTGTATCGTTGGCACGCTCCGCTGGAGCAGCTAGCTTAAAATACTCCGAGGGCGTAACTTCAGTCCCGCTGTTCAAAGATGGAAAAGAAGCACACGAGTTCAGAGGGGGACACAGAGAGCGCCTGGGTCGTTGGGGAGAGGCGATAACTTGTCTGGATTACGGATCCGCGCAGCTGAAAGTTGCTACGAAAGGTTTCAGAAAGCGCGACGAAGTTCGGAAACGTTGACTTGTGGTTTTGGTTTGGTTCGGCTTGTACCGTACGTGTTTTTGTCTGTTTTTCCTGTGGGAACAGCTGCATTCACACGGTCCTGGGTGACGTTTGAGGAGAAATGTAAACTTCACAATATTTATGTGGCTAACGTGTGTGTGACTTTTCAAGTTAGCTTACTGCAAACGTTCATGGTCAACAGGTAGCTAAGGTAGAAACTAACACTGACTGTCATTGACTGTAAGCTTAGTCTTTGAAACGTTTGCTAACGTTTTTGGTATTTAGGGTCTACTTACTTCACATTCACGTGTTTAGTTAGTGAAAGTATTTCTTAATCTCTCTCAATGTCAGGAGGTTTCCCTGACATAGTGTACAGCACCAGGTCTCGTGAGGAAGGGATCCTGAGGTCCTTTGTTAAGATGGATGAGCAGGAGAATCCACTGGAGAAGGACCACTCCCTGTGTGTGGTTCTGCCAGGGGGGCTGGAGAGGAAGGCCACAGTACACGGGAGGTAGGTTTGCTGTAAGCACGAGCAGTGTTTTGAGTGTTATTTGCATGCTGTTTTTTTATCACTAACTTTCTAATGAACTTCCAACTTTCTCCTGTGAAATTCATAACTTAGCAGGATCCTATCATTCAGTTTAATTGTGACGATTTGTTTTCTTCACAGCAAACCAGTGATGGACTTACTGGTGACCCTTTGTGCGAGTTACCGCCTGAATCCGTCTGATTACACTGTCGAGGTGCTGTCGCCTAACAAGAACAACATCAGCTTCAAGCCAAACTCTCCTATTGGATCACTGGAAGCTGAGAAGATCGTACTGAAACCAAAAGGGTTAGTGGAAGAAAAAAACATCAAGCCGCCATACATGCCTGAGGTAAACGGAGAGAACAATCTGTTTCTATTTGTATTTCAGAGCCAATTAGTAAAAGAATAAGCATTACCAATGAGAAACTGTAACTCTGTCATCTCTCTCTGAAGGCGACCGTACGCCTGTTGATCAACTACAATAAGTCGCATAAGGCGGTGGTGCGAGTGAGTCCCAGAGTGCCCCTGGATATGTTGCTGCCTGTGGTGTGTGACAAGTGTGAGTTTAAAGTAGAAACGACCATCTTGCTGAGAGACTCTCTGTCTGAAGAGCCGCTGGACCTGAACAAAACCCTAAATGAGCACGAACTGAGGGAAGTGTTTGCCAGAGACACGGCTGATGACGGTTATAATGACCAACAGCATGTCATCACACCTGAGTCAGGTATGTACGCCAGCACTGTGCGTGTGTGTGTGTGTGTGTGTGTGTGTATATAACGCTGTTAGTGCTGTGTTTTCTTAATTGATCATGGTCTTATGCAAACTGTAGACCTGCCAAAGACGGAGAAGAAACAGAAGGAGAACACAGGATTCCTCAGCCTGTTCAGAAGAAAGAAGAAAAGAAATGAACTGGTAGGTTAGAGAATATTTTCCTATTGCTGATTTAATCCTGAATGTTGGTAATCATTTCCTTTCTTCAAAGGAAAGGGCAGCGAGTGCTCCTGCTTCGCCTGGTCGCAACAAACAGGTGGCCGTCAGCCTAAGCGCACAGGGTCTGTCCTGCTGTAACGACCCATCAGCAGATGCGACCAAGAAGAGAAGAGCCCCTCAGCCGCCCATGGGCACATCGCAGAGTGTTCCCTACAACCTCAGCATCTGCCACCTAAGAGGACCACAGGTGGGTTGGGTGTGTGGCAGTACATAGGTTCAGACCGCCACCGTGGCCAATACTGAGTTGGAGTCTTTGTGTCTCCACAGAGATGTGCAGAATCTAGCTTAAGAAGAACCAAAAGGAGGGCCCCGCCTCCTCCCTGCGCAAACGCACACCCGGAGCAGCAGGACGCACAGCGTACAGGTAACGACCTCATTCATGGTTGGTGAAAATAATGGCAGCTTGACCAGGCTCTTTTCTTGAGGTGTTAGGAATCGAGGTGTCCAGTTGGTGAACTGTCTGCTTATTTTGCCATCTAGTGGTGATTGTTGAGGCAGCATCATTTAAATAGTAGACATGATGGAATAATCCCAGCTGACCTTTTACAGTATTTCAATGGAAATCAAATGGGTTTAGAGTGGAGCGAATTCTGGTATCTGCCAAATCCTTGCGGCTTCAGTCAGTGCCACGCCAGGTCAAGAGAGATTGAAGTTAAATCAAGATTAAAATGTCAAAGCGAAGGGCATCAAATGGAAGATTCAGCAGTTAAATCCTGTGCAGAACACAGCTTTTATCAGTCTGTACAATTTAACCCTGTTCAGGGCAATTAAAGTGACCCGAGCCTTGTTCATAGAACATATTGGCTTCAGTCTGCTCCCAGATAAATCCCTCTATTGTCCGCGCTTTCATTCCCCCGTATGAGTGTGTCTGAGACGCTTTCCCTGCCTGCGTTCAGGTTCGCCCCGTGCGTGCCTTCTCTTACTGATCTGCTTTCACGCTCTCGTCATTTTGTTATTAGACACGACTTATTAAGGAACTGTAATCATGTTAGGACCACCTCACTGCACTGCTGAGTGGCACGGGTTAAAAAAAACAAACAATCTAATCGCACTAAATGTTTAGAATGTCAGCGTTTTAATTATCCCAGTAAATTGCCTCGGGCACCGTCTGTGCCTTGGTTCACTCCCTCGCTGTGTAATTTTAGCCGCGATACTGCAGCACACTGCTGAGTTGCTGCGAGTCTGAGGCTCTGGAAAACAACTCCCGACCGAGGGCTGATGAGCACATTCTTGATTCTGCCCTCCGACACACACACGGGTCTGTGAAATCCCATTTCCACGTTGGACATGAGCAGTGACTTACGTTATGATGCGCGGTGGAGACGGTACTTGTTTGACAAACCTTTAGACTGAAGATCACTGCCCTAAAGCTGAGCTTTTTCTCCCTGCTTACAGACTCTGTGTTACCTGAAGGGGGTGATTGAGGGCTGCTGCTGCTGTCGTCTCCTTTTCCTCTTCTCCTTCCATCATCCCTATTTCTCCTCCCCGTCCTCCTGCTGCATTGGCCTCTTTCTCCTCCCGTCTTAGTGGCTTTTATGAATGTGTGTCACTGTGACCTGCTATGTATTTGTCGGCTTTTATTTTTCTGCTGCCGTAGTTTGTAAAATCTGTAATATTCCTCCCGCGCTTTTAGTTTGGGGAGAACATGTTTGGATGGTATTTAACTTTCCTCTGCCTTCCATATATCCATATAACTCCAGCTGTATATATGAAAGGCAGAGACAACTATTGCTATTATCTTTAATATACCGCATTGGTTGCATACTTATTCATTTCTCTACTGTGTAATACTACCTACAGTATATTAATCCTTTTTTATATTTATGTTTGATACTTGAGTGTTTTTGCTTTTTTCTGAAAATGATTTTTGATTGTTAACAAGCCTTTGTCTCTGTGATTATTTCACTTTATTACTTGATTCCAGATTAAAATACCTTCTATGAATATTTGACTAAAGTGATTCTAGGTGTAAATTTATTTCCTAATCTAGATTTATTCTTCAGAGCTCAGTGTTTACTGGGATGTTTTTCCTACAGTTTAATTGTGCTGTTTACGATGCAGAACTTCTTAGTTCAGTCCCTTCATTTCTTTCCCCTCTCCAGGGACCGTAGACTCTCTGAACACGCTGGAGGAGTTGAGCGAAAGCGATGAGTCAGATTCTGTAAATCTCTCACTTTCCTCGTCTTCATCCCCGTGTTCGTCAAAACCACAGCTGCCCTCGTCCTCCCTACGTCCATCACTCGCTCATCTCCACGATGTGGCTGAACCATACCTGCGCTCGCTCGGAGGGAAAGAGATATCTGATGCCCGCTGTGCCCTCGCAAACATCCTGATGTCTTCTGTTTCTAAAGGAATGCTGGTGAAGCGTCTTAGGAATTCTGCCACCTTCCCAAAACTCCACAGCGGCTCCTCCTGTGTGTCTGTGACCGGCCAGTGTCCGGATAATGGGGTTTTCTGTGCTGAACTTGATTCTGTGCTCAACTCTCAGCTCCCCACAGAGTCCGAGTGGGAGGATCCCGGAGAGAAGAAGAGAATGACCACCTTCCAAGTGGTTCCCTTAAAGAAAAACGAGTCCCAGGTTCCAAAAGTGGATCTGGATGCACCAGACCCGTGCCAGGAAACAGCAGAAGATGATGTGAGTGAAGCATCTCTTGAGAATAATCAAATTGAAGCCGGTGAGGAGGAGGAGGAGGAGGAGGAGGAGGAGGAAGAAGAGGAGGAGGAGAAGGAGATGTGTTCACCAACCACATCAGAAACTCAAACACCTTTGCCTAACCAGGAGGCTCAGGCCATTGACGGTGCAGATTCTCATCCACCTCCACATTTAGACATCCAAGGATGTCCAGCCTCACCTCTGTGTGAGGTCGAGGACGCAGAGGTCACAGACGAAAGGCTGAAGGTAGAGGATGAAGGTGAAGTCACCACTGAGCTGACACCAGCCGCACTGTCCGACCACAGTGAGGAACAGCTTCCCTGTGGTGCTCAGATCGACTCAGAAGGTCAGAGTGACGTTCTACAGAGCCCCAGAGAAGATCTGGACTGGTCTGGTTCACCCTCACATGATAAAGAAGTTGAGGAGGAAGTTGTAGTACTAAAAGAAGAAGAAGCAGAGGAGGAGGAGGACATGTTTCCCTCCCCTCCCCCTCCCATTTTCTTTAATGAAGATCTAGAAGTGACAGAAGAGACCAGAGAAGATGCCGCTTCTTCTCTGCCCGCTCCTCAACCAGCCACCGCCGCCTGCAACGGACGGACTGATGCCTGCGGCGAGGACCATCACGACGAGTCTGCCCCAAAGCCTCCAGACAAGACGAGCACGGCCCCCTCCAGATTTGCACAGGCAGTGGCACTGGCTGTGCAGAGATCTCGTCTCCAGAGAAAAGAGAGCGCTTTAGAGCCGCAGTCCCCCAGTGGTCCCCAGAGTACACTTCCCTCCACATATCAGTACGGTGAGTGCTGCAGTACAGAATTCACAGTTCACTATTACTGTTAGAAAAAACATCTAACCCACTAGACCAGAGACTCTGAACGCATCATGACGAGCACATTCCTGGATGTTGTTCGTGACCGAGTCAGTGTTTGCCTGAGGCTGTTCCTATAGAGGAAAGATGGGATGTAAATATTTCTGCTCTGCTGCAGGTGCCTGACGGGCTCGCTCGCACCTCTTGTCTATGGCAGCGCGTGCGTAGTGTGAGGATTAGGAGATGACACACGCGGCATGTGACGGGTTCCAACAAGGAGCAACAAGTTTTTTTACTGTTTATTCGCGAGACACAATGATGTCTCATTTTTCTGTTAGAGTTTATGTCGACAGGAAGAACACGCTGTGGGTTTTCTTTTTTGCCAAATGCACAGGACACAAGTTGTTGAACCGACTATGTCCTGTTTTATTTTTCTTTACTTCCTTTTGGATTTTCATTTAAGAAGTGCCAAGTCAGAAATAACCCGACGTGTCTGTTTAAAACAAAGGAAGTGATGTAATTGCGTGTACTCTTCTGTGCTGATGTGAAGGCTGCAGTAAAACTTCTGAACTACGGACAGGTTTGCTTTTTAGTCACCAGGTGGCAGAAGAGTATTGTTCGTAAAAAACGAATACGCCAACGGGATCTGTTTGTTCTCTTTAATTTCATCCCATGAATTGTAGTGGCTGTATCACAAGTGGCACTCTTTGTATCATTGTATTAGTAAATGTTTTCTGTGTGCTCGGGAGACATGAATGGAATTAAACGTTATTCTGTTCCCCTTACGCGTCTTTCCTGAAGCCTGTCTGTAAGAATCCACTTCAAGGACATTCCCAGAATGAAAAAACTACATGCAATTTTAAGTAAGAACACACAAATTTCCTGCATTTCTAGAAACAAAAAGTCCTTGTTGGAAATACAAGTTTTATGCCAAGCATTTCAACACCTTCCTGAATAAACTCCGTCCTCTGTGCTCACATGAACACACTGATATGTCTTTAACGGACCCATACCTCAGGGCAGTGCTGCACAGCTATACTTGGGTGCCAAAAGAATCCACACTACTATACGTATTGATCCATCCTTGGCCTTGGAGGAACAGCAAGGAGCTGTGCGAGGTAGAGACCAAGCCAGAACTGCCTGTGGCTAAAGCTCCTTGTTTGCCAGGCCTCGACTGAGTGGGCTCGCTTCAAGACTTTCTCTCCCTCTCTCTCTTTTGCTAACATTGCTTGCTCCACCTGAAGGAGAGATGGAGGAAGAGAGAGCGAGCGAGAAGGACGGGTTGCTGGTGGATGATGGGAGGTGACCGCTGACCCTGTCGTGTTTCCGTGGCGCTCCCCCCAGAGGGGGCGCCCGGCCCTCAAGGGCACAGCCGTGTCACACTGCCGTTGTCATGGAGAATGCCATTACCGCCCCTAAGGGAGAGAACCACGTCTAGCTCCTTTTTTTTTCTGTAAAGTCTGTGGAAAGAGAAACACACGCACGGTGGAGGGAAGCTCTTTTCCTGCCTGAAGCGATGATATCCAACATTAGTGACAACTCTGGCATTATCCTGTTTTTTCAGGCAGTGAAAGGTTGAATTTCAACCTGAGCGCCGACGTCCGTGATCACGCGGACACATGAGAGCTGGATTTCTAATGCAGAATAACATGAAATGCTACTATGTCCTGTAGATTTAAGATCCAGCCGGTGACATAAGATGCTATCAGCGCTGCTGAACCTTTGAACGACATCTACAAATTAGCGAGGAGGGGTTGGTCGTGTGGATGTGAGATCACTCAGCATATCTCGGGTGTTATTACTCGCACACCTGACCAAACACGCGCTGTTTGTTTAACTGCCCGCGTGACGTGTGTGCTGAAGCGGAACCTCGTGTGTGAAATCCAGGCAAACCGGACGTTCCTGTTGCATCTCACGCCACCGGCTGCGACCGTTTGGACGCTCGTATGCAGAGCTGTCTGGCTCCTGGTGGTCTAATGTTGCACTTATCTGCCATTAATTGGTGTGACTGAAAGACAAGATGTCTGATGATGTCCTCAGTGCTGTCTATTTCTCCCTTCTCGTTGCTCCCTCCACCATATTGCAGACCGCGAGTCGTGTTTCACTCTCACTTGAAGCCAGTGGTCAACAGGTGTCACTGATCACCATGGAAACCTGGGTCTTGCAGAGAGTTTGTCTGAGTGTAGGGTGCCTTTATTTCTGTGGAAGTTTCCTCAGACTAATCTAAGAGTACAATGACAACTGACCCGGATTCAATCTCTTTATGAAGCCAGCTCCCGCCCTCCTGTGTGCTCTCCACATCACGCGGCTTGTATTTAAGTCAGAATCCTAATATCGTTTAGCTAACTTAATATAAATAGCCAAACTTAATATAACCTCAAGAATGTCAAGATCACGCGTATAACTAATCCCCAGAATGTTTTGAGCGGTTTTATATTATTAATTGTAATGTCATTTCATAACAAAGACTCGGGCGGAGCCAGGTGGAGCAGAGTGGACTTTCTTTAAGTCCCATGCTAGTGCTGCCTAGTTTACAGAGCATCCGCAAATGTCGAACAAATGAACACAAGTTTCATTCTGATCAATAAAATTTTAGGTTCAAATAACCTGCAACACAATAAATGAGCAAATCTAAACCAACCCTAAGGCCCGAGTTTACAGACATTGTTTATTTTAGTTTGATTGAAAAATGACAAATTGAAAACATCTTTTTATGCCATCCATTATTTTAACCACTTCACCCTGTTAGGATCTGAGGGAAAAGGCCACAGAAAGCTGGACGGATGCGTCTTCATTATCCCATATGCTGCATTCCAACGAGGAAAATTGGAATTCTACTCATATTACGGAGCACAGAATAAGCATAGCAATAAGACGTGCCCACCTACTGTAGCCTACTTTAAGTATACACACACACACACACACACACAGCTTGAATCAATAACACAACAGCAGGCCCACACAAATAGCGGTAATGCGCATTTATCATTTATTTATTCCTTCATCTGTTCATTCATCTCTATTTAGTTATCCATGAGATGTATCTGCCTTGTGGTCTGAAGATGCCCACGAGCTGGAAGAAGTCAGAATCTGATTATAAAACAGTGAGTAGGCCCAAGGCGTGCTTCACTGGATCCACTGTGTCTGCATGTGTGTTATGGGCGCACATGTCCATCGTAGACTACTAATATATGTGTGTTTACATGGCACCTCCATGCTTGGGTAGAAATAATCAATAGATGAATCACCCAAAGCGTTGTAGCTCTCCCCAGGCTGTGTGGTGCAGCTTAATGCTATTCTTTCCATTCACCTTGGGAATGGCATCCATCAGCCCCCCCCCCCAAAAGTGAGGTACGGTTGCCTAAAACATCACCAGTGCTTGAGGGGCTGCTTGGAAAGTGATGCAGGGAGAGCACAGTTGACCCCTCACCTCCTCCATGTTTGCGCTCGCTTCCCTCCTCTTTGGCGGAGCGGCAAATCACAGAGTTCCTGCCTCATTGGCATTGTCAGGCGCTTACAGTAGTGTTTCTCTGCATTGTGCTGGTGGTTAACTGGTTCAAATGTTATGGAAATGATATTTACCTCTTCTTTGATCCTGTAAACTCCAAACAGCCAGGCTTTTTTATTCCCCCTGGTTGAAAGGAGGACTAAAAAAAAAGAAAATATCCAAAACTGAGCTGCGCGGTGTTAAAATCAATCAAACTTCAGGATTCTGTTGTGGAGCCTTTTAAATCACGCTCCACTGTAGCTTGTAACGTTAAAGGACACGGAGAAATATTTCTGACACAAACCACAAAGTCAAGTCAGAGTGATTCATGGCGCTCGGCAGCACTGTATAAAACAGGAGCCGGAGCAGCATCTGAACATGCCGCAGACGGACACCGTTGCTCCGTGATAGATAGCGGACAAGCCCCGTCTCTGCTCTCATTTTTCTTCATTCATACCATATCACTGGATCCTAAAGAGGGGGGCTGGGGGGGTGGAGAGGGGGCAAAATGCAGCCTTTCTCCGTGCAACTACAAACCGGCACCGTCAGTGCAGCTCATTTTTTCACCGCCTGCTGTTCTTTTTGGGTCGAAACCTCTGCTCCGCGTGGTTCTTATCCGACCAGACATTTGCCAACTTATCTGCCACCAGTTGTGGTTCAAGACTGATCAGCCTGATGGTCACAACTGGCAACCTCACACAGAAGTTGCTGTGGCTCCTGTAATGAAGGAGTGCAGTGCTGAGCTATCGCCAACAGGGGGCACAGTAATCCCTGCTTCAGATCAGAGGCATTGTCATGGGACTGAGAATAACACTGATGATGATGCTGGTGCTGAGACACAAGCCCAGAACAGTCAACAGTGATAGGTACAAGTTGTAGAAATGATGGTGTTGTGTCTCCAACCTAACTGTGTGGTTTAGAAAGCGGACAGTTTGAGAGTCTTGTCCTCTAATACAGCCTGGAGTCACGGCGTTGCACTAACGGGAGGCACCACATGAGCCCAGGATATAGTATGTGTTAGACCGGATATGTCCATAAACAGAATGAGGAGAAATCGTAGAAGAATGAAGAATGAATTAATAATATACATGATCTTTTTCCATAAGATCTAAGCTTTTCTCTTCTGCGATTCTCGCTTTTGTGGTTATCTCACCTGTTCAGCTAGCGCACTATTCATCACTAGGATATAATATTTGAGTGATGCAATACCACAAGTAGCCACTGGGATAAATAAGCAACAGTTCTGAGTGGTGTCAACATATCTAGCTTTTCCATACGCTTGTCATAAATGTATGACGACGACTAAAAGCTGCTGACCTGAAACATTTTGTGCACTCTCACCCAGCCCAGTGGCCTCACAGTGTGATGATGTCACAAAAACAGAAGTTTCTCTACCGGGTTGTGGAAAGGTTTTACAGATATTAAACCTCGTTAATATTAATTTAAAATGGAGAAAGTGCTACTTGGGCTGCAGGTGGATTTACTGTTGCAATACCAAATGTGGCCACTAGAAAATATTTGGCTCAGTGGCTGGGTAGCGCTCATGCATCCAGCTCTCTTAATTAATCCGTACCACAATACATGATACACGCTTTTGTTCACGAGTGGTATCCTCCATTTTTATTCATTAATAAATTGAGCTAGATGGGAATTTTAAAGTAGAGCGCCCCCTACTAGATCACAATTCTGCTGCTTTGAGTTGTTCTCATTTGAATACGTAAGTGGAAAATGAGACCTCCGAAGTAAAATAAAACGGCCTTAGTCTCTACTTTTACGTATTTGGTCCTTGCAGGCACTTCTGTGGAGCTCTGCAGAAAATGTACAAAGTTACGGGAGACGGCGTAATAAAGTGAATCATAGAAAATAAAAGACGTGTTTAACTTAACGTGTGCAGATAGTAATATCAATTTTCACCTTGGTCCTTTTTAATTCCACAATAGTAGAGCGTACATATTAATATATATCTAATTGATATTGTCCATGTTCACGGCTGCACCTAGATGTAAGTAGCAGCAGGGATTTCTAACGCTGTGTGATTCATACAGTGTTTGTCTCTGGATACGTTGGAACACTTGACGCTCTTATTTGCAGGCCTCTTGATGGAGCTGCAGCACTCAACAGCATTCCTAAAAATACTAGACTTTCCTTTTTGTTTTTTTAGTTTTTTGTTTGTTCTCTCTTTCTTTTTTTCTGTCATCATTAATAATTCATCTCTTTCCTTGGATGCTAAAACAACAACAAACAGAACAACAGCTTCGGATAATGTATTCAGTCAAAAGCTCATTGTCTTGGGGAGGAGGCGAGGGGACAGCGAAAATGTGCACTGGAGTGAGACAAGAGAGCACCCCGACAGGGAGAGGCTCAATGTCACTCCGCAGCATGGCGGGAAGGAAGAAAAACAAACGCCAGAGGGGAAAGGGAAAAAAAAGGGGGAGGACGATACAGTTTGTAAGTCATAAAAGCCCAATTAGAGGCATTAGGGTCCTCAAATGGGAGGATTACAATGAATAATTTGTGACTGCAATTTTTTTTTCCGGCTGATTGTGCCATTAATGTGGGTGACAAAAACAGATATATTTTTGAGAAGGGCTAGTCAAAAAGCTTTCAGTAATTCAAGGTTACATGTATGCGGTGGTAAATCTGCACCCCGGCCGTCCATTGACTCAGCCGTCTTACTTTAAATCTCTTCACTCCCCCGTCACCCCTTCATTTGGAGTAGCTCGACCTTGAATGTCTCCGGTGTGAACCGGTGCCCCGGCTTTCACATTACGACAGAATGGATCCTGACTCATTCAATTTAAGCCCATCAAGAAAGCAGCACAATACAAGCCAAATTAGCTGCCATTATTTAGACACTTTCATGCCCCCAATTTGAGGTTATATGACAATTAGTTACATTTGTCTGCGTTATCTACACGGCCGTCCCGTCGTCTGCGCCATCCTGGTTCTGATATTTATATCTGCAACTCTTATAGAAGAATGAACACGTTTAGCATTGATCACGGCGCTCACTTCCGTTTTTCAAGGCCTCTTTATTGAAAAATAAGCCGCTGAACAATTGAGTCATTATCTTAATAACAGTATGTCTTATTTATTCTCACTGTGGCAGCAGACGTCTGAGGATGGGGGGGCTGACGCTGGCCTATATTGTTGAAGTGAAACTCTACATTTACATTTTAGAACAAAATAGATTTTAGCTTTTGATGTTGGAACATGCATATTGCTCTAAATGTTTATTTATTGATAATGATCTGATTAATGATTTTCACATCAAACAGCCTGTGAAGTGAATAATGTTGACCGACCTGTATGTTTTGAATAAAAAAAAAGAAGTTTTTTGTAAAATGAAATAGTAACGCAAAAGTCCTTCATTGAACCAGTCTGGCAGCAGGGCTGAGACATTTTCATCTAAAGGTTTTTAAGTGAGGCTCCCCCTTCTAACCAATCAGAGGAGGCCAACTGACTGGTGAACGCTTCAGCTGAGGGGCGGAGCAGAGTGAGGAGGATTGATTTGAAGTTTCATGCTACCACCAACCTGATGCCAAACAACTATTATTTAGATATCTAAGACGTGTTGTTCTGGTGACATCTTAAGAGGACACCTTAAGATGGCGATTACATATTTTATGTTAGTAAAGCCTCCTTCTCCAGTGTTTTTGTCCATATTTTTATTTCACATTGTTACTGGCTCTTTACTGAACACGGACACATTGTCAGCCTCGCATGAGAGTAAAAAAAAACAAACATCTGTCAGTGATGTATTTATGTCCTGTTAAAAAAAGAGACATGGAAAAGATGAAGGAGACGCAGAGAGGAAGGCCAGATAAAAGGTATCTTTGAACACAGTTAATGACTGTGTGAAGAAAACTGTTCCCTGAGTTCACCTTTTACCAGACCAGACCTATCTTACGCATTGTTCGGCGACGCCAAACTTCACGTCTCCACCGTGATGAGTTTAAGTTGGGAGGTTCAGAGTCTGGAGAGACGGACTGAAAAGCGGCCTTTCTTTGGAGTGATGCGCTGCAATGTAAAGCCTCATTTTAAAGAGTTTGTTGGAGAGAAAGGGGCAGGGCGGCTCTATTGACAGCTGTTCATGCGACCTCGCAGCTCTGGCTCTCCACAGAGCCTGAAGGGAGCTTTAACCCCGGAGCCATAACCAAACCTGAACCCTCTGCTATTCGAAATCTCTCTACCTGGCGTGAAACCATTCAAATGTAGAGACTTTGAGCAAACCGTACATTTTATCTGAGCTTGCTTTCAGAAATCATTTGGCGCTTGAAAGTTAAAATTGTTGTTTCACGTTGAGAGATGCAGAAACTAAATGTTCCTTTTTAACTGATGCTGCTCGTCTCATCTTAAACTCCGGTAGTTTCAGTTGTAGCAGGATTCGACTTTCAACGTTTTCAGCGTGCTGCTGTGTTTTTGAGCCCGCCTCCCACCTCATCTGCTCTTTTGCACAGAAAATACAACATGAAATCAGCTTATGGAAAATAAATGTCTTGAAATGTGAGGTTTTCAGGCTCTGAAGAAAAACTCTAGCTCAGGAGAAAGGATTGTACCGTGCACAAAAATAGCATCTGAATATGTGCGTCTTAATCAGCTGCTTAGTCCTTACTCCGTCCTCACAATCTGTGTTCAGTAAGCAAAGTTCTGCATTGAAGAAAGCGCTTTGAACTTTCATTTAATTGTATGTTTTAAGGATATTGTAAAGGGAAAAATGGCAGCTTTCGTGGCTCCATCTGTCTCAAATGTAATATGAATTCATGGTATGATACCTGCAGTTTATTAATTCAGGGCCACAGAGACAGCTGAATAATGAAATTTAATGAAAATTTTAGATGGACTAAAAGTCAGAGTGCTTCTGTCATTAATTTTAAAAGCACACATACCGTCAGGCTTCACACAGTAATGATAAATTCCTCCACTGGGCTTCATGCTATATAGTAACCATGACCAGTGCTGTGCAGAAAGGACCAAGTTTTTCTAAATCCTGTAAAATTCAAGGTCTTATCATATGAAATGGATTCTAGAAAGTTGCACAATCTCTTAAAAAAAAAGAAGTTTGCTTTTACCTAGTGTTAGGGACTGCAGGGAAATGATTGAGACGTGGGTTGAAGTGCAGTTAATGCAGTGTCAGTGGATCCCTCTCTAGAAATAGTGAAGCTATTATGGCCTGTTTTATTCTTAATTGTTTTACAGTTGAAATAATATAAAACTTTGGTGTGAAAAAATTCTGACCTTCTCTTTAACAGAAAGGGAAAAAGCTTAAGCTTCCAACTTTCATGACACCTTGTTAATTTTCTTACAGTCCCTTATTTAAAACTTCACTAATTAGCATTGTCTAACAGGCGATAAATTTTGAAATATACTAATAAACTTTCATTGTGCAGAAAACAGTCCAAGCAGACTTGTTCTCTGCCAGTTATCTGAGCCGTCTTTACATCATTTCTAATTTAATTTCCTAATAGAGAGTCTGCTAACGGCGCAAACAGGAAAGCTTAGCATCTGTGATAGAAAATAAGATACAGAAATGTAAAGGAAAACAACCACAAAAGCACAAACCGTAGCCTTCAGCAGCTTCACAGTCAACTCGCTGGAATGGACATGAATTGCAGAAGGATGGTGAAAACAAAAGGCAGCTTTACTCTGATGCTTCTCTATGAATCAGAAGACACGACGACGGCAGGAAACAAATATGTTCATTACTCCTGCCGCTGTTGAGCTGCAGCACATTCAGTGTTGGTGTTTCAGGTTTTTGGCATCTTAGGGCACCAACACTTCAAAGCGATTTCTTCAAAGCGAACATTTTCTAATCTCTCTACGACCCATCTTTTTTATTCCAACAAAAATTCCAAAAGGCTCTGGTGCATTTGTCACACTGTTAACTAGATAAATCAGCCACGTCTCTGCAAACTTAAATTCAGGCCAAGAAGAACAATGTGAGTAAATCACAGATTCTTCTTCCAGTGGTAATTTTGAGTGAGTAAATTATGTTCTGTGAGGCCTTCAACACTTTATGCTTGAAATGAATCGGTTTGAAAGAAATCCACATTCCGTACATAACTGAGTTTTTACCGTTACCATGTGATCAACTTCTTTTCATGTGAAATAAATTAGAGATAAGTTGTACACAAGTAAACACAAAGCAGAATCTATACTGAGATTTAGCTTCGTGGCCTTCGCTTTCTATTTTCTATAATGGCTCAATTAATAATTCATCAGGGCTGTATGATAAAGAGAGAATTTCAAAATGACGACGTGTCCTTGTGCCACCCCACCTCCGAGCACCGTCCTGCCTTTATTTGCCGTCTCCCTTAGTCCCTCTTTGTCTCTCTGTTGCTTATAACATATTGAGCTGGTACAATGGGTCCGCTGTTGACCAAAAAGGAAGCTGGCAGGAGAGTAAATCCACTCAGATCCCTGTGGTTTACTCATCCTACCTCACGTCCTGCGGACTTACCACTACACCTCCGGCCCAGCGTGGGCTGCATTCAGCCAAGCATGGAGCTATTGGACCAGCCATGGAAGCTCTATGTACTCTGACCCCAAAGGAGATTGGATCCTTGGTCGTGAAGAAACTTAGCGCCAGCTGCCTCCGTGGCACCGCGGTACGACTCCTTACAGTGGGATGATGTGTTCGCTGTAGAGTGATGAGGCACCAAGACGCAATGAATCAGGACTCAATACAGAAACAAACTTTTCTTTATCAACAATAAGTGGTTTCCATTCATCCGTGGTTCATCGCACCGACTTGTTGAATTAAAGGAACCGTTCAGGATGTTTCAAATGTGTCTTAGTGAAACGCGTGTATAAATACTACTACTATTTTTACATATATATATTTATACCTTTATATATTTTTAAAAAGGAATAACAAATTTGGTATATTTCAAAGTTACAGGTTACTCAAGACCAAATTTGCTCTGAGATTTACCCCTGAAGTACTGTTTGGACTGTGAAGTGCGTTTTTGGCACAGATTCCTTCCAGTGTGGTGAAGAACAGATACGTTCGTAACGTAATTTTATTGTAAAAGGCAAAAAAAATGGGGGTTTGCACATTTCGCTTCGCTAGAATTCTCAACCGCTGAAAGATGTGAATGGACCTTATGGCAGCAAACGCAATGCAAATAGAAATAACATCTGATTTTCAGCTGTTTGTTCCGGTAGTCGATCAAGCGAGATGTTTCAAATAATCCCTAACTTTGTTAAAAACAATAAAAAGGACTCCATCGCCTTCGTGTACATTTGGCAGCCAGCGAAAAGGTGTCCCTATATTTTCGAGCGGGTATACTGTCAACTCTTTTGAAGGTGTTTGTCTATGCAGTGTCAGAGCTGTCAACTGATGTTGTCACATAAACATGTCACGATGAGATCCAATATCCAGCCCCCGTCCACTCGCTGACAGAACGACGCTCCCTCTGTTAAATCCTCGCCTTGCCTGCACAGTATGACTCTTGATAAACAAACAAACAGAGACAAAAGAACTGCCGAGTTCTCACATGTCGGAGTGCGACTCTTTGAAAGCCCGAAAAGAAGGAGAGCGCGCTTCCAACGAGCGGCTGTAACAACCGGCTACTGTCTTCCACTTAACTACCCATAGCTTTTGAATTGCATTAGAATACATGAGGACTCCTAGACAGCGAGGTGCTCTCCCCTGGTTCCTAATGTATGACTATTTCATATGGACGGGAGAGGGGGGGTGAAGGGGGAGCTGTCTGTGGGGGTGATTGACACAGGCCCACATTAGGAGCAGCTTTTAAAAATGGGTCCGGGGAGACTTGGCGGATTGGGTCTGCTGAAGGAACGGTGTCTCCGCGAGGAGCCGTGCCTTCTTAACCCCACTCATTGGTATGCCGATGTGCTGGTAGTGAGCTGTGCTCCGAACGGCACAGCCTTCCAGACTGTCCCCCCCCCCACCTTCTCCAACACACCGCTACGCAGACACAATCCCACCGAGGACCCCGTGACGATATGCAGCGTTGAATACTGAATCAAAATAGACCCCAATTAATAATCGCACAGTTCATTTTTAGGCTCCCCGTGCGAACGCTGTGGCCTGCAGAACAGCTCATCCCTCCTGAAGTTTCAGCGGGGAAAAGTTTGGCTCAAATTCCACGACGTGCTGCGACGCACACACACACACGCGCGCACACACACACACGGAGCGTCAAACATGTCAAGTTTCAACTTGGTGGAAATGAGAAGGCACAGAGCCTCTCGTCTGTCCCTCCCATCCCTCCCACATGTGACAAAACACGGGCAAAATAAAATGTTTAAATTTGGCTTCAGATCTCTCTTCTGGTCTCTGGAATGAGAGGAATAACATGTCAGCATTGAGACATACTCTGCTGTCAGGTAAGAAGACAGAATATCACTTTACCCTATTGTGACTTTGAACTATATGACGGTAAGCAGACAGATTGTTTTTGTCACAGAACTAAGTGACCTTGAACCCAGCCATTCTCGTTTCAAACTCTTCCTCCGTACATCTAAAAATATTCCCATCAGAAGCAAACTGATAGAATTTACAAGACCTAATGTCATTGCAAAGAAATATTACCACAAACATACAGTACATATTTTTGTCTTTATCATTCGAAGGGAGTTATCATTTAGCAAGCTTTGAGGTCCAAGGTGAGACAGGAATATTTGAGTGTGCCTAATGAAAAGCAATATAAAAGGTGCCTCTCGTGTTGTTTGAAATCAGCTTGTTTTGTTTTTAGGCTATGTTACATGTGCTGGCACTAATTATACAAGCTAGGTAGTCCTCGCACATTCAAGAAAGAGAACTCGACCATTTTTGACATGTTCATTTAAAGTTACTAATCAGATGTAAATATGCAAAGCAGGCCCCCTTGGGATTTCTTTGATATGCAAATGGTAAGTGCAAACAAAGGTGGGGGAGATAAAGGTTTTTTTTTCTCCAAATAGTAAAAAAAAAAAAATCTCAAAGATGGTATTGTCATGACATTCGGTTGGAAAAGAAAAATGTGAGATACCACCATTAATAGCATTTTGAAAGACCAAGGCTGGCTGATGGAATGATAGAAAACATACAAACGTACATTCAAACAATTTCGGGCTCGAATTCATATATCAAAGGCAGCGTCCGATATGGATCTGGTCCTATTTGCCATTCGCCTGCATCAGCCCATGTAAACAGGCATGACAGCGCTCTCCCCCCCTTATTCTATCATAACAGCAACTTACTGCCCAGTTATCTGTTTGATAGGATGTAAAGGGAAGGTCAGTGTTTCCATAATTCACTCCGCCGCCATAAATCACATTATATGATCGCCCCTGCACGAGCAGCTGACGTGTGCTGCTCACTCTAAATGCAGAAAAGGACCGATTCACTTGTGTGTAATATGGCACTCACGGGCACAGGTGAAGGCTTTAAGGACTTTGTTTTCCTCTTTCTGTCCAAGCTCTGCGTTCAGGCTGATCATTAAAATCTCACTGGTCATAAATGCAATCACAATTTTCTGCACGTTAGCACAATATTAGCCGTCCAGCACTCCAACTGGAGCTGACAAAAGTCCCTTTGTGGTCAGCGATGGGAAGCAATGGAGGGAAACTGACTTTTATTGACACGAGGCTGTCAGAATGGAGACGGGACCGCTGTTCATTTCCAATTTCAGCACAGAGATTGGAATCCACCGCTGGGCTCTCCAGTGTCTCAAGCACCATTTTCTGAACCTATGGTGTGGAAAACATGATTTAATTCCTGTTCAATGCTTTTCATCAGATTCTCCATCTCTCCAAATCGTCTTTGTGTGGCATCATATTGAAGGAGTAATTGTGCATCGCTGCGGACGGTGGAGTGCAACATCCTCTGGTAAAGCCAGGGGTAAAATTACAGTTGGACGGCTGAACTACAAGACATTAGGAGTGAAGTCGTACCGTTTCTGGCAAACACCTGATGCTTTGGCACATTTACATCTCGTCTAATGCAAGAGCCGACCTCAAGTACCGTTATTAAAGGCCCGCTCTCGCCGTCGACGCTCCTCACAGTCTGCTTACAGTCCTGTGGAAATGCAGTCCAACCGTGGCTAATGAAAAGTGACAGCGAACCAATACCGAGCTATAGAATCAATATTTTAATTACATCATTGTGGAAAGTGCTACAGCGCTGCTCTTTTACCAATAATTCACACAGGAACGGAGGGTAAATACATTCTCGTCGTGTGTGAGAGAAAGTTTATTATAAGGTAACATAAGAGAAAATCACTCCCACAGGAGGCGAAACAGTTAAACCTTACATTTCTGAAGCACAGTACTGATATAGTAAACCCCTTTTTTCTGTCTGCTAATGTCAGAAAACTAGCTAAGAGGCTGCAGGGAGCTATTCCGGGCTCATCCGAGCTCTTCTGGAGGCTCGTTCTCTGCGCTCCCCTCGAGCCTCTAATTAAATGTCTAATTGTAATTGAAAATCAAATCCTAGACTTACTGAATAATCACAAAGAGGCCTGTGAAAAGTGAAGGTATGGTCTAAAGCTTCATAAACAACATCCTTGGCCTCGTGTTGACAATTTCTTTTTGAAGTTTTCACACACACACACACACACACACAGATATATATCCATCAAATCCTGTAGGCTTTCCTACTTGTTGATGCGCTATTGTGGCACAGCCAGCACTATAAGTATGAAGGGGAAAAAGGGAGAGAGAGGGATTTATTATCTTGTATTGAAGTTCACCCCAAAAGAGCTAGCATTTCACAGGAGCTGCACGCTGACCTTTCCGACAGCCAAAAATGTCATTGAAGGTTTAAGGCAAAGAAATCCAGTCGTATTTAACCAAGCCTTCAAAATCTTTGACATTTCTTGTGATGTTGCCACAGGATGGCACCCTGAAGACTGAGAGCTGGCCTTCTCATAGAGAAGGCTTCGCGTGGAAGCAGCCCTCGTGCAAACACCAGTCCTCGCTATGAAAAGAGAGGATTTAGAGATATGACAGAAGATTTTAAAGGCTCTCTTTGTGTTGCTCGTTCCCGCACATGAATGGGTTATTAATTAGGAAAGACGTGGCGACGTTCGCTGATTATTTTAGAAAGATTACAGAGGTGAAATCAAGATATTGTTCCACCGCTGCACACACACTCACACACACACTTGAACTTTATTTACTTCTTCAGTTTTCTGTGTCTCCCTCTTTGCAGTTTGTCCCCCATTCAATTAACCCACGTGTAATGGCTCACACACACACACACATGTGCACACACACTCCACTGAATCAGGGTGGTGTCAGTCCGCATCTTCCCTGCCACTCTCTAAATTGGAGAGAGAGCAGCTCTGCGCTCAGGCAGAACTAAACTAGGAAGTACTAAAGGCTGGAGGCAGAAACAAGGGACAAGGGTGGGGGTGGGGAGGGGAGGTTTGTGAAAGAGAACACAGGGGTGGAGGTGGGGTGGGTTTGTGTGTGTGCGCGGCGGTGGTCCCGCACTGATTCACATTCCCCTAATCCCAGTTGGCAACCTCTTGGACAGGCACACTCACTCCACACACACACACACACACACACACACGTGAAAAACCCACACTCCACCAACCCCACACTGTCCTAGCTCCCTTCCTCCTTTAGAGAACAGACACGGCAGCGTGGATGGGTCCCGCATTGGATCCGACTCCTTCCACTCACACAGGCGCCCCGGTGGACTGACGGCGACTCCAGAGGAGAGGCTCCTGGAGAGCTAACCCTTCATCCGGGGAGACGGAGGATCCAGCGTTTATTGAATCGCCGCAGCAACACCATTTCAGAAATGTCCTCCGTTCGTTTACTCAACACAGAATTATTTATGGATTTTCTCTGTCAGTTACATCTTTGCCTACAAGCAGCCACAGACCTAATAACACAATTGATGTTTTGAAATTGCAGCCTAGGTGGAATGGGAAAACGAATCCAGAAGAACAAGCACATCTCGGCCTGCCCAACAAAGCAGTGAGATACAAATGGGAAACGTTTCAAATAGTGTTTCATAGATTTTCCAATGAGCAGGATGAGGTTTTGAAGGAAGAGGAGCTGTTTCCACCTGACGTCATTTAGTTTCAGTGCACACTTCCTAAAATACCACAACTCATCGGTGACATTTCGAGCCTCATTGATTATTATTTTAGCCACATGTGGGAAATGAAAGCGGCTGTAATGCCTCTCTTTTTGCTCAGGTTTTGGTCTCCCCATGTCCCCCCACACGCATCTGACTGGCCGTATCTGTGAGGAAGCTGGTGCAGAAGAAAGTGCTGAGCGGGAACCAGTAAATCTTTATGTTTTTTCATGCAAACATCTGAATACCTGCACAAATATCGGGTAATTCGGCGGTAGGAGTAGCCTGGAACTTCTGGAGCAGGAATCTGGGGGCGGGACAACAATAAATCAGGCTATTGTAACATCATGTTCCACATTAGCCACCGTTAGCATAGCGGCTAAAGATGCAAGTTCAAAGTAAAGGAAAATATTTCAGGTTTTACACCTTTAAGGATTTAAAAACAGCTTCCAGAAAATGTTTCTGTAAATTAGCATCGGTCATGATGGAGATTCTGTGCAGGCAGTAAACATCACACACATCTCTCTGCATTAAAAGCTCAAACTGACACACTAACACACACTTCCTGGAGTCCACGCGGCTGTGCTTTCATATTCCATGTCCCCAAACATTTCCACGTGCATCTTTATTCCCACTCAGAGCCTCAAACCTGTGCGACCGTATTCAGGGCCCGGCTGCCGGCGAGCTCGTACCTTGAATCTCGAGCAGCGCGCGTAAATAGAGACGTCTGCATGCGCTCCAGCAGAATATGCATCGGCCTCACAAACACTCACGTGTGCGCGTGCCTCTCTGTGTAATTCAGCGCGTAGCGGGCTGGTTCGTGTCTGGTGTCCTTTCACAGAAACAATAGCGGTTACCTTTTGCTACAGACACTCATTTAGAGAAAGGGGGGAAAGATTTTCTATATGAATTAATTACAAATGCTTGGAAATGTCAAGTATAGATAAAGCTTAATACCCTGTCTCCTCCCTTCTGCAACAGAGAAGCTTTTAAATGGCTCTCTGCCAGCCCCTATCTGCCAAACGACACCAAGGTTACTGGGAGAAGCTGAAATATTCATAATATATGCAAAACCACTGCTGTCCATGGACAGTGTTCATTGGAATTCAAGAGCGAGCTTCAAACCTTTGACAACTGCTTAAGTAATTAGTTGCTGGGAGAGCGACACCCCCCCCACACACACACATACACATCACCCCCTCTGCCCCCCCCACCCCTGCATAGCTGCTGAAACTGGCAAATAAATATTAGGGCAAATTTTATCTTCTGAGGTTGAGACTTTAATTGAACATGTTAAAGAAAAAATTTCTAGAAATCTGAATCCATCAAAAAAGTCACTGTTTGGATTCCAGAAACTGCGAACGGGTGTTTCACTGAAGAGATCTTCTCACGTAATTGGACAAGTCTGCGCTCGAATGCTAGCGTACGAGTAAACGCTGCCTTTGAAAGAGTCATAAACAGGCTGCAGAATCTCAAATCTGCATCTCGGTTCAATCCGCCACGGCGCTCTCTGAATGACAGAAAAGTCTGGCTGCACGCTCATAAGTTATGTAATACTCTTTTTGAACATGTGCCTCGTGCCTCATTCGGCTGCATTTGACTTACAGATTTTGGCCGATGTATTATTAATAGCGGACAACAAAGAACAACATGTTTTGTGTTGGAACAATAGCAGAATTCGGTGTTGGACACGGGCTGCGCTGCCTCTCTGCTGTATCTTCACTCTCCCCCCGGTGCAACTGCTAGTCACACTGGTCAGTCTGTCAAGGCTGGGAGCTGCTGCACAATGAGACTCATGCCTGGATTGGAGCGGAGCCAAAGCCCATTCAAAGCAGCTCCCCGTGCCTAACGCATTACCCCCGCTTATTAATCTGAAGAGATTGTGTTTTTGTGTTTACTAAGCACGATTTGCTTCTAATTAGAGTAAAATAATTACACTTCAAAGAAGCGGGGAGGCAGGATAACCGTTCAAAGACGAGACAACCTCTCGTCACGGGGAGAACTGCTCTCCGGCAACAATGCAGCACAGCAAAGGGAATCGGATAGGCTCAGAAATATCGGGGTATTTCCCATACACAGCTGCACATCAGAACTAAATGATGTGATTTGATAGAAAATTATTTAGTGCAGCAGATGTTGTAACACATTTTCTCCTTGAAACGTACTAATGGACTGATGCGTTCGTATAAGGGACCCGCAGCGCCGCTGAAATGCTGGAATGCATCGGCTGCATCTCAAACCTCCAAAGCAAAGACATTCAGTGAAATATGAGCCGGCTAACTGCATGTAAGGCGAACACGACTGACTCTGGCCCGTGGTTCAGCAGCCGTGGCTGGTGTGAACAATTGCACCACCTCTTTTTATGAGCACGAGTGTCCTTGTCCTTGGCGAGGCGAAGGTCGACGCGTTCGTCCCTCTCTCTCTCTCCCACTGTGGCGCTTCCACTGGCCATTCATTTGGGCCTGAGATGGCTCTAATAACATCTCCATCGCATTAAAACCGAACCAGGCTGAAGAGATGTTAATACTCCCCTGCACTCGCTGCCGGGGGAAATTGGTCATGTATTACAACAAGTGCTTTTTAAGAGCCACTGTGGCCAAGTCTATGGAAGCGGCAGATATTCACTCGTAGCGCCGTGGATTTTCCAGTTGTGACAGTTCAAGGAAAGCAGCGCTGTTAACATATTCAGAATGGTCCTGTAGCAAGGCCGTTCCTCCAATTCCTCTTTACATCTCCACTGCCTGGCTGACAAGGTTGCGCGTGTGTGTTTTGTTTTGTTTTTTTAAAGGCAGAGATTAGCGAGGAATGCAGCAAACACTCCAAAAGGATAATGCTGAATATAGAATACCTGGTGAATAGACGGGGAATCAGACGGCCCCAAGATAGACGGAGAGATATGACCTACAGATATGTATTCGTTTTATACTCCTCATACTTACATATAGAATCAGACCAGATGTGGTCAAGGAGCGACAAACACTCACAGCCAAATAAAACATTAGCAGTTCTTCACATACCTAATGGAAACGATAAAGATAGATATATTCATAGATAGATAGATGCTGTGGCCCTCAGCTGGCTGTCACCTCTGGTCACCATGGTGAGGGAGGGATTGATGGCCCTCATTGGCCAGTGAAGATGTATGCATCATGTTGGTCCAGGGCTGCTGCATCCAGATGGACCCGGGCCATTCATTGTCTGTCAGGGACACAGCTGTCCTTCCCTTCTCCTCTTCTCTCACGGCACTGACAAGTCTTTCCTTCGCCACGCAGGAGTGCGTCGTCCACGGGGACGAGAGATGTCTTTTCTGCCAGAGCAGACAAAAAAAGCGGCGAGACGGGGACGTACGCTGGACAGCAAGTACGGTTTTCCCACGCCGAGCTCACGGCGGTTTCTTATTTCGCTGGGCCTGAAACGAGGACTAAATATTTTCAGTGTGTTGTGATGAGGTGAAGAATTGCTTATTACAGCTATTTCATTTTCAGTTTCACGTTTGCAGAACTGGTGAAATGCTGCGTCTGTTTCACTGAAAGCTTTTTAATGCCTTTTCAAAAATAGCTTTCTCCACTTATTGGCTCGAAAAGTAAGAAATATGTTTTTATTCCCGCATTCTTCCGACTACACATGAATGCAAATACCAGAAAGTGTTTTTTAAAGTTGCTATGTTCCTTTAAAGTTCAAGTATGTATGCAATTTGGATGTTATCTAAATAGCGTACATTCTGCCGTCTTAAAGGGAAATGGTGGTATTTCTCCGAATGTGCATCCGCCATAACGCGCCGCTCACCAGATGCAACAAATGTGAAGGTAGTGAAACATATTTGACACCTCAAAGTTTTCAAATAGATAAGTAACTCCTACATAAAACAGGTTTGTCTGAGTGAAAGTTTTATGTGTCGGGAAGCAGTGCATTGTGGGATTGTTAGCAGAAAGTAGTATGGCGCATTCCGAAGCTGATTTTATTTCCGAACCCAAAGAAACGGAGGTCCCGTCACAAACATTGCCCCTGCGGTGCGCGAGGTGGGACTGGAGAAGCGCGGACTAATGGCTTGGCTCTAATAGTCTGGCACAGCGTGACTGACGCTGCCTCTCTCAGCCGTGATTGAGTGTATTGATCCTGAGCTGCTGCCGCCGGCGTGCTCCCTGGACGCCAGGCGGGAGGAGACCAACAATCAGATCCTTCACTGAGGGAAAAAAAAAAACCCTCCTCATCTGCCTTAATCATCCGATCGATGATTAGTGCGGCGGCCGACTCTGCGCTTTCTCTCCCTGACAAAGACGCCTCAGCCTCTGCTCTTTATTTCTCCCCTCGCCCTGTGCATCGCTGTGACGCGTACATGAAGCCAAAGCGACCAAAGTATTCTCTGGTGGAAGAAGCCTTCTGCTGACCAATCAAAGTAGGGAAGACACGGAAGAAGTTGATTAGAAGGAGAAAACAGGGGCCGGGAAATAAAAGCAGAGATAATGAAAGACAAGTGCGTGGCGTGGTGGGGGGTGGGGGGTGTGTGTGTGTAATGGAATCTGACAATAGGAACTGTTGAATCACCAGCTGCTTCTTGTGGTTGGGATGCTTCCAAGCTTTTCTCCCAGCCCCAGTCAGCGGCCAATGGTGCACTTCTCCCTCCTCCGTCCGCTGTTGATTGGGCAGCAAATTGCTCCCATCGCCTGGCGTCCGTCCAAGTCTCCCCAGTCAAAGCTTTTAATCTGATCATTATCATGGCGCTGAGCGGCGGCAGCACAGCTTCTGTGTGCCGGAGCCAGATATTGCGGCTGATTGAGCGAGGCGAGCCGCTATAGAATTTCAGTTCCATCAGCGCAGAGCCACTTAAAGGTGTGGACGGTCACAACTGAATCACGCGGCCTCTGTCCGCGAGCGCCACTTCCCTCGCCCTTTTGTTTCTCTCGTCGTCTTCGAATCAAAGCGCTGCCGCCCCAAAGGTTGCTCCTCTGAATGGGTTTCATATCCGTGTCAAAGCAAACAGCAGCGTCGTGTAGCGGCGCGGCCTCCAACGCGTGGCAACCACACCTCCGACTTTTCACCTTTCAACGACTACAACGAGGCCTCATTCTGTAAAAGCAGGTAGCGACTGATCGACTCTCTGAGGGTTGACGCTTTAAGTGAAACTTTCTGTGAATGTATGGCGAACACATATCTAACGAGCCTTTCTGCTGCCCGCTGAGTACAATGGTGTAGCACATGATTACCACAGCCCTTCATCCAACACGAGGAAAATACCAGCCAGCGGCTTCTGAGTGCTCGCTTTCAATTACCTCCTATTAGGAATTCCGACATCAACTGCCCCCTCGCAGAGCACCCACTCCTGCCGCCCACCCGCTAACCTGCGCGCACTCAATGCGGCGCCCCAAATGGGCCGAGCGCCCGCACAGCGTGCCAGCCGGGCGCCACAATGCGGCGGTGTGAGTGTGGAGAGCACTGAGAGGCCCTTCACGCCGAGAATCGGGCCGCGCCGTCTCTCGAGATGTGAGATGCAGAAAACAAAATGACTGTTTTTAGAAGATCCACTTCTTCCTGATGAAGCAAATCCACCCCCACCACCACCACCACCTTTTCTCCCATTGGGGGAAATGGCTCTTGTGGATACAGAGGATAACTAACACTAGAGGCGGGTAGTTATTGTTCGAGTGGCGTTCTCTAACTTGCAAATAGCCCCTCAAACCTGCGTGGAGGGCCTGTCTTTGATTTAAACCTTGGAGTGCTCCCTCACAGCGAAGAAGTGAAGAAATTAGAAGCAACTTTAGGCGAGTGTGAAGTTACTCCAGCGCTCGCAGGGCACAGACGGAAACGAACGACGTCAGTCCGTCGGAAGAAAGGAGGCGTAGCGGGGACCGACATGGATCCTTCCTGTAGGCGACTAATTCGCGGCATCAGTCTTCACTAATGCCCGGCTGACACTCGGTCCATTCGGCGTGACACCAAACAACCACCCCAGCGTTTCTCCTCCCGACTCCGGGAGAGTTTGATGGAGAGCGTTGATTGTTGTGTCATTCCCATGACGAACAGGAGGCTGGGGAACCAATTAGTTGCGACGGCTTTTAACATTCCCCTCAAACCAGCAGGAGCTGCAGAGGTTTGCACTGAGGTTTGCTCGAGTCTGCCACTGGCTTAATTATAAAGAGGGAATGTTTTCCCAAGGCCAGTGCATGCAGACATATTACTAATTCATTCACCCACCTTGAATACATTGAGCTTTGCATGCAGTGTGCTTCGTATATACATATATATATATATATATATATATATATATATATGTGTGTGTGTGTGTATAAACAGTGTTTCTGATGACCAAGCACTGAAAACCTCGCATTTAAGACTTCTGCGCTTAAAAACAGAAGAAATGAACTAAAGTTTGTGTCATTATGACGGTGTCACTCCTCCACCTCCTCGTCCTCTCCTCTTCCCGGGTCACAGGAGGTCGGGGGCTACATCAGCATATTTTCAGCAGCAGGCAGAAAGACCCCCTCAGGTCAGCAGTGTGTCCCAGGGTCAATGACAAGTCCATTAATTTCCATTTCAACCTACTTAAAATGAATCAAGGTATTAAAATGACCTTAATCCACCGTGTTACTATTTACAAATCTCTGAGGTGTGTTTATTTATTACCTGCCCTGTTCTGTCTGAGGCTTGTTATACCTCATCGCGCCTGTCATGTGGTGGGCGAGCTGTGAAGATTTGATGACAAAAAAAAACTAAGTTCTAGTTTGGGATTTGTTTCTTCTTGCGTGTTCTGCGTTGATGTTTTCTGCAGCTCGGCCCGCAGCGCTACTGAAATGCATCTTGCCTCGCTGATGTCACCCGTCGCTTTAGCTAAGAAACAACATCCGTGCCGAGCTGGGAGAAACCACTGGAAAGGCTTTATACATCGGACGTACACTAACCTTCACCGTGGCGCGTATTGTTTTCTTATTATTAGCACATCATAACCTAACATAGCATTTAACTTTTCATACAGCGCCTGCTGGGAAATGATGCGCTCGTTTGGAAAGTAAATTAGTTGCGTAAACTCTCCTCAGTTCGTTCGTTCAACTCAAAAGATGAGATGAAAACTAGATATAATCTACTGCTGTCCTCATCTAATCTTTAAGCTGCTCCGTAAACACAATGAGAGACAATAACCATATTATTATTATATTAGCGTCTCGTGCTAATGACGGAGCCTGAAAGCTGCTCACCGCTGAAGCTTCCCCCTCTGCTGTGGAAGTGGTTCACCACGTTTGGCAGCTGCAAGCTTTCGGGCCGACTTGTTGAATCTGATAGATAGTGAAAAGGCCTTTGGGCTGCATGTGTTGCCCCCCCCCCACCCTATGCTCTCTGTCTTTGTTTCCTCCTCTCCAACTGACTCTGTGGCTGTGTATCGATTATCAGAACTTCCTCTCAACACTTGGATGCATTAGCTCCTCTCCTCAGCGTGTCTCCGCGGCTCTGACTGCTGGAGGTTCTCCAACGCTCTCCGCACAGGTCTGATCCTCAGCAGAGGTGAGGGGCTGGCGCTCGTTGTGTTCCAGCACAGCAGAGGTGAGCGGAGAGAGGTCTGTGTTCCTGGCACACGATTCCTTCAGCGCACTGTCACATCTCTTCAACTCTCCCCTCCTCTGATGTTACCTGACAGGTGAGGGTGTGTGTGTAGGTGTGAGTGTGTGTGGGTTTCATGCACTCTGCAGCTAGGGGGGGGCTGGTGGTGAGGACGAAGACGTGAGGGAGGGAGGAGGACAAACAGCAGGATATAGGTTGGTGGGAGAGTGAGGGGAAGGAAGCTAGGAAGAAAAGAAGTGGGAGGTGGGTAGGTAGGGGGCGGGGGGCGGGGGGGTTATGTATGTGCATTGTGAATCTATGTGTGGGCATCTGTGTGTGTTTATCGATTCGTGCGTGTGTGTGTGTGTGTGTGTGTGTGTGCCATGGACAGCCAGGGTGTGTGATGGCAGTGCCTTCAGGCTCCTCCAGGCGTAAGAATCAGTGAGCAGGTGGAGCGCACCGGCAGCGCTGTCTTCTGACGAGTCCCCGCCGTCTCCTGTTTTGTCAGGACCCCTGGAGCGAAGACCGCAGAGAGAGACAGAGACAGAGAGTGTGTGTGTGTGTGTGTGTGTGCTGAGCGGTCGCGATGCACTGTGATCATTAGGATTCACAATGGCTTTGACAGCCGCGCTCTGGAGCAGTGGACACAGCATATGCCCAGAGAGATAACTGGCTGGCTGGCTGGTTATCTTACTGGCTGCTGCGCTAAACGCATCCACTCCACTTAGAAATCCAAATCGTTTAATTCCAACAGGCCCCGCTCCGGATCCCCAGCTGACTTTTCCATATTGCATCAGGCAGCACTGCGAGTCTGAATTATTTGTTTGCTCTCGAGTTGCGATTCATTTTTGCAGCAGCCGAGTCAGAGCGGTGGAGAGAGAGAACGCAACATCTGGGACTGCTGCTACAAAACGTGGCCTGTCTGGAGCAGTCGTTCTGCAGATAACTCCCCGTTTCCCCCACAAGCATCATTTGTTCGTACATGCACAATGTTTGACCAAGGAGGAGTGTGTGTGTGTGTGACTATTCTAGGTGTGTGAGTGGCTCAGGTGGTAAAGAAAGGACGTCCTAATAATAGCCCCCTGTCTCCACACTGGTCCACAGGCTGTAGCCGTATCGATTCTGCCTCTCCATCTTCAGCGCAGCCCGGCATCGTTATAGACCAGAAATCGAGGGTTTAGTTTGTGGGGCGTGGAGCAGCGAGGGGTGTGTGTGTGTGTGTTGTTTTTTTAATTGTCTGTGGTGTTAGCTGGACAAGCTGGAGGCGAGCTCTCCGGGGACGGGCCTGTAGCCTGGGTCTGGACCTCGCCACTTCCACACAACGCGAACACAGCGTTGGACGCGAACCAGTCACAGAACTACGCAGAACGCATGGAAACATTTCACCAGGATCAAACACAGGAATAACTCAGCGTCTCCGCACGGCGTGCTTCGTGTGATGTAAAAGAAATGTGCTTTAAGTGCCTTTTAATCGCCGCTGCAGCTGTAATCGTTCAGTAAGAACCCAAATGGACTTCTCATAAAGAAAATTTAAAATCTTCCGCTCACCTACAGAAGCAGCTGTTTTATCCTTTGATCTGCAGTACATTAAAGTAACACTGTGGGTCTGAAAAACCATTAGATGGCCTTTTGCGGGGCAGCATGTCTCTTTTAAAAGCACGACGGACCTCTGTACAGATCAGGTTAGAAACTTAGTTAAAGGCACAATAACACATAGTCTCAGATTAGTCTTAAATGGTGTTAGCCCTCAAATAAGACCGCCGACCTCTGACCTGTGCTGCTGCTGCTCCAATTACACCTACTGCTTCTTCCTGTTTTCAGCTGCTCGGAGCAGGATTCTGCGCCTCGGTCCATAGTTTAAATATTCACACGCTGCGTCTTTTGTCTTTCTGCCTGACGTCCACTAGGACAGTCTGTCTGTCTGTCAGGGTGGCAGGTCTTGTTGAATAGAGAGCGGGTCACCTCCCTGACAGAGCTCAACTGGTAGTTATGGCAGCTTCGCCACGGCCGGCTGGCTCCACGCAGTCACCGGGAGACAGGGGATCATCAAGCCTGTCCTCCCGCTCCGCCGTGCGCACGCACACATCTGTGTAACACACGCTCACGCTCCCACTCTCACAGACACACAACATGCACCTATAATAATAATGGCTGGATAAAGTTGTAGGATCACAGCAGCGGACAAGGACGTTTGCTAACCTGATTTGTAGCTCACAAAATGCTATGTGGTTACAGTGGAAATAAAAAAAATCGCCTTTTAAATGAGCATTCTCCAGCACATTTTAAGCCGCTGGTGGAGACGGAGGTACGGGGGGGAAGCTGCGCTAACACTCCACCAGTGGACACCCTGGTTATTCCACAAAGCCAACAGCGTTTTAATCTTCTTCGTCATTTACTGTCCCATTTAAATGTTCTGCAGCCTTCAAATATGAATCATGAATATCTGCACCCGGGGGTTGGCCGGCACAGTCTATTAGAATACATCACTACCCTACCAGGGGACCACTTTGTGCATCCCTCTAAAATGTATCTCCACTGTGGAGAGGGAGACATGACTTCATGTGTCCTGTGATGTAAGTATTATTACAATTCATGAAATTCAAACACTTATGGCAGGGCCATTAATTTGAACCATAAGCCGTTGGGGAGAGATTTACAGTGGAGTTAAGGGCGATCACACCATTAAAGGACTTGGGAGGAAGACAGAGGCAGGCTGCGAGGGATAGCCGCTCGGAGTTGGTGCTTGGCAACAGCGGCAGCTGTTTGAATTTCTTCATGTATAAGTGCAGCAATTAATATTTCTGTTTGGCGCTCTCAGGTCAAATTCGCAAACATTTCCTTCGGAATTAGAGGGGGAATCGTGGAGCTCTGAAGGTTCGCCAGTTAAAACATAACCCCTGCCTTCTGTGTTGGCTCCGTCTCCGTCTACATACGAAGTGCTGAATTTTGCATGAGCGCCTGAGCGTATAGCAACGGGAACCCTATAGCGTTGTTTACTGACACTTCCTCGAGGCATCTCACTCCGCGCGGCCCATCCTGATAAGAGCGCGAGCAGCTGAGACCTGTCTCCCATCAGCGCTGTGTGATGGTCTTGTTATACAGCAGAGCACGGAGGAGCTACGGGCAGAGGTCAGGACATGCAGACGTACTTTTCTGCTTCAAAATGACCAATCAGAAAGTCTGCTCCTAGCCAGTGCTCATTCCTCAGATAGAGCTGGTACAAATTGACATGTGACTCGCAGCAGAAATCATGTGGGCAGGCCTCTAAGTGCAGCACAATTTATTTCCGTTTTCTGAGGAAATTGATCAAATCGTTCTACAGTAATAGGCTGTGACAAAAGTTAGTGCTGTAAACGTGTCCTATAGCATCTGTGCATTAAGAAAGTGTCTCGTTTCATGTGTACAAATGAAGCCCGGCTGAGTTTATGATCGCTCTCCGGGCCGCGGCTTCAAAGACTTGTCTGTCTCCACCTGAAGTGACGATACGTGCAGGAGAAGAAGTGCGCAGATAAAAATATCTCCTGTTAAATGAGATTAGACACGAAACCAGAGGTTTCCAGATGCTGTCAGCAGCACTGAAGCAGTCTCATGCTACTTCACCTGGAATGTATAGACAACCTGGTGGTGCTTCACAATGACTGCGAACACAACATGAACAGCAGCGAGCGCCCCAGACCAGAACTCCACAAAAAGAACATTTCTGCGGCGTCTGAACTCTGGTGACTATAATCTTCTCCCAAGTGTTTGCTATCACTTGTCACGCGGCCGCAGTGTTACGGGTTCAAACAGAAATTTGCGACGGCTCAGCGCGCTCCAACAGCACAGTTTCCCATCTCTCCTCTCCCCTGGCCCACTTTCATTATCCTCGGGCTATTCAAAGTGTAATGGCTTCCAGGGCCACAAACCTATTGGCCATTTCACGTTCTGCGGCCAGACCCTCGCCGGTATTGTTCAGATCTTTGGCTGCGTTTGCTCCTGTGCTTTTTGAGCCGTTAGAAGACTTTAGATTAAGTCGATAATTGGTGATCTTTAGGATTTCTATACCACCTTTTTCACACTTTGGCGCTGCCACAAAGAAAAGTGAAGCAATTAAACACTTCAGCTTCGTGTCAGCGAGTCACACTGGCTCTGTTTGCCTACTTGCGATTCAGCCTCTCTGCGGTTTACAAGGTAAAGAAGTGTCTTTACGTGTAAACACGGTCTGAGAACCGGGCCGTGTTTCCTCCGAGGAGCTGCTGTAGTGTAACTTCAGCTCCATTGAACATCACCCTTGACTGGGTTTGAGGTATCTGATTGAGTCCATCCATGTGGAGCGCTATTGAATCAAAAGAGTAAACCTCAAGGACATGGTCCAGCACACACACATCCACTGTGTGGGAGCTGAGAGAAATGCCCACTGGAAATCCCCCAAACTGCATCCTCACACACACGTCCCATCGTTCATTGCATGTGATTCCTCATGTAGTCCCAGCGTGTGTAACCTGTTCCAGCACGACCCAGGCGAAGATGTTTTCCTCATAATGATATTGTTCCCGATCGGTCAGCAACAGTAACCCCGCGCTCCCCTCTGCAGGAGACAACGCTGGACCCCGCCGCGGACCCGGCTGCACCTCTCAAGTGGTTAATTAAATGAGTCCAAGCGCGGAGCTAGAACACAACGCTTGGTTTACCATAAACAATGTGATTAAAGCAGCCATGGGCCAGCCAGAATACAGAGCTGGAAAAAAAGGGATCTGATCACCATGGAGATGCGTGAGAGAAAAGAGGTCTGAATGCAGATAGGGATGTCATTATTACTTTTTTATTCATTATTTTCATAATGACTGCCATTATGCGCAGGCTCTGATTGAATTCCATTTTGTTAGTCAGGTTTGTGGCGAGCAGAATAATTATCACTTAAGTGATATCAAGATTCGTGCTGAACATTTTCATGGTCGGAGCCTCTACATGTTTGGCAAAAGGACATCTTTGGTTAGAAAGAAACAGGAGCAGGAATGTTTTTAGCTGGAGAAATGAGTTTAGAGCGGGGAGTGAAAAATATTCCACGCGGGTTCATCGTCTGCACTCACAACGTGGGCCTCGGCTTCATTTGTTCAAACACGCGGTGACGTCACTGGAAGAGTGATCATCACCCACAGTGTGTGAAATACACCAATTGATCTGTGCAGCCATTAACATATATTTTTTGCAAGATGAGGGATAATATGGATTTTAGCTAAAAGGACACTCGTAATTCCTTTTTTCCTGTGTCCTACCTCTAATTATACTTATTCTCTATTTGGATCTAATAGGAAAATACTCCCAGCTCTGTTAAAACATGACTCTAAAGTCCTCAGTAAGGGCTGCCGAGGAACTCGTGAGCAAGGCAGTGCTCTGTGAGCAGCAGTGTGCAAACATTATGCTAAACTAAAGCTGCAGAATTTTATTTTGAAAAATTTAAATAAGTAAGTCTTATTTATGGAAGACTTTATGGTGCTTTACGGAAAGTATCAAAGTAGACTTTGCTTGTAGTAAGTACAGTCCCGAAGTACTATCATCATCAGCAGCAATAAAAGAAATATAACAGCTCGTCCTTCATTATATAAACTGCTTTTATTTTGATACTTGTCTACTTTTACTAACTGACTGGAATTCATGCTTTTACTATGGAGGGGTGTCTCGATACTTCAATGCCCACTGGTCGATACATTTCTAAACATCGCGATACTGCTGTGCTAATGAAAGAGTGCAGGTAGGTTTCTAGAATTTGAAACCAGCCCCGAGTTACTGCGCAGCCTCAGTCGTCGCTCCGCTGCTGCTGCTGCTGCTGCTGCTGCTGCTGCTGCTCAGACGTCAGACAGAGAGAAGGAAGCGGCCGAAGGTGATGCCGCGCGCTCAGTCTGCACATAGCAGCAACATCAGCTACCTTCAGGAATATTCTTGAAGGACTATTTTCAAGTGTTGTTTATAATTCACAAATGTCAGATGTTATTTTTTAATAATCAAAAGTGAAATTTTCAATTTAAAAATTGTATTAATTTTGTATTAAAATTAAGTCAAATCATTTTTACTCATTTTTTATGTATTTTATAATAATTTCTTTCAAGTTTGTTCATGAGTTTTATAAATATGTTCATGTTCATTCATCCAGTTCATGGCTGTGTACAAAGTACAGGAGAAATGTTGGTGCCACCTTCACCGGCTTTTCTCTGAAGCTGTGTGACAATCACTCGGAGGAAATACGCGTCGCGCACACTGGCTTTGACATCTTAAGAAGTCCTTAAACAAAAGGCTCTGCAGATTTGAACTATGCAGCCTGCATTCGCCGGCCTGCTGGTAGGCTTAAAGGCTTAAAGGTGGGCTTAACCTTTAAGTGTTCTGTTTGGGGTCCTCCTTGACAGCGCAGGATACGTTTGACCGTGCTTCTTTCTATCGACTGCATGCGCCCATAAACAAAACTTTGAGCCAGACGCAGATATGCAGCTTCTATTTCACCCGCAGGGAGACGATGGCTCAAAATAAATGAATTTCTAGTGGGATTGGGCTTCATATAGGAATTGATCAACGATAATTGACTTATTAATACAGTTGGATTTTCCGTTTGGACCGTCTGAGCTAATGTAGACGCACACAGCCTGTTTCAGTGACTGTTTCTGTGTCTCTCCCCGCCTCACGCAGAAGCAGCAGCAGCAGCAGCAGCAGCAGCAGCAGCAGGCGGGCCTGCAGCCTACCAATGCGTTCAGCGAAGGGGATTTGGCCGGCCTCTAATCAATCACTGACAGATTACCTCCAAAGCCACTTCCACAGCCATTAAAGCAGGACAAATGCAGAATTGCAACTGAACAAGTTGGAGTTTTTAAGCCAACACCGGGACTTCCTGGTTATTTGTCAAAGTCACAGCCGCTGAGTCGCATGAGTGGCTGCGTGAGTGTGTGGGGCTCAGAGGCGAGCCGGCCAGGCAATATGTGTGTGTGTGTGTGTGTGGCAGGGAGAATAAGCGAGAGAGCGAGAGACAATAACAGAGTGAGTGAGTTATTGTTAGTGTGTGTTTTTTATGCTCTCAGGTGTGTGTGTGTGTGTGTGTGTGTGCTGTCGACTGCGTCGCTTTCGGCCCACTGGAGCTCACAGTAAATCACATTCCCTTTATTGCCAAATTTAGCAGCTCATGTTCGATAGGCTCTGCTCAAATCCGCGCCGCGTCCCGTCAGAGCGTTGGTCTGGGCTCATGAAAGAGGATCGGCCACACGCAGCAGAGCAGACTCGTCCCTTCTTCTGTTTCCCAGCATTGTTCCCCTTCGTCTTTATCTGAGCAACTAGAAACACCGTCTAATCTCTCCTCCCTCGTCCCTCTGGATTTCCCCGCCATTGTCCCCCCATTCACTGGGGCTTTGTTTATATCAGGCTACACTTGATAGAAGACACTAACAAATTGGATATCACCATTTTCGCAGCCTGTATTACCAAGGGAACGCGGTCTGTTCGAAACGTACCGCACAGTTTAGAAAGAGTGGACATTTTATCCCATAAGCGCTCCTCTTTCCTCAAATTGATTTTGACATTTTTACGTCTGGGTAGACGCGGCAGGTTAAGTGCTGATAATTATTTGGAAGAGATGAATAAAAATATGAAATGTGTCTAGAGGAGGTGACATCAAAGCGGCGAGCTTCTCCGTTGCATGTTCCTCCTCTTATACTCTGAATGTGGAACATTGGCAGTAGAGGTTTGATTAGTGTGACGTTCAATGAGTCCTTTGATTAGGCTCTTATTGTGAAAATGTCTCTCTCTTTTTTCCTCCCCCTTCTACGTGTTAAAGATTTGTATTTCATTTAAGGGTGTGATTGAAGAAAAAGCACATGAGGATTAAATTCTTTTTTATTTGAGTGTGTGTGTGTGTGTGTGTGTGTGTGTGTGTGTATTAAGGAGGAAATAGACAAAAAGTGCAGCGGTGGAGTGATGGGAGCCAAAGCTGAAGTCTGCAGGCGTTGGAGTTGAAATTCAGTCGGTCATGTGACTCTGTCTGCCCCCTTCCTCATGACCCCGGAGAGCGAGGGAAAGAGAAAACACCATACCAACACAGGAGGCAGCAGGATTGCATTTGTAGGTGCGTTTGTGTGTGTGTGTGCTGCGCGTGTGTGTGTGTGTGCGTGTGTATACCCCCACCCCCTCCTATTCAATTAAGAGCTTAAGCTCATTACTGGCAGACTTACATCATTACCTCTCCGATGGCTAATGAGTTAAAATCTATTTAGATTTATGTTGCTGTTAAATCTCCATCACACACACACACACACACACACACACATATATATATATATATATATATGCGCAGGTTAGCAATCAGAAAAGGTATTATAAAAAAACATATCTAAAAGTGTCCTGCAACAAGATATTCCACATCAGTGCGAGAGCCTTTTATAGCAACACTGCATATTCAACACACTTGAATTATACCTTTGCCATCAGTATGTAAATCACAGAAGGAGAGCGAGCGATGCAGCACACAGCCCTGTTTCCCCTCAAACGCCATTTAAGGCTCTTTTTTTGAAACTAATAATTAACACGGCGCAACAAAAAAAAGGCCACTCCTTTACACAGCTATTACACAGCCATTAGTCGGGTTTTGGATCAATTTTAATTACGTTAAGAAATCCTTGATGGCGTTGCCGGCTTGACAAGTGTAATGAAATAATGGAATTGTTTGTTTTTTTTTCTTTTTCTTTTAAAGACAATTAATTACGGCTAATTGAGAATGAGAGGTGGAGCTGTGGCGGAGGCCTGCAGGAGTGTCTAATCTGCTGCAGGAGGCTCCAATAAACAGAGAGGCTGGGAAGAACAGCAGGTGGAGGAGGGAGGGGGAAAAAAATCCACTTTCCACATAAGGCGTCATGTGTGAGTGTGTGTGTGTGTGTGTGTGTGTGTGTGCTGACCTCAGCTCAGTTCTATGTGCATGTGAACAATTACTCTTCCTCCTTCTAGGTGACATTTTATTTACATCCCGCCCTCTTTTATTAATCCCACTTTGGAATTGATTTGGAATATTCTCAGTACAAATGTGTGTGTGTGTGTGTGTGTGGGTGAGACTGGGAATAATGCGCTGACACTTAGTCCATCTTTGATGTCTTGTTTAAAGCTGCTCTCCCTGCTGAGGCTTTGATAACTGCGTTAACTGGGACGTTTTTATTATAATTAGAGCTTCACTTGCTGCTAGATTTATCATTAGGAGATATCGTGCACCCTGCCGGCAGATGGGTGTGTGTGTGTGTGTGTCCCACCCGCCTCACAGACTGGTAACTTCTTTTGGTGCCCAAACTGCGGCCAGTGGGCTTTCAGGGTACACAGAGCGCCCCAAATAAGGTCACTGTTTGCTGGGAGTGATACTTCAGCCACATTCTGAACATATTACACGTCTCAAAAAAATGTTATTATCTTAACACATTAATTCCATAAATATACACACTATCAAAATAAAAGTCACTCCTAAATAGCTGCTTTTCTATTGATTTCTCACAAATGCTCCATAAAATAATGTCACTTATTTGATATTTGGGGAATATTTAGGTCACGAGAAGTCTCCTCACCATTCGTCCTGCCTTTGGCCACTTTGCCATCCGAACCACATGCACAGAACAACCTTAGAAGCAATAATTGGTATTGAGGGGGGAAAAAAACAAAAAGCAACCCGCTGCACGCATGCGCAGTATGGAGCGTACTGGTCAGTCTGAGAAGCAGCTGTTCGGGGCTGGTGAAATTCCAACATGGCAGTGGCTGTGGTCAGTGTTTCCTGCGTTAACTTGGGATGGTTTCAGCTCGCACGCACCCGGGCTTAACCTCGGCACCGCGTTCCTCCGCTCCAGCCCGTCCCGGGGTCGATGCGACCCGAACCCCCCACTTGAAAGGTCGACTCGTCGCCAAAAAAAGCAGGTAAGAGAAGACAGTGCGCGGATCCGCTGCGTCTGCAATTAGACAGTGGCCAGAGCAGACAGCGCGTCTGAGCAGGAGTCTGGGGATGATCGCATGCTCGCCCGCGGACGGAACAAGTTTCCAGAGCGTCGCTGAGCGTCAGCTGCTGCGTGCGGGCGCGTTTTAATGCGATTCCCCGGGAGCGCACCTGCGCCACGGGTAGGTCGCAGGGACGAGGACGCGTAGGCTGCACAGTGTGTGTGTGTGTGTGTGTGTGTGTGTGTGTGTGTGTCACACAACTTGCATGCTTCGCGGGGAGGCTGGTCTAGCCTGTGTCAGCCTGCTGCGGCTGCGGTGCGGTTACAACAAGTTGGCCGTGTGCGTGCGCGCGGAGAGCGGCCGCGGTGCCGCCGCAGCGCGGGGCTCTCTCCAGCCGGGACGCTTCTAGGGCGTCATCTCCACAGTCAAGTTGACTCACGCTCCCGCTATCATTTCCAAACAGTCGCTGATTCGCACCAGTTGATTTTTTTTCCTCCTGCACCCCCGCCCTCCCTTGCTCCCCCTCTGCCTGCCTGCCTCCCTCCCTCCCTCCCTCCTCCGTCCTCCTGCTCTCCGCCGCTGCCTGTCATCCCGGGCTCCACTTTCTAATGAGATGCATGTAGGTTAGACGCCTCTCCTATTGAGTTGCTCGCTGTAAGACTTGAAGGGCCCACTTTTTACAGGGCTTGAAATCCGAGCAGTGCAGGAGCCAAAAAAAAACCAACTGTCTTGTAATGTAAAGCTTTTTTTTTCCTTTTTTACATTCAGAGGGAATCTTCCACCTTTCTCTCCACACAAATTAATTCCAATGCTCTCATCTCCTCTTCCTCTCCCTCTTCTTCCTCTCCCGGCTCCAGCACGACATGATCAGCAGCAGCAGCGTTTATGGTAGGTGCATCATTTTCTCTTTCTACTGTTCCTCGTGCACTTGTCACTGTAGGTTTTTTTTGCTGTGCTGGAGGGCAGCCTGTGGAGCCGCTGGCATTTCTCTTTAAAACATTTCAGGTAAAATCATCGAGTGTTCACACCTTCTGCTTCTAATGAAAGTGTGTATTAATACAGAACCGTAGCTCAGTCTATTCTTTGACAACTAATTTTAAAATTGACTGCATGACACATTTTCTTTATCAGGTTAAAATACAGATGTGTTAGGGAATAAGATACTTAACGATTAATAAGACAAATACGACTTTTCTTTTATTTTTTTTTGTCACTGCTCACACACTAACACAACTTTTACTCTGGAGGGAAATGCACAAAACGTGGAGTCACGAGTGGTTTTTGGATGTGATTGCATGTGACTGTAGCTGATGATGGTGTGAGGGATTAATAACAGGCGTGAGCGTCATTAACGAGGCGCCGCCAACGCAACAAATTTATCCATTTTTCCTAATAATGGGAGCGAGCTGGAAATGTTCGGAAAACGTTTTCCACGTTCCTGCAGCACAAGGGAGAAATTGTCCAAATTAAAAAAAAGGAAATTCCACCGCGTGTCAAGTGCAGCGGATAGTTTTCAAATGAATGAAGCCACAGTGGTGTGTGTGTGTGTGTGTGTGTGTGTGTGTGCGCCACTATTTGACGTTTTCGGTTTTTGTAGCAGTTATTAGTGAGGACTCAACCTTTGACCTTTGCTCTCTCTGTCTCTCTCTCTCTCTCACACACACACACACACACAGTTCACATCATGCTGTTTACTCCTCTTTTCTCCTGCTGATGCTTGTCCGTCCGTCTCTGTGTGTGTGTGTGTGTGTTTACAACCTTGTAGATGTTGCTCGGTCATTTATTTTCGTAGCTGTGTGTGTGTGTGTGTGTGTGTGTGTGTGTCTGTAGGACGCAGGATGAGAATGACAGAGAGGTGAAATCACTAATAAGAGACACATGTTGCACATGTTCCTACAGCAGATAACTAACACACGCCTGTGCGGTTCTTTGCCATTTGAATTTGTGAACACCTGACTGACATTTGACTCACTTTTGCTTCTGTTCCTTAAAAATATAATTTAGAAAAAAAGATACTGGCGACGAGTGAAGGCCCCGAGGCATCCTCAGCCTGTTTTAGTGCATCTTAAATAAGAGAATTAGCCTCCTAGAAGAGGAAACGCGATGCTTGCATGTGTGTGTTTGTGTGCAGGAGATGAGTGAGCGACCACACGTGTTGCTGGTGTGTGTGTGTGTGTGTGCGCGACGATGTAAATAACGTCGATACGTTGGCGGGTTGTTTATTCTTCTAAGTCTATTTGTTCAGGATCCATCCGTCTGCATCCGCCGTCTGAGCGTGTTGCAGTGACAGTAGCAATAATCCCCCTCATTATACACATAACGTATCGCCTCACATCTCCAGCGTCTCCCCCGGCGCGGCTAATAGGGACACAGAGAGGAGAGAAGCAAACAGGCACCTCTTTACTCTGCCTTTATTTCTCCAAAGTCGGACTTTTGCCTTAAATGAATGGAGCCGCCGTGCAGCGAGGGTGGCTAAGCTACTCCCACCGGGGCCGTAGAAATAAATTATCCTGACACTTCCTATCAGTCTGTAATGTTTACCATTAAAAGCTGTTTCACCGTTCCGGAGCCGCTGGCGTGCGATGCAGCCCGCCCCGTGGGACTGCTGCCAGATGTGAGGGGAAATATTGTGCTTTACACACATGCACGCAGAGGGGAGAGAGAGAGAGGGAGAGAGAGAGACATTTGTGAGTCCCTGCCGCAGCCGTATCAATGCTTTTCTCTCCCGTCTGCATGTCTTGACAAAGGGCCTCTTCAAATGAGATCCAGGCAGGGTTGTCATCTTTTAGCAAATATGTTAAGTGTTATCTTTTGTGCTCTCGGCTCACCGAGCAGAGCTGGACCCCCATGGGAGCCCGGTGCATGCAAATGGAACAAATCCCTCTCGGACCTGTCTGTCTGTGTCGCTCCCTCCGTCTCTTCTCCTCCTCTGTCTTGTCGTCTTTCTCCCCCTTTCTGCTCTTCACGTTTGCTCGACAGTGCGTCAGCTTGTCCTGTCTCTCTCTCTCTCTCATCTCTTTCACTCTTTGTCCACTCACTTCCCCTCCTCTCTCTCTCTCCCTGTCTCTTTCTCTCTCTCTCTCCGTCCCAGAAGACAGTGCTGGGGGCTGTGTGTCAGCTAACTGTAGTGAGGCTGTGTAGTCTTTGTGTGTTTCCCTGCATGCTCGCTGACAGCCCCCTCCTCGCTGATCTAAGTTCCTCTCCCGGAGACGGCAGGCAGCTGTCGGTAGCGCCTCAGCCCGAGACGCTCCGTAGATGAGCGGACGCCAATTCCTTAAAATCCTTGACACTATGATCCACTCAGCCCCCCCCCCCCCTCCTTCTCTCCCCCTCCTCCATGCTTTCGCTGGTACACTGGCTGTTTTTCTTCCTTTCAGTGGGCTTTTATTTTGACGGGGGGGGGTTCACGTTGCTGTGAGTGACAGTTGCCAGTTGATGCTTTTTTTTCATGTTGCAGTGGAACCTTTTGTGTCAAACACACACACACTTGCAGATTTGTATTTATTCTGGCCTCACGTCCTCCTCCCCGTGATGACCGGTTATTATCTAGTCAAAATCTGATGGGTGTACTTAAGGCAAAGCGGGATCTGACTCAGAGGTGGAATAATACTCAGGCCTTCCTTCTGTAACATGTGATACCAAGATCGTATTTGTACGTATCGCGCTCGTGTGTGTGCGCATGGCTCAGACTCATACATCTCATGCAGTGGCTGCAGGGTCATTTCAGGTCAAGATAACTGCTGGAAAAACCTTAAACTGATCTGAGATCAGACAAAAACAACCCCCCCCCTCTTGAAGAGTTCCACTAAATTCATTTCCATGTTAATTCAGGCATTAAAAGCATTATCGCACTTTCTTTGAACTCTAACCCCCCAAAACATGTTTGAAGTTTTTACGTTTTATGTAATGCGTCATTTTCATAGGTTTTAATCAAATCAAAGCTGCAGACCCCCCCCCCCCCACCTTCTTTACAATCCTCTGCCCCCTTTTTCTGCATTTTAAGCAGGCCCCCGCTCACCTCCCTCTACTCTTCACCACCCGTGGCCCGGATCCACCGGCAGATATTAAAACATTCAGCATGTGGAAGCGTTAAATATGCTAAGGACTTATTAAAAAGAAAAAATCCAACTTCCACTTTGGAATATTCCGCACCATTAGACCTCAGCAGACATGGCAGCGCGCAGCTTATCCTTTACATTGTGCCTTCAAATAAGAAGGCACCGTTTCTAATTAGGTTATTGCCATGGAAGTCTTAAGTTAAATTGTGCATTGATATGCGGAGACGCTCGCCACTCATTTGGCCCGACGATGGGGGAAACCGACAAGAGTCCTTTTTTTTTTCCTTCTTTCCCACCGAGGCCAAGAAAATGACAGCTATGAGAGAGGAAGGATCTGACTGTAATCTCTCGCCGCGGCTGCTCTTCTCTCGCCGACTCCGGCTGGATGATCTGATTCTGTTAACGGCGAGGCCCGGCTCCACCGTCTGCAGCACAGTGTGAACGTCTTGATTAGCGAGGCAGCTCGCGCAAGCGGAAAGTGAGTCGGACATTTCTGTGTCTGCGAGGCAGCAAAGGTGTGTGTGTGTGTGTGTGTGTGTGTGTGTGCGCGCGTTAATGAACAATGGCTCATTGGCTACGAGTGTGTGTGTGTGTGTGTGTGAGAGCCTGGCCGGCTGCCAGAGGATGGACACAAAGGATGTTGAGTGGCTGGGCGTGTGGCACAGCATCACTGAGCTGCCTGTGGCCTCTGGGAGATGGACACAAACTGGGAACAAGAGCAAAAACAACTGCTGTTGCTAAATAGCTTGACATCTTTTAGTGTCTGTTGCGAGAAGAAGAAGAATTCTAGTTTTTGATTATTCTGACAAATTACAATTTAAAAAGAAAATCCAAACACAACTTTCGAGAACAAAAAAAACCCCAAGAAAATCCTGAAGATATTTAGTTTTCAAATATTTGTAGATGAATATTAATGTGAACGATGGGTCCATGTAAGGTCACGTTAGTTTGTGCAGCTTGTTAACATTTCTGTGATTATACTAGAATAGTTGCACATCAGTTAAAGTTGGTCTGTCACTCTCATCTTTTCCAGATTCCCAGAGTCTGAGGTGACGTCTTTGAAAGTCTTAAATTTGTCCGAACAAAAACCCTGAAACCTCACGATGCTGACTTTTCCATCAGCTATGACAACGGAGCGGCAGACGATCTTTATACGTGATAGCCCGTTTATTTAGCCAACAGATAACTGAAACTATGCCTAAAACAGTTGCGTATTGATGCGCGGACGGTTGATCCCTGCAGCCTGAAACACAAAGAGAGGTGACGAGTAGAAAGAAAGTCGTGATCCGTGTGTTCATGCAGCCAGTGGAAGAAACGTGTTTGTATGCACACCTGTGATTATGTTTCTGCATGCTTCCACACTGTGTGTGTGTGTGTGTGTGTGATCAGGCCTCCCCCACTGGAAGCAGGCGGGAGAATCAGGATGTTGCTTGTACGACTTTGTTGGCAGGATGGACACATGTGGTAGATAGTTAATGATGGCACGCAGCGTATAATGAGATCCTACTCTCCGTCTGTCTCCCCTACCTGGCATCATGCATTAACCATACGAGAGGAAGAGGAGGCACGCATGGTATTGACTTTTGAGTGGGTGTCTGCTTGTCCGTTGTTGGTTCTGTTTAGCAGCGAGGGGTCAGCGTGGCTGTAAGCACCACACATTTCCTAACAAGTGTTTGTTTTTTTTTATTTCGTGGCAGGAGATGATTTTTGTTGTTGTTGTTGTTTGTGTGTAAGACGACACCCTCTCCTCGTCGGCACCTCTCGAGCTCCGTTAAGCGGCTGCAAATTGATTTTGGATGCGTCGCGACGTACGCGCTTAACAAGCCAAACGGGTTGAGTCCGTGAGCACAGATGATTATTGTATTAATGTATTCCACACACTCCGGGTCCACAGCGTGATGGTGGAGGGGGGCTCTGGCAGCGGTCCATCTTCTTGCCCGGTAACATATATTTATCCTCTTCACTACACAATCCTCTAGGCAGCTCAGCGCCCCCCCGGGGGGTCCCGATGACATGCTTACTAATGTGTGCTTTGGAAACGTAGTGCTATTGTAGCCCCCTAAATCTCACAAAGCACTGTATGATTTGCCCATTGTCATTAAATCGCTTAGCTTGTGCCAAGTACTCGCATCTCACAGAGGCTTAATGCTTCGAGGGTTTCAGGGACGGCTTCGAGTTCCTCTTTTGTTGATTTCGGGGAAAAGTGCCAAGACGGCTGCGTTGAATATTGTTTTGAGCATTGAGGAGGGAGGGGAGGAAGGGGCCATTGCCAAGCGACTCCATTGAGCCCCGTGAATAGGCCATTCATATTTAGGAGAATCACCCAGATGCCATATTGTTGGCTCAACAACGCTAAATATTCTCCAACAAGGATGGGATTGTAACAGGTTTCTGAATTGTGCAAGTGTAGAAAAGGATGTAGGGAAACTGGGAGGAGTGGGGGGGGGGGGCAAGTGTCCAGCCTTCAGTTGTCCCTGATCATGGTAAATATGTTTGAAGACGTATTTGTGAAGTGTGTCCGTTTTCTTTCTTTGAGTTTGTAGGAGTGAAATGAACAAAGAAAGACATTCAGTATTTCTGTACAACTTTATAGTTGCTCTGTACTTTACAGATGTCGTCGTTTTAGAGAAACCATTTATGAAATGTTTTAATCCGTTCAATATTTAAAATGTGATTGTAAAAGGAATATTCCGCGTATTTGGATCTAGGAAGTGTCCTTTAAGCCTTTAGAGGCTGAGTACAGATATAATAGGTTTTCAAATATCACAAATGAAGTTTTCTTAGCCTCTTCTTGGCTGTTTCGATGTTGTGTTTTCACCTCGGGGTTCGCTGCTGATGTCCACACAACCCCCCCCCCGGCTGCTCGCAGAGCTCTGTGAAGGTCCGGGCGCACTAAACAACCTTGAAACTGCCACTGTAAGCAGCCGAACTCTTGTCCCCCGTATCATCAGAGGGTCTAAGACGGGACTTAGCGAAATGTCACCGCGGGCCTTTATGTCATGCATGCACTGAGTATTAATCACGGCTGGATCTGCGCCTAAGAGGCTGATCAAATTTATTGTTTGGCTGCGCGGGACAGTAATGGGTGTTTAATTACTCAATAAAAGCCCTTTTATAGATTCCCAGGCCTCCTGTGTGTTGAGCAAATGGTATTGATCTGTCTCCGGGCTGCAACACGATAGCCTGTGAAGGAGAATTAGAGCCGTTAGCCTGCTAGCACTTTCTCATTCATTAGCCGCATTAGCCAGAGGGTGGTTAAGACGCGGCATCGCTGGTAATGCCGGCGTCTCAGAGGTTTTTTCTCCCCGCGTCTCGTGTTGTAAATCAAACAGGGATTAGATGAGCAGAGAATAACACGAGGAGCTGAGGAGGGCGTTCGTCCAGGAGGGCGAAAGCATCTCCTCACCGACGGCAGAATAATCCACGGGACTGAATTTGACAACACCCTTAGCTGAGCTGTGAGCTGCATTAGTTAATCCCACCACTTCCCCACCTTCTAGTCTGTAATCTGACATCTCCTCCTCCTCAAAGACCTAATTCTGGATCTGTCATCCTGCTCCCGGTGCAGTCTGAGGAGTTCTAGTTCAGTTTTCCATTTGTGCACTCGTGCGAGCAGACACATTTGCGCTGTCCACTGTCCGTCGTTTTTTCTGCCTTGCTGCATCTGCCTTGTGTCCATTGTTCTCTTTATGTTGAGAGCATATTGCTGCTCCTGTGAAGCGGCTCCACTCCTCTTGTGATGCGTGGCAAAACCACTGCAGCAGCTCCCTTGATGTGTCTATATCAAATGAATGCGGCCTATTACGGACGCGGCGGAGTCAGTTGGGTGGCTTTGTGGACAAAAAAAAAAAGGGCCCGCGAGGGACCATGAAAGAGACATTGTCCAATATGGACCGTACAGTGCCTTTGTAGATAAATGGATTTCCATGCTTATCAAGTCAGACACTGACATGAGTGAAAACTGTGGAGAATGTGGAATTACTCCCACTGCACGGCCAGACACGAGGACAACTGTAGTTTCAAGCGTGTGTGGTCCGTCATTGTCCAGCACTGAGCGTCTTTACTCGGGGCGGTGTGCACTCGTGACGCCGCAGATGTGCAGCATCATACGCGGGAAAACATGAATAAACGCTCAACAAAACGCAGAAACGAGTGGAGTCGGGCTGTGTTTGGGACGTCGTGTCCCAGAGGACAAACTCCATCTGAGTTGCTCGGCTCGGTGAGAAACGATTTCTCTTCACCTGCGCAGAACGAATCTCTCATTGATTTCGCCAGCTGTTTGGACTCATTCCTGTGAGCTTCTAAATGACGTAAACCAACGTCCCGACTCCATCCGGAGCAGACATCATCCCGTCTGAATTATCTCCCAGCGCCGGGCAGAGTATCGTCATCCGGACGAGGAGCGAAGCAACAATGTGAAAGCAGACAATTAAGCAGTGCACATCAAGCGGCTCCTAATCCCGAGAACATGTGTTTATGGATTTAAGCTCTGAACACACACACACACACACACACAGATAACACAGAAACATTCCACTGCCTGTGGGGCTGTGAATGAGGAGCGATGTGTACTCGATGCCGAGCCAGTGATCTAGGTAATCTGCTTGTGCTGTGGGACAGGTCTATTGGTCCACAAATCAATTGGCTTCATGTCCGTGCCATTAGGCTAACATGGCGCTGCCGAGGCGCTGAGCGGTAAACAGACTGTTTAATTCCCCTGGACACCGGCCAGGTGGACACTCCTCCCCCCGCTGCTGCTTTCTGTTTCTGATCCCTCCGCTTCGCGTCTTCCTCTCTTCCTCTCCCCTCACATTCCTTCCTCCTCTCCTCTTCAGTCAATGCAGTTATTCTCAGTGGATGAGTGCTTACAGGAATATTGCTTGGAGGGATCGCTCGTGCGTGTGTGTGTGTGTGTGTGTATAAACAGGAGAGATTTTGGCCAATAAGCCCTTGTTGTGCTCTGTCCTCCAGTTCTGTGTCTATACTGAGTAAGTGATCCCTTGGGGTACAGTACACACATCCAGCATCCTTCCCTCGCTCGCTCTCTCTCTCTGTTTGTCTCCGTCTTTGTTTCTTTCTGTTTCCCAGCGAGAGAAACCTGTTTCCCATTCTGTCCTTCTCTTTATATAACTCCCCCTCCCTCCCCTTTTTTCTCTCTGTCTCCACACAGAGGCAGCACACAAGTACAGTAATATGAGGGGGCTGCATCAAAAAGCCAACACACACACACGTGCCGTCATGATTAGAAAAACGCAGATTTAAGTCCGGGAAGTTTATCACTTCCTCAGCTACAGCAAATAAAGCAACACTTCTGCTTTCCCCACACGGACGCCACTAATGACTTAGCTCGTACAACGTCAGCAGTTCAATTTCTCCTGTTTGGTGCACGTCTTTGTGCCGCGGCACGGTAATGGAGCCGGCGCGTCCTGACAGACGAGTGTTTGCTGGCACCGTCCCTGCTGAGCGCCTCCTTTCCTGTGCACTTTTGCAGATTGACCGATAAGACAAAGGCCTTGCGACCCTGAGAGCGTGCTTAAGAAAGGGGGCGGGGTCAAATGTCACCTCGTGGTTTTGTGATTAAGCTCAACGTCTCGCGCAGTAAACTGTTAAAGATGACGCCGCGGTAAAGTGGAAAAAGGTTTCTGATGTGTCTGTAGAACCAGAACGTTGCACTGTTGCTAGGAGACTGTGAAACCCTCGGACACATCTGGTCAGCTGTTAGTGCAAGGTGTTGACAGGGGCCGGAGCATCTGCAGCGGCGCGATGCTGTTTACAACGCGGAGCTCGGTCTGCGCCACAGCTGCCGAGACGTTTCTGCGTGAAGTGTGAGACTGTGGCTTAACGCCGCACACACAAGCAGCCTTCACAGTAACAAACTGCTGCCTCATGACGAATAGCTCATATCCTGGCCTGTGTTTCAGGCCGCTCCGTTCCTCGGCCCTGACTCATCTTCCTCTGGGGACCCTCAGAGCTTGAAGAACAGCGCAGTCGCTCCGTATCCTGTGTCACAACTCTCTACTTCCACAAGCACTGCAGGCCCCGCTTGCTCCCTGCCGAGCTGCGCCTTTTCTCCTGCTCCTGCTTTGACCAGAGCACGTTTATCTCCCTAAAAGTGGATCATGACGCGGCGTTAGTGCGGATCCTGTGGTCGCCTCGCGGTCGGATCCGCGCCTCGTAGTAATAAAGCTGTAATTATTTATTTAGCGAGCGTGAAAACGGGACTTTTCTAACTGCTGCTGCTGCTGCTGCGAGAAAATATGTGAAAGTACATTAAGTTGCCAGCACACACACACACACACACACACACGCACACACACACACACAGCTACACTGTTATCAAGGTCCCGGTCTGTCTCGCTCCGGATCAGGCAGAACTGGAGGGAAAATGCACAGTGAACAGAGAGGTATTAAATATCTCATTTCCTGTTGGCTCCACACAGCCTTTGTGGAGATGCTGTAGAGCAGTCGGTGCCGTTAATGTCCATAACGGGTGCAGCAGGTCCACGCTCATCTTAGTGATGGATATTTCTACCAGCAGAAGTTTAAGTCGGTTTAAACTTGAGGGATTCTATTATCTGATGGCACACGATGCTCCTGGCGGCCAGGCCTTAGCGTACCTGTTGTACTTTAGCTGGATAAACAGAACCTCACTTAACTCCGTTCGGCGTTATGATGTTTTTTTCAGAATCATACAAGCTGTTCGTCATTGTCAGCCTCCGCCACAGATCCTCAGTCTGTGCGCTCGTTGAGTCTAAGTGTCCTCGACAGCAGCGAGCCGAGTGCAGAGCTTTGCTTAGTTTGTGGGTAAATACCGTGTGTCGCGTTATTTATTATTACCCCGCTGCGGTGGTTGTGATTTTTATCCAGCGGATAAACCGCGAAGCTCGATGCCTCAGATCACCTGTGAATGTGATTACAGCCAGTGATCGATAGACAGCGACACGACGCTGGTGGATGTCACCTGAGGAGTGTGTGTGTGTGTGTGTGTAGAGAGAGAGAGAGCGAGGGAGGGAGAAACATGCATTTAAATGTGTGTGTGTGTGTGGGTGACAGAGAAAGAAACATAGAGAGTGCACGTCAATATGTTAACGCGTGTTTGTCCATATGCTGGTGTCTGTCTGTCTGTGTGTGTGTGTGTGTGTCTGTCTGTGTGTGTGTGTGTGTGTGTGTGTGAGATCCAGCGAGGTAATGTGAGATCACACGTAGCCCGTTAGCCGGAGCCTTGCATCTGCTGTCAGCCACTCGCTCTAACTCTGTTAAGGACGTTATTGATTGCTCATTATTACCCCGTTCCCTGAAAGATGAGCGTCCCCTATGATCACATTAAATCTCTCCTCTGTCCAATTCTCCTGAGATGCCTTCTGCTCATCGGTGCCCATCAAATTTCTCCTTCGAGATCTGATATCAAGCAGCCCGGCGTTTTTTTGTTTTTTTTATTGCCTCTGGTTCTTTGCGTCTTGTTTGATTTACTCCAAATAACTGTCGGTTTCCTTTCGTGTTCCTCCTCCTCCTCTTTTACTAATTGATGTCTTTAGTCTGTGTAGTGGAAATCAGCAAACACGGTTGAGCAGCATTTGAAATTATGATTTTTCTTTTTATTAGCGCAAAGAGGCGCTTCAGGTTTTCGTGTTAACTTTGTGATCCGTGTTTATTGACTTGATAGCAAACAAGAGGAGCTGACAACAGAGTCATAACGTGCACTTTATTTTTAAGAGCGGGGCTATTTTAGCTCTGCACCGTTTTATTTAAACGGCACAGATGTTAGGGTGTGAGGGGGGATCTCGAGCTATTATGTCGAATTTCAAGTCTCATGAAAGCCCTTTGAGTGAGCCTCTCCCTGCAAAGTCCCCGCACCCTTTCTCGCGCGGCGCGCTGTCATTTTCGCTGACGATAAACAGCTGCTGAAGGTGTCGCGCGTCCGCCACCTCCTGTAAAAGTTGGGACTGTTGAAATCCAGCCCTCAGCGAGAGGCCATCTCATCGGCCCCCAGCCGTCCCCATGAATAATGCAGAGCTATCGACTGTGTCAGTTGAGCGCGAGGCGGCAGCCAGCTTGATATTCAGCTGCTGGAGCTGACTGGATGCCCTCACTTTGAGACAAACTGCTGGCAGACTGCTCTGAGTCCAGCAGACAGGACCCGAATCTGCTCGTGTGCGACTGGTGTGGAGGTAGTTTGTGCCTGCAAGGACGCCAGGCAGGTGTGTGCGGGGAAAGACGACGGAACGGCGACGTGTGTGTGTTCATGCATCTGTGTACATGTGTTCACCAATATAACCTGTGTGTGTGTGTCCTGCAGCCTGCAGAGAGCTCGAGTGAGAATCTCCTGCCCCCTCGACACGACCAGTTCAGTCTCAATGCCACCGATCGATCGGCGCATTGATTCGCTGTTTAACTGTTTAGACAACCTGTGTGAATTCCAGCATAATGCTAGCCACAGTGGATTTAACGGCGCGCGCCCGTGCGCCTGCTGACGCGTGCGCGTGCCCGAGCACCCCCTCCCCACGTTAGAATAATCAGGTGTAGGTGGTGTAGGTTGGAGCATGCGGAGGATTTTGTGTGAGTGGTAGAGTCCAGCTCGGTGACCTCGTCCATACCTCCCTCACCCGTCCTGTCAGTCAGCGCTATGTCCCGTATATGCTGCTGTCACTCTGCTGTCGTGACCTTTCACCCGCCATTGTCCTGATTTTATTTCGTGAAACCGTGAAGTTATTCATACACACAGCCTGTACTTTAGTTGTTATCACGTGCTTCATGTTTGCCACCGCTCTTTGGCACTTTGTTACAGCTTTCTTTTTACCAACACACCAGTTTGTCAGTGCTTTTTTTCCCCAGCACTGCCAGTGAGGCGTTTCTACGCGCTCACGGCGACACGTGGACAGGCACACAGAAAGTTTTTCCATTTTTTCACCGGGACACAGCGAGAGCAGGCGTAAGTTGGAGGATCTTTGCCAGGATCTATATGAAGTGTGCAGGATTTAGCACTTCAAACATGCACGGCGAAGGATCCTGCGAGTTCACAGGCTGGGGGTAGAGGTTGTCCCAGCCAGGGCCTCTTCAGTAATCCACACACACACACACACACACACACACACACACACAGAGCGTTGCACGTGTGCCACTCAGTGCGGGCGTTAATCTCCACCAACTGCTGAACTCTAATCTCGCGTTCTTGCCAAGTGCTTTCACACACTGCAAAACTCCACCTTAACGAGAACGCTGCTTTTTTTCTTTCGTTCTGTGGGTTGGGAGGAAAATAGACATTTGTTCTGTTTAAATAAATGATGCACACTTTAAGCTTCAGGTAGATTTTTCTAACTTATTAAAGAAAGCTTTTTCTTTTTGGAACCTGTGAAGCTGCCATCCTGTTCAGACTGACAGCTTCTACAGTGTAGTTTCTACTTGGCACCGAGTTGGTCCGCTGTTGTTAGAAGATGCAAACTATAGAGCTGTGGTCCAGTCTGCTGTCTGAGTGCACCCCTCCCCTTCCCAACCACCCACAACCACACACACACACACAGTGTACAGACAGACACGAACGCATCCACAGATGGTGACACTCCGGCAGTCACTCCTCTGCTGTCTGTCTACGTGCCAGAGCGCACACACACACACACACACACACACACACAGACATATGCACACGCGCGCGCGCTTACGCAGGCTGGCGGCTACAGACTTGGTGATGCATCGCTGAGCATCGGCTGGTGTTTCTCTTAACTGCTGAGGGGGAATCAGCGTGGTGTTAAGTAACCATTCATGTGGAGCCGAGGCCACACACACAACAAACAAACATCGCACCTACACTTCCAAAAATACGCTTTTACCTCCGCTGAATAAGTTGTCTCCCAAACCTGACTTGCATCTACAGATTACCGCAGCGAGCTGATATGTTAATAGACTCCACTATCACCATTTAATTCCCATGACAAATATCTCTCGTGCGCTTTCAAACTCTCACTCGGACTGTGATACATTCATTTGTTGATGCATTGTTAATGCTTCCACTCTGGACCGGAGTATGCTGTGCAGGTAATCGCCCACTCCGGGCCGCGGCGCCGCTGTTTGTGATGTGGATCTTTCCTGAGGATTGGATTTGAATAATGAGGGAGGCTGGAGCGTTCTCTTGTACAGAGTGTCTCGGCGCTGCTGCGGTAAATGACCTCTGAATAGTTGTTTTGGATTAGCCATCAAAGTCTTCTTTCCAAGTGGCACATAGATAGGTACTTCCAGAAATGAGTCACTTGAAAATGATCATTGCTGCCGTTGCCGTATAAGATAATGGATAACCATTACACTCCATTTTCCCCAGCTCCTCACCCACACAACGCCTGCTCTTGAAATATGATGCATCCACTGTGCTTAGTGAGCACTTAATGTCCAAAAGCACCGTGTTTGTTGAGATTTACAACTGCGCCGACGGGAGGGGGGGCAGAAGAAAGAGCGCGCCGTCGGCGTATAATGTTGTTCACTCAATAATTATCTCATTTTATTTACGAAGACAGACAGACAGCTTTAGATGAGGTTAGAGGCGTCCTCTCGATTATCTCCACCTGCCACCCCCCCACGGCACAGATCCCCTTCCCACATGGCCCCAAATCACGTCCTTCACGTCGAGGACTTTCCAAAGTTTCCATCGAGGAGTTCCCAACACAGGAGTGTCCAGGAGAAAAGGAAAAAACACCAGAGCTCGTCCTGCACTGGTTCCTGGATCGATGTCATTTCTAAAAGGATTAGGCCTCCTCTCAGAAATCTATTTTAATTACTGAACACACAGGTAAACAAAGTGCTGCTGGTTCATAGGTATGGATCTGGGCGTCAGAGGAGTATCGATAGCATGTGGCCCCGTGTTAACCTCAGGGGCAGCGTGAAAGATCCTGTTGGCTGCGCCTCAGGTGGAGACGCAACGGCAGCAGCGGGCGGAGGGCTGTTTGTGGGGCGTGCCGATGGAGGTGTGGACTGTTCCTGCAGCCACCTGCCGGAGACAGAGTGTGGGGACATGCTCGTCTCACAGCTTTCACCCCTTTCTGATTTGTTGCATAAAGTCGCTTTAAAAAACCTTCAATATAAATAACTTCTACCGCCTTAATAAAGGTAGAATTATTAATATGATTTTTGCTTTGTAGCACTAGACTAATGTTTATGCACTTACGTACAAACTTTGACTGAGCATCAGTATCTTAAGAAGGTTTCATTAATTTACTTTATATAAATATATAATATTTTCACATTATATATTTATATATAATGTTCCTCATACTAACTAAGCTACATAATAGTAATGAGCCATTAATAAAAAACAGTGTGTGTATATTTCTCTCCAGCACATTTGTGCCTGACATGACGTTCGTCCATCTCATCACAGCTTAAGTCTGCGCGTGGACTTTCCCAGCATCGCGAGCGCCTCTCGAAGTGATGAAAGAGGCGACGCGGAGACGCCGCGAGGGTCGCGACACTGTTAGAGCACAGTGGTGGCGAGCGTCTTTACAGATGTTTCGTTCAGCAGATAAGAATAATCTATTTGGCTCAACGGGCGTGATTTTGTATGCATTGTGTTGGTGCGTCCTGCATCTATCTGTCTCGAGTCTCGCCTGTGTGTGTGTGTGTGTGTGCGTGCGCGCAGAGCTGTCTTTGAGGAAGGAACCCCACGTTGAGCCGGGTGATTAGGCACGCTGCGCTAGTCACAGGAAATGGAGTAGCTGACGGACAGGCCGAGTGCATTATAGATGAATGCCGTGCGTTAGTGGCTCCGAGCCCTCACCGAATATCTCTCAATTTCCTCTCTGAATGACAAAAGAAGCCACGCACAATTTCCTTGATCCGGAGCATTTGTTTAACTGCGCCCTACCCATTTAACCCGCCCATTCAATAGTCTGTCTGGTAAAAGGAAATTTAGACAGTGTCAATTTATACAGCTCTAAGGGAGACGTGATACAGGCGGACGGGGCGACCACGATATGCCTCTGGAATCTAGTTAGAGATTTATCCTGGTTAAGGCAGATTTCCTCTCCGAGCTGTATTCACACTCACCGTTACCTCGGCGAGCGTGTTTTTACACACTCAGAGATTTCAAAGTTTGATGGTCAAAGCTGTGAAAACTTCTCCTGGGGTCAGAGATCACAGATTACAATGAATATTTGATTTTTTTTTTTTTAAGGATGCTGTCATTTGTCAGATATCTTTATATTGCAGCTCCGAGCTGTCATCTTTACAGCAGCCCCCCCCTCCCCTCACTGTCTTTGAGTTAGTGACAGCTCATCTCTCCCGGTCACTGCTCGCCGCCTCGACTTTGAACTTGCTCTGTTTACTCCCTTATCTGTTGTTGTTGTCGTCGTCGCCGCCGTTGCTTTGTCGCAGACTAGTTGTTGTAACGTGCAGCTGCGGCGGGGCTCTAATCGAAAGCTTCAAAGGTGTGGGTTGGTTGATTTTAGAGGAGTCTGCTGCAGAGGACAGTTTTGTTGTGTGTCACGTGATGGAGACAAAACATTGTTCATCTGGTAACACGCATTTTCCTTTTTGTCCGTGTGAGTGAGTGAGACCAGCTCATGACTAATTTCATAACTAATTGCCTTTTGGAGGACCTAATCACATTATTTGATTCTCCACCGCAGGTTGTACGCCGATACAGCGTCGCCCGTGGCTTAGTCACAGTGTGCTGGACTCATTACGAGGCCGTCCGAAGGTTGTAATGCACGCACGAGGCCTGAACGCGCGCACACACACACACACACACACACGCGTGCGCACACATAGAAAACCCACACACAGCGAATAATCCGCCTTTTCCTGCTCTGCGTTTTAGCGGTTAGAAGATGCCCTCTGGTGTATTTGATAAGGATTTGAATAACTGGCTGGATAGATTTCCCCGGTGGTTTGTGAAAACAGGTCTGTCTTGATGAAGTCGTCACGCAGCACGGTTGTGCTTTCCTAACTGTCTGTGTGTGCAGCGCTGTGAGTATGTGTCTGGTTCAGGCTCTTCACCGTTGTCACGATTAAACGATTCAATCAAACACACTTTTACGTGACACAACGTTGAGCTGTCCAAAGCTGCCGGGCGCCGTGTGATTCATCGAACTGCCACACCCACACCTGACCACCGCCAGGCCTGTTGGGTCAACAAAGGAGAAACAAAGTTTGACGCGCACACGTCTGCAGGAGTGAGAGGAGACGCAGTGTGAACAGCCTCCAGTGAGGCTGAATTCAAACAGTTGTGCAGAAGAAGAGCGCACCTTATTACCCGTTATCACAAACACTAGATTACAGCTGTTGCCACCAAGGGGACACAAACCGTTATTAGGTTTAGAGGGAAAGACTCACAGCTTTCCCTTTGTAAATAAAATCATCATTCCCAATCTTTGCTTTGCATCTACTTGGATTGTCCTGGTGTAATAATGAAATGTGTTGACAGCACGGTATGTTAGAAAGACATGTTTGTGTGCGTGTCTGTGTCGACGCATGTGTGTGTGTGTGAGTGTGTGTGTGTGTGCAGGCTCCACCACCAGCACGCACAGCTTAATTATGACGTTACCAAAAACGGGCAGTTTGCTCTGACACCCCGCTTGCAGAATCACACGGCGGACAGACTTAAAAGAGCTCATTAGCTCTCTCTAAAGAGCTGTTTACTGCACACACACATTCACAGTAATAGGCTGCTCTGTTGATGCAGATGGACGCCGAGTGTAATGAGAATGATTAGGCTTTTCTATGTGGAGGCTGGGGAAGGAAGACAGAGAAAGAAAAAACACTGGCAGACTTGACACTTCAGAAGGTGGAGGAGATTTCTGTCGGATGTTGTTTCAGCTGAACGCACGCTCGCGCTCCTCCTTCTTTTCCTTGCTACACAAACACACATCCTGATGCATGTGTCCGTCCGAACGCTTTGCAAATATCCCTCAGGCCCTAAAACCCTTGAAAGATGTTCAGCAAAGCAAATATCCCGCAGCCTTGCAGCTCAATCAAAGTGCTACAATAAGAAAAAAAGAAATGAATGAATTGGAAAAGCTACTCAGCCACTAGAAAATGTGGACAAAGCTTTTAACTTGCATTGTCTGGGTGGATAATCCTCATGAAGGCTGTTGCAGCCACTCAATATTAACGCTGGGGTACAATCCTTTTGATATTTTAAATAAGAAAAGGGCCTTGTAATGAATGAGTGGCATTGAAAACTGTTATTATTTCTGTCACAACCTTAAGAAAAACACGACAGCGGGTTCTTGTGACGATTGCTGTTTAGTGTCAGTTTTGAGTTATTGTTTTACCCCTTTTGGAACAAATTCAAGGAAGGTTACAATGATTTTCAAGGACTTTCAAAGTGAGCAAAGGAAGCGAAGCTACCTTGAGCATTTTGCCCAGTCGATCCCGCACCACCACATCGAGCGACTTCTGCTCGTTGCCCTTGGTTTACATCACGCTGAATTCGAGCCCTACACTCTGTGAGTCGTCCTCCAGCTCTCCCGTATGTTTGGGAGAAGGATCAGTGAGTTCAAAGCGCTCAGTTCAAAGCGTCGGTCCTCATTTGAATAACGTAGAGTAATCGCTATTACCTTATTTAAATAGTGCAAGTTATCATTTGGCCTTCATTTGCATTGGCGGGGTAATCACTGCGTCTCTGCATTAACCTCATTATGGAAGAGATGAAAGCCCTGATGGAGCCTGACACACTCTTTTATATATGTTATCTTTATTAATGATGGAATTAGAAAAATTCATGTTTCTTTAAATGGAGGACATCTCATAGTGTCAAACAATGTAGAAGGGAAAGGAAGGGACGGAGTGTGTTTTTATTTTGTTTGCATTTCTCCTTTCATCCTCCTCTGTCGTCTTCCATAGCTTGCTCATTCTTCACGTTACTTATTTTTAATTTATACTCTGTATATTTCTCCTGAACCAAAAAGTCGGCCTTGGAACAACAGACGTTTGCATCTGAGTGTCTGCATTTTGGTCTACATCCATACTACACTTATTTAGTTAGTTAGTTAGTTTAGTCAGGCACTTTTTACTTATTAGATTAAAGTTGTAAGTAAGTAAGCTCCATTTTAACCAACTGTAATATTGTTTTTATTTTGACTTCAGATATTTGTGACTTAATACTTTTGTAAGTATGAACATTGCTACACCTGCTAATGAACATAGGCTGAGCAAGCAATCATCGCATTCTCATTTGTTAGGGTTAGGGTTAACTTTATATTAACAAACCTACCTCTAACCCTTATTGACTAAATGAACCACATCCTGTTTACTGTGAAACGTTGTGACTCTTTTTCTTGACACCAAAAATCAGGAGGCTAGAAGTAGCCATCGCTAAATGCAAACCTCTTTTATTATGTTTCTACTGCTGCGTTTTCTGTGACCATACATGCACAGTTTGTTGTCTGTTAACCTAAAGAGAGTTTTCATTTTGTCACGGTGGAGAAATCTAGATGGTTTGTGTGCGCTGCGTTTGTCATTAGGCCTTTTTTTGTCCACTCTGCTCACCTTGAAACACTGCTCTTATATTGAGCGCTTTCCACTCAATATATTCTCAATTTTAAAAGAGCCTCCCAGCTAATATGAAACTTCCCCTCCGCTCAGCTCTTTGTTTGAGACATTTCCTGCTCAATGCACTGGGGGGGGGTCTAGCCCCTGCTAGACTCCCCTTGGCTAAAATGTTGTAAATTAACACAATTAGCGGATCGTCATTCTGCTAATTAGCCACTGGCGTACGCCGAGAGATGACTAGAGAGAGAAAGAGAGAGACTAGAATCAGAGAGGAAATAGGAGTCTGGGGACTCCCCCCTCCCTTCCCGTGTTGTTACCAAACAAACACAAGGCCTCGGAAAAAAGAGCAAGAGAGTGTGAATGTGTTTGTCCCTGTGCGCATTTTTTTTTTTGTTGTTGTTGTCTCTGTTTGCGGCGGCATAAACGGACGGGAGGAAGGTAAGATTTGCTCCTCTGTGAATGTGCCTGCTTCACTCGCACGAGCACAAAAACACACACACACACACAAACCAATTCTGAGGCAGGCACTGCTCACTGGACCCCCAACTGTGGATCTCTACATGCAAGCACTGCCAGTCAATAAGTCGGAGGAAGCAGCCTAAATGACACCGATATTATCCTTTATTTGTGTGCACTAAGTCAAATCAAACGGGGTTCAATCTGGCATGTGGCTGCTGTGATTACTCCCCGTCCAGCCTTTGATAGCGCCGCGGCTTTGATAGTGAGACAACGATGGAGTCGCTGTGTGACTGTCAGTGTTTGCAGATGGCATTGGCTGGGATTAAAGGAAACAGTGGCTCTCCAGCCTCCTGAGGCAATAAAGGGGGGGGAGCCAGGTGAGTGTGTCTGAGATCAGATGAAGCAAGGATAGGAAGGGGGTGGAGGGGTGGGCAAAGCGAGCACAGAGGGAGTAAATAAGAGGAGGGGTGGCCGCAAAGAAAGAGCAGGGGAGAGGAATGAAAAGAAGAGATATATATCGAAATAGATGGAGTCAGAATAAAAGGAGGTGAAGAGAAATCTAGCAGGAGGGAAGCCAGGAGATGGATGGCCAAAAAAAAAAAACAAAGAGAGAGGGAAAGTGAGAGGGAAGACAAGGCAGCAGGGAGGCATGAAGAAGAGAGGCAGACAGAAAGGTAAAGAGCACAGTGGAGAGAGAGGAGGTCAAGGTGGAGCTGTGCAGACAGGAACTAAGCTTGAGACACAATGTGTTGTAATTCATAGCTTGCTGCAGCTCCTCTGTGCGCGCCCGTGTTTGTCCGTCTGGGTCAGTGGATGTGAGCTTGTGTGTGTGTGTGTGTGTGTGTGTGTGCGTGTGCACATCAGCACGCCTGAGTGCAGGCAGAGATAGTTTTTTTTTTAAGGTCTGTGTGCCTGAGCATGGGTTTGTGTATTTTGTGTGTGTGTGTTTGTGTGTGTGTTCGACGAAAGTGCTATGAGTGGGGGTGGGGGCAGGGTGTATGTGTGTGTTGCAAGGCGCATTTTCAAACCCATCTCCAGCCACCTCAGATGAGCCGGGGATTATAGAGTGACCCTCAATGCCTCTGTCTTATTGGTCTGGCTGGGGTGCATTAGGCAACCGGCCGCACCGTCCCTCTGTACCGCAGTATACCTGCTGACACATCTGTCCTACTTATGATCCGTAGAAATTAACAGTCCAAGTGCAGTTGGACACATGGACCCTCTCATTGTGCATTTAACTGAACACCGCAGACGCTGTTGTTTAAATGTTGCTGATATGATTTATGCGAGTCACTGTGTTCACGTTCGATCGTCTGTCTCTCGTTCTCTCAGGCTTAAAGATGCAGTGGACCCCCGAGCACAGCCAGTGGGCCGAACAGCATTTCGACATCTCCTCCACCACTCGCTCGCCGGCCCACAAGACTGAGGCCTACCGGGCAGTACCTGGCCACCTGCAGCGGTCCGCCACGTACCAGTACGCCTGGGCCAATGACGACATCTCGGCCCTCACTGCCTCCAACCTGCTCAAAAAGTATGCAGAAAAGTATTCCGGCATTCTGGAGATGCCAGGCTCCTATTCGGAGGCCCCCGGAGTGATGAATGGACGGAAGGGCGAGTCAGAACCATGGCAGGACGGCGTCTACCCCATGAGCTGCATCCCAGAGGGAGTTTCTGTCCGAAAAGGAGGGGTGGCGGCCGCGTCAGAGGTGGTGTCTGGCATGTGCAGCTCACCCGGCCTGGCCTCCAGTACCTTGAGTGAACCCAGTTATTCCAGCAGCAGCTGCGGGAGCCACACTGCCACCGCCCTCCACTCCTCCTCCATGCCCTCTCAGGAATATGGCCCGGCATACAGCGGCTCCTATCTGCATAGTAGTTACAGCTCCCAGTCTGCCCCAGCCCCAGCTCTTCCCTCCCCACTGCACAGCTCTGGACTCCTGCAGCCTCCCCCTCCACCGCCCTCCCACCCTACTTTAGTCCCAGCTTACAACGGCGGCTCCCCTAACTTGTCTAGTTATAATTACCCCCCAGCAGGCTACCCAGCTCAGAGCTCCGTCGGGCCAGGATACAGCCCCGGGGGAGCGCCTCCGCCCTCCTCATACCTTCCCTCGGGCATTGCTGCACCTACACCTCTTCCCCCGTCTTCTACTTTACCAGGATACCCATACCAGAGCCACAACCTGACCCCAATCGCTCCAACCCCGCTCAACAGTAGCTCCTCCAGTTCACTAAAGAGGAAAGCGTTCTACATGACAGGCCAAGGAGAGATAGACTCCTCTTACGCAAACTTTGGCTATGGCCAAGCTCGAAACTCAGCTGAGAGCCCCATGTACAGGGTAGCCGACAGCAGCAGTGCGAACGGAGGCTCCAGCAGCGCCAGCGGTGGATTTGACAGGAGTGCAGAAAAGTCGTCTTTACCTTTTAATCCTCAGAAGCAGTCCACAATGGTATCAGAGCAGCAGCAGAGGAAGTACGGCAGCCAGGCAACAGGTGGGCCACTGACCCCACCAGCCTATGTGTCCTCAACCCTGGGTGGTTCCCGCTCAGCGGACTCCCTCGCCAGCTTCACTTCTCCCTCCCTCAGTGAGCAAGGGGCTGATGATCATCGTCTCCACCTGTCCCACTCAGCACCAGGGCCTAACTCCTCTTCATCCACGTCCTCTTCCCGGCCAGCTGAGGACCAGCTAAAAACCAGTGACCCCCACCTCCTTGACATGGTTACTTCAGAAATTGTTCAGCAGGGCCCTCCAGTGGATTGGAGTGACATTGCAGGACTAGATCTGGCCAAGGCAACCCTTAAGGAGGAAGTTCTGTGGCCCATTCTACGCCCAGACATGTTCAGCAATTTAGGACCGGCCCCACGTTGTGTGTTGCTGTTCGGGCCCAGGGGTAGTGGAAGGACGTTGCTGGGTCGGTGCCTGGCTAGCCAGCTGGGGGCTCCTTTCCTGCAGCTCAGCGGCTCCATGTTGGCCACCAAGTGGTTGGCAGATGGGGAAAAAATCCTACGAGCATCCTTCCTGGTGGCGCGCTGCCGGCAACCCTCGGTACTGTTCATTAGTGAGGTCGACATGCTGCTGTCAGCCCACCTCAGTGAAGAGAGTCCCATTAACAGGCTGAAAGGGGAGCTGCTCGCACAGCTGGACTCACTTCTCATGGGCTCCAACGAGGATGGAGGCAACCAAGTGTTGGTGGTTTGCTCCACAAGCAGACCCCAGGACATGGACGAAGGGTTGCGAAGGTACTTTTCTCGAAGGGTGCTGGTGCCCCTGCCAGACAGCGCAGCCCGTCACCAGATCGCAAACCAAGTCCTAGCCCAGTCTCAGCACAAATACTGCTTGAGCGAGGAGGAGCTGGCGCTGCTGGTCCAGCGCACAGAGGGTTTCTCTGGACTGGATCTGGCCAGGCTCTGCCAGGAGACCCTTGTAGGTCTGTTACACGTCTCTGCACAGGGCATGGACATGACGGGAATGATGCCCAGGGGCCAGATCAGGCCTCTCACCTACCAGGACTTTGAGAGTGTCTTTTGTAAATTCCAAGCTAGTATATCGCAGAAAGAGATTGACATGTACACTGAGTGGAACAAAATGTTCGGCTGCAGCCAGTGAAAAGATAAGATTCCGCCCTTGAGAAAAAGAGGCATCCACAATTCCTCCCCTCAGGGCAAAAGCATTGTGCTGGAGGGAAAGGCACACAGAAGGCCAACACAAGTTCCGAAAAGCGGGGTTTAGGTGCACCAAGAGACCTGGTTCGATGAGACAACTGGCAGTTTCGCAGCTAATGAGAGTTTTCATTTAAATGCTTGACACTCCAGAAAAGCCAGGCGTTGTTTACACATTGCAAGCGAGTTGGCTGTAAAAGAGAGACGCCCCAGTGTCTGTATATATCGTTATGTTCTTGTTCCTGAGATTTAGTTTGGCTCTCCAAGTGCCTGAAGTGGTGCTTCTCTGATTTCTTTTTCTGTCTATTTGCCTCACAATCTACATTCATGGCATGAGCTGATAATTATCAAGAGCTTTAAAACTTCAGAGGCGAGTCTGAACAACACATCGCCGGTGGTTGGTCATCCTTTATTGACTCGCCAGGAGCAGCAACCCATCAGGGCTGCAGTAGTCTAGGCCATGACACGTCACACCCATCTCTTTGTGATCCCGTGTCCGCAAAACAAACGTAACAAACAAAACTCAGGAAAGCGTTTGTGAATTGTACAGTACCTCAGATATCTGGAAGAAAAGCACTAAGACCTGAGGAGGGGTGGGGGTGGGGGGGACCTGAGGCGATTTCTGTCTAGCAAAGCAGTGTTAGGTGTTCCTCAACTGGCTAGGATAAATAGCAAAGAGGTGACGATGAATGTACTAGATGTGTTCTGGATTGATGGAACATAATCAACAGTGGGAGTGAAACCATTATTTCTTTTCAGTTACGTCCTGCCAGCAGGTGCTTTAGCTACCTGTTTCTACTTGACCAATCCAGAAGCTTATTTCCATCGCTCTTAAAAAAAACGAAAGGAAAACAAACAAAAAAAAGCAGGGTTGTCCAGCTCTTAAAAGACGGGCAGGCACTGGGGTAGTGGGAGTTGTATATTTCCTAACACGACCATAATCAACATTGTTTATATAATGCGATCTAAGCCGCGCGGAGGCTCCATCAGTTTGTCAGCTAGCTTCTGCGCGCGGCATCTCAAACGACTCATTTGTCACACCGTTCAGCAAGGGAAGGCGTATTCTGTGACACGCCGAGGAACTTAATTACACACACCCCTCCAGATGAACTGAAAGGATAGTTTGACATTTGGAAAGTGCGCTCGTTTGCTTTTCTCGTCTGGAGTTTGACGCCGAAATCACTGTCGAGTGTGATCACAGTAGTGTATAGATCAGCCTGTGCATCTCTCAGTGACAAGATAATTGTGAATATTTCCAAAAATGTCCCGTCAAATCATAGTAATATCAGAAACATTTGACTTCGCTTACAGGATAAAGATGGTTTATCATTTTCACAGGAGCCCACACAGAGACAAAAATCAACAACTCGTCATACCGTCGGGCAGAGTGGACCCAGTTTGTCGTTTCCGTCTGTGCTGTGGACCTGAACGATGAAACACACACGAGCAGCAGGGGTCTACAGCACAGGCGAACACACAACATACGTGTCTGGGCGTACACACATTTATTAACAGCAGTTTATTGGATTTAGTCTGTAAATATAATCAGGCTTCATCCTTTAAATATTAACGCAATGTTTGTTCCAGTTGGTTTCAACCAGAAACGCTGTCGGACAATTTGTGTTTGTGCCAGTCAGCTGGCATTAAGGGAGCCGATGGCAATTTCTAGTTTATAAGTTGAACGGCTGGCTTCACACGCTGGTATGAAAATCCGCTGAGCTGTCTTGTTGCTACCATAATTAGCTGAAACTGGATTAACAGAATGATTACGCCAGTCCTGCAATTTACACGAGAGAATAAAAGCTTTTCATCCAGTCTCACGTGTAATAATACTTATACAAAACAAGTGTGGAAAGTAGAAAATCAGGAGTAAGGTCGAGGGGTCGTCTGATAATAACAACCTTCACTGACTGACATCTCTGTAATACACTTAATATTATCATGGTATGGTATGGCTGGTATCGTTATTGTCCGACCGAGGGGGCGTTCACTTGTTGTATCACATGATTTTAATCAGGCTGCAATCAGAACATTTTTTTTAATCAAATGTTTAATCCAAAGTGACCGCCCCAGATTAACGTCAGTCATTTCTCCTCTTCTTTAACTCGACAGTCAGTTTTATTTTTCACTATATTTACACAGATGCCATGAAGCACACAATCGAAGTGCATTTGGATTCAGTTTACTGAAAAGCTTTGTGACATGAGTGGGGAATTCTGGCACTAGTCTTAAAGTCCTTCATCCCTGAAGGTTATCTGTTGCCCATTGTGTTGCATTGGAATGTATTATTGTCTCCTGTTGTCACCGTGAGACGCTGTCCTACAGCTCTGCTCGTGTGGCATGGGACTATTTAGACTTTTGTACGTGCACTAGAGCATTATTGTTTGTACTATTGATTCGATTAAATGTCTCAGTACCGCTGACAGCGCTCGGCTTTGTTCTGTCTGGTCTGGTGTTTATCCTGGAGGAGGTTCAGATTTACACTTTTAATGTTACATCCTGCCTTTTCTTTTTATGTCGCCGGGGAAGCGGCGTACATGTATGTGGAGGCCCACTCTGTGTTGCTTTCTGTGGTCTAGGCACCATAAATGCAGCAAGTGGGAAGGTGTGTGTGTGTGTGTGTGTGTGCGTGTGTGTGTTTGTGTGTGTGTTTGGGCGGGGGGTGGCTTCTGCTGAGCATCAGCAAAATTGACGGAAAGGAAAGATAGTCAGGCAGTGTGGCGGCAGCACAAAGGGGAAAGCAGAGTGGTCCATCAGAAAAACCACCCTCAAAACAATCTGTACCAGAATTCCTTCTGTCAGCAAATCCTCTGGAGAGAGAGAGAGAGAGAGAGAGAGAGAGAGAGAGAGAGAGAGAGAGAGAGTCCCTTTAGACACAAAAACCTACTAATGCACTTCAGAGCACACACTACAGCAGCACAGGCCTTCCGTCTATCTCCCCGTCCTCCACAGCCGGCGAACAAACGACTTGAAACACACCAGTCGATGCTCCGCTCGTTTGTTGCGTGTTTCGTGCTCTTTCTGTTGTGATTTGACTTTTCTGGGGTTTTTTTCCTACGTGGTGTTTGAATCTAGCTTTTGGAGGGAACGGGTGGGTGGGGACGCTGAACCTTTCTTTAAACGGACGCTAGAGTTCTTTAAAGCATTTCTACCTCATGGCTACAAAACATATTTGATTTACATCTTTCCAAATGTCGGACATTTGTGAAAAATGCATTGACAAAATAATTTCAAAAAAGAAGAAGAGGTGGAGAGAGTAACATCACGGACTTTGCGCAGTCTACCTCAGATGACTGTACCTAAAACATTTAGCAGATGGTGCAACCGCAGGCTGCAGCATAACCTAGTGTGATGTGTGTGTGATGTGTGTGTGTCTCTGTCACTGTGTGTCAGATCTGAGCTACAGGCAAAACACGCCCACACACACACACTTAAAACAGTGACGTCAAAAACACACTCACGGGACGTTTGTGAGACGGGGTCAACGTGAAGGCGACCCGGAAATGTATAATCCAATACATTTGCTTTAATCTTTTGTGAACTACTGTGGTTGTGCGCGTGTGAATGTGTATATACGTGGGCACACTCCTTTGTTTTTTTATTGTTATTTTTTATTTAGTGTGTTGAATTTTATAAATTGTTAGTATATATAACACACTTGCACAACTTTAAACCAGAGTGTAACGTGTTTCTGTTGTACATACCTATACATACAATACAAATGCACCACTTGTTTATATGTGTGAATATGTTGCCATACTTGCAGTTAACTTAAATGTATTTTCATGTAATCTGAGGTACAAGCAGCAACAAACGATTCATTAAAGACATTTTCTTGGGAGATTATATCTTGTCTTTTTTTATTTTTTCCCCCTCGCTGGTCACATCGATGAATAAAACGAGATGTATTTATCAGTAGAATTGGAAAAATAAATGTATTGTCCTGCCAAAAGATAGTCCAGCTGAAAAATCGCCTTAATGAGCCTTGAGTTAGTCACCCTTGTGTGCAATTATAAAATCATCCGTGTTGCACAGGAAGCCGCCGCTGTCGCTTCTCTCATTAAAATGTAACAATTCATTTCTCTTGCTGTGATAGGACCAAAAAAGCATTAAAGCATTAATTATCTTCCTCCATCACAAAGAATTTGGATTATTTGAGTACTCTTATTGAGAACGATGTGCTTTTTGCCCGCTCCATTTCCAAGGTATCATTATATAGCTGGTGCTGAGGTGTGGGAAGCTGCTGTATAGCCTCTATAATTATCTGTGAAAACTCGAACGCTCGGAGGAGGTCAGAGTGCATCGGGCGCTGCTGTTTTCTTTATTTTTCCACTCTCGAACACGCTGTAGCAATGATCAGAAATAATTCATGATACAAGACTTTCTTTTTTTTATTGGTCTATCAAATATGAAGCTGGTAAATGTGGAGATTTTCAAGCCTGGAAAAGATTTGATTTTTATTTTAAATCATAAATAGAGGAGGAAGTTGGCATGCAACGTTCACAGAGCTGGAGCTGGTCGAGCTTTGACTCAGCAGGGGGAGTGGCACAGAAAATATTGACCAAATTGGGCTGCAGCAGCAGCAGCAGCAGGACTTTGACGGAAACTCTTCCGCTCTTTTCATAATTTAAAGGTTTACATGCTTTCTTACAATACAGCGTCTGTGATAAGGTTTGTGAACCTCGAGGTTATCTGCTGCCTAACACCTGCTGTGTCCTCCTCACTTTCTATGGGCCTCGTTCTGTAAGGCCAGCCTCACACCTTTGCTCGCTCTTTATATGACAATTAAAATATGCTAAGTGATCATTTTCCTTAAGTAGCCTTAAATGTGCAATCTATTCAAATATGAGAGGAAATTGCCCACAGCTCGCAAAAAAAAACTAGAGATGGTTGAACAGTGGGGTAAAGCTGGAATAAATTATGCAAATAACACAAAGGACTTTAGCAGTTGAAAGCCTAATTTTCCTATAATCAGCACACTGTCGCCTAATATTTTTTTCCCACCTCTTATTAAAAGTGACTGTTCCTTTGCCGATCATCAGATGGCTCTATCTGTCACTGCTCTGTGAAATGACTGCAGCCCGCGAGGCTAAATGCTAAAGCATTTTGCCGGAGCTTTTAGATGATGGTTACATTCCCACACAAGTAATTATGCATCGCAGAGTCCAGAAATAAGGTTTAATTATACAGTAATGGCGCGTGATGGACACTAGGAAGTGGTGAGCACCGTCAGACTGCAATCCATCAATGACAAACCTCTGGCCAGTTTTAATTCCTCCTCATTTGCATCCTAACCTCCACACCAAGTTGCGCAAACGCTGTTAAATGTTAATAGGACCTGTCTCGCCACTCAAAATGAATGCTTAAGCCATCTTTTTGTCACCGTCTCCCCCCGCCTCCCCCCGTTACACCACCCCTCGCTCTCCTCTCCCCGCGTTGCGTTTCATCTCTTGTCCTCTCTTTGTCCAGCTACCTCTCTAACCCGTTCCCTTCTTTCGTTCCTTTTCACGCCATCCTCTCCTTCCCCGTCATCCCTCCTCCAATCTTTCACTTCAAGCGGGCACACCCGCCTCCTCCACCTTCCTCCTCCTCCTCGCAGGCCTCGCCATGGAGGAGGCACAGAGCGGTCACTGATGCACTAATTGGGAGCAACACTTAGGGTTTTATCTCCCCCCACCACTAATAGCGGTCTGTGCGGATGCAGCTCACCTTAGGATGAGGGACGGATGGATGGGTTGGAAGTAGGAGGTGGTGGTGAAGTTGTGTGTGTGTGGTGAGGGCCTTGAACGAGAAATTCCTCCATACAGACCACAGCGCAGACTCGGTGTGAGATTGGGCCCTCGAGCCATCATGGTTAATCCATATCCCGCAGGACCTCGGACTCAATTCCCTGCTTCATTAATTGAAAACGATGGCTTTTTTTTGGTGTGAGTGAATAAAACAAGGAGCCATTTGTGAGAAAAAGAAAAAAAAAGCATTTTGTCTGGTTTTGTTATGAAGTAGCTGCAATCTCATTATGTCTCTGTGCTGCATTTCAAAATGTGCTATCATCTTTGTCTTGATTGTCTCCCAGCGTCGGGAGAGATAAATACACACGCTGCTTTGCTGTGCTGATGCCAGGACTGTTTTTCACTGAATCATTTGAAGTCTTATCAGCCTTTATGGAAATAAAGCCTTTGCTTAATAAACTGTTCCACGGGCTTTGGGAGAGTAGCACATAAACACCTTTTTTCTCTCGACAACGCCATCATTAGCGCATCTTGTTCAATGCTTTACACATAATTGGAATCAACATCTATTGTTCGTGTTCTTGACCTTCCACTTGTTTTCCAGCAGACACTCAGAAACGTTGTATTGCTGCTGAGAGGGAATCTTAACTAGGAGAACACATGCTAAGTGCCTTTGCTTTGTTTTATCAGGGGCACATTACTTCACTTTGAATGTACCTTTCTGATTTAATGACGAAAACCAAATGTGATACCATGGATTCTAAGACACCATTGAAATTAATCAAATTCCCTATTTTCTCCTGACACCTGTCCATACAGAACGACAGCATGCGGAATAGAACCGAGTCCGTTACTGATTTTCGTAACTCAGATTTAAGTAATAAACTACTAAAAGGTGCAATAACCAATAATATAAACACATAATGTTACAACGGTGACACTATAACTAACGACAACTCTACAGTTTCATTTAGCTGTGGGTTTTGATTGACTCTCCCGGCTCTCATCAGCTCGGCGGAAATCTGCGATTATAGTAATGTAGAGCAGGCCAAGTTAGCAAACAGCTCGGCGGGTCTCGAATGTTTCAGCTGTAATATCAAACTCTACGTCACTTCTGACTTTACAGGTCGGGAATTTGTCGGGTCGTTAGGTCTTTAACACCTTGAGGGTCGCGTGTAGATCTTTGTCTCTCCTGACCATCGCGCGTGTTATTAGGGTCACACACGTATAAATCGTTTAATATGCACATCAGCCACGTGAAATGTGAAAAAAAGCACAACATGACCTCTGTTAAGTGCCTTCAAATTCGAACCTCTGGATTCGTCCTCGGCAGCGGATCGAGTGAATGAAATTGAAGAATGTGACTGAAACTAATGTGAAATTTCACAAAGCTCTGACGATGCTGCAGAAACTCAATTGACTTCACCTTTTGCTGATGCATGGATCCGGTGTGGTGAGAACATCTCCCATGCAAATAGTGGTCTTGATTATGCTAATATATTATTATGCTAATGGCGTAAATCTTTAATAATGCATGATGTTGGCATATTGATAATGCATCGCCTTCATTGTCATGCAAATCCTGTTAGATGCTTATTAATTGACACTTTTTCAGAGACTAAATCACAACAGGAATAATGTTTGAACGTGTTTTTCTAAATAAACTGCTAATGTTTGTGCATTCCTCGGAAATATGGCGGCTAACAAAGCTGTTAGTACTTCAGATAGAACAGCTGGCTGTTATCTGTCCGGCTCCTCTCGCGCGAGGCTGGCGAGCCGTCATCGAGATTCAAAAGGCCCCAACGATCAGATCCATTTGATCGCACAGCCCCCTTGCTAACAGGGGAGTCAGGCGTGAGTCATCTTCACTCCGATGCCCATCTCCCTCAGCAGAAAAACTTGAAACGAGCCTTTTCCGGCGACACAGGAGGGTAACTTCAGAAACACTCTTCTGCTTTTTGTGTGTGTTGTCAGATTGGCGGCGCTTGTGGAGTGTTCACAGGCACTCTGGGACGGGCTGTCGCGTTAGCCGTGATTGGCAGACCGACCGACTGACAGCCAGCGAGGTTGTCTCTGGAGGATTCCCACTGAGGAGGTGTCGCTGAGTGAACTATCAGGGACTGTGATATGCATAAGGCTGTGCGAGAGACCTCTATAAAGACAGTTTTTTAGAGACAGGGGGGGCTGGTTTTTTATTAGGAGAGAATCATTAGCTGTCTACCTCTTCTCAGATCACCACTCATCAAAGCCTTTCGTTTTCCCAGTGACGGACAGGTTTAAATAAGGAGATTTCTGCCGCTCTGATTGACTTTATCACGGCGCCATCATCTGCTCATGATGTGATATTTTCCTTCGCAGCTGATGTGCTCTTTCTGTTTCCTCCACGCTGCACGGTGCGGCTGCCGCGTTGCGTAGAGCTGCCGATGGAGACGTCCAATTAGTAGCTAGTCAGGCTTAGTTTGCAACACACACACATGTTGCAGATGTACAAACACACATGCACATGCGGGCAGGGCATGGATGCACATAGGAAATGCACACAACCACTTGCTGTTTCCACATGAGTACACCCGGTGGAGATGGGGGGGTGGGGGCTGAGATATGTGGGGGGGAGTGGGGATTGTGGTTTGCTGCTGCAGCAACAGCAGCGGCGGCGATGCGGTGTAGGTGGCAATCTTACCCAATCATGTGTGCCGGGAATGACTTCATTAGGACGGCCTGTAGAAGTCCAGTGCCTGGGAATTGCGTTTGCAGCGGGGATCGGAGGGAGGGATGGAGCGCGGGCAGAAGCACGAATGAGACCTGAATCCCTCTTTTATCTGGCGTGTGATGGAGAGATCCAAATCAACAGCTGTCAGTCAGGTGGGCCCCAGGGCGAAGGGCTGCGTCGGTGGGGAATGACGGGGGCTGGCAAGGGGGGGGGGGGTTGAAAGGGGAAATCTGGTGGGAGACTGGAGGTGGGGGTACAGCGTGGTGAGAATGGGGCCTGACGGATGAGGTCAGTGTCAACCTCAAGTTCCTCCACAGGTTTATCACAGCATCTCCAGCATCTCACTTTTATTTACACCATCAGGGTTTAAACTAAAATCTTCTGTTTATCACGCGTCAGAATCCCTCACACAAGTTTGAAATATTAGCCGGTGGTTAAATTCACAGTGTAGGCTCAGACCGCGGACTCCAAATCAATCTACTCTTCACGTCTTAGTCTTAAGGAATAACAACACAGATGAAACTCTAAATCTTAAAGGTCGAGCGGTAACTGAGTGAGAGGACACCTCTGCACCGCTCACAGGCTCTTCATAAAAGCCTTTGACTACACTCAGACATGTTTTGCAGGAGATTCCTACTAAGAAAAAGTTGCATGTTGTCCATACAAATCATAATTTTGGGTTAAACGAATTGGGCTGGTCTACCAGAGAGCTACCACCAAGCACACGCGTGACTCTATGTAGTTCACAGCTTAGACTGTGCAACGATATGTATCACTAAGCATGGAGATGATCCAGTGTTATACCTGAAAACAAGTTGCTACCGTCCTGACCACAGACCGCCTTCTCGCCATCTTACAGACCATATTTCTGCTATTTAAGGCCGTGTGGTATGTTTCCCGTGGTCACATCCGTGTAATAAACCCAAACATCCCCTGCTACCGGCGATTTCTGCGCGGGGGGCGAGTGGAGCAGGAGAGGTGAGTGTATTCGAGCGCCACGAAGGTCACTCCAGATTGAGAAGTTTGTCAAAATGTGATGACATCAGCAGTCTGTAAACTGTTATTGGCCCGCGCTGAGCGCCGGCCACGTCCAAACTGTCTGAAATTAGAAGAAACACACACACACACACACACACACACACACACCGTCAGACTGACTGCCACCGCGCTGCCAGAAATGATTGCCTCCGAGGTTTCTTTTTTTCTTCTCCTATCTCCCCTTGTTCACCCATGCCTTTCCTCCTCCTGCTCCTCCTCCTCCGCCCCCTAACCACCACCACCACCACCAGCACCACTCACATGCCCATCCCCCACTGTCTTTCTGCCTCTCTCTCGTAGAAGGCAGGCTGCCAGACATGTGTAAGCTCCCAGGAAGGCAGCAGAGGAGGATGGAGGTGGGTTAGTGAGTGGGGTGGGGGGGGGGCGATCTGTATTTAATGACATTAAACATGGTTTTTATGCTCAATAAGAGGCCTATATTATGATTGATCCAAGAATACAAAACACTTTATCTAGACACAAATGGAACCGTCTGTCACCGAGTCTATTGAGTCATCAATATCCGCTGCAGTTATTCCTCTTTTTTTCCTCCCAGATCGTTTACAGTGAGTAATCATCTGTCTGGTCTCTCGCATCTCGGGGGTTTGATCGGATAGTGCTTTTGAACACCGGTGGAAACCTGCCTGACAATCCAACAAGCCACTCACTGAAGATTGAGAGGGCCCCATTATGTCGGCTGCCTGTGGCCATATCAGAAGGCTTTTCTTCTCCCTCCTCTCGCCTCTACATAACACGCAGCGGTAAATAAATCACAGCTCCGACTCTGTTTATCGATTGGGCCCCACTCTGAGCTTCTCCTCTTTTTTTTTCCTCCTTCGGTGTTTGCTCATTCTTCTCCGCGGGATGAATTGTTGCTTTGTGTATTCAGGAGGGCGAGACTGTCAAAACACAGAGGGGCCGAAAACAAAAAGGAGACAGAGGGAGCGGAGCACGCTCCCTCTGCATGACCCACTGTGATGCTGCATGGTTAGCCTTGATTAGGTGCCATATTAATCGAAATCATTTCAATTAGCGGCAGCGTTTCTGTTGGTGTTCCTGGAGGGGAGGACTCTGTCCTGCTGGGACTCCTCTATTGGTGCCATTGTTTCAGGCGAGATCAATTAGTTACAGAGAAGTAACCGAGCCCACTCAGAGGACTTATTTAACCTCGACATGCGTACGGCTCAATTAAGCCAAGCTTGAACATCCGAGGTGATCTGCTGTTATCCCCGCATGCAGACAAAACGAAACCAACCGGTCAGGATGTAAGGGGACGGACAACACGGAGACTCCGTCCCCCCGCTGCAAGAACACATCGTATGCATGTAGTTAATAAAGCATCAGTACCGACACAAGGCACCGTAGGAACACCAGTGGTCTGCTGTAGAAACTATGCTGGCTCAGGTCTGTGTTTTCAGCTTGTTTACCTCCTGGTCTGACTCTGCAGACTTGAGAAAGCCCTCTGGAATGAAAGGGCCAAACACAGTGAGCTGCACGATCAGGAAGCTCCATGGATGAGGTCTATACTTCTAAACTTCTTAACTGTAAAGTAAAACGTGATGGCAGCGTCCAATGACATGATGACAGCTGAAAGGTCGGTAGAACACAGTTATAATGCATAGTTCACATTTGCCAACCCTGTTTGTAGAGGCTGCCTCCTGTTACTGAAACAGGTCGACCTAAAGTCAGCTGGATGAAACACATGATGCCGGTGCCTCTGCGAACCGAGCAGCTGATAGAAACAAACAGGTGAGCGGACACGAGCGTTCCTCCTAAGTCCTCTCACGTGACTCTTTCACCTCCGATGCACCTAGTGTAGTTTCACCTTGATGTGCACCAGACTCTTGCACAAACTGTTTCTCTGCAGTTGAAGTGCCTGCTGCTTAGTGAATTATTCATGACCCCAGTTTGCGTGTAAACACATATAGTCTCTATATATATACGCGGCGTATGGCGGCATACATTAGACAGACGCGGAAACTGTATATGTATCAGTTTCAAAGCACGTAAATTATTCTTACCATCAACAAATTGTGAGAGTGCATACGGCGGCAGTGAAACACGGCCAATTAGACACGAGCTTCACCACTTCCCAGGTTGTTCCGCGAATTCAGCGCCAGTGTTTGATGGACTGTGTCATTAAACAGAGCAACAGTAAAACGTGGATGAAACACATCTGGAACAGTCCTCACACACTGGAAACAGTCATTGTTATGCAGAAAGACACGAGAGACGCCCCGCATTCAGCTGCATAGGCCCAACAGCCTAACGCAGCGGTCCCCAACCTTTTTCCCCCCAGGACCGGTTTAATGTCAGACAATATTTTCACGGACCGGCCTTTAAGGTGTGGCGGACAAATACAACAAAATAATATGATATGACCTGCATTAAACTGTGGTATTTTCTAAACATAAACACGAATTACGAGTGCATGAAAGAGCCGACTCACCACAATGCTGAATCAGTGGGAGCCCCGAGCTTGTTTTGACCAGGCGGTCCCAATGAAGTGTGCGGCTTACGTCCAGTCTACTTGGTAATTTTGTTTTGGTCGTTGTCACTGTAAAAACCCGCTTGGTGCGCGGGAATCTCCCGTTGGATAAATCTGTTTTTTAAGTAGGACTCCTGATACTGTCTATTAAATATAGCTTTCTTTTTCTTGGAAGTCGAAGGCTCCTCTTCTGTCTCCTGGCTGGGCCTTTTCCCCTTGGCAAAGAAACTTTCCAAAGACGTTTGTTTTTTACTCATTTTGCTAGCTCCTGGGTTTCATTTTAGCGGTAACCGATCACGTGACTGAGAAGCGCGCCTCGGCCTGCGTCAAGCGTGACATAGACGGAAATAACAGAGAATCTGGCAATTTTTCAAAATAAAACATCTTTCAGATTCCGAAAAAAATAAAACGGAAGTAATGTAAGTAAGGCCGGTACGGGCCTAATGGACACTTTAATACCACGTTAACCAGTGTTTCAGGAGGTGCTCTGAGCAATGTGAGAGAAGGTTTGAATGGCTCCCGTCGAAAGCAGTCATTTAAAGATAAAGATGTCTGTACTGTTTCGTGCCCTATATGCAGCGAGCCAGGAAATAAAGCTGCAGAGTGATGTCTGGTGAAACCTGAGCTTGTATCGAACCACCTGAAACTAATGTTCTGTGATCTTTTCCTAAAATACTCTCCTACACCGTAGTACATTAGCCACAGTCTTTCTTCAACATGCATTTAACTGTGAGTCGAATGTGAAAGCACGCTAAGCTCGAATGCTGCAGAGTGAAAAGAGCATCCAAAGGGATTCACAGCTGATGAAAAGAGTCAATACTGGATTCATATTTGATGACATGCTATCAAACCCCAACCTTGGTAAAGCTACAGTCCCTGAACATCAGGGAAAGGGTTAAGTAAGGTGGATCCCGAGGCAGAAAATGTCCTGTGACTGGCAATCAGCACTAATAAGATCCATCTTCTCTTAAAAGACTCAGCGAAAAGCCCTAAATCCATTCTGAACACCGTCAAAGGGGAGATAGGAGAGAGAGCCGTGTGCTGTGATGTTTTCATGTCTCTCTCTCTCCCTCCCTCCCTCCCTCCGCCTCGTTCTATCTTTCTCTCTGCCTCCACTTCATTATCATTCCCAGGTTATCCCGGCAGCCAAGTGAATCTGGAGCACAAATGAATTAGGGGGGAATTAAGGAGCCCGTGCAAAGTGAAGCCTTTCCAAATCTCAGTGCAGATGAAAGGAGGACCTGCTCATACATGTGCACACACACACACACACATACACACACACACACACACACACTAATGATGCATTCTATGTAGCAGATATACGTCTGACGGTTTGTGGATGTCATTGAGTGTTTGTTGGGGGTTTTCGTCCTCACCTTGCTTCTGGGCCTTGTGCCAGGCACAACTTCCTGCAGTCCTGCAGGCCGAGGCAACACAATGGCGCTTAGCATCGCCCGCCACCCTCCCAGCATATTCCAGCAGCTGGGGAACAAAGTTGTTCAGAGACAGGACAAAGAAGTGTACGCTCTGTCCTATAGGAGCACACACATGCACTGACACTGGGAATATACGTAAATACAACGTGTCCGAATGTAAATCGAGCTGTGTAAGAGAAAAGCGGAGAATATAGTCTAGTTTCTTCTGTATGATGTGGAGGACACAGCCCCCCCTAATGACCTAAGTTTTATTCCCAGCTGATTCACCCGATGCAGGTTTTCTACCAGGACCAAAGGTTTTCCAAACAGATGTTTGGGCTGCCTGAACCCATGAACATGTCCACAACCACATTATGCACCTCGATATGTAGAGGTCACGGGCTCCTGAGTGAGGCTCACCCTACTGACCAATCAGAGAAGGGCAAATATTTCAGATTGACTCGTCTTGCTTTCGTAGATATTTATTTATTGTAATTTCACACTAATTCCTAATGAGTTTGGCAACAAACTGCATACATTTGGGAAAGAGGTTTGTTGTGTTGGGTTTTTTCTGCTCAGAGGTGTTAGAGTAAAGAGTAAAGCCTGGAGGGGTTAATAATCAATTAGCCTATAGCTTAGCATAAAGACCTGAAACAGACAAACAATAAAAAGCACAGCGTCTTTAAGATGAGTGTTGTTTAAGTTTCCTGTTGGGAAATCTTGTCTTTGTCGTCAAACCTGCATTATTCATGAAACATAACCGGAACGTTTTCATAGTATACAAATTCAACCCAGTCCTCCCGCATCACAGAGCTCTTTGCATGTCCCCTTCCATGTTCCAGTTATGACACGAGGATACATGTGACGTCGGGTTGTCAGGAGCCGAGGCAGCCTCGTCTCTGTCGTCTCTACCCGCCTCAGTGGGAATCAAAGCCGGGGAGAACAGAGAGGGAGGTGAAGACCTCCACTGTGGCTTTTAAAGCTCCGCTATTTGGAATTTGTGAAGCTGGATACGAGGAGCAGCTTTTTCACTCGCTGCTCCTTAACTGTGTGCTCATTCTTCAGTTCTTCAGTCTGCAGGTCCACATGAACGTTACACACTCAAATCTCCTGGCTTCCTTTGTTTTGACTGAATCAAATCTGCTCTCCTGCCGTGTTATTGCTCCGGTCATTATCATCTCATCTCTTAATCATGCAACCGTGTCTGGAGGGTCTGGGGAAGATGTGGATTGATCCGGTCGGAATTTGCATGGGAATCCATTCTGTTGGAGAGCCCAATCGATCAGCTGGGATAAGGCCTGGATCTGGCCCGCCTGCCTTTCAAAGGTTAAGGTGAAAATTAATTTGCTTGTTTGTTACTTACATTTCAATCCTGTAATTAAGTCTTGCAAATGATTAAAATGTAAAACAATGGACCAATGAATGTGACTTTGATTGCTTGTATTTTTTTTCCCGATAGCACTGTTGGCCTGACGACCACGCTCACAGAATCTTAATGAAGGCGACTTAGCTGTAGATGGTTTACACAACATATTTAAAACATGTTTAGTTACGTTTCTCACAAAAAATGAAACATGCTGCATAATTTCTCTTTATTTGGCGTGCGCTCTACGTACCGAGGCCTCCACAGGATGCTAGTTCCCTCCGCTGATGAGACATGAGTGAGTCACCTTGAATTTTAACCACACAAATCCAACCTGTTCATCCTTCAGTCCATGGACGATGTTTGACCCTTGCTACCAAACTGTAAATGGTTTATTTTGGAGCACCTGAGCTATCGTGTTCACAAGAATGGGACAGTTGTGAGATCACGGTGAGCTATGACCTATAATCACCAAAATCTACTCGGTTCATTCCTGAGTTTGAGTGGATGCTGGCGAGTAAAATATTAATATGTGGCTAGATCTGACCGAGAGTTGCTGGTTTGCAGACGCACTGCCATAAAAGTGAGACTCGAGATCTGCTTATGTGAGGTGAAACACTCATCACAGGAGCTGAGAGTAGAGCCAGGTTTTAAGTTTTGCTGTGTTAAGTGCTTGTCGTTTTATTGGGAGCACTTTTTGATGTTGCTGCATGTTTACGTCAGCGCAAGCCACACGTCCTCCTAGATCTCACCTACTGAGCAGAAACGTCGATAACGTTATCTTCAGCTTTCATCCTTTAGGGAAAAATATTCTGCTAATAAATTTCAGATATATGTAATTTCTGTGAATCTGATATTGAAACATTTAAGGTGAATTTAGCCTGAAATTATTAAGAATAAAAGTGGGGAATTATATATTGTAGTTATATTTCAGAACCATCAAATATATAAAATGTATTTCTTATAAATACTATATTTCATAAACTAGTACAGTGTGTTTTTTATTTACATGATTTTTTAATATTTCTACAATACAATTAAATTTTGTCAAAAAAGTTACAACGGTTTGAACTGTGCACAAACACAGACATTTTTGTTTAATAGAATAAATGCTGGTTTAAAGTTGCAACTTGCAGCCAGCATGAATCTTTTTTTTTCATTATTGACAAACACACATACAGTAGGTAAGGTTCACGCGTGTGTGTGTGTGTGTTTTGTGCACCAGCTCGAAGCCTTCTGGACAGGGCCGAGGGTGAAGGGGAGAGCTAACACACTCTCCTTGTCAGCGGCAAGGGTAATTACTCCTGGCTGAAATTACTCAACATTTGTTTATAAGCTCCCCTGAGCACACTGTAAATAGATTGTCTGCTCAAGTCCAATGCCACGGAAGCCCTGCTGTCCCATGCAAACACCATACACACACACACACACACACACACACACACTCATCTTTACCTCATCACACACTGAGCCAGAGTCTCTTCATGCATTTTTCTTTTCTTTAGTGAATTGGTTATGTTAAGGACCTTGGCGTAGCTGAATTTGCAGCACTGTGTGTGTGTGTGTTGAGTGACTTTCTCCTGTCATCTGAGCGTTTAGGTACTAAGATAGAGCCCTTAATAATTTCACTAGTCTAACTTTGTGGTCAAGTTGAATCTATTAATCCAGTATTGATCTCTGCTTTGCCGCCCTTTTCGCTTCTCTCCATCTTTCTGTACCAACAATAGCCTGAGAGCTTTTTAGCATGCATATGAAAAGGAGGGGGGGGGGGTTAAAAACATTTTTAAAATAAGAAATGAAAGAGCTCCAAGTCAAGGTCCATCCATGTAGTTATTGTATGAGATGGTTCCTGTCAAAGATGACAGTTTGAAACACTTGACCCACAAAAATGAATTCTTGGCCAGGGCCAAGTGACAGCCCAAAGTAATTCATTCTTTTGAAATGTTGAGAGAGATGGAGAGAGGAAAGTGAGGAGAGGAGGAGTGACGCGGAGAGCGTTGGAGCAAGACAGAGAGCGGGAGAGGAAGGGGAGGAAAGAACAGAGAGGGAATTAAAGTAGCAACAGGCAAAAGAAAAGTGACAGGAGGAGCGCGTGAGACAAATACTCTCACCATATTAATTTAGCATGTGTGGATGCTGTGAGCTGGAAACGTTAGAAAGTCTGTTTTAAGAGCCGGAATGACAACAACTCATAGCATATGTGCCATAAGTAAAGTAAACATACGTTCTAGCATTGTTGTAGCATTTCAAATGTGAAAATATGATATGATCAACTACAGTACAGGTCTGCAGGGTCCACTCGATTTTGAGGAACTGAAACCACAACCAGGGTCTAATTATCCAGGTTTGTCACATAAGAAGAAGAAAAAAAAAATAGAATACAATTTATATAGTGAGGCAAAGGGGAAAAAGGGAGAGAATAAGCTTGAGTAACAAATAAAAATACATATAGAATTATTATTTAGTAACAATGTGGGATTAGACTTAGCCTAACCTTTCAGTATTTCATGTCGAGACCTAAGACAGAGGAAAGAGAACAAGAAACAAACAGAGCGAGTAACAACATTAAAGCCACGCGCATAAAGAATGAGACGAAGAAATAAAAAGAAGTCTGCAATAGCTCCAAGGTGGAAAGTGTGACTCTGTTTACGATAAGTGATTTGCTAATGATGATTTTGATTGTGTTCTTCTGTACACAAACCTCCCAACATATGTCGCTGTTATTGCAAGCTGCCAACCGGGCTAATTTGTCTTAATTACACTGAGTGTGTTTGCTGCCTACCGCCGCCCGTCCACTGAGAGAGACAGACACGTTAGATAGAGTGGAGGGCGGGGAGCGCAACATCTGTCTGGTGAAGAGTCGCGCGCACACGCGCACTCTGCAGACGCACACATATGTAATTGCAGAAACGCGTGCTTGCAAACACACTCGCCCAGGCACATACAGTGCAATACAAACACACCTCTCTAATAAAACCATGGTCCAGCCACCTCACCACCATCCCTTAGCCCTTACCTCCCATGTCCTGCTAATGGCGGCCACCACAGAGGTGACTGTGTGCAAATAGGGCCATAGCGCCGATGGCCATCCATCACAAGGCCCCGGAGCAACATTACACCACTCTAATGGCCCACTCTGGCCTTCCTTATGATATTAATCCACCGCCTCACAGCACTGATTTCATTTGTAAAGTGGTGGGGGGAGACAAACTGTTTTTTTTGTGTGTGTTTTGGGGTTTTTTTGCAAAGAGTGCTAACAGAAGTAGATGCAGACACCTCTGTTCTGGCTCAAAACACATAAACTCAAACACACGCTGTATGCATGCCCTGCTGCTCACCTTGGTCTCCAGAATGCACAGGTACTCACACACACACACACACACACACACTGAGGCACAAAAGTAAAGAGGGAAACCAGCAGATGCCCACACACTCAGACTTTCTGCACATTCTTCTTTCCTGTAAACCTGCCATTATATGGAGTGTAATTATATAAAGTGACTACAACAGGCTGTATACGTCTTAAACTGTCTCAGCAAGGTAACAAAAGAAGAAGACTGCTATGTGAGAGTTTTCCCTACAGGTTGAAAACATGAGCATCGAGTAAACAACAATTAAAGTGCCCGGTGCAGCTTAAAGACATGGGATGCATCGGTCTGCGTTTTCACTTTAAACATCTCTGCTTCATGCCTGCAACATGCTGTTGGTTTTCCATCCGTCCATCCACCCCTGTATCTATTCCCCTTATCTCTGCTAAGGGTCACAGGGGAGCTGGGGCCAGTCCCAGCTGTCACTGGGTAAGGGGCGGGGTACACCCTGGTCAGTTCACCCCTGTATCACTCACTGCTGATTTTAGTGTTCGAAATGTCATTAATCCTTAAGAACTACGTCACGTGTTAACTATGTGCTCATCTAACAATGATGGAGAAAATGTTACTTTCTGTGAAACATCTGTTCACACTTCAGTATTCGATGTATATAATCTGCCCTCTGACCTGCATCTGATCATCCGTTCTTGTTACTTTACAGCTATTGCAACAAAGACAACGACTCCTACAAGTGATAAATTAAAATCCACAAAAAGCTTTTTAAACCGAGAAACTTTTTTAAAAAGTGTAAAAATAAAAGGTATGGTGCAGTGAAACTACTTAAATGTCGATGGATGCTACTTATTTAATTAGCAAGTCTGCTAATACAGCGGTCCCCAACCTTTTTTGCCCCACGGACTGGTTTAATGTCAGACAATATTTTCACGGACCGGCCTTTAAGGTGTGGCGGATAAATGCGACAAATAATTTGATATGACCTGAATGAAAACTGTGGTATTTTTAACATAATATTTAACACGGATTATGACATGAGCAACGTCACTCTCTGGTCACTATGGTAACGTTTAAACATGCCTTCAAAATATGATACATCGCAAATACAAAGTGCACGAATGATCCGACTCACCACAATGCTGAATCAGTGGGAGCCCTGAGCTTGTTTTTCTACAACCAGGCGGTCCCATCCAGGGGTGATTGGACATAAGCCACACACTTCGGGTGTCATTGTCTCCAGTCTACTTTGTAATTTTGTTTTGGTTGCCGTCACTGTAAAACCACGCTTGGTGTGCGGGAATCTCCCGTTGGGATAAATCCGTATTTTAAGTAGGACTCCTGATACTGCCTATTAAATGTAGCTTTCTTTTTCTTGGAAGTCGAAGGCTCCTCTTCTGTCTCCTGGCTGGGCCTTTTCCCCTTGGCAAAAAAAACTTTCCAAAGATGTTTGTTTTTTACTCATTTTCCTAGGTTTTGTTTTAGCGGTAACCGATCACGTGACCGAGAAGCGCTCCTCGGCCTGCGTCAAGAGTGAAATAGACGAATGTAACGGAGAATCCGGCAATTTTTCAAAATAAAACATCTTTTAGATTCCGAAATAAATAAAACGGAAGTAATGTAAGGTATTTATTCTTTCTTTGACCCAAGGACCGGTACCGGTCCGCAGCCGGCGGGTTGGGGACCGCTGGTATATATAATACTTTTAAAGGTATACCTTTATTTGTAAAGAAATTAATAAAGTAATTGCTGCTGATAGATGATGGATTTGTAGGTTGTTCTTTTAGCCAATGTTTCAAGAACTAGACAAACATCTGTATTTATATACATGTATTTACCTCTTGTGCCTCCTGTGATTGGATCAGATGTTGGACAAGCTGCGGGATCGATGGACCAACACCGGTCTTTGGGAGAAGCTAGAAGATCGAAAGACTGTGATTACAGAGCCCCGTGGTGGTGGCAAGGGGGATTTTGATGAACTGCTTCAGACTTACTACGATGCCATCAAATATTGTGACAAAGAAGGTAAGACTGGAAAACATGGTTTTTGCTATTCAGTTGTGTTCAAATTTATTCAACCCCCACTGAAATTGAGTGTTTTGGCCAGTTTGACATTGATTTTGATCATTTCAGTCATCTTGTTTACAATTAAATCAAAGAGGCACTTGTAAGTCAGATAAATCTAACATTATCAGTTTTATTCAACCCCCAAGTGACATTCATTCTTAGTACTTAGAATAAAATCCTTTTCCAGTTATAACTGCTTTTAAACGTGAAGCATAGCTTGACACAAGTGTCTTGCAGTGATCTACGGGTATCTTAGCCCATTCTTTAGGGGGGAAAAGCCTCCAGTTCAGTCACATTCTTAGGCTTGCGCGTTGCAACTGCTTTCTTTAAGTCCCACCAGAGGTTCTCAATCAGATTTTGGTCTGGTGACTGCGATGGCCACTCCAAAATGTTCCAGCCTTTAATCTGCAACCATGCTCTAGTGGACTTGGAGGTATGCTTGGGATCATTGTCCTGTTGAAAGCTCCAATGTCTCCCAAGCCTCAGGTTTGTGACAGTCTGCATCACATTTTCTTCCAATATCTCCTGGTACTGAAAAGAATTCATGGTACCTTGCACACGCTGAAGCTTCCCTGTACCTGCAAAAGCAAAACAGCCCCAAAGCATGATTGACCCCCCGCCATGCTTCACAGTAGGCAAGGTGTTCTTTTTTTCATAGGCCTTGTTCTTCCTCCTCCAAACATAGCGTTGATCCATGAGCCCAAACAGTTCTAATTTTGTTTCATCTGTCCAGAGAACATTATCCCAAAACTTTCCACTTGACTTTTGGTATACTGCAGTCGACTCTTCTAATTCTTTGGAGACAGCAAGGGGGTGCACCTGGGAGTTCTGGCATGGAGGCCTTCATTACGCAGTGTGCGCCCTATTGTCTGAGCGGAAACTTCAGTACCCGCATTAGACAAATCTTTTTTCAGTTCCTCAGCAGTCACACAGGGACCTTTCTCCACTTTGCGCTTCAGGTAGCGTGCAGCAGTCAAAGTCAGCCTCTTATTTCTGCCACAACCAGGTGGCGTTTCAATAGTGCACCTTTGCCTTGAATTTGCGAATGATGCTTCCCATGGTGTCTCTTGGAATGTTTAACATCTTTGCAATCTTCTTATATCCATTGCCCTTCCTGTGAAGAGAAATCACCTCCTCTCTTGTCTTCCTGGACCATTCTCTTGACTTCACCATGTTTGTAAACACACCAGTAAATGTCTAGAAGGAGCTGAGTATATAATTGGTGCTTATAATGCTGCTTGCTGCTCGTTGACATCCACAGGTGTGTTTAATACCTGATCGAAAACACTTGAATGAACCTCTGTTCTTAAGAGTGGTAGTCTTTAAGGGGTTGAATAATTGTGTCAATGAAGAAATCACAAGAAAAACATTTAATACTGTATTAAAAAATCAATTGATGTCATTTTAGTTGCATTTGGTTCTTTAAAAAGTTCTTGTAAGATTTCATTCTGAACATGGTTACAAATGTACACTGAACTCCCTAAACCCCTTTACAGCATTGGGGGTTTAATAATTTTGAACACAACCGTATCACTCTGAAACTGTTTGACTGGTGACCTTATGTTTGTACAGTACAGTTCTGAACATAAATTAATGTGGTAGTGACAACTACTCCAGTGTTTACGTTTTAACTGTAAGTGGTGTTATTAATGGTTGTTAAGTATTTACAATTACAATACAGCATTTGCAGTAATTGTTCAGGCTTGTATATGACTTATCCTGTGTACAATTTTGTTATAGGTGGTGCACTGCTAATTGCTGTATGTAGGGGAAAAGTAAGTGAAGGACTGGACTTTACAGATGACAATGCCCGGGCAGTGATCACCATTGGAATTCCTTTCCCAAACATCAAAGATCTTCAGGTAAATCGCACACATAAATTTATAGCTAACAGGCCATGCAGTATTTGCTTCTGAACTGAGTGGATTGTTAACGCTTAAGTTTTCTGCTCAACTTTTTGGTAGAGCTTAATTAAAAAATGCGTTTACATTTACCTGACTAAGCATCTGTACTACTTGTTGGAGGTATGTTACGATAAAAATATTTATACTATTATTTATTGTAGTGGCCAGTAGAGAAACGATTTCTCAAGTAGCTCAAATAACTTGATTCCTAAATATTGTCAATGTGAATTTGATATTAAAAAATATATATATTTTTATACTATGACTTTGAATAAAACACTTGATTATTATTACAAACAATAACTACAGCTTCAATGTAAACTAAATAAAGCCTTGTAGCAGCTCAAAAGCTAACTTACTAACATGGTGTTTATTATTAGCAGTTTATTAAAAGCCAAGCCAGGAGCATTAGCTATTAGAGGACTCAATTCAAAGTGACTAAAACCTTTCAGTACAATTAAATGCCCTGTGATTAGCCTCATCCTACTACTGTCTGTGGACAGACAGTAGTAGGAGGATGGAAAAAGCAGCTGATAGACAGCTGATAGACTACTTATATTACAATGTTAATACCTGTGCACAAAGAGGTCTTGACAAGAGGGGGGGCTGTCAAGATTTAATGAAATTTGGGAGACTGCACCACAATAGAAGTGGAATGTCTCAAACAAATTGGCATCCGGTTGGGTGGGAGAGAGGGTGCTCCATCCTCCAGATCCATTTTGCAAGGTTGCAGACTTCTGTGTTGTGGTTTTGGTCTCTGTTTCAGCACTGTTGTACTCCTAGATGTTAGTCTTCATATGTCCAGTACCATTGCTGTCCACCATGCACATATCATTATACAGTGGCAAATAATGTGACGTAGCGACACGTACAGAGAGAAGTTTTAGGAATACATATAAAGAACAGTATAATCACCATTATCTAAAGGATGTTCATTGTTTTTGACTAAGTTTCACCACACACACACACACACACACACACACACACACACACACAGCACTACTAAAACAGATTTCTGTATTGGTGATCCGTGAAAAATAAAAGTCCCAAAGCGCCCTGTCCTTAGCAGAAAAAGTTGACCTTTAAGTTTGAGTCTCACAGCCTCCCTTCTCTTTTTCCCTTTACTCCTTCACATACTCCTGTCAGAGCATGATGAAGCTTTCACTAACCTGTTCTGTCAGTGTGGCAAGATGTGTGGGTGATTGAAGCATCCCAGAACCTTTCACTGTAGCCAAAGCTGTCAGTTTCACCTCTGTCAAGTTGTAGGACATTGCTTGTTTTTTATGTGATTTATTTATTGTATTAATTTTCTATTTTGTGTTACCATAGATTTTCTAAGTATGAGTGTATGGTAAAAGAATGCCACAAAGGAGGTCACATTACAGTTAAATTGTATGAGACAATTCTTAATGTATCAATTATTTTAAGTGATAAAATACTTTAATGCTTCACTAATACCCAATAACAGGACACATACCTTCCAAAAGGGTTTCTTTGTATAATGTAAAGATTTTTTAGGTGATAGCAGCTTTACTTTGCTGTGCATTTGTGTGTTGTACTCAATGACAGGCACAGGTTTGTTTCCTTTTTTCAGACCCAGCAATAAGAAAATGTGCCTCGACAATCATCAACTTTCATACAAAAGTATTTTGTAAATGCATGAAAGAGACTGCTGCAGCCCCTCAGTCACAGTAACGGTCTTCCTAAAAAAAAATGTGTCTCAGACAATTTGTTCACAAGACACAGACAGCTGCATGTTAGAAGTTGACAATGTAGCATCACTGTCTTCCACAATGAAAGAGATGGCCATAAGTGCAAAGTAACTTTTCTTAATATAATACACTCTGCTCAAATCAATATAGATTTGATTTGCTATTGGTTTATTGTTGTAATATTAGAAGACAAATGTAGTGTGTAATGGATTGGGCTTCACACAGCCATGATTAACTGTGATTTGTCATATTGCCTAATGCACGGGAGTAAAACAGTTTTGCGCTATTCCCCACATAACATTGGTAAGGAAATTACTTATGAAAGGTAAGTCTGCTTGTGAACTTCTACTTGTGTGAATTGGACAGTAGAGAACCAAAAAATTCCCACTGCTATTTGTCTGTCCTATAAAACTTTAAGTTCTTTTTGTTGCTGACTCTGCATCCTGCATTCCTTTACAGCACACTGGTTCTTTCATTATCACATCCACACAGTAGTACTAACATTACATTTTCTTAACAGCACACAGACCCAGACATATTAACTCCTTCACTGATATGGCAGCATCCCGTTGCCTGCAACCTCTGTGCATTTAAACTACTCCAGCACGCTATGTGCCTATATGGCCTGCATTCCCAGACGGGCATAACTCTGAGGCGCTACAGTTTAAGCACATAGCATGGCATTTTACTAGCCTGTTGTGTTATTGTGACAAAGATCAAAGTTAGAACTTGAACAGTTCCCACCCTCCCTAAGGTGGTATCTACCTTGAGTTTTTCCAATGGCATGTTTTACAGTCGAACAATAAGTGGCTTTAACAAGTAATAAAAAGACACAACTGATAATGCATCTCTTAGTTTAATGAAGGATTTAGCCAACCTGCTGTTGCCCTTTATTAAAGGCAACCATGAGAGCATTCTAATTCTAAGGCCTGCAAGTATGTAAAAATGATGGATAAAGGGGATTTTGCAGGAATGTAGAAGAGTTCATGGAACTCATCAGGATGAAGGATGTTACAGGCACTTTCACCACACTGTACATATGCCTTTATCATTATCCATTGAGGGAATGCTGTACACCAGATGACCATTATTTGCACCAACATTGTCAGTTTCACGTACGGGTCCAAAATTAGTTTTACCAATTTATTAATTAGTAATATATTCCTAATGTATGATACGTTTGGGCCAAATTATACTTTCCGATTGCCATCTGACTGAATCACATGTGCATATTCTGTTAATGCTGACACAATACACATGTGTACAGTTCAAATTTTGGCTGCTCTGGACAAAAGTAACACAGAGAAAAACAACTAAATAAACAAGCAGAAAACAATAAATTAGTTTTAATTTTTTGTAGACTTTAACGTGCTAACGTGTTCATAAATAGAATTCTGTAGCCTTTGTGTGAGCTGATCCATGAGCATGTTGGACTGGAGTATTATAGTCTACTGCCCTTGTGAGTGTATATATGCCACCACACAGTGACACAAGATGAGCTACTCAACTGTCACCTCAGCCACATGTGGCAGATGAGGCGCTCAGCAATCTCCGTGACAGGCACAAGATGTCCCAGACTGCCAGGGGCATGCACGGTGACGCACACACACTTACACACAGCTTGTGTAAAATGTAGCTCAAACAGATGCGCTCAGCTGCGAATCATGCCTAGTGGTGAAATGTATGTTTTTAGGGATGAACAGGTAGCTGTAGAAGACAAGGCCAAAGCAAGCGAGTGATCTCTTGACATTTTAACTAATCCCTTCTAGCTTGTGGTTTCTTGCACATTTGTGAAATTCGCTAGCAGCCAGAATTGGCTTTTTCACATATGCAACCTGTCATGTTAGATTGGACGATGACATGGTACAGAACAGGGATGTGATTGCTTGAACGCTGAAATACACTGTGATTGGATTTAGATGACATCTCCAGCTCGGGGCTACTGGCCTTTCTGTTCAGGCTGTGAGTATAGAAGTGGATACTTTTAACTGATCTGGTGTCTCATATATTGGCAAACTTCTCACCATGAAGCCAACAGCATTAACTTTCTGTGACATGGTTATATGAGTTGAATCTGGTTTACAGCCTGCAGTTTTATTGTTTTTGTCACACATACAACCCATGACTTAAAAACTCCTAGCACTACCAGGTCTACTTCAAGCAAGCTTTAAAACCTTTTCCGGTGACAGTGTCAAGCTTTCCTGTGGTTCCATGCATCGCTTGGTTGTTTGTTTCTTCTTAGGTGAGATGTGATTAGTCATGGTCCAACTTTGAGGGGACATTTGGGATTTTCTGTGACTCTGCTTGTTTATTTACACAAGCACAGACAGGCCACAGTGGCATTGCGTGATGTGCGTAAGGGAGAGCAGGCTGTACCTGCCATGGCCTCATGTTTGGTGGCTCAGGGCGAACACACGGTACCTGTCAAAAGCAGTTAGTCTGTCGTTCAGCAGCCTTCCCTGCATGGCATCCCGTCTGACGCCAGATGAACTTTTCATTTGTCAATTCTGAAAGGTTAGCGCTAAAATCAGCAGCGACAGATGCAAATGCATGGATGCTCTCTTGGCATCTCTTGGATGCCTCACGTTGCCTAGACCACCTTGTCTACCCCCTTACCTCCAGTCTAGTCTGTTATACCATCTTTTTAGCCCCTCTGTTCCCCTTTCAGAACACATCCGTCTGTGAGGGCAAGCACTGCCTTCACCACTTTAGGCCTTGGTTTGACATGCTCCTTCATATTCCATATTAATGTAATTAGTTCTCCATGAATGAACCTGTTATTCCAAGGTGCTGCAACACAACTATGTCTTTTGTTTTCCAAAGCAAGTTTTAGTACATTATTTACTTTAGATGTTTGGTAGCTAATCTATTCTGAACTAGTGGGATTCTTGTTCAAGACCATCTGGGGATTTTGTCTTAATTTTTCCAATGTACAAGACAGGAAATTTAGAAAGTTAGGGGGTTAAAGCCATTTCACAGAGTTTATCTAACACTTAAATTCCTGTTTACTATATGAGTTTATTTGCTTGAATTTAGTGGAAAAATAAAATTTTGGCTGATTAAGAAAAACACCAGACATTTACACTCAGCATTTCATCCAATGTCTGCCACACAGTTTAATGTAATTGTAAAACGAGCAGCTTTCTTGAACTGTTTAAAGCATGTATTTGGATCTGTGATATTGTGATGAACTTTGTTCAATATTGTTTGAATTTTAACTTGGTCATCCATGAATATTGAGAACAATGATTATTTTATTCTAAAATGTTTAGTAGTTATACCACTAGGGGAGGTTTTAGCACTACAAATTAAGAGCCTTAACTGTTCTATAATAATTTAACAATTTGTCTGCGCCATCAGGTGGAGCTGAAGATGAAATACAATGACCAACACTCCAAGTCCAGAGGTCTTCTCTCAGGCCATCGTTGGTATGAAATTCAAGCCTACAGAGCTCTAAACCAGGCCCTAGGGAGGTAAATCTGTCCTTTGCCACCTATGCAATTTTACTGATTTACATTTGTTTTCTTAGTGTATTTACATTTAAACCCCAACTAACTCATTTCACAGGTGTATCCGCCACAAGAATGACTGGGGTGCTCTGATTCTGGTGGATGACCGTTACAGGAATAATCCAAATAAGTACATCACAGGTACCCAGGAGTTGTTAAGTGTCCTAATTTGTGAACTGCACATTTTGAACACTAGATGGCAATAGTTACTCATTATAAGGGTTTAACTTTGTACCTGTGTGTGTGTGTGTGTGTGTGTGTGTGTGTGTGTGTGTGTGTGTGTGTGTGTGTGTGTGTGTGTGTGTGTGTG
>JAUMTR010000012.1:8263373-8298717 GCA_032270685.1 Microctenopoma stevenorrisi
AAGTTTGAACGGAATTTGTACGACAAAGCGTCTAGGCCGCATTAACGTCCAAAAAACGGGCGGAATAATAAGAAAAATAAAGAAAAAAGAGGAAATCAATAGTGTGGGAGCATTCCATGCTCCCCCACTAATTAAATAAATAGTCAAGTGGCAACCCAAACCTTCTCATGTATTATTCTGCTTAAAATAACGGGTGCTTCGGCCCAAGTACTTAAAAGAACTAGACTATAAATCATAAAACAGCTGCTGTGTCTATTCCAGAACGCTGGCTGTGCCTGGTCTTAAATATTCAGTTAATTGTTTACAGCTGTGCCTATCCACCCATCCACTTGGCCCGGGATGGTGCCCTGGCGAAAAGTTGCCAGGGCACCAAAGATAACTGTAATATTTTTTACAGTAGCACTTATATTATCTAGGATAGAATTATGACTAGAAAACATGTCCCCTCTGTTTTTTTATAATAGCCTCTGTCTTGTCTGACTTAAGGGGTAGACAAATACAGGGTATGCAAGACATACGTGTATAAATACATAGTAAAAAGAATTGGTCCAAGCACAGCACCCTGTGGAACTCCATAACTTACTTACCATCAACACAAACAAATTGGGATCTATTTGACAGATTTTATTTAGTAGTGTTCTTTTAATCCCAATGAAATATTTTTGTAACTTAATGTCTCTTCGTTACAAAAATGTTTCTACTATCAGGGTCAACTGAGACCTTATAATATCCTCAGGGATTAATAAAGCACTTCTGATTTTTGACATGTTCCAGTATATGTAATGAACCAGCTGACATAAAAAATACAGCCTAAGTCAAAACTAAAAGCTTTAGAAAGAGCGTGGAGCGGAGTGAGCAAACTTGGTCTCTCTCCCGCACTGATGCTAGGGCCCAGGAGCACCACGCACATGTTGGAGTGTTTGATGAGGAGAAAGTGAGTTCAACAGCAAAGTAAGTCACTACAGAATCCTACTTTAGTTTTGTTTTGAAGTGAGAAACGTAATGTCCTTCTCGTTGGTGTGAAAGCATCAATCGCACTTAGGTGCACACTAAATCAAGAAGGCCGAGACCTCTAAAAAGAGGTGGTTTTGGTTAACTTGTCTCAGTCTGAGGTACAACTAGTGTAAACGTGTACTGAACCAAAACAGGACCAAATGCTATGAATCGCATTATTTGCTGCCATTTAGTCGAATGAATGTGAAAGTGATTTAATGTGATAAACAATCACCAGACCTGCATTAATATTAATCATGTAATTATCTTCTTAGTCACAGAAATATACAGCGTTCAACGACACCTAATATACTTCCTGTATTTACTCTTGATGTTCGGCAGCAGACATGTCTGACCAATAAGCAGATAGAAATTTATTTTACTTACTTTACTTTACTTGGCAGACGCTTTTATCTAAAGCGACTTACAAGAGATTCTCGTAAAAACTGAGATACTACAACAAAGAACCCTGATAACCCTGATACACTCGTTCATTTTAATTAGAGGATGTCTGTGAGGCTAAAGGTGCACGTTGTCTTAATTGACTTCTGATGAAGAAAATGGAATGAAATACCATTTATTTCAGCTTTTCTTCGGGGAGGGGGCACCTTCTTAATATAATGGTAGAAGAAGCATTGCAAACACAAGAAATCCAAATTGATTACTGTGAAAGTAAATGTATGATATATTTAGGCAGTTTCATCTTTTTAATTTCTTTATTTATTGAGAATAAACATAACAGCACTGTAGATACCCAGGGCTTCACTCAGCTTACCGAAGGACGCTCCGGGGACCCGTTCACAAACCCTGTACATCAGAAGGTCCATGATGCAGTTAACAGAGTAGCCACAGAGCCCTGTCAGACGCCCCTGGAGATGGGAAACCAGTCAGAGTCACTGCCATTGATACGGATACAGCTTTGTGCATTGCTGTAAAGTAGTTTGAACAGGGGCACAATCTTGGGTGGTGCTCCCAGGGCTTGTAGGGTACTCCACAGTGATGCGTGGCAGACGGTGTCGAAAGCGGCCTTCAGATCTATGAACCCGATGCAGAGGTGACGGTCTTTATGGAATTCATAAGTCTTCTCTATGGGCATAAAGCCATCCTGCTGGGTCAGCAGGTGCTTCTCATGGCTGGCAGAGCACGAGTGAGCAAGATCCTGACAAAGAGCTTGCCAGGGATGAAGAGAAGTGTAATGCCTCGATCAGTGGATTGAAGGGTGCTGCAGCATCATAAGGTTTACCATGGAGGCTTCACATTGCCACTGTATGATGTTGAGTGTTCTCTCTGATATTCATGGATTTTTTGGGGAGGGTCGAGAGCATCCGAGGGCATCACGAGCTGTCTAGGTCAGAGGTCCCCAACCTTTTTTGTCCCACGGACCGGTTTAATGTCGGACAATATTTTCACGGACCGGCCTTTAAGGTGTGGCGGATAAATACAACAAAATAATATAATATGACCTGCATTAAACTGTGGTATTTTCTCAACATAAACACGAATTATGACATGAGCAACGTCCTCTCTGCCCTCAACGCTCTCCGGTCGCTATGGAGACGTTAAAACATGTCTTCACCGCAAATACAAAATGCATGAAAGAGCCGAATCACCACAATGTTGAATCAGTGGGAGCCCCGAGCTTGTTTTTCTTCAACCAGGCGCTCCCAATGACACCGAAGTGTGTGGCTAATGTCCAGTCTACTTGGTAATTTTGTTTTGGTCGTCGTCGCTGTAAAAAAACCCGCTTGGTGCGCGGGAATCTCCCGTTGGGACAAATCCGTTTTTTAAGTCCTGATACTGTCTATTAAATATAGCTTTCTTTTTCTTGGAAGTCGAAGGCTCCTCTTCTGTCTCCTGGCTGGGCCTTTTCCCCTTGGCAAAGAAACTTTCCAAAGACGTTTGTTTTTTACTCATTTTGCTAGCTCCTGGGTTTCATTTTAGCGGTAACCGATCACGTGACTGAGAAGCGCGCCTCGGCCTGCGTCAAGCGTGACATAGACGGAAATAACAGAGAATCTGGCAATTTTTCAAAATAAAACATCTTTCAGATTCCGAAAAAAATAAAACGGAAGTAATGTAAGTTATTTATTCTTTCTCTGGGGCCCGGTACCAAATGACCCACGGACCGGTACCGGTCCGCGGCCATTAAAATGAGATTTTAGCTTTAATAAGAATCGAACAACAACAGACATGTGAACAACAGCGTGTAACATCTTTATCTGAAATCTGAATTTCAAAAGGGTGCACAAAAGTTAATATTTAAAACACAAACTGTTCCTTTAATTCCTTATCATTTGCTGGACTACGCTTAAAATGTCCAACAATCTTGTGACATTTGTCCAGAACACTTTCAAATCCAGTGCTTCTGTATCTAAAGCTAATGTTATTTTAGCTGGTACTAAAATAAATAGTCATTGAAAGCCTCGATACGCCGAGTCTATTTCGTCTGCAATGAATGGCTCACCGTTTATAAATATGATACAGTTTAATCTGCCACAAATATATGGATTAGTGAAATATCAAATCCATTCTTGGGATCTTTGTTGTGTTTTGGCTTAAAAAATAGAAAAATATCAAATGTTAAATTCCTTCTTCCAAGGTTAGTGTGAAGTGCTTCTACATGAAAGTGAACACAGCTGGACAATAGCATTTCCTGCATCAGGAGATGTGTTTAAATATGGCTGCTGGCAGTGGATAGAAAATCAGAGCTGAGTCTTTTAGCACTTCACACATCAGTGCATATTGAAACCAGTTACTAAGCTTGCAGGCAGTGTGGGGGTGCAGGGGGGGGCTGGTGACCTGGGGAGCAGATGGTGGGCTGAGAGGAAGGTCTGCTGGCTGGACGTCAGAGCCCGAGACATTCTTTGCTGCTTTTTTATTTTTTAAACAGACCACCGCCGGCAGAGGCAAGGCACACACAGATACAAACACTGGTTTACACACACACACACACACACACACACACACACACACACACACACACACACACAGCAATCACAGACGTAGACCATATGAATGTCAAAAGCTAAAAGTGTCAACCTAAAAGGACACAGAGAAGCTAGCCTTCGCGTTTTCCTCAAATACCATCCTGCATTTTGGAAAGGGAACATTTCATGATTCAACCCTGACACACGTGAACCCAGGCATTGTCTCTCGCTGTGTGTCTCTCGCTCATGCAAACATGCATTCACGCTAACCCCTCCTGAAACCTGAATGCTTTTAATACCGCAGCGAGGAACCCCGCGGAAGGCGGTGCAGTTGTATTATCAAACATTAAATACACATGCTACACCGTGCTACTGGGTGTCCTCTCCTGCTCTTACCCGTGCCGTGTTAAATTATAAAAAAGCCAGTCTGTCCTATGTTAAAATTTTATCTCTCGCTGTGGATGAACGGAGCAGTTGCAGACAGGCGGAGGAGTGGAAACGAGGAGAACAGAGGCGCGGTGATGTCTGGCGTCGAATGTGTTGAGCCAGAGGTCAGCCCAACTCCGGCGAAACCCAGAAACAATAGCGCACACAGACCCACACACACACACAGGGGCGCACACGAGGAGATATATACAGACACATATTCACATCGTATGCACAGTGAGCATGTGTGTGTGTGTGTGTGTTGCTCCATTCGCTTACTTAAAAACACAGGAATTTAAATAACCCCCCGGTCATGAAAACAAACTTTGTGAATACTGAGAGATTTTGATGCCTTTATTAAGGATTGACTACGCTTTGAGTTTAACTGAATCGTCTTGATGTCCATGAAACTTCTAATATGTTGTGAATACTAATGGCTCAGTGGGCAGTGTGTGTGATAAGTGCTGAAACGTCTTTGAATGCCGCGCTGTCCTTGGCTGACTGGTGGGTGCCGTTTCATTATAGACACTCACTGTAGTTAGAAAAATTAGCAAAACCTGGCAGGTATCAACACCCTCAAAAGCTGCGTCTTTAAGCACGCCGCTGTGTTCTGCGTAGCCCTTGAACTTGAAAAAAAAAAAAAAGAAAATGGAGCGGATTGAAGACGAATAAGAGTTTGAAGTGATATTGGTGAGCAAAGAAAATGAATATAAAATTTAAACACTTAAAATACAAATGTCTGCCACCAGAGGTAAAGTAGCTGTCACGGATGGCCTTCCAGCCTGATGACAGACCGGCCTCAGCTGAAGAGACAAAGACAGACACATGTGGAGACTCACAGGGTTCCTATAGACATACTCTGATGAAAGGATGAAGGAAATACGTAAAGATGGAGCAAGAGAAGGAGCTGGCACTTTACTGTAACATGCTTCATGAAAGACTACAACAGCACCAAAGACAGCAGTGACAAGTGTGGGGGGGGGGAATTAAAAGTTAGACTGTACTATTGAAATCAGAGAAACCCTCAGCGGAGAGGCCGGGAGGGCAAGCCAAATATTCCTCGACTTAGCGTCTAATCCTGAATCTGAATATTAGCTGGCGAGGTTTTAAATGTAAATATGCCATTATGCTGTCATTACAGTGCTCACACTCGCAGGCCCACAGGTCAGCGCAGCCACTGTTAATTTTGCAGGCAAAAGCTTTTTTTTTTCCTCCTCCCCACGCTCTTGAAATGTTAATAACTTTCTATTAGTTAATGTAGCGTGACTAAAATTCCGATTAGATATAATTCATTTTAATATCTGTGACTGGCCGGCCTGATCGTTTTCCGCCGCGTTCTCCCGCACGCATTACACGAGTCTAAATTGGACTCATTTACATTGGCTGGTTAAATCGGGGGCCTTCTCGTGCAATTTAGCTGTCATCAAATCAATTTTGTAATTTTCTTTGCTCTTTGAGGTACGACTGTTCCTGAATTGAATAATACCAGCCATCACATTTAATTAGCCATCATAGCATGTGTCAGGACAGGAGGGGGACGCGGCAACATCTCAAATGCAACAAGACAGCGTCGGCAGCCACAACTTTACACATTAGATACGATATTGCGTTGGACAACTTCATTTAGTTGGAACCAGCAAACCTCGTCTGATTGCGTGTCATCTTAGTTAGGATTAGCACTTTTAACGGTCGCAAAGTTGACCTCTGACCTTTGTTGGTTTAACTTGCAGCATCTCGTCAGAGCATCACACTGTGCAGCAGGTGCCCGGGGACTTTTGGCGGGACCACTGCGGGTAAGCCTGGCACAGGAGTGGAGCTCCCATGTGGCTTTGCTCAGTGGTGACTGAACCATACGAACAGAGGGACAGAGGGCTGCACACCGCAGGGACTCTGGGATGGCTCAGCCTTCTCTGGGAGGACCGCTGCCTTGGGTAGGTGGTGGTGTCGCTCCAGATCATAGGACAGTGAGGCTCTTGAGGGGGAGGTGGGGCAGGGCGGGGTGGCAGGAGTTGGTGGGGGGAGATGAGGGTCAGTCCAGGCAGTAAGGACTGGGGAATACTGGGGCAGATTACTGTGGGAATACCAGCGAGTAGGTTGTCTGCCGGTTTGCAGACACATATTGATATTCAGGAGTTTTGCACGTGAGAGCATTCGGATGCGTGATAATTATATGTTGCGCCGACCTGTTTCAGCCTCCGATGTGGGATTTTGTCTTTAAATGTCATACGAAACGATCCTTTTATTGCACCAACATCTAGGTTTGTGAAGGCATCGGAGACAGAAACGGAAAAACCGCAAACACTTGAATGTCAGAATCCTGTAAGGATCAGTCTCCAGTCATCCTGGATGAGTTGCTAACCGTAACTCTAAACACTTCCATTGTTCTATGTAGCAGCACGTTTTGATGTGTAACAGACTCCAGAGCTCAGCTGCTTTTGACCATCTCTCGCCGCGGCTCAATGAAGCACTTGTGGGATTTGCTATCTAAATCTGCCTTCACCGAGATACATATCAAAGCCACAAATGTCAAAGGAGATAGCGACATTGCGGCGGCGGTAATCCACTGGCTGTTGTAGTGTTATGCAAGTGTGTCTGTGAGAGCGTTTTCACGTCTGCGCGACTGTCCTCGCGCAGACAGTAAATGAACTGCATCCTGTACACTATGTGGCCGCGTAGCCGGTACTGTGAAGGCTCCATCAAGCACTTTTTCCAGCTCTTAAAATGACCAACACGTCACTCCTTCAACCAGGAACACGGGCAGCCGATAGAACCAAACTCTCAGTCCCTTCATCTTTTTTTTTGTGATCTCCTATCCCCCTTTCTCTCTCTTCCCGTCTGCGTTGCACAGAGAGCGGCTGATGTTTTAATCATGGCCGCGGGGCTCATTGTGATGTGCAGCCACCTCTGGGGTCTCTAATTGTCTCAGGCCAGGCTGGCTCTGCTGATCACCCTGCGTCTGGAATGGCTAATGACTCACCGCAAGGTAGAGAGACCGGGATGCTTCACATATAGGGCTTTGTCTGTTTGGTGTGTGTGTGTGTGTGTGAGTGTGTGTGCACGGTGAGTGGCAGGAGCCTGTGTGTGTGTGTGTGTTTGTGTCTTGCCAGAGAGACAGCACACACTCATTCACCGTGCGCCTATGCATGTAAGCACATAATGGAACATAGAATTAACTGCACACAGAGCTTGATTACAGACACTCTCGAATCAAGGCCAACTCATCAGCAGCCCTTTTCAACACAACCCTCCCTGCTGCCCACTGTCCCTGAAACACCAGCTTCACGGCGTTTCATGATGTCCCGGACCGTAAATACAAAGCTACAAAAACAAACAGTTTGGCTGCACAACAAAAAAAGTTTGTAACGCGGTGAAACGATTGGGAGCGATCTGACATCACAGTGACCTTTGACCTCTGAATTCTAATCAGCTCATCCATGGGTCCAGTACTGTTATATGCAAACATAAAAAGATGAAGGAGAAACTGCCATAAATCAAAAAGCAGACGTACATTTCTGGATCGCCCCACACAAGTGCAACGTTTCATTGTTAAAAATGAGTCGTTTTTTGAAAAACGCGCTCATTGGGTGAAATATTCTCTGGAGCCAGAGGTTAAATGGTCAGGACAGGGTGTAGCCATCATAAACCATTAAGGAAATGTTGCTCTATGAATGATACATGTCCTCCTTTCGTGAGATCCACACTTTAATCTCCTCCTAAGCTCCAAGCGGCACCCCGGGTCTGCGCGGCTGGCCCGCGGATGATGCGGTCTTAGGGTAAAGGGCCTATTGCTTATGTTGCTGATTGTACACCTGTGGATAAGGCTTTCAGGTGCTGCGGACACAGAACTTTAAGCCGTCGGCAGCCTACGCTCACAGAATACAGATCTGCCTCTCTGTCCACACAATCACTCACCCTCCCGATCATGTCTCCGTCATTCATCAGCCTCTCCAGCTGTAATTCTTCACCAACAAATCTCGTGCAGCTCTTTTTGTCACTCGGAGTCACAGTTCAGCTATATGTACTTGTGACACATATAACTAGGCCTCGCATAGTGCATTCAACAATAAACTGCTCTATACAAAGTACTGAGCGTCCTTCAAACTGAAATACAGTGTGCACACGAATTTGGAGGTAAAACTTCTAAGACAACGTTTAATGTCTTTAACCTTTTACAATCAGCCTTAACATACTGTACCGCTTTGTCAGAAGGATTTCATTCATGTGGCTGTTGAAATGCTGGAACCTGAACATTAATAAGAAGCAGCAACTCAAGTGTTGCGTACACTTAATAACAAAGCCTGTCTCTGGCCCCTCTTCCCTCCATCCTCTGGCCTTATTAGCATACAATCTGAATGCTGAGAGCGCCGACAATGGTGAGGTCAGTGCCGCCGGATGGGGTCAATTCTGAGGATGGCTCGGCAACACGCTCTGTATGTGTCTTTGCATACTGTAGGAAATCTATTGCGGTTGAAAGTTAAGTGGCGGTGAATGCCAATAGTAGACCTTCCAGACTGCCTTCTTGAAAATACAAAGAATGGCCCCGCCAATGGTGTTCTGCTCCATTTTACGTTTTGAAGAGGCAATCCAAGACTTTAACCCCCAGAATATTATCTCTCTCCCTCCTATGAGCAGAATGGCCGGCACTCATCACTCCAAAAAAAAAAAAAATACAATTTTGTTCTGTCGGTCTGGTCCAGCCTGCGATAATCCGAATCCACTTTTAGAGTACTGATAAGACAACCTATTAAATGTAATTATAAAATGGGTGGTACAAATTGTTAGTGCTGTAGCTATCTTCAAAATGTCTTAATGTCTTCAAATAGCCCTGGTGATTTAAATCATTTTAGCATTTCCTTGCAATTAGCTTTCACATAATAATACTGAAGCTAATTTCTGCACCACGTTTGACATTATAAATGTAATTGGCTCCCATTCACACCCCCACTGTGACACATCTATCAAGCCTCATGGGCGACATTTATGTGCATGTGTGTGCGTGTGTGTGTGTGTGTGTGTGTGTGTGAGTGAGTAGTGGCAAATACACGCGCTCACTCTTGCATGTGAGCCACTTTGCATCCCCGCCATAAACAGTCACCAGTCAGTTTGTCTGTTTTACCCAAATCTATCAGCTCCGATCGTTAAAACGACTCGCCATTGATTACGCTCGCTTTTTCAATTTAACACTCTCAATAAAAATAAGATTCCACAATGCATTCTAATTACACTTCTTAGGTGACCTACGTAATGACTGTTTCCCAATGAAGGCTCATTAACTGGCCTGTCACAGTTCAGTCGGAGGCTATTGTGGCACTGTCCTTTTCATAGGCATGCCGGCATGACCAGCATCACTGAATGCTCATATATAAGAGATCCAATAACAGTTAAAATGCTATTAAAGTGGATGAGCCACGGCTATGCTGCTGCTCTCTCTAATTTGAGACACTGACTGCAGGGCTGTGTGGAACGCTCTCTGGGGAAAACTATTCCCCACTGACTTCGGCATATGTTGTGATTGCACGTACACCCGCGTGCAGACCAGTGCATACAGTACGTGCATACACACACAAGTAAGGCATTTCTAATTGCTGCTGGAGTGTCGCGGATAATGTTGTGGTCGTAACAATTTTGCTGTTGAACAAATACCCCCATGCTTGTGCACGCACGTACAGTATGCATGCAGAGACCAGCGGCTGAAACAGTGCTCTTTAAAGTCTGAACAGCTGATTAATGTATTATAGTAATGAAAAGGGAGGCACTGAATAGACTTTGAGTTTATTCATATAGGAGCTTTTGTTTTGTTTTCTCCTGATAGCCATTGATGGTTCAGGGACAGCACAAATTACTGGCTTCTCACAAGTAAATCGGTGATTTTGCTCCACTAGAATATCTCTCAGAAATGTTATATCCTCAGGAGTTTATTATGCTAAAGAAATGAATAGTCAATTAATACAGGACATTTGAATACAAGGCAAGGCTTTGATACAAAGCAGAGCTTTCTGAAAAGCAGTGGCTGGATGGATTATTTGGTAATTTCAGGCCACTGTGTTTATAGAGGCTAGCCTTGCAAGGGATAACAAAGCAGTGCTTTTGGCATATGAAAATTATTTTGTTTAAGGGCAATCTGTGACCAAGTTTTTAAATGAAGCAAATAAGAGAATGGAAGGTTATTTCTCTTGGATAGATGCCACTTTTCAAGTAGTACTCCTTGCTTACCGAAGCTCAATTCTGAAAGACTGTCTTTTATTTGGAATTTGAATGGCGCTCAAATAAGTGGATGTGGACCAATCGATTTTAGCTCAATAATAACTTACTCAGTACATAATGACAGAGAAAGACAACTATATCAAAGTGTTGTGAATGAATGAAGAGACAATTAGTGATAATAAACATTAAAAGCTGACCTCATCTTCTTCTGAAGAAAAACACACAGAATAAACTCATTATTTTTAATGTGTATATGCTTGGTCTCATTTCAGAATCAGCTTTTAATAACACAGATTTAATGGACTGGTATTTAGAAAAAGGCTACTCCATACATACTTAATACCATTACTGACCAAATTAACCTTGAGCACATTTTAATTACATTTAGTTTCATTTGGTTGGTCAAGCAACTCACACAGCTTCAGACATTACAAATAACAGGGAGATGATGTTTTCTAAGCAAGTTTGTCTCCCGTCATATGAACGTCTCTCTGAATGATTAGTGTGCCGATGTTTAATATTTGTTTTTTTATTAATAAATCAACATCTGGTCTCTCTTCATTAAAAAAATATTTTAAAAAAGTTGATCTCCAGTGTAAAGAATACGTAAATCCCCTCTTCCTCAATCATTTATTATCCTAACTACTAATAATTATCTTTACGTTGGTGCCGGAGCCAGTCCTGGCTGTCACTGGGCAAAATGCAGGGCACAGTCTAGTCTCTCATAAAGGCTGACATATAAAACCAACTCCTCACACTCATATTCACACCTATTCAAATTGAGACTTGTCAGTTAACCTAATGATAATTTATTGTGAAAAAAATAAACAAGGACATGCAGAAAAACACCGCCTGCTGGTTTCAGTTTGTTAGGTTGTGGTGGTCAAAGGTCAAGGGCCCTCTGACTTCACATGTTTCAGACTCTTGTGAATACAGGACAACTATGAGGGGATTTCTTCAAACATCAACTTAGACTCAAGGATGAGCTGATTAGATTGTTGTGATTAATGGTCGATAACATCATGTCCATCTCATTTTCACCAAGAATCCCAGATGAACTGAGGCATACTGTAAAAGGCGTTCCAAAGCTGGATAATATCTTTCACACCCACCAAAGACAAACACAAATCACAGGAAACAACAATATTAGTTATGACAGTAAAATATTAGCTGCTAGTTTTTGACACTTTATGATTGAAACAATGCAAAAACGAGGAAGTCCAGAAAGTAAGCAAGTAAAAACTGAAGGTATTCTAACCCCACAGGTTTTCAAATCAGATTATGCCATCTGGAGAAGTTTTTTATGCTACAGACCCCATAGTCTGACATCGATCCGCAGTAGCAAACATCAGGCTTGGGGCTGTCCAAAAATCACTGGTCTCAGGAGAAGAAGAACTTGTGCAGCGCTGGGTATGGGTTTGTTATGCTTAAAGTAGCCTTGAAGCAGAATAACAGCAGCCTCATCCTTTAAATGTACACACCTAAACCGTGTAGAATCACTTATGTAAACATCATCATTGTGCGGTAAAGATTATCAGACAAAACAGGAACATGCCGAATCAGCGGACATCAATTTCTGCCTGACACTGTCCCCTCTTTTGATTAAAATTCACACCATGACAAGCTCTCAACTGCCACTCGCCCAGTCATCTGTCAGTGTGTTTCACTGCTATACAGTATTATTCAATAGCATACTTGAATCCTAATGAGAATCCCATTGACAAGTTATCGCTGGACCCGCTGATGAACATTGATTGAAAACGGGGTCTGGCTTGGAGTGGAGCCCCTTTCGGTCCAACCCGAGCTCGAACAACAGCAGGTGGAGACGCAGGTTGTCTGAGGGCAAAGAGAACAGCCATCTGTATCACGAGTGCATGACAAAATCCTCATTGTTCGAAAACTAAGCTTTGACGGGATTAATGCTCTGTCCACCTCAGGACATATGCAGATTCAATAAATGCTACTCGTGCATCACCTTCCATTCCGGCTTGTCTTTAGCATGAGAAAATAAATTGAATGCAGCGTCCTGAAGGTCTGTATGTGTGCGCGTCTGTCTAAGTCTGTGTTTTCTCACGTATGCTTCCAGCTTGTTTATCAACTCACCAGAACAGGGTGTGTTGTCATACTTATGGCCCCTCTAAATCCAAGGCTGGCGTGCAATAACGAAGACAGCACTTTCAATAACCTTGAAGGACAGATTAAAAAGAGTATTCAATAGCTACTCTTCACCATGAGCACTCCATCACCAAGGCCGCTATCCTTCAACGTCGCTCCCCTCTCCCTTTATCGTCGACTCCTGTCAATCACTCGGTGGCTTCGCAGAATGGCCTCTGCTACACCCAGGGAGCGCTGCTGTGTATTTGCTTATCCGCTGGTTGTGGGTTAGCGAGGTACAGAAACAGCAGACAGAGCGTTATTGTTAAACCAAAGGACTGACGGCGAGTGTTGCTTGCCGGGATAGAACCCCTGCCTGGTGACGTTGCTGCGAAGAGCTTGCAGGATCACATTCATGCACATCATGTCCAACCACACTCGTGTGTCTCAGCAGACCGTCCTTTCCTCACACGGGTGGCTTTGTCAATCCCCATTACTACCTGCGTTTCTTTGGTTTCTAAACAACCCTGGCTAAAAGCGCCTCTGCCCATTCCAACATCCCTTTCAGCCACAGAGCTCCCGAGCTCAGGGGCTTTAGATCCTCCTCTTCGAGTTTTCACAGAGGCTTTACTTGCAGCCTTTGAAAGTTCACCGCCTGGCTTGAAGGCACAAAGAAGAAAATCAAACTGCTCAAGGCGGACTGGGATCACAGGTGAAACCCTTCGAAAAAAAAATCATGATGTGAATTCAAGAGACGTGTTGCCTGAAGACGAGGCAAAGAGTTGAAAGTGTCTTCCCCAATGCCAGGCTTCATCTCTAGGGTTCACTCGCTTATTTGTTATTTTCTACCATTATCATTTCTAAGAGTGCTGTGTCATGTTGTCCACCCTTTGGGTTACCTAAGGTGAACTAGACTTAAGACTAATAGGCATATGACGAGGAATGAAAGTTGTCCAGAGGTTATGTCCAGCGTTTTGTACACAGTCTACATCAACAATAGTGTAAGTGATATATCGGCTAATTAATGCTTCCAACTGCTTCCTAATTGCCGTGCCCCCTGACCTACTGTTGCCTCCTAGGAACTGGTCTCCGCCCCAAGGTCAGTGGAGGAGTCTGCGCTCCCGCAGACAAACTCAGGCACACTCACATACACACGCACAGCGAGCTACCCCTCTGATCCCTGAATGTCAGGCTAAGGGCATTCAGAGGCCAGCAGTCCTCTCAGCCTAGCATACCAGGAGTTGATAAAGAGCATAAAAACACACAGTGGGCAGTTTAGCTACTATAATCTTGGGGATTACAGGTCAAAACGATTCCAGACACAAGAAAAAACAGTGTAGACACCCTTCTCTACAGGGAATAAATATGTGTGCTGCCGCATACCTTAACCCCATCAGTGATTATTACTCACCAAAACTAGCAAAAAGTCAGTTCCCTCAATAACACACTTTGTCTTTTTAAAGCTGCACCATTCAGTAGTTTCATGTTCACAGACGACCTATTTGTTTTTCACCCATGTGTGATCTTGTATTGGCTGCGGAGCTATCAGACTATTTAATGGTTGTGTGTAGGCACTGTATGTCTTTTCTTGGACGGTGTTGCTGCAGTGTTAGCAGGAAAACTATTTAATGGTTAGTAATTTCAAGAATGAGGAGTTAATTTTTACAGAAACACTTTCAATACTCTGCACACCCCTGTCTTTAGGTACAGAGCTGTGCATTATGGGACATGCACCAGATAGAAACGCAATGAGCAACAACAATGAAAAAGTTATATATTCTTCTTGTGTACATTCAGTATTAGCAGTGAGAGCCACCTCCTAGACAAAGCATAACAACATGAAACTGGGTACATCCTGGAACTGTTAGCTTAGCTAGTGGCTACGCTAAGCTAACTGTAACTGAGAGTTCCTGATTGAACTTATTTGAGAGGAAAACTGTTCCTTTAATGAATACACATCACTAAAGTGGATAAGGTTCATTTCCTGCATAGAAGCATATCGTACCACTAATAAAAATGCACATCACAGCCATCGACACAGCTCAGCTTTCATATATTGTAGATTTATGAACTTGTCATTACATGAATGACACCGAAGAAATTTAGCTCAGTGTTTTGAAAATGGCACTCGCTGGTGGAAATATAGATGTCTGTGTCCATTTTCAACCCCATTAGATATCCAGTGACTGATTCTATTCTGCTGTTTATTAGAGCACTCACGGGACTCAACGCATTAAACCGTCCCTTCAAAACTTAATCTATCGCTTAATTAAAGTTGTCCAGTATGAAAACAGAACTACTAAGAATTAACTTCAACCCTCCATTGTCGCTCCATCTCAGCTGCAGACACTTGTGAATCGGCTAATGAAGATGTGTTAAGATACAGATTCTGGTCCATTTGCATGCAATTACCGCACGTTGCTTAAACGCCAGAGCTGTCAGCATCCGTGCGTCCACACATCCTGCATCTGCAGTTCTTACGAACGACCCCACCCCCCACCCCGCTGCCTCTGCCGCCCCACCCCCCACCTTCCGCTCCACCAAAGTCATTGCTCTGCCTCTGCAGTTTTGTGGCAAATGGCTGTGGTCCATTCGAACGTGTGAAATTGTAATCATAGCTGTCTGTGGATGGGTGTAATTAATGTGCTCTATCACAGAGATTTTGATGGCCAGCGTGGAGTATGTGGGGAGCCAAGCCAGCGAAGGACATCGGCTAAATGATGTGCTATTATATGGAGTGTTTGGTCATTTGTAATAGCATGCAGTGCGGAATCCATGATGAGCAAAGAGGAATGTCCTCCCAGTGCTATCATCATTGTGTTCATTAATTGCATTGTTGATGGTAGTTGGTAACACAGCAGGTTGGACGTGATTATGTTGTGTTTATGTGACAGAAATAGCTCGCATTCATGTAAATGCGCTTTCGCGAGGAACTGAGAGTCATGATAAGTCTGTTAAGAATGTCTGCCGGGACATTTACCTGGCGTGTTTCCTTCTAACAACTTCTATTCCTCAGCATCTCCCTGGGCGTCTGTGCCGCCTGCAGATTGATAGATTCTACAACACAGTCATTAGTTGAACAGATATTAGGGGGAAATTGTGTTTAAACAGATGGTGTCAATGAACAGGAGGCCGACGCAGAGATAAGAAACACCAGCCAGAGAGGCGGGGGAAGACTAATAGGGCAGCGCACGTACGGGCAATGTATCCCATTACTCCGTACGTCTGACCAGTCTTACACTAAGTAGGCTTTGATCAGTCATGGGGCTAAACATGACAAACAGGCGTTAGTATCCTGAGCTACAGGAGGCAGAGAGAGCAGGGAAAGTGATGGAGCACTGTGTTCGACTGTGTGGGTGTGTGTGTAGGTGGTGGTGTTTCTTATTAGGTTGGGAATTCCTGATTTGTTACAACGCAGTAGGTTCGTATTTTGGTAAGACTAAGTGTGCCAGCAAATCACGGGGTTGCCGTGTACTCAGTGGTTCCCGCTGATTGGAGAGGGCAGAGCACTTACTGCTGCACACGTCTCGCACTTCTTTAAACTGTGTCTGTCTGTCTGAAGTTCTGCTTATATTGTAATTTCAGATCCGATTTAAGGCTTATGTTGAAGCACGGACATATTTATTAAAGTGAAATGTGAACTTAGTCTTGACTCAGTTCATCTTGTTTCAGAAATTACATTTCTTTCTTTGTTGTGATAAAACCAGTTGTGGAGGACGTTACCTTCTTTCCCCAGTCAGTTTGACTCCAGTTGTTTATCTCCCAGAATACATACATATCCCAGAATTCCCTTCACACAAAATGAGCACACAGGTGTGGACAGCAACACTATATGATGTCGAGTTAGAGTCAAAAACACGTCTCTGGGGCTGTGCTGTGTGCTGGATCACTGAGGCTGCGCTCGGCGGAGACATTTTATATCTACCTCCTCTGTGATGTATTTCTCACTGTGTGATTGTGGAGTGTTGCTGTGAAATGATGAAAGAGGCCGTTAGTCTTTGATTCTGAAGGACTGACACCCAAACCTGACATTTACTGTTGATGTTAAGATGGATGCAAAATATAAAAAAAAGCTGTGCTGGAAATATCTCAGGGTGAAACATCTCTCTCTCTGCATTTGGTCTGAAATAAATCTGCAGGAAAAAAAAGAAAAACACTAATATAAAGCAGAAAATTTAGCCAAAAAAATGAAAGTTACTTGTTCTGTGCTGTGTATTTCAAGTGTTGTAGCTTTTGAATAATGTAATATACACAATTAATTTACATATTTGGAACTGCTCATTCATTTCTTTTCAAACAAACATTAATAAACAGTAAGAAACACTCCGATCTTGGAAGAGTTCCCAGGTCGTCCACTCGAGTTGGCAACAGATGGATTCGGTAGATCTAAAATTAACTTCTTAGCTCCTCCATACTGAACTGCTCCGACTCAAAGCAGCGTTTAACTGTCCTCCGTGGCTGAAGGCTTTGAAGCCGGTTTTACCTCCGACCATTCCTGTGATGGGACGTGGCTCTGGAGGACGCTTTGGTGCGGTATCACTTCCTACCTTACTACTAGAGTAGAGCACAATAAATGCATTTAGTTGTAGTTGCTTCTACTTCACAACACTTCTGCACCTGAGCCAACGCAGGTTTGTTTTCTGCATTGGTAACTTTGCTCACAGTGGTGACAGAGGAATAAACTCTCTGCTCAACAGTCACAAGTGACACGGTGCCAAAGGCAATTAGGATACCTGATCTCCATTCTGCTAATACAGACAGTCTGCAGAGGGTATTTAGACTTCAGTGGGATTAGGGAGATCTTTGTCATGTAGATCTCTGGAACGCCCGTGGCTTCAGAGATAAAATGAAGACGAACCCTTAGTGGAGGCAGACGAGTAAAACAGAGGGAAGGGAGTGGAGGACACAGAGCTCTCAGCTAATGACAGGGCTACTCTGCATCACTGCACTGACTAATGAGCACTCCAGCAAGGTTGAGCCTAAAGACCAGTGCATGTGGCTGGTGCGCAGGCGCACGTGTGCAGACACAGTGTGGCGATACGTATGTGCATAGTGCAGATCATATAGCATGGGCGCATGCATGAGCTGGAAGCCGTAATGAGGGAGGAGAGAAAGAAAACAAGCGAAGGGAAGGAGGGAGTGTGTCTCTCCAAGCTGGAGGTCCACGGAGCGTGACAACGGAGGAAGCTCTTAATAATTCACGTGATATTGATTGAGATACCTTACTTCCTACTTCACTCCCGTGCCCCGGGAGAGAAAGCCCACCTGTAGGTTCCTGCTCCCCTCCCTTCACGTAATGAAAACAGACAGCGAGGCTGCACTCGGCTTGATGACCTCAGACAAAAAAAAAGAGTTTCCTTAAATATGCACCTGTTTAAATATTGTCTCAAGTCAACGAGGAAAGCATCATTATGGCGATGATAATGATGTGTACAATGGCCGTTATCATTTACCACATTTACCACTCCTCAACATCAGATTAAAGGAGGATTTAATGACGTCTTTATGTGTGAAAGATGACATTTAAATAGGTTGTGGTGTAATAAAGCAAAATTAAATATTCAGCCTTTTTTACAGTTTGTTCCTTATAGGAGGAGAATTAAAACAGTATAATTTGCCTCAAGTCTTAGCAGCTCCCTATTTTATCCACTCCTTCACGGCGCAGGAGGAGATGAGATGATTTTATTTCAACTTTTTGTTTCTTCTTCTGTTTCCTGCATGTGAGAGAAATGAAGCAGACGTATTCGTCACGGACATGTGCACTTTGTTTGCTGAACTTTATCGCCACCTAGAGGGCGCCGTGGGTACGAAGATCACTGCTGATACAGGGAACTGCTTCTTGGTAGCAGAAATTCATGATGGGAAAGAATAACAGAAAAATGTACCTGCAGGTTAGTTACGCCGCGCTGCGTCGTTTATGCTGGTTTAGAGGAGAAAAGCACAGGTTTAACGTCTAAGCATTGTCCGGAGAGGGAGCTGACCAAAGTAATGCTCAGACGGTAACGTGGGCCTTACTGAGGATGTGGTAGGATGTATTTCAATTTTTAAAAACACAGTCAAGTCCAGCCCCAATATTTCATATAAGACATTTGCCTCGAGGTTCACGGTCTTTGCAGCGTCAACATCACTGCTGAGGGTTCTTCATGTAGGAAAATAAGTTATGACTTTGCATAGTGTAAAAATGTCAATGTTAGAAAGACGATATAGAAGATTCTAGTTTTTTCTGAAAATTTATGAAATTATTGATGATAAAAAAACTAAAGAAGGAAATCAAAGATTGATTGATTAAAGGCCCTTATTCTACTACTACCACTACTACTATTAACAATAGTAACAATAAGTATTTTCAGTCTACTTTTAATGAACAATTATCTAGTTATATTAAAATATTTATATTTGTTTGTTTTTATGCAAACTCCAAATACATTTTTGCTCACCGGACTGACTCATTAATACAATACAGTATGAAAATAAAAACACTACTTTACTCCATTTACCTTTCAAATGTTTTAGAGAAAAAATACTGCATAAGCATGTTCTCAGGCAGGTTAATTGTATTATTCCCAGGTTGTATTGTATTTGTATTTGTTATTTAGGTAGGTAATAAAATATATCTGAAAAGCAGCTTTCCATTCTTACGGGTTTCAGCTCAAATTTAAAGGCAACTAACACCTTACATTGTTATTGAGGCCGACTCGCTCTGTGAAAATGACCTCTTACCTCTGCTGTAAAGACAGGCAATTAAATGGAGACATAGGTACGTGTCTGGATTTGGTGGACTGCAGTTATGGTTTATGTATTATGTTTGGCCCATGGTTTTATCATTTATGCACAGGGGCTGCCACCTGCTGGTTCTAGATGCAAAGGACAGTCTGATGTTGGCCTACATGTGGTACGGTGCATCGCGTCCACACTGTGATACAAATGTCTGTATTTGCTGCAACATGTGTTGCAGTGTAATCTAATCTAATCATCTAATAATGGACTCTGTCATTTTCCTGTGCAAACAGGCCTCTGTCTTTGTTCTGTGTCTGCTTTTACCGTCACAGGTGATCAGGGTTTTTAGCAAAATGAGTTCCTTCCTGTAACAACGAGTCGTGTACTGTACTCTGGCTGAGTGGGAGTGGTAGTTAATATGATTAATATGGGTGTTTTATTGATAAAGTCGGAGTGAAAGGAAACCTGCTCATCATCTCTCCTTATAGAGTTTCCTCTGTAGTGTATACAGCATGAATATTAAAAATAAAAGCAGGGAGATAAAATGCAGCAGAAAACTGAAACTATTAAAAAAATCTCAACAACCAAAATAACAAACTTCTCATATTTAAGTTGTAGATCACCTCCGTGGTTCTGATTCTGAGCTGTCGACGTTTCTCATTAGCCTGAGTGTCATTAGGAGATTCCCAGCGAAACCCAAACAGCACCACGTGGATGGGCCGCAGGACGACCAGGTTTCATTTCACCTCCACCTTTCACTCCATCCGTCTGAGAGCGACTCCCGCCACCTCGCACCGACAGAGAGTAGTCATCCATGTGAGAGTTTGATTGGCCCACACCACAGGCCTGAAAACAGAGACGCACAGTTAGGATTCCTCGTGAGATCTTTAGCCTCTGACCACTTAGACCTAACGCGCAGGTATCGGTGTCGGTAAACCTATAGCCCATATAAGGTTATCCTACACCAGGAGACACAGTCAGGTGAGCTGGCTGTGCAGCACGGAGCATGTTTTCCATCCATACGCTGGGTCAGTGCACCACCTTTGGACTCAAAGGACTCCAACTGGAATCGCTTGATGTTAACATTCAGCCACAGACATGCAGCGTGCTCGTGAATAGCAATAAAAAACGATGAATCAGATTAAATAGTTGACTAACCGTAGCCTGTGTACAGTGTAAACTTGTACTGTGAGAGGAAGAAGATGAGCTAAAACATTTATACCTGTAAAGCTCCTCACTGTGACAAATGTGTTTTTTTGAGCTCAGCTGCTTTTCGGCGGAGAGAAAAAAAAAAAAGCTGCACAGTGTCTCTTAAGAGGCTCTCGGGACTCAAGCTTTAGGGGGTTGGAGATAGAGTGAACTAACAGGGCACTTAGCTGCTATCTGTGGCTAAACAGGGCTTCTGCAGGATCTCAGCAGAATGCTGTGCTGGGATGTCTGAGGGGAGCTCAGACCACTGCTCATCCTCTAAGTGGTTTAGCTCTCTCCAGACATGACAAGGCCTCTCATCTCAACTGGGCCCTGGTCAGGGGCTAACGGCGCAGATGCACAGGCTGAGTAATGGAGGAAAAGAAGCAGACAGACGGGTGACGGGCTCACAGATGGACAGGCAAATTACTCCCAGACGTTGAAGTTCACTGCTTCGGTTTCACTCGGCTCCCGCTCCCACCGCCGTTGTTATTTGTGAGGGTAGTAAGTGATACCCGGCTAAGCTGGCACCGGTCCGGACTGACACTAGGTTGAATTCGACAAGGTGTGGTAAATGATTGATCGACACACGGGTCATGTGGCGAAATCAAGCTCCTCCTGACTGGTGACCTTACAGCTGAGGTCAGCTGACACCTGTGGTTGTGTTCAGACGGACCGCACGCTGGCTTACTGTGTTCCTCTGAGAGAACAGGATCGCAGTTCCACTAATTAAGCTTGTGTTTTTTTCCTCAATTGCTGTACGAGAAGATCAATGCTGGTTCCGTTCCTGTGTGTGTCTGTGTGTGTGTGTCAGCTTGAGGCTAGGGGATTAGCACTGTTAGCATGACTCACCTGAATCTAACTAAACAGTCAAAGGTCAAGTAGCATTGAAGAAAAGACAATATATGTTATTGAGTCACATCATAATTTGATTCTGCATCTGTGACTCAATCCTTTGATTAGTCTATTAAATCTAAAACGTTGTTGGGCTGTAGATCATTTACGGCGCATTCAGACCTCCTTCACTCGGTATCACGAAATGACAAAGTGAGAATAGATTTTTTGAAATGTTTGCAAATGTATGAAAAAGGAAAAACTAGATATCACATACATATACAGCACTGATCGAAGTCCAGCAGTGGTATATTATATTTATTTGATTTAGGAAAGACACACACCTCTCTACTGCAAGGTCTCAGAAATGGAAAACTGCCTCCATGGCCTTGAGGCCATGACCTCTGTTGTGGAGCCTTTTTTGATACCGGGAGGGGTGAGAGTGATCATGAATGTCACTCTCACAGCATATAGCCGGTGTGTTTATGCGATATTACCAATAGAGGGCGCTGTAAACTTAGAGGTTTTTGCACGATGTGGGCATTTTATACAGTGTATTTCTCTTTGTCAGATTCCTTTGATCCGAAGCTTTTCTCTGAACACACATATGAACCTGTACCCCTATACTCCGTCACATCCAGCAGTGTTCTGCGTATGTGGAGCCATGACATGCTCTGGATTAGCTTCTGCATCATATATGTATACTGAAAAGCGCTCTATCAAATATTAATGTGTGTGGTAACAGCGTGTCACTTACATCACCACCTGGAGAGTTCTGCGAAAACGTGGTAACTGTAGCTCACGCCACTGCAAAATCACTGCACGTCTGTTTTAGTTTTTAGGAAAGCACGAGGTTACAAGCGGTGGCTGCATAAAATAAAAGGCTTCTGGTCCTCGTCCAGGTGACACCCCTTCCTTCCTCACAGCATCTAATGAGGCCAGCTGCTTTTGGAGGTGCCCTGTAGGAGAAACAGAATCCTGCGGCTGCAGTAGGAGTCATTCATTGTCTGCGTTTATAGGACACTTCTATAGTTTCCTCTGCCCTCGAGACACAGCAGCTGAAGCGCGGTCTCCTCTTACGCCTGCGCCATAAGAGGTGCTCTGGTGGCCACTGACAGCTCTAATTAATTACTTCGTTATATGTTAAGTAAATTAAGACTTGAGAGTGAAATGTCTCTGTTTACACATTTTCACCGTTGTTTAGGTCACAAAGTTCACGGTTTAAACTAAGCAGGGTAAACAGCAGAATAAGTTGTTTTTATATTTTATGTGAAGACTCATGTCACTCTTTGACCTGTCCAGGGGCGGGGCCAGAGCGTTGACCGTGGGTGGCACAGGCCCCTTTATAAAATGTGATGCGTGCCCCCCCCCCTGCCAGACTTTGCTAATAACTTTAAAGTAAGTTCACCACTAAGAGGATTAATTAATAATAATTATTCAAGAATATAATACATACACAAGTTCTAAGTAAGTTATATTTATTCATGTATGATTTTATATTTACATATTATTTATTTATTTTATATATATATTTATATGTTTTGCCACAATCCCAGTTTATATCACAGACATGGAGACGAGAATTGTATGATATCAGATCTACCATCTTCCATCATCTGGACAGCTCAGTAAAAACACATTTTATGTCATTTCTACAGGCTAAACTGAAATGTAATACCTTGGATGTTGTGCAGTAAGGACATCTGTTTGTGCCATCAGAGAACTGAACTCAGATGAATGTGGATATTTGTTCTCTGAGATTTGAACACTGACAAACAGTAAATCCAGTCTTGTTATAATCGCTGAGAAATAGAAATGCACACACACACTCATTCAAGGCCATGTTATACCTCTGCATGTGGACATCTCTTTCTGTTTACACACTCGCGCCTGTGCTTTCGTGGTGGTTTATAGCACTCTAGTTCTTCAGGAATAAACAGGAACATTTTTGCACTTAAATAATTGCACCTAACATTTATGACTGGATGCAGACACCCTGCCTCATACTTGTATAGTGAGGTTATAAGTATGTGGAGGTCAGACTGGTAGCGGATCCTGGAGTTTGCCTTCTGTCACACACATGCAGTTAATGTTGGTGTTGCCATGTGCAGATACGGCAGGAGGCAACGATTTGGAAAACATTATCAGGAAGCGGAATCTGGGATTCTGTGGAATTGTCCAGCATTGGCAGTCTTATCTGCTGCTGGTTTTGCAGGGGAACTGACATTCGTGCGCCACTGACAGTATGATATGTACTGCTGTATGGAAGGTCGTTCAGGTGAAGGGCACTCCTGCTTCACCCTTTTGTTTTTAGATTCCCATAGCATTACGCTCCGGCCCTGCCTGCTTATCAAAGAGATATTCAAAAGCAATGCTGGAAATATCCTGGTAGATTAAAGCTGCATACTTTATTTAGGGCTTTATAATGTCAATTAGCTGGGGCTAGTTTTACTATCGTAGAAAATGACCCCAGCCTCCTGCCTGTCACCTGGTACATCGTGTCAATAAGCTAAATGTAGGTGCTTTTTACTCACCCCTCAATGTTGCTAGCCATGAATCAATGGAGGAGATTGATCGGTGGGCATCCTCACCGTGTATGAGCTGTTTGAGAGCCGGGGTAATGTTACTAGATTTAGCAGTTTCTTAGTCCCAGGTGTCTTGATTTGTTGGGAGCAACAACACACACATTTAGCTGTTTTATCTGGACTGCAGGGAGCGATGTGTCAACTCCTGAAGTAGTAAATTGGCGCGCCTGATGCCAGCACACGTACACTTGCAGTACTGTCACGCCTAATCTAAAGTGATGCCCTGATCACCGTCCTTTTAACACAGAGTGTGTCCTCTGAGAGCTGTGTGCCGTAGCAAGTATAGTCGCGTGCAAAGGAATAATATCACCTGGCGTCTTTGATCATCCCAGAGCGATGCTTCCTTTGAAACACGGCTGCACTGGTCTGGAGGAAAAAGAGGATAAATTCTGCACTGGCTTTATTGTTTGTACTTTATTACATCCAGTGAATGCATTTACACAAAATCCTGAAAAGCCATTATCCACAGAGGATTCTTTCTTTACATAGAATAATCACAAAGCATTATGTCATCATTACTTTAGCTTATGACAAAAAATGAGCTATAATCACACATTTTTGCTGCAGCCCTTGAAGTTGAATTGATCCAGTGAATTGTTTCAGTCCCCGAGGCAGCTTCTCTCCTGAAGGATGTCTGAAACACTTATCTGCTGTATGACTTAATGCAAACATCTAACCCTTTCCTCTCTCTACATCTAATTCTTCCCTGGAGAGTCCGACCTTCCAACTCACTGATGGCACGCTAATGCATGGGAAGGAAATCCCACAGTGCATCAGGCCTCACCATATAGCTCCACTTAAACAGGTCATTGATAGAAGCTTGTTTCATTTCTGACTCTGTCTGCCACACAAGACGTTCTCTTCCTAACCTGTCTGCCTACATGCTACAGAGACAGATGAAGGAGGTAAAGGAAAGAAAGAGAAAATACAGCACAAGGAAATTTGTCCTAAAGTGGAAAATCCTGCCGAGGAAGCACCGGTGAGGAAGTTCACGCGGTGTCTTTGGTGTGAGGGGGAATACAATCCAGGGATGATCTGTACAGTGATAGGGATAGGACAAGTTGCCACGGCAACCTTGGCTCCTGATCCCCGAGACCGGCTGGAGCTGGCGTGAGAATGAGAGCGAGCGGGCGAGCGAGGGGGAGACAGACAGAAGGAGAGTGAAGCGGGGGGGAACAGAGATGAGTTTGGTTGTGCTGGAGTGCTGCCAGAGGTTTTGACAAGAGTACAGTAATGAACAGGGGAGATGGAGGCATAGTGCAGGAAGCCACCTCTTGATGGTTAGACCATCTGAAGGCATCAAGAGCTGACAAGGCCGAGCACACATGCAGGCACGCACACACACACACACACACACACACACACACTTGGAGAACATTCAAGTCCCTGTGGATCCGCGTGGAACACACTGTACACTTACTTACCAACACATAAACATGGACCTGCTTCACCGAGACTGAGAATCACACACACAGCATCTGCAGTGATAGTGAGAGACACCTAATATTAAATGGGATCCGGCAGCTTATTACATTTATCAGCTCCTTTCATTGCTCTTGTTTTGTCTGACACTTCTTCCACCGTCATGATTCATTCCTCTTCTTGCAAGCCAAGAGTGGAATGAGCATGTCGATGCCCCCCTTGTATCTGTATGTTACACGTGAAGCATAAATGGGAATATACATCCTACTCTACAGTGACCAGCAGCCTCATATGTACCACTTATGCACTGTAACTATAATAGCTGTAAAACGTAGAGGCTTAGATTTGGTCCAGCCACTTTCCTGCATGGAAATCATCAAAGAAACACAAAGGATTAACAGGACAGGAAGTAAGTCGATAGTTAAACAGAGTCTAAAAATAGTTCAGTCACTGAGTGCTCTGTCAACACTGATCACGGTGCATAATAACGTCGGTCTAATCTCATTTGTGTGTAATATCCATTGAACTGAGAATATGCAACAATCATATCTGTCCTAATCTCCTGGAGTCAGCCCAGAATAGCTGGTTGTATATCCCACGTCTATTTTCAGCGCTGTGCTGTTAAGAGTTCAATTAAATAGCTATTCTAATGGTTTCCAAGGTGAGAGGAAGGGAAAACGTGGCGAGAGAGCGCTCTCCGGTTACTTCAGGAAGTACAAAGTGGAGCCAGGGGTGTGAACATTACACCCAGTATATTGCTTCTCATTTATGACCTTCGTCTTGTTCAGTAGCACTAAAAGGAGGCTATATTTAAAACTTAATGTTGTTCGGAGTAGTCATGTTGCCAAGTCGGTGGTTATTTCATAAGATTTGTTCCACAGTTATTTCTTGGATTCAAATGCCAAGTCCCCGTTGCTGTTGCCAGAAGATGACTCATGTGACTTGATTATGATTGTGTAGCTGGGAAACATCCAGCTGCTCTCATAAATACATGCAATTGTCGCTATCTGTAAGGGCAATGGCTGCTTCGCTTAATTACGCTCATAGGCGGGTTGATGAGTGCGGATCTCAGGTGTTTACATGTGTTCGCGCGTTGAGCTGCGCGCAGGGAGACAGAGCGAGCGCTCCAAACATTCACGTAGTGTTTTGGTGTCATTTGGGACCAAAAAAAAAAGTGATTGTGGTCTTTACATTTGCTGTGTGAGCTCTGGGAAAAAGGCATTTCCTTATTAATATCTCAGGACACAGGATTAGCTTTTTTTATTTCCTAAACATGTTACAGAAAAGTTTCTCTGTTTTGGAGCTAAAATCTTACGTCTAAGTCAAAAAGTGCCACATGAAACACAGCGTGAAGGTCAGTATCCTGTTTTGCTCCTTGCAATGATGTTTAGAAACATTTGCAGCTGCAGTTAGAAAAAAATGTAATCCATAATCCTACATGGATCCAATTTGCAGACAGGTTCCCGTGCAGCGTAGGTCGACACAAACCGATCTATTAATTACATCTCACTCATTCTCGGACCACCTTGACCTGTTAAGACGACACCTGACCTGTAATTGAACACAGGCTCAGAGCTGCTGCTCAACAGTGACGGATAAACCCCGAGTTGCAGAAGACTAGCACGTCATAAAAAAAGTGGTGCCATGTAGTAAAGAGACAGAATCTCATGCACAGTCTCAGTGGCAGCCAAAGGTACTTACATAACATATTGATTTAAAGCCAGATTCATCTAAATCTGAACCAAACAGTTAAATATGTTCCCACGAGGACAGCGACACGAAAACATACACAAACATATGCACACGCTGAGTACACGGAGTCACAGCAACTCCACTCTGGCACCTCAAGTGGACCCGCAAAGAGACGGGGACGTGCGCAGGGTGAAGCGTCTCCGGGATGACACTTGTCTTTGGCGATGAGCTGTGCAGTCACAGGCGTTTAGCTGTGATGGCGACGCTGACACAAGACAAAGCCGCGGGTTTGCAGAGAGCTGCTGGCGCTATCTCAGAGTGACACGCGGGTTATCGTTGACACGCCAACACTGTGTCCCCGGTGCTTATTTCCCATGAACCAAGAGCTGGGCTGCACAGCTCCCAACAGATAGTAGGACAGCAGATGGGGAGAGGAGAGACATTTATCTGTGGTAGGGGCCGTCTGGGGAAAACGTCTGGGACAAAAGGTCGACGTGTGACTACAGTTCAAACCGTACCATCATAACCCGTTACTGTTCGTGTTTATCCTTTTATTTCCTGCCTCGTGCTGTCTGCTCACTTGGCTGTGACAGTCAACCCGGTCCCGTTGGGTTTTTTCCTGGCTTTCACCTGGAGTAGGCATCAAACTTCCAGCAAAAGCAGGCGTGAGAGAATAGAGAGACCGAGAAGGTCATTCCTGGACGTGGGCAGCCATTTGCCTGGTGGTGATCCGTGGATTAGGGGGCAAGGCCTGGCTGCCCAATCTAAATTGCCCCACATACTGAACAGATTAAGCTAAAAGTGAATGGACCATCTGAGCTGATGGAGTCTGGCTCGTTCTTCTTTCAGAAACACTCCAGCAGCAGGGAGGTGAAAGACTGACGCCTGTCGGGAGATTAACGTTTCGTCATTAGCGCTTTAATCAGTGTCATCGTTATCCCCAGGTTAATGTCATGATCACCGCCACATGACGCTGTTCAGATCAAGTTTTCCTACAACTAGGGTAGCTGCCAGGTTTATTTAATGATTGCTGCATAAGCTACAGTACGCCGAGCCCCTCTCATGGGCTGAGGTCAGAGCAAATGCCTCATAGTAATAGAGATCCTTTACAACCACCAGGGGAAATCACTGCCGGGTTGTTGGCGGCCCACATAATTAACCACGTTAGCTTTCCTGCGCTCCCAGAAGCTGGAGAAGAAACCCCTTTGTAGGCCATCACCTTTAAGTCCTGTGTCACATAAAGTGGATGTAGGGGCGTTTAACAGCAGAAAGCGTCCCCTCATTCTGAATGACTGAGCAGTCGCAGTGGAGGCTGGAATCATGTGTTCTGCTATCCAGGTTTTTTTCTCGACACGTATTAGGAGCTGGTGGGAATACGGAGCCTGCAGGAAATGTATTTGCTGTCAAGAGGGCTTGAAGGACAGGCTCCCCGCTCACTACTCCCATCAGCTGCATCACTGTGTCACACTACAACAGTCTTCTTCACTACGGCAACAGCCCCACGAGCTCAAGGCTGGCGCTGTTTGTTGTTAGTTGAACTAACTGGCGGGCCCCAGAGCGAGGTCACACTCTCTTGTAATGACTATTCTACTTTCTCCAGTATGTGGTAACGAAGATGATCCCACGGGGCGAAGTCGGAATCCCTCACCTGCGGTTTCAGCTCGAGCCTTTCCATTTCAGAGACGGTAACCTTCCTGCTCACAAACAGTTTGGTTTCACTCACATTCACTAGAATGGGCCTCTTTACTCTTTACACTAACTCTAACTACGCCCCTGTCAGTCTTGTCACTCACATATATACAGTATAAGTGGAGCTTTAGTTATTACAGAGTCACAGGATACATTTATTTAATCCTAAACTGCTGGACAGTTGACTCACCTGACAGATAATATTTCCCGAGAGGCTCGGGGTCTTAATATTTCAGTACCACAGAAATCAGCACGTGCTTGGACTTAATGGTAGAGAGCTGAAGCCATAACACAGCGAATACTGAATTTCCGCAGAACTATTCTTGAGCCTTATTTAAGGATTCCTCTTTGATTGCCTGTATCCCACTTTGCATTGTTTATTTTCCACTTTCATTCATTACACCTTCACCAGCATCCTAATTTCCTTCCCCTCTTACCGGGACTCGTAAAGCTGGCTGAGAGCCCGCGAACAGATAAGTGATGCTCCATATTAATGGAAAGTAAATACAGTTTTATCTGTTTATAGCTGTGATTTCCCACAAAACCAACGAGCTTCCCTGGCAGCAGCATCTGGTACGAGATATTCATGGAGTGAACGGAAACAAGAGGATATGAGCCAACCACAGCTAATGATTGAATACAACTTCAGTGACTGTAAACGGTTATCAACAGACAATATGTCGATTATTAAGGAACGTTTTACGTCCTCCTCAACCAGCGACTGCTAGAGGTGGTCCTTTCCTACCAGCTGTTCATTCTGTGTGCAATTTGCGAGATGAAATACGATTCATTTAGGTTGTCACTCGCTTTAACGTGCATGGGACTGGAGGGCAGGCCTACCCTGCGCTGCTTCCCTGCAGTGAGTCAGTGAGTCGTGCCTGCTCCGTGCCACAAACAGAGGAGGAAATGAAAAGACCAAAATGAATTGCGTTATGGATTCACTTTGCATTGGCTTTGAATATTATTACGGCCTTAAGTGTGATGAGAAAATGGTGGTGAGCTCTGATGAATGACTATAACAATAATAACAAATAGAATAAACAGGCCTCAAGCCGCAGGGAACAAATATATTGCCGCATCCACAGAAAGCTGTTAGTGTGTGACAAGCAGAAAAAACCCCAAAGCTGCCTAGGAAATCCACTGTGGTCAGTGTTTAACCAAAGTTGCAGAAGCAGCATATGCTTCCTTCTCCTCAACACCTCCCCCTACTCTTCCCTGGCTGCGTGTTAGGAATGGTTTTCTCAATGGACCGGAGGGGAGCCACTGTAAGGACCGGGACAGATGTTTGCCTGTGCGTGTCTGAGAGTGAGACACAGACGAGTGGATTAAACGAGTGAACTGAGAGAAGTTTAAACCTCCAGTGTTTACGAATGGTAACAGGATTGTGATTCTGAGTCTCCATTGGACGAGCAGGTGCCTTTTATTTCACTGCATTAACCTGCGCTTTACATATGATCATGCTTCATGAAAGGATAAACTAGCCAGCAGGCATGACCGCTCCACACTGCAACTGATAATCATTTTACTTTGGCACAAGTGTAGAGTGGAGATTTATAGATCTGCCTCCACCTTCCCTGTAATAGAAGATCTCCTTGTCCCCATCTTCCTGGTCATGATATTCTTTAATTCTTTAATTTAAGGAGAGTGTGTGAAACTCCCAGTGAGAGGATGCGTTACAAAGCTTCGGCAGCACCATGGCCAGCGCCTCCACCTCTCCCTCCACTCCGAGGCGGTGGGGCGGAGCGCTGGCACATTTCAGGCCGTAGCAGACGCTCCTCACGCGGCCGCTGCAGCCTGGCGCGCGCCGGAGGCTCTGATGGCAAGCCTTGTTTTTGTTAGTCATAAATCCAGTTAAACATGTCTCTAGCCACACAATATATCTCATTTATCATTGTGGATGTCTCAAGCTAAGATAATACTAGTCAAAATTCAATTGTTATCTGAAATTAGACTTTCGACTGGTCACAGTGTAGTTCAAGAAATCTGGAATTCACTTTGCGCATACTCAAAATGACGTTTCCGACCAGTCAGGTTTGATTTTCTGGACATTAACCCCACGTTAATCAGATCCGCGACACACCTGCGGACGCGCCGCGCTGACGTAACCCCCTCGTGCTGCTTTGGCTCGTGACTCCTAACACAGGTAGACCTCAATGAAAAAGTAAAGTTTAATCAAACCACAATCGAGATGTTGCCGCTCTGTCTTTACATAATGGCTGCGCCGCGTCTTAACGTAAGGGTGACGTGAGTATTTCCACTTGGAGTTGACTTTTGTTTATGTTTTTGAACGTTTAGCTAGCTACAGTTAGCACGTTCGTGTCCCACCATCTTAATAAGTCGGCTTCAGAAGTAAAGGTGAACGCGGCAGTAACTGCTTCTGCTGAGTGTGACGCGCTACTGTAACGCGTTTCCGCCTCGTCTGCCGCTTTGTCTGCGCATCCGTGTGCGTTTTTTTTTCTCCCCAGCGTCGGCGTTGTCTCCGGTCTATCAGCCTCTCAGCCATTGGCCTCACAGACCATCAGTCTTCCCTTCACAACAATAGACCCCCTCCTCCTTCCTCCCTCCCTCCCTCCCTCCCTCCCCACGCGCACACGCGCGCGCATCCGTCCACTCGCGCGCCGGCACCGCACGCGCACGGAGCTTTCGAGGAGCGTCGGTGAGATGTTGGTGAAGCTGCGGTTTACCGACTCCTTCCCTTCCAGCTTCACGTCGGCGAGGAGCGCAGGGAGACCACTGCGATGCGCTCAGCGCGGGGGGCGTCGGAGTTGAAATAAGGCGAGCACGGGGGGGGGGAAAGCAGAGGGGGGAGATTTTCCTCCGAGGATGACTGACTGGTGACAAAGAAAACGGGAAACCCATCTGGCTTCGGCTGTCACCCGCCAGAACTTACCGGAGGCGTTTCAGGGCACCGGCGCGTGCGGCTCATCTTCGGAGGGGAACCATGCCTGTCCGGAGGGGTCATGTCGCGCCACAAAACACGTTTCTGGGAGTAATTATTCGGAAATTCGAAGGACAAAGTGAGTACCTTCCCCCGGCGTCCTGCGCGGTGCGGGCGCGCTGCGCTGCGCTGCTGCCTTTTGTGTCCATCCTGCTGCATCCTGAGAAGAATTGTTTGGCCTTCTTTCATAATGAGAGCTGGGATGCAGATAGGTCGGCTCTGCGTTTACTAGAGATCGATGCTGCTGACTAACTCGTAATCAGACAGGTTATTTTTATAGTTCTCTACTGCAGGAGTACTTCTTGTACTCTCCTGCTGCAGTACAAATTGTAGTTGCACATGAGAAACAAGGATTAAAGAACTAAATAATTTTGACATCGTATCCCTAAAAATACCTGGATTGTGTTGAATCTAATCGTTATGGGTAGTTTTCATACTTTATTTAGGCTGCATGCTGTTTGTTGATGCACACCACGCAGGAGTCGTCTTGTGTGAACCATCACCTCCATAAATCTGTGTTTTAATGCTGGAAATGTTGGAAGCACGCACTTCATCACACTCTGTTTTTCCCAGTGTGTGTGTTTTTAGAATCGTACTTTGTGAGCACATCATTTATTTGGCAGGTTTAACACAGCCCACAGCTCTTCCACAGTATAAAGCACCTAAAACCAGAGTGTAATTGAGAATAATCTCATGTAAAAGCTTAATTCACGCCCACCAGTTGTCATGCTTCCATATTCCCACACTCAGTGATGTATCCGTGTCTTCATTAACTCGTGATTCGCGGCAGTAAATCGGTCTTGTTTGTGTGATGATGTGCTGATGAATAACTGTTTCCCAATCTCTGCCGTTCCAGACAAGAAATTCCTCATAGCCAATGCCCGTGTGCAGAACTGCGCTATCATCTACTGTAACGACGGCTTCTGCGAGATGACGGGCTTCTCCCGGCCGGACGTCATGCAGAAGCCGTGCACTTGTGACTTCCTGCACGGACAGCTCACCAGCCGGCACGCGGTGGCCCAGGTGGCCCAGGCCCTGTTGGGCTCGGAGGAGCGCAAGGTGGAGATCACCTACCACCGCAAAGATGGTGAGTGCTGCACAGCGCATGACATTAAACAGGAAGCATCATGTTTGCGTCTCTTGTCATCCATCAGTCTCCATCTAATAGAGAAATGGTTGTAAAACACTTAAAGATTTGTGGTAGTATTTGTTTTTTTGTTTTTTGTGCTGCACAACATATTTGCAGTGTTGGTGCAAGTTGCCCAGATGCAGGAAAAAAGGGTGAGTAAGGTGGGTAAGTGACTCTCACAGTGTCCAACACCCTAGGTACACAGAGGGTAATTTTTAGTTCTGAGTTGGCTCTATCTGGAGCATATTGCAGCTGCAAATCACTGAGTGCACCCATTTAGAGTCTGGCAGGGGGGGGGCAGCTGTGGAGGTTTCCTCTGCTGTAAAGTCCGGTTTTGAAGTGACGCAGTAGCTGGGAAAGCTGTTCATCAGCCTGCACCCTGGGAAAGATGTAGCGCACATCCCTCACCACCAACATAAGGACAGTGAAGCGTGCGCTTTCCCTGCTTCTGTTTTCATGTTCAACGCCAGAAAAGCGCAGCTTGTTGCACGGCGCACCCCCCCCCCCCCTTCCCCCCGAGATGTCACTCGGCGTTTATTCAGCTCGTTCGCGTTTTGTAACGTAAGCATTTCAACGCACTGTAGCAGACCTGAAACCTGTCAGTGACCCCGTCTGTAGTGTTTCCCTGTAGCTTAGATAATATAGTGTCAGTCTGTCATTTGCTCTTATAACATATCTCAGGTGATTTCTCTGTGGTGGTCTCTTACAGATGTCGTAGCTAATTTCACTGACTGACTTTTCCAACACACAGTACGATTAAAAACAACCAGCAACAGCTTTCTCCCGTTACCTGACATGGAGTGTCACGTTGCTGCGTTTAGCTGATCGACATAACCAGCCGTCAGATTAATTTACCGGCCCGTGTTACTCAACCGACGTTGGAAACGAGCAAACAGAAAACGCGCAGATGAAAGCGCTGCAGGAGAAACGCGTGGCTCCAGGTTTGAGGAAAGGGTTACAGTTTATCTGCGCCAGGAATGGATGGCTTCACTCATAGATAGCGAAATAAGATGCTGTCAGAGGGATGCACTTAATGCGATAGCAACACTGGATCTCTGATGATGTCATTCATACTCTGGCATGTACAGAAAACCCAGGGGCGGGTGACAAAGATTGGGTTGTGGATGGTTTACAGAAGCGTTGCCGATGATAGTATCCGTGGAAACGTAGATGTATTGAGTCAGAGTTTGAAGGAGGGAGATAAAGTTGCAGAAAAATGCTTGAGGGGATCGGTGGAGTGGAGATGTCAGCGGGAGTAGTGAGCTTTACACGGCGCCCTATGAGATTGTCTAAATGGAACCCGTACACATGGTTTATATTGTCTTCACTGAACTTTGACTGGAAAAGGCACCGGAGTGACCACATAGGAAGCTCTGTCGGGATCAGGAATATCACCGTTCACTCGTGCTGCTCGGTGCTGGAGAGGAGATCTCAGCCCTCTCATTGGTGTTGCAGCGTGGCTTTTTTATTTTTTTATTTCCACTACATTTCGTAGGGAATTTGATTTAATACACGTTGCTGGAGCTCGTACCTACGAGTTACAGGGTAGATCATGACTCCTTCTATTTCTACAAGCTTTTGTACATCGTTATCACGTACTGCAAAGCAGAAAATAGTTCAAGCATGAGGATCACGTTTAATTTATTTATATATTTATATATTTAAACAGGGCGGGTTCCTTTAGTGAGATAAAGAAAATGATAACAATACAACACTGTATAGAAAACGCCCCCTTTTATTTATTGATTAACGGCTGTAAAGCATGTTACCAGAAAGCGGCATCACAGCAGTAATTAAAGTTCTGAGTTTTGAGAACCATTTTGGACTCGAGCTAAACGAGTGCGCTGCCTATCTGGGCCTGCATCACCAGTGGAGCCAGACTCGGGCTTTACGTTGCATTGATTCACTGAGCAAACAGCATTAATGAGGACACAAATACCTTCATGTTGCATTGATCTTTAAAACCGGTGCATTGAAGGAAGAAAATCGATGCCTGCCGAATGCCCTCCCTCCACAGTCGGGGCCCACGGGAGACTTGGATAAAAAGAGCTGGAGGGCTCCTGACTGTCGGACCCTGCAGCAAGGGAGCAGGCCTCATTATTATTCTGTATCCTGTGCCTCTAATTACCTCAGTGTTTTCTCTTCACCTGACTCAGATCTACTCCAGGGAAGGTTATATACCTCATTCAACGCGGCAGGCTGCTCCTGTAATCTTTTTCTTATGAAAAGCAAATGTTGCACATTTAACTTCCTCCGACATGATTAAGTGACTAATAACTGAACAGTTACTTTTACAAATCCGGTGGCTTCATAAAGTGTTCAGACCCCTCTGCACCATTTTATTATTACTATTTAAACAGTTAAAGATCTAAAAAACATATATATATTTGCCTTCAGCTAGCTGCTGTCAGTTCACCAAGACGTGAAACTCAAGATTCAAGATTCAAGATTCAAAACACTTTATTAATCCCAGAGGGAAATTGTTTGCCATAAATACAGCCGCTCT
>JAUMTR010000012.1:8299165-8315446 GCA_032270685.1 Microctenopoma stevenorrisi
AAATAATATAGAAATAACAACTAAAAAACACAAACATAAACAACAACATGATAACGTCCATCATTATGGTTGTTGAAGAAGCTGAAGAAGCTTCTAACCAATCTGAAGAGAGATGAAAAGGTCAATAATAGTGCAGGGTGCAATGCAGTAGAAGTAAAAGTGTGAACATAAACATGACATAAATAATTCTGACCGTTGTCAGTCTCCTTCCGCCTTGCAGAGGGGGGAGGAGCTGTGCAGTCTGTGGCGCTCCGTGAAGCTCTCGATGTTGATCGTTCTGTCAGCACGCTGTAGCGAGCCGCTGCCTGGTCTCAAGTCTCAGGCACAGATGACGTCTCTGTGTTTGGCTGCATTAATCCTGCCCTTAACTCTCCACAGTCCTCCTGACCCTGGTGCTGTAGGTGCCACTGAGCGTCACTACAGGGATAAAATTAGCGGGTGATATTTACCAGAAACCGTTTTATAAGCAGTTTGAGACTCGTAACCGTAATCCCAGCTTCTGACAGACAGAGGATCACAGAGCATGATGACTACAGGCCTGTCACTCTGACCCCTAAGGGCGGAACCATGTCAGGGTCCTCAGAGGCTGCTGTGCTTCATTTAGCCTAGAAGATCATTGACCATGAACGTCAGCGTGGTCGAGCCAGTGTCCTCGTCAGAAGAACGCTGTGCAGGCTATATCGTTTCAGACCCATCGCACCCTGGACATCCAGGCCCGGAACTGCTCTCTTCAGGGAAGACGCTGCAAAACCTCGACCGGCAGCGGACACACGGACGTGGTTTGAACTGTACCGTTGACCCATCAGACACTTTTAATATAATGATAATCTGTCATTTAGTCACATTTAGTGATCAAGTGATGGCTGATCACAGTTTAACACGGCAGCCACTGTCCTCGTTTAAACGGTAGCTCGATGAACGCCAGAGGCACACACGAGAGATTTGAGTTTTTGATACAAACCATATTAAAAATAAACGATTTTAGTTACAGCCGTTGAAGAAATGATTAACTTTTAGATGGAACGTCTTCTGTCCTCCCGTATCTGACTCGCACAGCTCTCGGCCTCCGTCTCCACTTCTCCTGTGTCGGACTTCCAGGGGAAAAGTCATTGTGCTGAGCTGATTGCTCCTCTCGCGGTGGGCCGCTGGGGTTTCTGTGAGGCAATCTTCTTTTTTTAATCTCATGACCCGGGGCCTGCATAAACTGTCCTTTGCAGTCCATGAAGAAGACTGTCCTCGTCAGCACGACCTCTGGCACATTCCTAATGCTCTTTGATTGGTGCCTCTCCTGAAGCACTCGGTCTTTGGGGATTATATCTATGACCTATAAAGGAGAAGTGTGTTGCAGGAGTGTATTCTAAACTGTGTGACATTTAGACGCCGAGCTGTTTACTGCATGTGCTGCAAGGGCAAAGTCTCGAGTGCGTGACATGTACGCTTCTTTCTGCTAACGATCCCACAATGCACTTCTTCCTATTTTAAAGATGAGAGTGAGAGAAAAAGTGAGTGAGTAAGAAGACACTGAACGCCAAGTTCCCCCTGGTGTGTCAGGGCAGCTGCATAGCATTGGTGTGTGTGTGTGTGTGTGTGTGTGTGAGCGCGCTATGTAAACGCAGAGTCTTTACCATCCTGAGTTTGTAGGCCGTTTTTCACTCGCACAGTATAAGGGTTAACGGTTTATAACTATAGTTGTGTATTCAATAACCTCCCTAGATTTGCTCTGCTCGAATCAAGTATTTTTTGAGCAGTGTAGCATCTGAGCTGTCACACACTGGTGCTAGTTCGTATTTATGCATTTTTTATTATTAATATATTAGTTTTTAACCAATAAAAAGAAGCAAATTCCTACCTAATGCAGCGTGTTTAAGACGAATGCAAATGCTTTCATTTTGACAAAATTGTGATTCTGCGTCAGATCCATGTGGCAGGGTTTGGTAAAGAATGACGAGGTCTAAGTGCCCAAACAGTGTATTTATGGTGAGAAAGTACAACCCCTGAACTTTAAAGACCACCTGTTTGAGTAGTTTAATTGAACAATGCACTTCATTCAGTACAGTCAGTGATTCTGAGCCTGCAGCAATTTATTTGCTAATGAATGCACTTGGCTCTGCAAGTTAAATGTGCAAGTAAGACATGAAGCATCTCCTCATCCTAATGACGCCTTCAAAATTCACTGATTAAAAATAAACCATTCAAACGTGCACGGCACATATTTACTGAGCAGCCCCTTCTCTATGTGCTTCTCCGTTCGATGATTCAAATAGAATAATCACAGTGTCTTCTCTCCGCGCTGAAGAGCACACTCGCGCGGTCCTCGGTGTGTTTAGAAATCCATAAGCTCCGTACACGGTGAACGCTCTCACTCGCAAACAGCAAACGAGACAGAAAATGTCATACTATAAATAGATGAAAGATGATTTTGTTTCTCTGCCTTTTCGTAATGTCTTGTCAACAAATGTTATATTGCGTATCACTGATCACTGTGTTCGGCAGGCTAACGCGAAGCTCACCTTAAGCCTCCTATAGATTTCATATATGAAATTATTGAACGTACTATTGACTAAATAATGCTCCCACTAAATTATATGGCTGAATCTCTACAGGGAAACTACCAACCCTAGGGTTTGTAGACAACCACCCTAACCAACTGATCGTTCCTCATTCCAACCCTAATTAGCTCTGTGCAGTGTTGCTTTGGTTCCACTGCCGATATTAACGGCGCATGTGAAGTTTCAGTAGCGTCTTCGGATACATTCCCCGTTACTCAATGCACTGGGCTGAAATCTAAACTTGACCGTGTCATTTGATTAATATTCATGAATGTGATGTTCAGCTTTATTAGTTACACGTAATGAACTGACATCCGTGTTGTCACCCTGGAAAAGTGATACTAGGTAGGAACGCAGCTGTTAGAGAGCACGTGCCAACAGAAACCGTTAGAGGTGGATGCACTTTGAACAATAAGAAGAAGTAACTGGCCAATGAGGCCCTGCAGCCTCAGGGTAAGCTGGACATGACTGATGATTTTCCTGAAGCAACCCGAGTTGGACAGCGTGACTCTGGAATGGAAACCATTCGCTGTAAAAAAAAAACCCAATTCTTGTAGATCCGCTGCTGTGCAAACAAGATAAGCTCTTATCCTGTTTCGCCTGCAGTGTCTGTCACATTCTCAGGCGGAGCTGTGCTTGAAAGTGCACAGTGACCAAGTTGTATCTGTGAAAGACACATGCACGAAGGCAGACAACAGGCAGAGGAGAGGCAAATGCGGGGAGGAGGAGCAGATGCTGTAAGGGGGGGGCAGACACGGGCCAAGACAAAAGATATAATTAGACACCTAAATGAGGCAGAGGGAGTGTGGGGAACATAAATGTGACTCGTGTCTGTGAGGGATGGGGCGAGCGAGCGAACGAGGGAAGGTGTCGGAGACTTTAGGTGCAGCTTGGTTTCCTCCGTTAGGAACTGCTTTGGTCGCAGATGGCCTGAGCTCTGTCTCTCCGACTCTCTGCAGGGGGCGGTAATGTTTGGGGACGATCCTTAAAAAGGATCCAGTAACGGGGTTGCTTTAGGAGTTGTGCACGAGCCTAAGAGATAAAAGCAGCATGATGAGTGGGCCCCCTATTCTCAGTCGGAAGCGACGTGGACAGATGTGTTGTGTGGCGAAGTCTTCGTGCCTCTCAGTTGATCTCATTTATAACGAGTCTCCTCGATGGCTTACACAATTACAGATCGGCCACTTACAAGAAAAGCGGATTTGTAGTTACACTCCGCGGCTGTTTCCATTTTGGATTTGAGTGTTTCACAACAGACAAACGTGAGGAATGTGAAGGAGACGCGGGACGCCTCGCTGTCCTATGCCGTCCTACATGATCTGAGCCATTCAGATAAATTTCCGCCTCTCTGTCACGTCTTTTTCTCCGCTGTCACGTTCCGTTCCCTATAACAAGTGTCGCTGTGTGTTACAACATAGTGTTGCCCTGGCAACCGTTGGAGGAGCCGTGATTTGTCTTGGCAACACTCACGCATTCGTCCTGGACTCATCTCGGAGCTGGGAAAACGGAGCGGACAACTGGAAGCCAGTCCACCGTCCTGAGGCTGGCATCAAAGGCTCGGTGTGAGTCGGTCTTTGACTCATTGAAAGTCCTACGACCTGCTGTTGGTGTCATGTCCACACTCGACCACTGTGTGTGTGTTTGTGTTTGTGTGTTTGATATTTTATATTTATTTCACGGCCGTGCTTTTGTGGGCACCGTGCCAGTGAATAAATACAGGTCATTGATGGTAAATCTATGAATTAAGCCGCCACACACACACCCACACACGCACCCACACACGCACACGCACACACACACGCACACACACACGCACCCACACACGCTGCCATTATGAGACGGTAGCACAAACAGTCTGACAGCTCCCTCCCCCCCATCCTGCTCTGCGTCTCCCCCTCCCCCTTGTCTCTCCTCATTCTTTCCTCAGCGTGTTGCTCCCACTGTCTCCCACCTACTCCAGTGACACACGGCTCCACGCGGGGAGCGTCACAGAGGATAATACAGTAAACAATGCAGTGAATGTGATGATGTCCTGGTATTAAAGAGTCTCACACGCGCACAATGAAAAGGTTTATTGCTCAACACGGTGACTCAACCTCTCGTGACTTCAGACCGTGATCCCTGCTTTATTCCCATTCACAGATTTCAAGTCTGTGAGTTCTGGCTGAATTAGGTGAACATGGCCTGTTCTTAGGAGGCAGACTGCTACATGCCAGGCAGGGATCAACTTTCTGTGGAATCTTTTTGATGGACACTGAATTAACAATCGCTTGGAGGACCGCCCGCGGCCACTGTAGAAGCTGACATCCCCACGTTATCAAGGCGCGGGACCACAGTGGTCCTCGTCCGACGTTTCTCTGATGCTTCGGGTTTGTCTTTGTTCATTTGAGTTCACAGTTTCACAGTAGGACTTATTCTAAGGTTCTTTTAAATATGAATGTGAGTTCACTTCACCTAATTTGTGAGCAGAGGATAGAGGCAGCATGCCCCCAGGGAAGCACATAAACAAGACTCACACAATCATTCATGCTTACATTCACACCTACAGGCGATTTACCAATAACCTGACTGCTTGGACTGTGGGTGGACACCTGAGAGTACCTGCAGGAGACCCGCCTGGCAGACATGCTGTACGCAGCCGTAGCCTACATCTAGTCCCAGACACATAAATGACTGATTTGTAGCCTGAGAAAGCCTGAAAACGCATAAATGTAGGCATCTGACTTTCCCACAACTCTCTGAAATCAGCGTATTTTTAGACGCACAGAAGTCACTTTATTTTGTGGCACCTTCCTTGCTGCACCATCTGTTAAGTCTGTATTACTCCCCTTTCATAACCACATAATATAATTCAATAAATACTGTTCACAGTGCTCTGTGACCATCTTCTCCCGCCCACCACGATCTCCCAGATAACCTTTAGCAGTGACCGCATGGTGCCCAAAGCCTGTAGTGCTGTCATTAATTGCGTCTGTGTGGGCACAGCGTTTCTCTGATTTCAGTATGACCGTACATTTCCTCACCCTAAAACATTTTGTTTTCAGATTAAAGGTTGGACAGTTTTGCTGTGGATGTGGAGTTGACACGTGACATTTTGGTCCCAACTTCCAGGCGATTGTGCAGCCACGAGGGGGATAGCACTCTCCCGCCTGGATTAGAGAGTTGGCATCAGAGTCAAACAGCTCTTAGTACAACTCAATGTTCCCAGGAGAGACGGGGAACGGATCACACCTTCCTGGAATAAAAGCTTTTCTCCCCACGGTAGATCAGTTGTTATTCGTACAGTGAAACGATGGAGGTAACTTTTCATTCACACAACGATCTCCTAATGGGGAGACGATAATAGCGCAGCAGCGAGTGACTCAGACCGAGCTGACACGCAGACGCTGGGTCAGTGACTGACCCGGATAAGTTGATTTGACTACAGTTAGCCTTGTCAAGCTGAAGAGTCTCGCTAAAGAGTTTTGCCGCTGAGGTTCAGATGGCAGGAAGAAGACGGGAAGCGACGCTGTAAACCCTCGAGCAATGCGGCTCCCTGCTGCTGAAGGCTCCGCTCACATCACGTTACACACACCTAACTCTGTGCTGCACACAGACGTTACACACTGTGTCTATTAGGCCGGGGCAGAAAGCACAGGCTGCAATTTAAAATGGCTTTGACTGCTCTTGGCAGTGGCTTCTCCAAATGAGAAGATTCCCATATGCCCCCGTCCCACAATCACTGTCAGACTCAACCAGTCAGCAGATGTTAAATTGCTCCCTGCGTGAAAGGCTGAGAGAGGAGGGCGAGGAAGGACTTGACCGACTGATCAATGTGTGCAGCACTTAAGATTCCACAGGGTGCGTATCGAGCCGCGCTGTCTTAATTATTGATAATGGAAACTAATGAAACTTCCAGCGTCTTGAAACTAAACCTTTCAGTGAGTAACTGAAACAAACTGAACAGAAACCTGTTTGTTCCAGAAATAACGTGTCCCGCCCTCAAAAGTATGCAACGAAAGCCAACGTATGACTGTTCAACCATTAATTCAGTAGAGTTAATTGTGCAGGAGGAAACGGGGGGGGGCATCACCTTTACCACAGAGGAGCTGTGAGCCCTCGAGCCTGAAATGAGACTGAACGGACTCAACCTTGATGCGGTGTAATTATTACAGTTCTCAGAAAGGGGACGTGGAGTGAAATGAGGTGAACGGGGAAGTGATCATATTTGTGTGTGTGTGTGTGTGTGTGGTGGGGGGTGTTGGATAGCTCTGTGCTCTGAAGGCACTTCTCTGTGGGAACAGTTGGTCAGCGGCGTATCGGTGTCCTCACCTGAACTCTGTTCTCATCTCCAGCAGCGGTGCTGATGTCCGTCCAAACCTCGAGGTCAAACAAACCCAAAGAAACGCTGCGCGTGGAGAGACGTCTTGGTGACGTTCGCTGCGAGGAATCTCTGGCTTTCCTCGTTTCTCCCTCCGTCTGTCGGGTCTGCTGCCTGCGGTGCGGCCTGTCGTCCGAGCAGGGTGTCGGAGAAGCATCCAGTCCCGAACAAACTGGCGTGGAGACGACTCTCGCGCGTCTGTGATCTGCCCAGCCTTCGTTGAAATGTCGGTTCATCCGAGTTCAGGCTGTGCTCGCACAGCACGGGAACGCTGAAGAGCCCTCGGCACGCTGTGACTTGGCGTGCTCCGTGGCACATTGTGCCCTCATCCCGCCACGCCATCTGTGTAGCAGCAGATTAGCAGGTAGCCCTATTAATCCAGGTAGGCTGCAGCGTCAGCAAGGAAATGAAAGCGAGTGGAAATGTTTAAATCGATAGGATCCGTGTTCTCTCTTAGGCTTAGGGCTGGTGGCCTGACGTTGACACACAATGCAGTATCAGGCTTATCTGTCTCATCGGTGTCTCTCTTCTCCCTATATATATATAATATGTATATATGTGCGGATGTTGTCAGTCCCATGTTTATCATCCTGTTTTCACCTTGCCAGTGTTTGACATCCTTTCCCCTCACAAACTGCGAGTCAGCACTTCTCTCCATCCACTGTCCTTGGTGGATTAGAACAGATTGTTCCTGTTTGAGTCCGTCCGTCCACAGCTACGGATGTGAGTCCAGGATGGAGGACGCTGAGTCATTCATCGTAACTCTTCTTTTTTTATTTTGGAGTTGCTTTTTCTCTAAATGAATTTGCAAAGAGGACACGGTGGCACCTGATGCCTGACATTAGGATGCTTAACTGTGTTTTACTCTCCCGCTCCCTGTGAATATTCAGGTCAGAGATGCTCTGACTAAAGTTCTTTTAGTGCCTTTCAAAGGTGCGTTCTCATTACACTGCACCACGTAAACCAGCTCCATCGTCTGCTTATTAGATTTAGTTGGACAGAGAACATCGTGCTAATTAATGCTGCCGGCAGGCTCTGTGCTGAACTGAGATCTGTGAGCCTCATTAGTGTTTGTGTGTGCACTGCTGGGTGCAGCTGAGAAATATAAGTGCAGTGTGTGTGTGTGTGTGTGTGTGTGTGTGTGTTTGACTCACCACTGGAGCAGGATATGCAGGCAAGCAGGAATTTACATTGACAGCGGCAGCAGGCACTGGGGATGTGTTTGATCCATCCACTTATAACACATCAGGTGGGCTTCCTGCAGAGACCCGGGCACATATCTCATTTCTCAGAAAGCGAGACGCGCACAGAGCAGGCACGCTGACGCGAGATCCACCAGTAGTGTCCACAGAAGGATAAACAAATGAGCAAAAGGGTGGGTTTAATAACACCCAAGGAGGAATTGTGATGGACAGAGAGAGAGGAAAGCAGAGTGACGGGCCGATAAGAGTAAAACGAAGTGAGTGATAACAGGAAATGGGAACAAAATCATATTAACAGATTGATTTTACTTGAAATGTCTTCATTCTGCTCTCACACACTCGTTGAAATGAGCACACGCTACACACAGTACAAGGAGATGCTGTCCCTTTTACGTTTCCACGAAGCTTTAGAGCTCAGACAAACATGCAGAGACTGTATCCTGCTCTAACCCTTCTCACACAGGCACCATCGCCATACGCTGGAGATGCCCATGCACCCGTAAGAGTAAGCCATTAGTTTAGTGTACAAAGTTCTCCAGCTTATTTCTAGGAATGCATTTCTCATATATAGATCTTTCAAGGTCGATGACAGTAGCACCACACACCCATAAACACATAAACGCATGGCCGCCGAGCCTCCTCTTGTTCTTACTCTGCCTAAACATGTCCAACCGTTATAGTTTCTAGAATATAATACTTAGCTCCCATGAATTATAAATGATATTGGATTCCAAGCAGCTTATTTTTAGAGCGCGCACACAGATTGTTTTACCACGATGTGGTTATGGTTCCTCCTGAGTCGCGGAAAGGTTGCATTAAGGGCTTTTCAAGTACAGAAATGAGCCACCAAACATTTGGAAGAAAGATTTATTGACTAAAGAGACAAAATGATCCTTTAACGAAGGGATGCAAATGCCAAAGCGTGAACGAGTAAAGGATCCGCTCGTGGTCTGTCTGAGAAGCGCGGTGAAGATGCTCCTAAAACAGACTCTTAACAGATCTTAATTGATGATTTAACTTATGATGATACTGAGACACGTTCACCAGAAAGAAATGTCACGTTACAAATGTGCCCATTCCTAGAAAGCGACATGTGTTCTGCACAATAAAGACGATCTCAGCTCATTTGAGAAACCTCTTGAAGTAGATTTGTACTGGAGATAAATGAAAGTAATATCCAACTTGGCACAGGGAATTTGCTTTTCTCTGAAACCGCTAGTTGTTTCCATGGAGACAGTCATGATGATGTTGATTTTAATTTGCGACAAAGCAAATTGTCAGCATTTCGAATAATGCCGTGGAGAACAGGCCTTCACTAACCACAAAAAGAAGACGGCTTCAACGCCAACATCACTGTCAGTGACTTATTTTGATACGCAGCACTGTCGCCGAGAGAGAAGAGCAAAACATCCACAGCTCTAGTACATAAGTAAACAAGGTCATTGAATTTTCTTCTCCGGAAACTTGAGGCCTTTTTCCCTCCACTAACGTTCAAGGCCCCTGTAACGGTGAAGGGAGACCCCTCCGCTTGAGCATACACTTACTTTGCATATCGTCACTAAAGGCAGAGGAGGTGTGACCCTGCCAGTACCCCCTGACTCTGACTGAAATTAATGGCGCCATCCGCGCATGCTGACACTGATGTACTATTAGGGGCAGCACACTGCTAAGCCCAGCAGAAACCCAACTCCCCAAAACATAAATCAAAACCCAGGCTAGGAAGGGACTCGGTTTGTTGTCACACTTCTATACAGTACAATGGAAGACCAGAGAAATTCTGTGTTTGTGTGTCTCCTAAGTTCCGCCATATAAGAAGCGGCGTGCTCGTTCAAACGGCCTCCTGGTGACAGCAGGATTTGAAGCGTGATGCGTCCAGTTTCTCTGCGTGGTAATAAGTTTGTAGCCAAGAAGAGACGTTTGCACTAAAAGCGTCTCCCCGTTAACCTCTCGCTCTGCTGTTTTGCTAAATTAGGACCGTTTAGACATGAGGCATTTGCTGTCACCAGGCTTTCATTAAATGCAGCCGTCTCTGGAGAGCCACCAGCACCTCCAATAATTGGGGTTTAAGAACTGAGAGCAATTAAATTCTCCACCGTGAGGCTGAGAATGAAAAATTGTGAGAATGATGGGAAACAGGGTGATACAGTATGGAGTTAATTGTAGTAATACATCTATTTTAGGAGGAGAACGGATGCTCCGACTGCGCCTTCTTGCTGAGCTGGAGGGATTCAGGGCATGTTTGGACATCTGAAATCATTCGGCTCCAGAGGCTGGGCTCCCAGTGGATCTTTTGACCCCTTGTGCGTTCATTTCGCTACCGGGACGTTTAGCACACGCCGCTTTGTGTATTGTGCCAGTGATGAGATTTTTGCACAGAACTTAATCAAGTTTGGTTCCGATGGAGAACGCAGTAATAAAGTTTGCTACCGATTTCTAACGCTCATCCAATCTTGTGTTGGTTAGGTTCAAACTTCCTGTGTGCCACCCACATCATCCCGGTGAAGAACGAGGAGGGCGTGGTCATGATGTTCATCCTCAACTTCGATTACATCCTGGAGGAGGGCAGCAGCGACTCACTGGAGAGACTCAACCACGCCTCACCTTCCAAAGCGGACCAACGTGAGTAGACGCAGACGTTTCTATACTTTGTTTATCCAGCATTGTGCCGCATAGCGAAGGCACTGGCTCAGTGTGTCGGCGTGTATGACGACCGCTGCCGTCTGACACCGAGGGGTATCTGATGTTTGCCTAAAGAGAAACCTCAGATGCAGGATTTATGCCACATTTGACAAATGAACAATTCATTTCTTGTCCAGGTTCCATTCTTAGTCCATTTATTCCTGGGTAACTGCCAGTATTGAGGGTGTACTACAGAGGGACTTTTTTCCTTGCCTGGGTAGACACGTTAATCAATGAGCTCCTCCCTCCACATGACAGCTGAAAGGTCTGTTTGTCTTTTCAACAACAATCAGCACAAATGCTTCTAGTAAACCTCACCTGGGTTATTTTATTGACTTCAACAAGGCTAATAACGTGGTCTAGCTGTTCCACATGGTTCAGGAAACGGCTCCACAGACACGGGGAAGTCGCTGAGGCCCGTGCCTACTGGCTGTAACAGACATTTGACCTTAGCTACAGACTGAGATGCAGATAGTGCATCAGTTGTTGAGTAGGGGGCATCAACATCATATTGACCTGTGTGGTACATGAGACACCCTGCTTCCGTTGCTCACGTGTAGCTCCCATGCAGAAACAGCTGACTGTATGTTTACTCATCTCGCCGTTCTTTCCCTGGACTTTGATGCCCCAGACCTGGAACTACCCTGGTGCGGTAAATGTCAGAGGATCAGCAGAAAGCTTCTCCTGTGTAACCTCAGCTCTGTAGAACGAGGAATCTGAGCCTGTCCTAAAGCTGCTGACGGCTCGCATCCTAGATTTAACCGAGATGCACCACACACGCTTTCCTCTTCTTCCCCCGTATTCATTGTTACACCTGGAAACTACTACAATAAAACGGTGCAACTACTTCTCCCTGGGGGTTCACTGCGATCACTTTGTTCTCCTTAAAGTGCGGGGAAAGTATGGACACAGGAGAAATGTTATTTTCTAGAGCTGGTGAGTGACGGGAGATGTGGGACAGGACACAGTTTCTATCACATTTCTTCTCTGAAGGATGAAGGATTATTGTTCTCTTTCTACTTCTCCCTTGACATCTGAATCATGCTCACATAACAAGAAAGACATTTCACTCCCCAGCATGGGGATCTGAGGGCCCAATTAATATTCAATGCAAATATTACTCTGGTATCATAGCAACAAGGGGCACCGTGCGTCCATTGGTTGTGTATCGCCACTCGTGATTTTCGTTTTTTGGCAGGGAGAGAATAAGAGGACTGGAGAGGGTGAGGTGAGTGAGAGCGAGAACACACACGTACTCCAAGGGCTGCATGCACACTTCAGCCTTTTCATAATCTCCATTAAATATAGCCTGATGGGTGTCCTCAGCACCAGCCGGGAATATCACGTGTTCCCGTGTGTTTACTGAACAGCTGAGGCTTGTGCTTCAAATGCTGATTGAGTCGCACGAATTGTGACGCACACGCAAATGATTCAAACCGCTGAAGAAACTCAGTAAATACAAAATGCAGTTTTCATCGCTGCATGTATTATGGGAAAGAAGCCGATCAGCTGACCTGCTGTGTGTTTAGGCAGCTGAGTGATCGGCGGCTTGCAGGCCACAGCTTGATGTTCTCTGTTGAAACATCTTGATTTATTTTATTTTTTTCCTCCACAACATCCCCTCGGGACCTACCCAGTGTTGTGACAGAAGCACCCTGAACTACCGCCGTCTCTGTTGCGTTCTCCTTCATCTGCCCAGGATCACTCCGTCATTAAACCCCTGCACACGATCCTTTATTGGAGTGACTCCGCAGTGCACTACTGACATTATAATATATCAGCAAATGTCCTCCTCCATGAATTATTGAGGGAAACTGAAGATTGAACTCGTGCCGGAGGCGGAGCAGGCATTTGTTTTGATCTGCCAGGGTCTTTTGGAGATATTTGCATTGGCAGGCTGCTCAGTGCTGCTGGCAAAGAAGTACGAAATATCAGCAGGAATGTCAACGACTGCGAGCAAGTTGTGCCACAAACACCACGGAAACGCAGCTCAAGGTCGGGGGGAGGGTTGTCTCTCCCACTGCCTTATTAAAACACCATCTTGTTCTGTGTTTTTATGCTGATTTCTGTCTCGCTGCGGGAGAACAACTCCTGATAACTGAGTGACTTACTGTATTGCCTTCAAATGAATATTTATGTTGCCTCCAGGCCGTCATTGGTCACCGTTGAGGTTAGAGTATGGAATAGATTGAGTGTGACGCTGATGTTGTCTCTTCTCCGCTGCTTCCTCTCGCAGGGAAAGGGAGATTCTTCCGCTTCCGTTTCCCAGCCCTGCATCTACTGGGCATCAGCAAGCAGTCGCTGCCCCAGGAGGACCCCGATGCCGTCATGGTGGACTCGCCGCGCCACAGCGACGGCTCCGTGGCCACGCGCGACTACCAACTCCCCACCACCCGCGAGAGCTGCAGTCCATCCTACGCCAACGATACGCGCGCCCTCATCGGCCCCAGCCACTGCTCCACCCCTGTGTCCGGGCCTTTGGACCACTCGTCGCCCAAGGGCCCCTGGGATCGGACCTACCCAGACCAGACCCAGAAGCAGAGCCAGGAGGACACGCTCACCGCCGCTCCGTCAATCCCAGGCCTCACTCCAACCCCCTCCAGAGAGAGCGTGTGCAGCATTCGCAGAGCCTCGTCCGTACATGACATGGAGGGCTTTGGGTGCAACTCCAAGATGGCGTTCAGGGACAGACATGCCAGTGAAGGTATGAATCTCCTGCTCAGTTTTCTCAAAGATGCGCTGGCCAATGAAAGAGTTGGGTGTGATCAATACATTAATAGTATTAAGGGACTAATGAAAGTGTTACTCATGCATAACAGACTTTATTAATAACCCAAGTCCCTGTGGTCCTAAAATAGGAGATGCAAAATGTGACACGGCAGTCTTTTAATCAGTGAGTGAGTCATCATTTATACTGCGTGCTATTGATCTTCCTTTGAGTCTAAATCACTCATTAACCTTTTGGCCCACATGTGGTTGAGGGAAGAAGTGCCCCAGACTGACCCAGTTTCCTCCAGGCCAATTAGTCCGCCCCATCTCCTTGTCCACAGTCCCCGTTCCAATGGCTTCGCGTCGCTGACACAGTCATACGTCTCCTTCGCCGTAATGAATTGCTCATGGGATCGGTTGTGCGGCTTTAGCGCCGGCCCCCATTTGTCATCGCAGAACGCTGGAAGTTCTTCTCTCACCCCTACCCCCTCTCTCTTTCTTCTCCATCACAGACAACGGTCGCCATATCAAAGGTAACGAACAGCATCTTGGTTTGTGATTCGTAGCACGTCTACTGGATAACGCGTGTGTTCTGCACAACGCCTGCCTGCTGCATGACCCTTCCACATCGCCGAGGTTGATGTTGAATGCAAATGCTTTAGTGGATGAATGACGGCGTGTTTGTAAGTTGTTGAGCCGGAGCCTTAAAACACCGTCACGCCTCTAAATGACTCGTTCTCAGTGCACATGACCCGCTGATCCCCAGCCAGATGCCCAGGGAAAGGCTCAATAAAAGGAAACAGTAGCACTACCCTGACCTCTGCACGCGCTTGCATGAAGCTGCACATTAAACCTCTCTGCTAGTTCTGTTCATTGAAGAAAATCAATGACGCTTCACACGATGATGCCTCCCACTGTCTGTAACCTCCGTTTTCTTCTGCGCAACCTCTGGTTCTTCTGTTGCTAAGTGAATGAAAAGAAACGTGTTTCCATTTGGGTTCCGTGCACTCGTCCTCCCTCTCCCGTAGCGGCACTTAAAGTTGCATGCATTTCACAGAACATAACCTATTTTTCCGCTCACCTGATGTATTAGTGTCTGTGAATTAATGTCTGTCGATGGAGAAGGCGGGTGGTTTGAGAGAGGGGTGGCGTAATTATTAGTAATATGAATATAAAACTCATTTGAACTCTTCTCCTACAGCAGCCAAACAAAAACGCCATAATGTGATAGATGAACTACTGTTGTTTGTGCCCTTCAAACCATCCCTCCATATTTCCACTGTTCCCTTCACCCCCTGTCTCTTCTCTCTCCTGGTTTGCTAGTGTCTCGCTCCTGGATGGCTGGGGGTATGGCTTCAGCTTTCTCCTTTTTAGTTTCTCCTGTGTCCTTACTGTGGCATGGATTGAAGCTGCGCATGCATCCTCTCATCCTCAGCTGTCCGTCTCGCCGTCCTTGACTCTGAATCACTGTGCTGTACTTTGTCACGAGAGGGACGGCGGAGTGCGTCCTCCCTCTGCTGGCTCGCGCGGCTGAATCAGCACTTTCCTTTTTGACTTTCAGTCACTCTCATCCGGCCACGTGTCGGTGTGCGTGTGTAGTGATGTTGAATGCTTTCACCAGACGCCGGGGAGTTGATTCAACATGAACACGCTCATTATGTCCACGGTGGTTTGACTAACTGTTGCGTTCTGTGATTATGCATCGGATAATTCTTTCCTTTCACCAGTGTCCTTCATCATCTTTTAATGAGAAACTATGAAAGGCCTGTTCACCCTAGACGCATCGATCAGAGGGTGTTGAGTTTGTGTTTCACTATGTGTTGTGTTCTCATTGTTGTGGTTGAAGTCACGTCAGTAAGTAAAGGCCAACTCCATACTCGCCATGTCACAGCAGTCAAAAGAAGCAACAACGGGCCGGCACGCTGCAGCCGCTAATGGTGACGTCCTCCTGCTCGCTCTCTCTTTCAGGGCCGCTCAGCCAGATCAAATCCAGCCTGCTCGGCTCCACCTCCGACTCCAACCTCAACAAATACAGCACCATCAACAAGATTCCCCTGATCACGCTCAACTTCTCCGAGGCCAACAATGAGAAGAAATGCCCGTCGCCGCCGTCCTCGGAGAAGACCATCATCGCCCCTAAAGTCAAGGACCGCACACACAACGTGACCGACAAGGTCACACAGGTAAAGCTGTACACCGTGCTGTTGTTTACCCTCACAAATCACATGTGCAGGTGATGCCCCCCCCCCCCTGCCGTCTGTGAGCTTCGGGGTGATTAGGAAGAAACTTAAGAGCTCTGCTACGTAAAACACCAGCGTCTGTCACACAGATAATCAGGGATACGTTTACCGCGGTCAGACCGCGTACCCGAGCTCATTTCTAGAGTTGCAGAGCAGGTTAGAGGTCATTATCACCTCTGCTGCCGGGGCTGAGAGGCAGCACTGAGCAGTTCATGTGTTCCCAGGGATGCGACGGAGTCGCCCCAAACCCCTGATTAGCTCTCAGTTTAGCATTTTGCCCAATAATGGTGTAACGGAGAGAGAGGACACGGACCTTGATGCCTGTTTACACTCAAGGACAACAGCAGCTGCAGGCTTTAGAGTGCAGCCAGAGACGGAGCCTGCGCGGCCTGACCTCTCCATCCAGTGGTAAAGTCAAAGTTACTGAACCGCTGAGAGGGAGTCAAATGCGTGTTTCTGTGCTGAACTAATAATAATAATAATAATAATGAATACTTTATTGATCCCCTTGGGGAAATTGTTGTTTGGACAGCTGCTAGACC
>JAUMTR010000012.1:8316140-8326195 GCA_032270685.1 Microctenopoma stevenorrisi
GACATGTAACCTGGTGGGACTGGGAATCGAACTCCGCACCCTTGGGTTTGAAGGCGACTGCTCTACCCACTGAGCTGTCATGCCCGGGTATCGCCATCCGTGTGTTCTTCCCCACCATCCTGTCCACACACGCTTACTCTTAGGAACGACAACAGACATCTGAACAGTCACAGTGGTGTCATGGCTGCTTCACAGCTCCCACAGGCGGAAGGAGGGCCCAGCAAGGACTGTGGTCCGCTAAGACACGCACTGCTTTCTGTGAACGCCTCAAATTAGGCTTCTCTAGACTTATATGGAGCTGAACGTGCAATTCACCCAACGCTTCTAACAATGGAAGCCACGCGACGAACCACAGAAACACGAAACAACACTCGGGTCTTTCACAGCGCATCACAAAGAGAACCAGGCCAGGGGAGAAAGCGATGGCTCGTTTGCAGACGGCGTGAAGCCAAACACAGAACAAGTCTCACATTCTGCCGTGAGAGAGAGTTCACATGCACATAGCTACAGTAGGTAGGTTAAATATTTAAGCCGGGATCTTTTATTTAGGGACAGTTTGGCTGCAGGGCCGAGTAGGCTGAGGGGTACCGTGCTCATAAATGCTTAGAGCTCTTTGTTACATTCACCATTGATCATAAACCGCATTATTATTCAGAAACACTGAATCTAAAACTCTGTAGTCAAACTCTGTGTTTTACTGTAGTAAAACACAAGTTTAAGACATTGGCTCTAATAAAGTGGCAGCCTGATGAATAATAGAACACGTTCCCTTTGTCCTCCGCTTGATGCGTCTGATCGATTTCAAAGGTTATCCTATATCAGAGGGTAAAAGCGTTTGACCCTTTCCATCACATAGAGGGCAGGAGTTTCTGATAACCAATTCAATTATTAACACGTCAGGCCTTTTCCTGTCCGCCGGTGCTCCCCCCATTAATCACGGGGGTGACGGGGGGGGAGTTCGCCTGCGGAGGCTGATCGATGCCAAAGCAGTCATTTCAGGTTCTTCCTTTCCGTTCCATTCCCACACTCGCCGGTGGTGTTTCTCATGTGCTACACACAGCTACCGCAATGAGTGAGAGCGCCGCGGTCTGAAGACTCGCTGCCTGCTGACGCGTCACTTAGACGAATAGATGCATCCGCTGCTCGCACCTATAATTATCTCTAAGTCATCGAGGCTCTTATCTGAGATGGTGCGTGACGGTGGCGTGATATTGATGTTAAAAGCTGTTTGGTTATGCTACGCGTGGAAACTGTAATAACAGAGCTAATGACGGTGACACTCAGTGGAATGGATTCTAGAGGGAACACAAAATGATTTCACACAGGCGGTTGTGTGTTTAATCTGAAACTGATGTTTTTTTTTGTCACATTTTGAAAGATTTGCTGCTAGGATGAAAAAAATCAAACGTCAGGTTTTAAGACTACAGGCGGCGTTCATGTGACGAATGAGTGTATAGCATGTACAGCCTGTCCTGTCTTTGTGCAGAAGTTAAACGCCTGCAGCCACATTACGCGCACATCAACCAGCGTGACCTTTACGTGACCCACGCATCGGCCAACACATGTTGGCTCGTGCACTGTATTTGATGCAGATTAAATGCTGTAGCTCGTCGCTCTGAACGCGTGGCGAGGGGTGAACCACTCTGGACTCAGGGCTCACAGCCGTGTGTCTCCTCAGGTTCTTTCGCTGGGTGCGGACGTGCTACCCGAGTACAAGCTGCAGACGCCTCGCATGGACAAGTGGACCATCCTTCACTACAGCCCCTTCAAAGCGGTGTGGGACTGGCTGATCCTGCTGCTGGTCATCTACACGGCCATCTTCACCCCCTACTCTGCTGCCTTTCTCCTCAACGACATCGAGGAGCAGAAGAGGCGGGAGTGCGGCTACTCCTGCTCGCCTCTAAACGTGGTGGACTTAATAGTGGACATCATGTTCATCGTGGACATCCTCATAAACTTCAGGACCACCTACGTCAACGCCAACGAGGAGGTGGTCAGCCACCCCGGCAAGATCGCAATCCACTACTTCAAAGGCTGGTTCCTCATAGACATGGTGGCCGCCATCCCCTTTGACCTGCTCATCTTTGGCTCAGGGTCAGATGAGGTGAGTGTTCGTATTTACCAGACTGCAGATCACTCGAACGCACCACAGACTCAAGCTGCAGTGTTACAGTAATGAGATGAAGTGATGTGTTGTTATAACGAGGAAAGTTTCTCCTAAAGAAACGGATAAATTGGAATCTTACAATAAGAGGAAAATACTGTCACAATAATATTAAAATGTGTTTCTGGCGTTTAGAAATATGAGAAAGGTTTCTGGTTGTAATGAGAAATATGCTGCTGTCTGAAATCAATTTTATAATAATAATACAGACATAGTTTAAGTTGTTAAACTTCTGTCAGAACTGAAACACGGGTTCTACTAAAATGTGTCGTTATCTCAGACCCCACCTCGCGCAAACCACCCGAGATGGATGAGTGTGTTGAGGGCGAGGCCCTCGTGTCGGCCTGTCGCTTTGCAGAGTCATTATTTACCATTAGGTGTGCGTTTGTGTGAGGGAGTCCATGGCCAGAGGCTGACAGTGAGTGACGGGTGAGGAAAACGGAGCAGACAGTAAAGCGGCAGCGCAGCTCGCTGTGCGTCGCCGTCATACAGCTGGATGACTGGCGCTGACGGAGTGTGTGTTCCTGCTACAGCTCGTGTCCAAAGCACACAGCGTCAGGATGAGGAGAGTGACAGAAGTTGGTATTTTTAGCTCCTGCAATCACCAGCAGAAGCTTAAAATAGCACACGCATGAACACTTTTAGCTCTCGTCCTGTGCGTTATTTTAGATCTCTGCAGAAACGGAGGCTATTCATAGACTTCATCTCGTGCCCTTTTGTTGCCTGAAAACAATATGTTAGGATTTTTCTCTTCTTTCTTTTTTTGCTGATTCCATTGGGAGAGATCATCTTCAGACTTTTTTGCTGTAGGATTTCAGCAGACTAGAAAAAGGAAACGAGGTGCTGAATTTACATGCGCGAGCCACCCGAGCTCCTCCGGCTTAGTTGTTATGGGAGGTCATTTATTTGCATGTTGTGTCCACACTTGTACGTTGCTCTAAACCAGAATTCAAACATGAAAATCACACGTTGACTGGAGCAGATTGATTCTCTGCACCGAGCTGAGCCGGAACGCGTTCGAGCGTCAGCGAGTTCAGGAACACCGCGCTCACAACCAGGTTTTGCCTTTGCTTAAAGTGGACTGCACAGACATGCCTCCAACGTGCTGCGAAGCTGCACCAGCCGCTGTGCTAAACAAAGAAGACGAGGCTGGTTTTATTGTAACAAGCAGCCCCCTCATTCTCACTCTTGCCCTGCTGCAGTTGTTCACGCAGTGAGAACACAGTCTCACTTTATTGCGCATTTTATTTTCGATTTTCTCCTGATGAAATGAAAAAACAAACCTGTGCAGCTCCGGTGTGTTGAATAAGAGCGTGTTACTACAAGTATTAGCGGTGTGGTGTAAGCTGCAGCAATCAGTACTTTCATGCTGCTACTTTCCTGCAGGTGCAACGTCAGCATTCATCAAAGTGCAGTTTGGTTTGTGTGTGTTGCTCTGGGTCGGCATCTGTTTTTAGCACCAGAACAAACGTGTGGAAGAAGAGGCGCAGCCTAGGCTGTGTTTATGCAGATGAGCGGATCATCTCATCGTACTATAGGTAAAGCTGCTGGTGTCTGAAGTGTTTCACCAGCTACCTGCAGACTGTCATGTATGTGCCAAGTGGTGGCACAGGCGCACAGACGTTGTGTGAACAGGCCGTGCACAATGAGACGACTGGCCAGATGCAGAGCAGGGAGGGATAGCAACGATTCGAGGAGGCGATAAGGACTGAAGCTTAGTGGACCCATCAGACACGGCCACAGCACTCTTCTCCTTCGCACACCCTTCCTCGTGAACTGTCCCTCCTCAAAAGAATAGTAATACTCCGCCGTGCCCCCTCCGTCTGTTGTAGTGCTCTGAATAATCCGCGTCCGTTTACCCTCACCTGTACAACACGTAAAAAAGCATAGATGTGATGTGAGGAGACACGTTTACAGCAGATAATGATTTCCCCACGGATATTAGGGTAATTGTTGGGCACGATAAGGAGCAGTAGGACCTATTAGCGTTCTCCAACTCTCACTTATTATCTCACTTAATAGATCCGTCCTTGTGTCTTGGCTGTGTGTCGACCCCCCCATCCTAACCCCTTCTTTTCCTTTTCCACAACTCCAGTACTCGATGTAAATGTATTCAACTAGACGAGACGACTCAAACTAGACAGATTACAGTGCTTTGAATTAAGCAAAGCAGAAGGCAGTGTGTGTACATTGTAATGTATGAATACACGGATTCCGTGGAGATGCTTAGTTGCTGGTTTTCTTCCCACTGACTGGATTCGAGGCTTCTAATCGGCTGATATTTATGTTTTTTTAAGAGCTAATTTTACCGTCATTTGCAGTTATTCACAAGTATCGGCCAGCTAATGAATCACCACCCTCTCCCTCTCTCTCCTTCTCACACACACCCATTTGCATGCCGTCTCTGCCCGCTGTGAGCCAGCTCCATACCAACTTCGTTTGCAAATTCCCACACGCCAGTGAAGCTGCACCAGCTGTGGCAGGAATGTTCCACGGTCCGATCTGTGGCTCTAACACACGTGTTGATGAAGCATTCCTGATGTGTTTTGAATATGTTTCCACTCTGAGCTGGTCACAGTCAAATGACTGAAACATCTACATTGAACTGAACACGTCCAGCTGATGACGGAGAGTTGTTGCCTTTTCCTCTGGAGAAGCTCACAACAAAACACAAGCGCTGTGGACCAATTACTGAGCGAGGCAGGAGGCTCAGAGGGGTTCCTCGTGCGCCAGATGGTCTGCGATAGGCTGCGGGTCCCGATGCTGAGACTCAGAGAGCCTGCGGGGCAACACAGCAGATATTAACACATTTAAACATCAACCTGCGGGGAAATGTAACTCAGCCCTCGAAACGAACTAAACTCGTTTGTCTCTCCCTCTAGACCACCACTCTGATCGGTCTGCTAAAGACGGCGCGTCTCCTGAGGCTGGTGCGGGTCGCCCGTAAGCTCGACCGCTACTCGGAGTATGGCGCCGCCGTGCTCATGCTGCTCATGTGCATCTTCGCTCTCATTGCGCACTGGCTGGCCTGCATCTGGTACGCCATCGGCAATGTGGAGAAGCCCTACCTCGAGCACAAGATTGGCTGGCTGGACAACCTGGGCGTGTCGATAGGTATGAATGTTGGTCCGGGAACGGAAAAATTACCACTCACTCCTCAAATATTTGTATGTACTGTGTTGTTGTTCGTTGCAGGAAAGAAATATAACTACAGCGACCCCAGCTCAGGCCCCTCCATCAAAGATAAGTACGTCACGGCCCTCTACTTCACCTTCAGCAGTCTGACCAGCGTGGGCTTTGGGAACGTCTCCCCCAACACCAACTCTGAGAAGATCTTTTCCATCTGCGTCATGCTCATTGGATGTGAGTGACCGCTCGGTCGCAGCACGCACAGACAGCATTTTAATCCTGCTATCACTGAAGCCCCGCCAGAGGAGCTGGAAATCAGGAACTCAGGAAGGGAGAGGTTCTCAGGGGGCGGGGCCTAAAATGTCATTTTTAACAAATACATATATTACTCATTTTCTCCTGGAAAGATATTGTAAACAAACTGTGTGTTTCACGTTCACAATGGAGACAATGAGACAACTTTATAGCCCACAGGTATTACACAGGTTACTCGCATTTCTACACAGAAGTCGTTAAATGTGTGCTCATTAGCTCACACAGTACTTCATCATCACTTATAACATAGTCTTTAGAGTGAACAGAGGAAGAAGGTAGGTGTTGTGCATGGGCAGCCTTCAGCCGCCACGGCTCAACTCTCTGGCTTCTCTCCCAGCTCTAATGTACGCCAGCATCTTCGGCAACGTGTCCGCCATCATCCAGAGGTTGTATTCAGGTACAGCCAGGTATCACCTTCAGATGCTGCGGGTCAAAGAGTTCATCCGCTTCCACCAGATCCCCAACCCGCTGCGGCAGAGGCTGGAGGAGTACTTCCAACACGCCTGGACCTATACCAATGGCATCGACATGAATATGGTACGAGCGGAGCGGTGTGTGTTTCCGTTAGCTTCCAGCTCCGCGGTGGTTTCAGAGACATGTTTAACTTTTTAGTTCTTCTAGTGGTGCTCATACATGGATTGTGTGAGTTTGATGTTTAAAGCACCATTTGTCGCGCCCCGACAAATGCTCTCACCGCATCAGCGAGAGGCAGTCGCGTTCCTGCGCGTCACTGGAACAGTATAATGTTTGAACCAGATTATACTGTGCAGCGCGCGGCCGCGGCCGAGGCGAGCAAAAAGCCACAGGCGCTGCTCGCGCACGCAGTGGCTTTGGCTTTTCTCATCACAATACTGTTCATGGTTCTTATACAAGTTTGTCTCTTCCATGTCTGCCTCATATCAAATGGAATGACCCCACCACTCTGGTAAGAGCAGGAGGTAACACAACCACTGTTACATCCCTCAGTAGTAGAGCTTCACCTAGCGGTGTCCATCCAGTAGTGAGATGCACTCAGTTGTTAGTGTTCATGTGCAGACGACGTAATGTTAAGGCATGTTATTAGAGGGCATGTTCCCTCAGAGTTTTCTCTCTTGTTTAACTTACTGTACACACACACACACACGCTGTAAATATTTCCTGTGATCCCACATCACAGATGGATTTACAGCGTTCACTAATGCATGCCACCCATTACACGCACACTGAGTGTATCCTGGAGGCCGCAGTCCTCGTCTGTCAGGGTTAGACTTGCATGCAGCCTGCCTTGAGGTCCCCTCTTGCATGAAATCTGTGTACACAACCCCACGATATTCATCTGGTACCAGAGACGGTGAATCACGCTTGTGAGAGTGGGCACAGCCTCGCGGGGCACCTACTGTGGGAGGCTTGGCTGCAAGCTCCGCAGTGTCACCTGCGCTTGCCAAATGTTGTTCAGTCTTTCCTTTCCAAATCTACTGATGAGTTGTGGTTGTTTTTCTGTTTGTTCTGAGCAACAAAAAAAACCCCAGTTCAGGCTACATTTCTTTCTCTGCGCTCGCGTCATTAGCACATTGTGTTTCATGTGTAAATGACCAAACGATAAGAAATGTGTTCCCTCGTTGCTCCTGTCCCTCACGTGTCTCGAAGCTCTTTTCTCTACCCCGCAGTGAGTTCACGTTGTCCGGGGATCGTTAGTTGTTGCGTCAGTGGTCACTGTATCTTTGTCTTTAAAGGGTAAGTGGATTATACTGTAAGTCTCCCAGACCAAGCCAGCTGTGGCAGGAAGGCTGCAGGTTAGGTTTTCTTTTTAAACTGCATGGCAGCATATAGACCATACCGCAGGGGGTTGAGTCAGTAGACGCGAGTGAGTCTTTGAGACGAGATTAAACAATACTTCCACTTAGTCTGACAGCACGTCTCACAGAAAGATTGTTTTGAGTGTGTGTGCTGTTTATCTACAGCTCTTTAGTCCCTACATGTTCTGTCTTGTCTCGTGTAAAGAAGGCTCGACGATGCCATCGGTTGTAGCTCCGTGTAGAAAAACATAGCAGGCTGTTTACCACTGAACGAAAAGGTTTTGAGAAAGAAAGAAAGAACACAAGTGGCAATTGTACCAAATTTCTCTGGAAATCCAGTCAATTTGGCCTCGATTGGATTCAACACAGCACTTTACCAGCTTCTTACAGCAATACTCGATGTGACGTGTGATCGCGCTCTGATCCGTGTTCCGCCTCCAGGTCCTGAAGGGTTTCCCAGAGTGCCTGCAAGCAGACATCTGCCTCCACCTCAACAAGAACCTCCTGCAGGGTTGTAAGGCGTTTCGTGGCGCCACTAAGGGCTGCCTCCGGGCCTTAGCCATGAGGTTCAAGACCACCCACGTGCCCCCCGGAGACACCCTGGTCCACGGCGGAGACGTTCTCACGGCGCTCTACTTTGTCTCCCGCGGCTCCATTGAAATCCTTAAAGACGACGTGGTAGTGGCCATCCTGGGTAGGTCTGCCGTTAGGTATGTTACGTTATGTACGGAGATAAACAGGTAGTGAGGGTCTTGTGATCACAATGAAAGCCTCGAATCTCTCGTTCTTTTCCTCCTTTGTTCTCAGCAGCCGCTTTTTAGTTTTTCTCTTATTGGCTGCATGAAAAAAACAGTCGTTTACAGGCAGTGACACAATAGGGTCACGGCGAGCAGGACCTGTGGTGAAGTTGTAGGTTACACAGGACTCTGCACATTTTTTCCTCCGCTGCAGCAACAGAAACGCTGATTCCACACCTCTCCACGTGGTCATGCGTTGCCCTGCCGCACACGCGAGGCTGGTGCGATGCAAATGTTATGGTGATGAAGATGATAAATCTTTAAAAGGCTGAATTTGCAGAGCTGTGGCGGAGACGAATGTTTCCCGTTGTCACACCTCTCTGCCAGGTGGCTCCTTTCTTTACACGTGCGCTGACCTACATATTGCTCAGCTTCCTGTTGGCCAAACTGCTGGAGCTGCTTCTCCACGACGTGGATCTTTGGTTATTCTAAGATTTAATTCCTGGCCCGCAGGTAAGAACGACATCTTCGGCGAGATGATCCATCTGTTCTCCAAGCCGGGAAAATCCTGCGCCGACGTGCGGGCGCTGAGCTACTGCGACCTCCACACCATCCAGAGGGAGGAGGTTTTGGAGGTGCTGGACATGTATCCGGAGTTTGCCGACCACTTCCTCACAAACCTGGAGCTGACCTTTGACCTCCGTGATGAAAACACCAAGGTAATGAGCAAAAACCCTGATTGCATTGAAGAAGCAGCAAAATGGACTCGAATCTTTTGTGTGAAATCAATCTAACGCTTTACTTTACAGCAAGAAAAGCCTCCGCTAGAAACCATTAGCATGAATGAAACAGCCCGTCTCTTGCAGAACGTCTGTCCTTTTAAATTGGAGGAATGGTTTTATTAATTCTCTTTAGCGCCGCTTCTCATCCGTGGCTATTAGAATGAAGGCGTGAGGCCTAATTTGGACATATTTCTTCAGTCCTCCATTTGCTTGAAGATAAGAGTATCAGTACGAGTGGGATGGACGTCGCAGACGGAGGACCTGATGTAGGCTGTAATTAGGATGAACGGAGTGTAGTGGAGAGATGTGAAAGGACGGTGGCACTTAGTGAGGGAGGGAAGTGCACTTTGTGCTCGGTATTATTTATTCAGAGTACCAGGAAAAAGACGCACACGAGAAGGTTCTGGTAGGATTAGACCAGGAACGAGGTTCACGCTGCTCCAGCAAAGACGGGCAGGTGCTTCAGGTGAGGTCGGGTGACGTAGTTCGGTCTGAATACGCACTGCTGTTTATTTCAGACGACCTGTGCGAACGCTACTGATTCTAACGCGGACGACATCAAGTGTCGGAGGAGGGTGTCCTACAGAAGGAAGTCGTCCACAGGTCAGTCTGAAACATCATTTTCAGTGATGTGAACACTTCTAATTAGCATGGGATGGGTTCATTTAGTTGTTCTAGGATGATATTTAAACAATTAGAAGTCATATTGATTTTATATTAAAATAGAAAACGAGTGTGTTCTGTCACAATTATTGCTTCAACATCAAAATGTCACAACATTAACAAGCTGGGAGGTCCTGTGTGCACAGAGTCAGTAGTATCCGTGGTATCAGTGGCAGAACTCGGGCTCTGCCGAGGATATAGAAAAGGTACGGTTAGATAAGGCTTCGCTGATCCTGCCCGGGGGAGCGGACCAGAACCAGAGACCGATACAGCGCCATCACGTCATACGAGGCACATCTTTTAAAGAGACGCTGTAAACAGCCAGCCTTTACCCTGATGCCTTCAGGCGATGTTGCATTTATATAACGGAGCCTCGATAACGTCAAGAGTCCACGTAGGGAACGGAAACGCTGTAGGTGACGTCAGACGCCGGAGATTTGGCGGAAGATCTGAATGTTCAACTGAACGACAAATTGAACTTAATGAATAG
>JAUMTR010000012.1:8328326-8358318 GCA_032270685.1 Microctenopoma stevenorrisi
GAATGATGACTACACAGCTATACATACATGACGTGCTCATGTGTCATCTGTGTTACTGACAGGCCAAAAAAAAAAAACAAAGAGTCCACTTAACACGGCAAAGCAGGACTCACTCATTCCCAGTCCTCTGTCAGGAATGCTCTCCTCAGATTAATAGCTCGTGTTACATAAAAGCAAGATTACCAGTTGGGAAGAGCTCACGCTTATTTTAGGACTCGTCTGTTTTGAGTTGCCATGGAAACGTCACAAAAGCTCAGAAGAGTGCTAGGAAAGACGAGTCTTGATTGAGCATCAGAGCCTAAGACGGGTTCATATGCAACTTATTTGAAGCGTCTAAATGTAACGTGGTTGTTTGCCTGTGGTCGTCTGTGAGTGTTGACGTTTATTAGTTCATTAGTCAGACTGATTGTGGGCAGTCTGTGCTAAGGACAGATGGACGCGTATGGGATGAAGGCTCCATCAGAACACACTGTGCGTTCTGTCTAAACGCGGCAGCTCCGTGTCCAGAGTCCGTAGGGCAGCTTTGAAGTGACGGCGTTCGAGCGGGACCGGCCTGCGCCGCGGGAGCTGTTGTAATTTGACTTCTAACAGCTCGGACACTTGGGACTCGGAGACGGAGCCTCCGCACAGCAGCACTCAGCAGTTTGGCTTTGACTCAGGCAAATCTAATTGGTCACCATGGTTACAGGCTGTCTGAATACAGCATCTCCCGATATAACACGAATGAGGGCAGAGACTGTACCTAACGGTCCATTTCACGGTCCTGCAGCTGACGCATCCTGCTTCCATCCGTCAGGTTAGACGATGTGGAGCATCACTCGTTTATTTCTGATCCTGACATGTAAACACGCAGCTGCTGTACAGCAACTGTTACAGCGTTTGCCCTCGCTGCACCGCTACCTGCTGTTAAAGATAATGAGACGAGCCCGACTTCCCCAGACAAAGTCGGCGTTCCCCCGGCAGATCGTTGATTAGCATTTCTCCCTGCAGGTTCCCACAACAAGGAACCGGTGGCCTCCCACTGCAACGCCAAGCAGGGGAGACAGGTCTACGCCTCGTCAGCAGCTGAGGACGGGAGGGAATCCACGGAGGAGGGAGAAGAGGAGGAAGGCAGGGAGGAGGAAGAGGAGCAGAGGCCCTTGTGTTCTGGTGTACTGGGCTACCCGCTGGTGAGGGACCACACCCTGGGCCTCGGTCTGAGCAGCACGCCTGACGCACAGCCTGAAGAGAGCACTCAGGAGCAGCCGTACAAAGGTGCGCCTCATTTCTTTCTTTTTTTAAAGGTCTTATTTTGAGCTCAAGAAAAAAAAGAAGCAGCTGTCATTCACGTAAATGTAAACCTATTCTGTTTGTGTGATAAAGAGCAGACGCCTAATAAAAATCCAGGTGAGGATCGTGTGGCATAATGTTCAAACTTCAAGCTCACTCGGTAATAAAAGAGGACCCTAAATAAAAGAGTCCCGGGAAACGTTTGGTAAAGTCTCATCGAGACATCACTGCTCCCGGTGAGGGAGACGACGTGTACCACACCAGTGAAGCTCTGCTGACACGATATCCCAGAATCCAGCTGTTGTAGGCACAGGTCTGTGAGAAGGATGAACAGGAAACATCAGTTTGATTTCTGAAAAAGACAAGAAGAAAAAAACTCCCTCTGAGGGGCTGATTGTCAACCAGGGTTAGATGTCAGATAACTGTTAGGATTCAGTGATCAGAGCTTAGTAAAGCTGCAGTAACTGATGAGAAGCAAGTTGCACCCCCTGAGGCACGGCTCTAATAACACAGATCATTTACCCTGCGTCTGTCTGTGTTTGCACACACTCCTCTCCCTCCAGAGCTCCCCGGGGACGAGTGGGTACATCAGCGTCCCAGCGAGGGTGCAGGCGACCCAGCCAGGTGTCAAGAGACGCCAGCCGGGGAGGATGACAGCGACACAGACCTCACCTACGGAGAGGTGGAGCAACGGCTGGACCTGCTGCAGCAGCACCTCAACAGGTAAAGATAAAATGAACGTGTCGTTTTAAACTGAAGACGGGGATCACATTTGGCTTTACTTCCCTATGTAGCTTCAGCATTCCTCTAAAGTCGTCTTTCACAGCTTCTAATTGGCCGAAAACTTGGACGGAGACGTTTCAGGCCAGACGAGTTAATGCAGAGAGTGTGAGCAGCTCGTGTGGCTCTCAGCTGGTGCACTGATACAGATGAGGGGGAGGCAGCGGGGTGTCTATTTATAGCGAGTAGCCATGAGATGCAGACACGTTGCAAAGACTCTTGGCGTGGTCCTGCGAGGTTGGGACGGTGGACGTCGTGCTGAGGTGAAGGAACGATTAAGATGTTAGTGACATGGATGGAGATGAATACGTTTCTTCAGGCTGATGCATCACTTCCCTCTCTGTGGAAACACACCGTCAGTCATTTGTCTGAGGCAGCAGGTTTCCTTCTGCATCCCATCGCGTGAGGAGCAAAGCAGGCAGCTGGCAGAGAGATGGGAGGATCCCTGTGTTTCATCACACGCTAACGTCTTAAACTGGTTGTTATAGTAACCACTGGGTGATAAACGGATCATTCATTGTTGCAGGTTGATGTCTGAGAGCTGAAGCTCGTCACAACATACATTAACGATCTCTGAGCGTGTCTTTGTGCCACAGACTGGTTCAAATAACTTCCTATATCTGGTTGCTCCTCCGTGCTGGAGTCTCCCTCTGGTGGCCAGTAAAAGTACTGACCGGTCAGCCACCACCACACTTCACATTGTTGACACAAGTAGGGCAGAATTCAGGCGATGATGATGATGATGATGATGATGATGATGATGATGGTCAGCTGGTGTTGAGCGCGTCAGTGTTGCCCTTCATTTCATCAGACTGGAGTGCCAGATGACGGCAGACATCCAGGCCATCCTACAGCTCCTCCAGAGGCAAACCGCGGCCGGTCCCCCCGCCTACAGCATCGTCACCTCCAGCCCCGAGTACCAGAGGCCAGCCATCAGGGTGCAGCCCATGTCTGCTCTCCAGACGGAGCTCAGCCTCTGTCCTGCTCCGCCGCGGCCACAGGTACACACATGCTGTGTCGGACACATTACAGTGTTCCTCATAGATCTGCTGTTCTGATTGTAAAAGTGTCCTTTTTTAGAGCCCGGGCCCAGAGAAGGCCCAGAACAAATCCAAAGAAACCGCCCCAGTCCTCCTCTGCTCAGAGACTCTTCCAGACGGGGACTTTGCAGGTCTGCTGGAGACAAACGGGGACACGGAGCAGGAGCGCGCACAGAACAACACGGACTCTGCAGAACAGCATCCTCCGAGGTTCCCATCAGCCCGACAAGCCTCCCTACCCGACGTCCCCAGCAGCTCAGGAATGTTGGGACTCCACAGGCCAGTTTCGGACCCGGGGCTTCCAGGAAAGTAGGTGTCCCACCACCCTTCAACACTGACTGAAGGTCTTCTCTAAAGCTCGACTCAGGGTCTAAGAAAGAGACTGAATATGCAAAGGAAAACAAACTGTAGACTTTTTCTTCCATTCCTTTCAGATCCACTGGTTCAGATGTATAATTCTCCATTTCTACAAAGCTATTTCTACACGTGTAAAGTCATCCCTGCTGTGTACATACTCCACACTGAACACTGCCAGCACCTCACCACGTGCTTTTTCTAGATATGCATGTTTCCTTCCCGTCGCATGGTGAACACAGGCGCTCGCACACCACTGTAGCTATCGAGGCTCACTTTCCGGTCCAAGCTACTTGAAACTCCTTCCCGAGGCATTTCTCCGTTTCCAGCTCTGAGGCTGATCTCTCATCAGTCGACTCACACTTACAAAGGTCTGTCGGTTCAGCGTGCCTACCGTACACCACACCGCCCCCACGTGCAGGACACAGTGTAATAATAATGACGCGTGGACATTATTAGAGCACAACAGGACATTTGTCAGTCTTTGAGAGCAATAATGATGAACCAGTCCAGTCTTTGTGTATTTCTAGAGTTTACCAGACGATACAGGTGATTTTCTACGAGCTGTACGAACTTCTGTGTGTAAATTTAACACGTCCACATTCGCGAGCCCAACATCTCGCCACCGTATGAAACCACCTACATCGTGTCAGGCGACGGCAGCTGCAGTGTGAGGATTTGAATGGATGCTGCGACTTTTGTGGCCAAAGAATCCGCTTCATCCCACCACATGACTCCTCCCAGTTTTTGTTGAGTCCTTCCTTTCTACCTCAGCGCGTCCGGTCACCTTTCCAGTTGAGCTTAGAAGCTGAAGCTGCTTTTACATTTTAAAATATCTCTTATCTACTGTACAGAAAGTTTCCTTTTGTGTTTATGACCAAATCAATTACGGTGTTTTTCAATTCACTTACTTCAACTAAAGGCAAGTAAGAGGAAGACAAGTAAAACTATTCTTTTGCTACAACAGTATTATTCCACAGTCCTTGATGGGGAAAAAAGAGAAATCGTAGACGTCATTCAAATCCTCAAACTGTCCCAACGTATCAGTATCGTATGTAAAAACTCTGCCTGCAGCTTTACAGGACTGGAGGGAACTCGATTGTCCGTGTGATCCTTGTTGATTGCATGCTTTAGGTCTTCCATTATCTTTTTGAGGAGTACACTTTTCCTAAATCATCACTGAGGGAGAAAACAAAGTTCACGTGTGGAGCCCAGGACCCAGCTCAGCCTTCGACAGCCTTAGCTCTATTAGCCTGCTCTAGCCTTTACAACACGAGTCCAACACTTCTCCACCGCCACGCGTGTAAATGTACTGAACCGCTTAGGGTGAACTGCATGATGAAAACTAGTCATTTTTCTTTCCTAACGTTGAGCTCATGTATTGCATGGAGGCTGCACTTGACTAAATTATAAAAGGTCTCGATCAGCTGTGTGATGAATCGATACACAAGGTACTGCACATCGCTCATCCACAGGTGTGGGAACAACGCTTAGACCTATTTTTCTAAAAAAAAAACTAAAGTATTCAATTTGCCATTATTTTTCTATGTATCCGATCAGTTTAAAAGACCCTGGTGTTGGTTAGGATGCTGCTGCTGCTGCTGCTGCTGATGGGAAGGTGATGAATGCGATGCACAGCTTCTCTATGTAGCAAGACTGCAGCGACAGCGTTTGAAGCATTTCTGCTGTTTCTACGTCACCCTTTGGCTTTTGCTTTGCCCTCCGACTCTTTGACTGGACCAAAGGGTCGGCGAGAGGCGGACGGCGAACACAGGGTTGGAGAGCCTCAGGAGAAACCTTTACGTCGCAGGACGCAGCTGGACTTTTGGGGTTTTCTTTGAGGAGCTTTCTTTCTCGAGCAGACGTAGAACTAAAGGCCGAAGAGTCGTCTGCTAAACCTTCATGGGATTTTGCAAACTTTTGCACAGAGATTAGAAAACTTGCTCTACTGGATCTAAACGTCACTTTTTAAATCTAGTGCTGTTCAGAAATTGTTTTTATGCATTTTTTAATGTTTGCCACTGTATTTTATACAACGCAACACTTAACAGCTAATTTGAATGTTTCTGTTCTTAACTATAAAGAATATATTGTGTAAATAGAGGGGGGGGCACTCAGTTGTATTAATGAATAAACACCACGTACTGATTATAAACTGTTTATTGTGAGTAACAAAATATAATCTTCTACAATATTGTATGTGGGGAAAACGTGGTTGTGTTTGTGCTGACGCGTGGAGACATGTAAGGCTGCGCTGAGCGTTTACTTTGGCCTGTTAACTTCATTCAACTGTGTTTCCTGCAGGTGTTCCAGTCACATGATGAACATCTGACGACATCATCGCGTTATGACGCACACAAAAGTCACTGATGCATACTGACAAATCAAACATTTACTTCTTTACTTTTTGAGAAAGCTCCAGACGGGTTCTGTAGTTTGGCACTTTAAACTCGTACCAGTAAGAACCAGTAACTATGTTCTGCAACAGCGTGTGAGATATCAGCAGAGTTAAGGACGGGGTGAATAATTCCACTTAGAAAGATCCCACTTTACATTTTGTCACCGTTATGTCATTAAACACAGATTTAAGGTGTTAATGTGTAAACGTACAAATCCAGGAATGTTGGATGAAGTTGACTAGAACAGAATGGAGAGAGGACGAGCTAGGTACGAGTTAAGTGTAGTTCTGTCTGAATATATTAGACCACACATTCATGGGTTATTATGGCACCACAGGCGTCTTACAGAACAAAAAATGAAAGTTGAACTAAATTTCTCTCTTCTGTCTCTGACAACGTGCTGCATTTATAACACGGAGACACCGGATGGAACTTCAGCATTTTGGCCAAAACATTACAGCAAGCATTAACAACGACGATTAACGACGGGCACTTCCTGTTGCGGCTCATCGCTAACAAGCCTAATATTCCTGTGAGGCGCTGGGCCAGGACCAGCCACCGGTTGGTTCACCGTGCGTTCCGACCTCGTGGCGTGGGCCGGACAGCAGCATCTAGATGGCCATCGTGCACAGGATGAACTGTTCGCAGAAGACACAGAAGAGGAAAAAACTTGCAGCACAATCAAATAAAATAATCTAACGGGAAGTCGTTAGAAAAAGCTGTAGTGAAGGTACTTACGTCATCGTACTGGAAGGTGACTGACCCCTGCTGCATGGGGTCTCTCCGCCTGAAGTTGTCTGTAACAGAGAGCCAACAGTCACAGCACTGTTCAAAGCCGTCTCACCTCCGTGCAGCACCGACCCCGCTCTGCAGCGCGCTACCTGTGAGCGTCCTCAGCTTCACGCAGCACGCCACGTAGTCGTCGAAGAAGATCCTGCCACCTTTGTTGTAACGCTTGATGATTGCGTTGAGCGCCTGAGAACTGACGCGGTAGCCTGAGAAGGGGGAGAAGGCGTCAGGCCTCTGTTTTCTCACATACTGCAGGTCAACAGGTCATCATAATGTGATAAGTCAGACGTCACTCCGTGTGCGTTCACTACATTCATTAGCAGATTAAAGTGGACTGACAGGAAGTGGTTTTCAGAGCGGCTCCACATGTATTCCTGTGAAGCCTAACGCACCTCCCACAGTCGCGTCTGACTCACCCATAGTGTTGAGCGCCTGGTTCAACTCGTGGGGTTCAACGGTTCCGCTCCTGTCCTGGTCAAACATCATGAAGTTCTGCTTCCAGCCGTTCAAAGCCGTGAACAGCTCCTTGAACTCGTTAAAGCCCATCTTGCCGGTGGAGTCCCTCTGGTATTAGTCTGGTTAAGCTTTAATAGCAGTGTATTCTTTAGGGCTGTGCACACTTTTATTATTATAATAGCTGGGTTTGAATACAGAGATCAGGGGAGAATAGTACATGTTACAGGACCATTTACAGACTGAATCCAGTGTGTTTTTCTCCTGATTTCAGCAGTTCGTTATGTGTGGCTTCAGGAAAATCGGCTGAAAGTATAAACAGCGCCCTACATCCTGTACCTAAACAGTGGGGAGGAGTAGAAGGGTTACATCACTACAGTGTCATTTCCATAGCGACATTTTGACTGGACAACTGAGAGGCACAAAGGATACGTCAAGCATAGCAATCATGATCCTGCACGTGTCCAGGCTGAATGCTGTGATGAGAGATGTACATGTTAACATTCAGACAGCGTTGAACATTATTTAAGAAAACACTAACGCAGAGTCATTTAAAAGGTGAATCTCTGACAATAGAGACTAACGTCTAGCTGCACAGCTGCTAAAAAATTCTAATTCTAACTGGCTGATTGGAGCGAGCTGCTCGTGTAACAGGAAAACGCTAAGTGTGTGATATTCACACAGCTTCATACCCAACACGTGAGATAAACGCAGACTAAGCAGTGTCGTACGAGTCAGTCATGGTAAACTTACGAGTGTAGCTGCCAGTGAAACCAGACTGGCTCAGACACCTCTGGAGCTCCTCTGCATCCACCTCACCGTCCTGTATAGAGCAGGAATATTCAGTCATGTGTCACTCGCTGGACTAGAGGTTTAAAGTCTTTGCATGCTACAAATGCACAAATAAAGCTGTTTTATTCGAACAGTTCCTGTGTGATAATTCCTGTGTTAATAGAAAATTACCATTACTGACTGTGTGTGAGCCTGCAGTAAACACAGGCTGCCGTCGTGGGGGAGGAGACGCTAACGTTAACACACTCACCTGGCCTGCTATGGCTGTGAAGTAGCCCCACATTGGATCATTGGCAGCAGGAGGTGGGGCACCGTATGCGCCTGGAAACCCTCCTCCGTAAGGGGAGTATCCCCCTTGGGGTGGAGCACCTCCCATCGGCCCACCCATGGCCCCAGGCATGGGGCCTCTCATGGGACCTCCCGGCATTCCATGTGGCATTCCCTGACCGGGCATCCCCGGCATCTGGCCCCCGTACTGAAGAAAAGATAAGACACAAAAGCTGATCTGAGCTGCTATTTATAGAAGAAAAGTTGGTTTTGTTTTGTCCACAGTTTTTCCAACAACAGCCGCACACTGCTGTTGTGGAAAATGTGTCATGAGTTGACAAATGACACAAGCTCTCACTAAAGCGCAGATCAGATTTAAACTGAGTCTATATCTGAAATCTGATTTGTGGGTCTGTGTCAGTCCCCGCTCAACATAATGGATAACACTCAGATGCAGTATTCTAAAAGGTAAAACACTGTTTGATGCCCTTAATAAGCGTCTATGGTCCATGTGTTAAATATTTGTTCACTCTGTCTGTGAAGACCTTAAGACAATGACTCAAACCAAAACGTTCCCTCCATTTTATTGATATAGGTAAAATACAGACTAATACAGAGCAGCATCACCCACACATACTACACTTGTGAGGACCACCCAAGAAGAAAGAGGAGTGCGACACAGTTCCTACGCAGCGACTGTGGGACCTCTACGACTCATTGTGAATTTTTGCTGCCAGGAATGGTGCAACTAGTTATTAAGAAATTCTTTTTTTCCCAGGCAGGTTTAAACACCTTTTTCTGTTAATCATTTGAAAACTAGATTTTTGAATTTATCTTAACGCCAAAAGCATGTTTGATGATCTGGCTCAATTACGTGTGATGTACACAAATATATACAAACATAAGCAGTATGGAGCAATGTGCAGCGAACTGTTGACAATGAAGCAACAATGACGTGACGTCGTCACCTGCGGAGGCCTGCTATTGGCCGATTGTGCGCCGGAGGGCGGGCACATACCGTAACTCCAGTTCCTTTTATTTCATAAGGACTGAAAACGTTACATTTCACTGCATTAAATATGTATTTTATGTTATTTGTTTTAGCAGTATGAAGGTGAGAGTGTTTGACTCAAAGTTTAGGAGCTTTCTTCAGGTTAACGTAAATCTTACGTGCATCACAACCCGCCCACAGGAGTGGATCCGCGGTCCGAACAGCCAGGTTATGGCCCCTGTTATCAATTAACAGTGTCCACGTTTAAGGCGAGAGGCAAAAAAATATCAAACGATAAAAGCTTTTGTGTGCGTTACACTTGGCTGACTGTAAAAATATGAGCAAGCAGTGGTTTCTACCTGTTCACCCGGAAGACATTTATCTACACTATAGTCAGTTTACGGTGAGCCGGAGACAACAAAACGGCTCTTCATATGGAGAAAAACGAGGCTCCTATAGATCTGAATGTGGTAAACTACATTCAGATTGTAAAACATGTCACTGCACATCTGAACGCATTAGCTCGGGGCTATCCTCGTTAGCTAGCTGATGCAGCCCGTTTAACAACGTACCGGTTACAATAAGTTTTAGTTCGCTTACCGCACCATATCCTGGATAAGCCATCTGGCGAAACTGGCCGAACAGTCACAAGTCTAATACCTTTCACTAAACTGAGAGTAAAAACTGGGTGTTACGAGGCTCCGAGTTCCCGAGAAGTCTGAACAAGTTACATCACATCCGAGCGGACCAGACTTGTCGGAAGTGTTGTGACTGACCGTACAGGCAACCAATAGAAACCCCGTTGGAGAAAAAACACCCGCCCCTGTGCTGCGTTCAGGGAGCCCTCGTCATTAGACACACAAACACAACATTGCACACCTTACAATTTATTCATTTCATATCTGGATTATTATTATATTTTAAAACCGCGTGTATTAGCCGCTTTGTGTTATATTTTGGCTATTTACATGTGATCCTTATAATTATATTTTGCACTTTACTACTTAAACTACTTATTATAAAGTATGCAGTGTTTTGTGTTTGTAGTACAAACACTCAAAACCTATTGAATGAAACTTTCACATAGATCCTCTGTGAAATTCTCATTTCTGAAAAAGAAATTCCCGTCTGCTCGCTTTCTATTCACCACTAGATGGTAATATTTATACCATATAAACAAGAAACAGTTTCGTCAGTTATTTGCCTGCGGCCTGGTAGCTCAATGGGTTAAGTGTCAGATTGGGATGCAGAAGGTTGTGGGTTTGAACCCCGTCTGACTCCTATCCATCCCCTACCAGGTGTGTCCCTGAGCCAGACACCCAGCGCTAGCTCCCTGTAAGTCGCTTTGGATAAAAGCGTCTGCCAAGCAAAGTAAAGTAAAGAAAAGTATTTAAGGTGATAAAAGTGCAGAGCAAATTTTAAACACACTGTACCAGAAAATCAACAGAAGAGCAGCACACCTGGCAATGTGGAAAGCAGACAGAGGCCATTGTGCATGGGGAAAGAGGCAGATGATGCCACAGCTTCCTGTTGATCACTCCAACATCTCATGACTAACCAAACAGCTGTGGTGGAGGGTGCCCACCACTCTCAAACCACTGTGACAGGCCAACATACACGCACTGAAACCTGGCAGTGACAGTCGGACTGGTAGACGTGTGCACTACAGTCTGGAGACTGTTCTCACTTTCCTCCAAACCTCCTGCAGGGGACCCCGAACCTAAAAGAGACATAACATGAGAACAAATGACTATTTACTGGCATTAGTTTTCTCTGTCCTAAAACAAGAAATATAACACTGGCTTCACAGACAAGCCTTCAAGTGCAGATTGATGAGCAAATATGTCTTCTTCTTCTTCTTTTTCTTCTTCTTATTATTATTAATAATAATAAGAAGAAAACACTGGTCTTTGTCAGGTGCCAGTAAAGGTGCGTGTCGTTGGTTAAATAGGCCATTCCCTGTTGTGGGAGTGGCTTCTACCAGAACAGTTTTAAAATATTAATAATAATAATAATAATAATAATAATTACCATAATAACAATAAAACATTAAAACTAAAAAAGACCTGCAGTGAGGTAGTTTGTGATGTTTATAAACCCTGAATGTCTATATTTATACTGCCTCATTGTTGCATTGGAAAATTAGATTTGACACAACCATTCCAATGTTTGAGGTCACCTAGAAATTTTCCAAGAAAACATGTTGTCATCTGTTCTTTATAGACGAGGATAAGGGCTCTTTATTACCGATAAATGGCCTGTGTCACAGGTCAAATTCTGAATTCCTCGTGCTGGGTGTGGCGTCCACCACAAGAAGAGAGGCCAGAGACCAATCTTCAAATGGAAAATTTCAAAATAAAATACCCATATATTAGATCAGATTATTAGATTAATAGTGTAAATAGCACCATAGAATTAGCATTAACCACGCTCCAGTGACATGCTCTGTTTGCTAATGCCAGTCTTTCTCTTTGGAGTACATCTCTCTTCTGGCTGGACTCAGTTGGAGGCTGTTAAGTGCAAACACTCAACACTGTTGCTTTCAGGGCCACCAGAGAAATGACTGCTAAGTGTGGACGTAGTGCTGTTCACTAAAGCCAGGCCTGCTTCTCGAGGGGTCCTTCTATTAGTATTTCTATTTGATGTATTATCTTTCTACTATTTTCAATCAAATATAATTTAAATAATCTGAAATAAATGTTGGAAACTGTATTTTAGTTAATTGTAATACTGAGTTCTCCTGGTTTGACCTGATAATTTTAAGCTCCTGGTGATTAATAATGTAACTTCTAGAGTTCATAAAACTGTATATTTCAGTGTGATGGATCATTTTATACACAAGAAACACAACAGCACAATGCTATATTCATTGACACGACCATTCAATCACAGCACATAAATGGATTCTTTCTTCTTGTTCAACCCTGCTCCATCTCTCTGCGTTCACACACCTACGCTGTATAAAGCATTCAAAACGACACCTACGTTTCCAGTCACATTATTGTCAGGTAAATGGAGGGATCGATGAGGTAACACTGTCCAAACAGGGCGAGCAGCATTAAGGAAGACGTCCACAGTCTGTTTGTTTGCTGAGGATGTCCGGTGTGAGACGAACAAGTGCACAATACGATGTCTAATCCTCATAAAGGCACAGCTTCATATTTGTTAAGCTTTTAACGGGCTTTTAGCATTAACTCTGAATCACGTACAGTATGTGCAAAGTGGGAAACTTCCACAGTCTGTGGCAACATGTGCCAAAATAAATCAGTGAAATTTTAGACTCCTGCTTAAAAGTGTGCTTGATTCTGTCGTTCTGTCACAAAATATATTATTCTTAACTTGTGACAGTGTTTCTCACATTAGTTTTGGGGAGGAAGGATAATAATGACATGCAAATACTAAGCACTGTGCAGCAGAGGAGCGCTGGTACCGACAAAATAATGCGTAAGCACAATATGTGAGTCGCACAGCAGTCTTCACGTCCCCAAATCTATCATTCCAAAAGTTTGGGCAACCCTGCTCTTTACGTAATTAGGAAAGTGCCAGAATTGAATGCATTTTCTTATTGATGAGCTAAAGACAGATAGTTTTATAGACAATAAACTCTGGAACACTTTTTGTATTTTAATCCAAAGATGTCCTCTCAGAGAACCTGTTTCGAATGCGTGCAGCCGCACCCCCACCATGTCATGCTGTTCACTGAGCAAACAGATGAACTCCCTATTAAACAAATCTAATGTATCAGGTAAAACATTTCTGAAGAAAAACACAACTTGTGTTATACATGGCTGCAGAAGAAGTATGATTATCATGTTACATAATGCATATCTAATATGACTGTTGGGGGATTGTCTGACATGAACTCTTCCTCACAACACGGGAGCATCACCGGAGCTGTCGAACTTTACTCCTTCGGTTATTTATTCTTGCACCTTTACAACTTCTTCTTTGGGGTAATATTTAACAGCGAGGCAGGTTTTGCGCACAACAGTTGTCTGCGCGGGCGCTGCTCCCACCGCACCACTTCCAGAGAAAGGGAAAATGGTTTGTGGGAAATACTCACATGTTGATGTTATGTTGGGACACGCTTCACGGGGAGCTGGGTTTCTTTGTTTTTGGAGAGGTCTCTGACTTGTCTGTTCCATCCTGAATAGGTTTCCATCGCCAAGGTGCTCCTCGGAGTCTTCGGGGTAGCGGTCGTTGTCATCCTGATAGCGGTGCCCACGGCCATATTTTTGAAAGGTGAGTCTTTGCTTATGTAGAGTAATTAAACGCATCAGCTGTGGTCCGACGCACCGTTAAACGCATCCAAACGTTCGTGACGCACGCGCAATTACGCACAATGAGCGTGGTTTAGTCAGAAGAACGAAGAGTTTCACCGACAGTTTTTGACTTGTCACGTAAAGCATCGTGTTTTAAAGTATACAAAGTATGACAGTTCCCACAATTCCCCCCCAAAACACACTGTCGTAGGATGTATTCCATTTATCTTTATCGTTTACAACCTCTACAAGAGCACTTACCGTGTTTTACGACGACGATGACGACGTGTGTGTGTGATGTCACATCTGTGACCTTCCAGTCACTGCCAACTGTCTTTCTGACGTATGTTTCAGAGGACCAGGGGGGGAGCAACCAACGGAGATCTTTCACCCTGGAGGATGTTTTCAACAGTTCCCTGAAACCAAGGTCCTACAGCATGAGGTGGATCTCAGGTGGGAGACGGCCTCTGATCAGATTGATTGAAATCTGTGGACGACAGGGATGTTAGGGAGATGGTGGGACGTGTCCTTTCCAGCCGTCTGTGCTCAGGCTCCTAAGTTGTAGATTTATCAGGAGCTGGGATTCTATTGTAGTCACTAATTCACTTACAGTTGACGTGTCTCCACTGTACGTGACTTTACTTTCCTGTACTCAGGACAAAGCGCATGCTCCAGGAATGCAGGATTGATCCTACTAACATAAATTGAGATGGTTTTGTTCCTGTAAAATATAGCATCTTTACAGGAACAGCCAATAATAGAAACTGCTCAGATTCTACATCCTTACTGTATATCTGCCACCTTAATGTCTCAGCTGTAGCTCGGGTTGGTTGCTGCTTTCAGAGTCGTTTCCAGTTACAGTTTGTTATCATAGAAATCCACACATAAAGACACTGTGAGGCGTTTCGTCAGGACGCACATGTTACAGGTTATGAAAACAATGGTCAAAATCGATGCCGCTGCAAGTTATACAAACCTTGGGTCCAGCATCTCGTGCCAAATGTAAATAAGCCCAATGAAAACAGCACAAGGCTGTAACACTGTCCTGACCCTCTGACTGATGCTGTGTTGTATGGGACTGTTTTTATTTTCTAGGATCTGGAGATGATGACTCACACATTTGTGACACAAATTACTGTCCACTTATTATCAGCTGCCACTGTGTCCTCTTCTCCACAGATCATGAGTATCTGCGCGGGTCCAGTGGCCCAGTCTACCTCTACAATGTGGTCACAGGATCACAAACAGTGTTCTTGAGCAAAGACCCGTTTGTAAGTCACTTCCCTCACACGTGCGTCTTCCGTGGAAACAACCACGAGTCCTATCACACATCAAAACCAGAGACTCACAATCGTTTTTCTTTCCCAGATGGAAAAAGATGCTTATGATTACCAGCTGTCCGCAGACCACAAGTATGTGGCGTTCATGAGCAACCATTCCAAGGTACACAGAAGATTTTGTTCACGCTAATTTGATAAATATGTGGCGCTTCTGTGAGTGATCACACAGCATCGTTTGACTTTTTACTCCATCAGCTGTGGAGGCATTCGTTCACGGCTTCCTATTCACTCTATGACCTGCAGTTAAAGTAAGTGCTGCGATCTGAGCTGGACGCGTCTGAAGTCTGAAGTCTTTAGCTGTGGAGCTCATTCGAGAGGTCCAGCTGCAGCTGCACTGCAGTTGCACAATTCTCTGAGTTTTCTCTTTTCTCCCAACTGGTTTCAGAAAATATGTCACACCCACGGACATTCCTGATGAAGTGCAGTACTTCGCCTGGGCTCCAGAAGGGAACAAACTGGTAGGCTCGGTCATTTCTGCTTTGAACTGGGTGACACATAAAGTTATCAACCTTTCCCAAACACTCGACTACTGGAGAAAAATGGTTGGAAACTGGTAACTGAGGGCTGTTTCTCGGAACTTTTGGATTTGTAGGCCTTTGTCTGGAAAGATAATGTGTACATAAAGACCAGCCCTGGGTCCCCACGGCAACAAATTACATTCAATGGCCAGGAGAATCTGATTTTAAACGGGATTGCTGACTGGGTGTACGAGGGTAAGTGGCACATATCGAAGTCTGACTTTCACCTTGTGTTAAGATGTGATTTAACACGTCGCAGTTGAACAGTGATACAACTTACATCTACTTTAGAGAAGTTAACTTTTCCTTTTAAATCACTTTATTTGAGTTAGGTTGTTGCTGTGGTTTCCAAACAGGAGAGTTTGAGTTCAATGTTAACCAGTAAAGTTGGATGCAGCCCCTACGCTGCAAGTAAAGGCCTGTTAATAGTAGTTAACCGGTAATTCGTGTGGCGTTGTGCTGCTCGCTCTAAATTGGATGGTTTCCATCTCCTATCCTTAGGTATCTGTTACTGCGGGACATATCAGCTGACGCACATGGCTACACAACATTCTGTCAACTAACTAAATAAGTCATGTAAACATAGCTGTCTGGGTCAACACAAACAAATCAGTTGCATCCTTTTACTAAACTACCTAAAATTCTTCAGGCAAGCAGGTATAGTGCAGTTTATAGTTATAAACGCAACCAAATCCCTCAATGCTCCTTATTTAAGCACTTTTGTAACATCTTGTTACGTTTGTTGTAAAGTGAGGACTCGATTAAACGGCCATACACAGAGATGTATACGTAAAAGAGCTTTAAGGAAGACGCTTGAGGAGAGTGGGTCGGGTGTGAAGATGCTCGGGGGGGCGAGACGATGACACGATTAAGTGTAACTCAGCCGCATCCTTTCCTCCCTTCCAGAGGAGATGTTCTCATCCAGTCAGGCTCTCTGGTGGTCACCTGGAGGGAAGCATTTGGCTTACGCTGAGTTCAACGACACCGACGTCCATACAATAGAGTACTCTTGGTACGGCAATGATCAGTACCCCGGCACTGTTTCTATTCCGTATCCAAAGGTGAGACCATTCATCCAGAGCTGGTCTTACTCCAACGAGCTTGTACCAGGTTCGTTATGCTCGTTGACCTCTGTTGTGTCTCACATTTGTGCTTGTGCAGCCAGGTACTCCTAATCCTGTCGTGACACTGTTCGTTGTGGACACTGACAACACAACACAAATTACTGAGGTTTTTGTTCCGGAGTCATTCAGCTCAAGGTAACCGATCATAGAAATATAAAGAGGAAGAAAAGGCCGAGGCGTTTGCCCGTGTCACGGCGTTCTGTTTGTTTTCAGCGAGCACTACTTGGCCAGTGTTACTTGGGTGACAGACAATCGCGTCGCTGTGCAGTGGCTGAAAAGAGCACAAAACCACCTCGTCCTACAGATCTACAGTTTCAACGGGTCCAGTTGGGATCCTGCCGAGGTAAAGCAACGCCACTTAGGTGCCACTAACATTACTGCATTACTGCCTGAGAAACCAGCCTCTTCATTAGTACACAGACTTGTTATGAGCAATAAATGAGCAACACTTTTACTGCAGGCAAAGATAAGCTGAAGGTTTTATAGACTCGCCCTCCGGTTCGCTGTTAATGTCAAACTTAGCGACGTGTAAACAGTTTAAAGGGTTAGTTAACATTTTCACAGAAAGAGCGATTTGCAGATGTGAGTTCTTATACGGCGCCCACGGACCCTCAAGGCCCCTCACGGCCCCCATATTCTTGTTATTAATAGTGGTTGTAAAGAGGTGTTATGGCGCCTGCTGGCAGCTCTGTGGGGTCATTTGAGGTAAGCGCTAAAGTCGCCATGCTAACGTGCTTCGTCAGTGCGCTAACACGCACTAATGTTTAACGGATGTTAACGAACATTGGTTCGGCACGCTAACATCTGCAAGTTAGCAGTTAAACGTAAGGTAACGTAAGTATGTCAGTGGATGGATAGGCCAGAGTCTTGTCATGGCTGCTTGTCAGTGATAGATCTAGAACATTTTACAGGGGGCAAAGCAGTGGAGGAAGGTCTAGGCAGGAGGCAAACAGTGTTTAATGCAGGGCCATAACTAGGTGTTTCAGGGACCTAAGACTATGTTTACAGTTATGTATTTTTGGTGAATCTGAAGTCTATAAAGACTTTTGGATAAACAATAAATTTGGTGAACTATAGCACCATCTTTTTTGAGTTTACTGCATTATTACCATCTTCAGACAATGAGTCATCACAACTTTTATTACTGTACGTGATTGAGATATTGAACATTCACTTTCCTCAAAAACCATGTATCCTTTGTTATTTACAGTATCTGGAGGTGAAGAGTATCACTGGTTGGATTGGACGGGTACGTTCACTGTTGTTTTTCTGTCCTAACAATGAAGAGACCAAAACCAATAAAACCAGCAATGAATGTGTTCCAAGAACAAGCATTTAGCATTTTCTGCTATGAGATTTTCTGTATTACGGAGCACAAAATGTGGATTAGTCCGCTGCAAAAAGAGTCCCCAACAAATTGGTTTAGGAAATACTAACTGAGCCTTTTCTGAATGTGAAGCAATTCACACTGTTGTTGTTTTTTTAAATAAAGAATAATGGCAGCCTTGTAAAAACAATTGAATTTCACTCAAACATTATGCATTGTATTTTAAAATACTTGTTCTTCTTAGTTCTCGCCCCCAGAACCAGTTTTTGCTCCAGACAAGAACAGCTATTACATCCTGAAGAGTGACAGCAAAGGATACAAGCACATCCATCATGTGGATGGGGTGGGTAGATAACACTCCTACAAGTCTGGCTCCACACGGTGGTAACACTAGCGTCTTCAGTGTCATTCAGCAGCTTTTTCTTACCTAAATGAAAAATGAATAGTCGATGTCACCACCCACGCTCATTCTGACTCACTCATGCAGGGCACAGCTACACCGATCACCTCCGGAGAATGGGAAGTGATTGACGTTCTGAAAGTCACCGCGGATAGTGTGTAAGTTTCTGTCTGCACCTGCATACAACCCGACATAGAAGTTCAAAATCATAATTATGCTCATGCTTACAAATACATACTATACTCCTGTAGGGAAATTTCCCCCTTCCTCATCATTCATACCAATTATTCCTCAGATATTATTCAAGTAACCAAGATGGCAACAGACCAGGAGGAAGGAATGTTTACAAGTAAGGTGTTGATTTCACTCTTTTTACATTTTAACATAATTATATAAAAGTATTTTTCCGACTTACACAGTGTGTGTGTGTGTGTGTGTGTGTGTGTGTGTGTGTGTGTGTGTGTGTGTGTGTGTTAGATGGACCAAACAAGGGACAAGCTGCCTGAGTTGTGCGCTGCATAAAGAAAACTGTCAATATAACTCAGCTTACTTTAGCGAGAACGCCTCTTTCTACCGTCTGAGCTGCAGTGGTCAGTCTTTATTTCTGTCTTTTATCTTTATCATTTTCTGAAATACACAGCCGTCTACATTTACAGAAAAAAACACCAATGTCATTTGTGTTTAAAGGCCCAGGCATTCCCTACAATTCTCTCATAAATAGCAGCAATAATGAAGGTAAGTTTCAAATTCATATTTCAATCTGATGTCCGGGACGTGGAGACATTCATGCTAATGGAAGATTCCTGTTTCGCTTTCTTGTAGAAATTAAAAATTTGGAAAATAATGATGAGTTTAAAGAGTTGATATCGAACATCCAAATGCCCACAGTGCAACGTGGCACCATCACACTTTACGGATACAGTAAGTAACAAAGTATATCTACTCCTTAAGTGTATTTAAGTATGTGTTTGAAATATTCTGCTGAGTTCTGCTGGTATATTTTTAAAGTGTTTATTTGGACGGTCATGTTTTTGGCAGATCTCTGGTACCAGATGTTTTTGCCCCCAGGCTTTGACAAATCCAAGAAGTACCCTTTACTGATAGACGTGTAAGGATTTATTTAAATAAGAGCGATAAATCAATAGAGAAGTGACAGTTTAAAGGGGATAAACTCTGAACCTGCCCAACCTTCAGGTACGCGGGTCCCTGCAGTCAGAAAGCCGATTTCATCTACAGGGTGAGCTGGTCCACGTTCCTGGCCAGCACGGAGAAAGTCATCGTTGCCAGCTTCGACGGGAGAGGAAGTGGTTACCAGGGCGACAAGCTAATGCATGAAATCTACAAACGTCTGGGAACCTATGAGGTGGAAGATCAGATAACAGCGGCCAAGTAAGGAAAGCGAGGAGCAGTTTAGACAAGTCAATGCATCTCAGGCAAACAGCTTCCCCCTTTCCCACGAAAGCTTGTTAAAACTGGATTTGACTTGTTGCTCTGGAAATGCTCCCACGTAAACGCTGACTTACTGGAAAGGTCACAAGTAACGTCAGCGGTCGCAAGTGCTCTGTTGATCGAGTCTAGGTTCCTCATCCTCATCTAAAATAAGTGTCATTTAACATTTTGATTTGTAGGGAATTCATCAAAATGGGCTTCATTGACAAAGACAGAGTTGCTATTTGGGGCTGGGTAAGTGGATTCATAGTTCAGGGGGCAATAATTGCCCCTAAAGGTTAATGTTTCACCTGCCTCTCTGTGCTCTACAATAATGAGCTGTCAACCTCTCACAGTCTTATGGTGGATATGTCACATCAATGGTCCTGGGTTCTGGCAGTGGAGTATTCAAATGTGGAATGGCAGTGGCTCCGGTCTCCAAATGGCTGTATTACGGTATGCTGGGGTAACTTTAGGTGACTTTGTAATGTCACACACCTGCTCTCTGACACACGTGTATCTGCCTATTCCAGACTCCATTTACACAGAGCGTTACATGAGGGAACCATCAGAGAATTCACTCTTCTACACAGTAAGTCTCACGCTCTCTCCTCCAGTGCATCTCACGGGGATCGTCGGTCGCTCATTCTGTTGCCTGTGTCTGATTGTGTGCAGAACTCAACTGTAACCGAGAGGGCCAAGAATTTCCGTTCCGTGCAGTATCTTCTGGTTCACGGCACGGCTGATGGTGAGTTACAGATCTACCAGCAATACACGTAGAATATTCAGATCATAGTGCTGAGCTGAGCTGCACTGAGGTGTTTGGTGATGCGCTGTACCACGGTAATCAACCCTTCACTTTCTGCGTTTTTCTAGACAATGTTCACTTCCAGCAGGCAGCCGAGATCTCAGAGGCTCTGGTGGACGAGCAGGTGGACTTTGAGGCAATGGTGAGTGATCTGGAAAAGTCGAAGCGAAGTCACTGGAAGTTGATAACGCATTCGTACGGAAAGGATTGGGAATCACTCAGGCGTGCAGAGAATCCACATCTAGTAAAAAAAAAACTCTTTTTCTTTCAGTGGTACACGGATAAGGATCACGGGCTCACCGGCTCGGCCAATAAACACGTCTACACCCACATGACTCACTTCCTACAGAGGTGCTTTGCATGAAGTCCGCCGGGTCACCTGAGAACTTTTTCCCGACCTTATGTGATCACTCACTTATGGGATAAATACTTAATTATTAATGTTCCAAATGTCAAGACTGTAACACTCGTGAAACGCAAACATGTGCAAAATACATTCAGCTTTTAACGTTATTACTTGACCTGAAAGGACGTTTTCTATAGTTGGGGCTTTACAGTAGATTTTATACAGTTTTAGTACGTTGGTTAATGTACAGTAAAAATGTTTTGTAAGACAATAAAGACAATTCGTAGTTAAAATTTTTGTGTGCTTCTCTTGGCTTTAAGAAAACGTATAGAGGTGTGTGTCATCAACATAGAAACGCAAGTTATTGCAAAGTTCACTCGTATAAACACTCAAAACACACAGTTAAGTAATGTTAATACAACATGTTTCCTGTTGAGTTATGTCTTCATTCTGTCATTGAAACATTTATGAAGAACAATAAAAGGCTTCGGGCTTCTAGAATCATCATATGAAGTGGATATTATTCAAAGCTGGTGCTTTCAACTTTACTTCTGCTGCAACTCAACAGAGAAGCGCCTCCACCACAACAAGGTGGCGCTTTAAGGAGGTGTAATTGTACCTAACAAATAAAATATATGAGTCACAAAGCAGTAGACGAACGTTGACAGTTATTTTCGTAAAGCATTGATTTTATTCTTCCAGCTGAAACAGAGATAAGTGCCAGCGATGGTCAATATGTCCCATCTTCTCAACTTTGATCGAAAAATCGCCCACAGATACTGGCTCATCTCCCAGATATCACTTCCCATCATGGTCGCATAGTAGCATATTAAAGCATCTCCTCCACGTTCTGTTTGACAGGATGAGTTGCGTTTGTTTGATTTAACACCTAAGTACCAGCTGGAATCACGCATGAACGGCATCTTTCCCTCTGGTCGTTCATTCAGCCGATGAAGCAGAGACCGTGTTTAATGGGTTGAGAGTAAGCAGGGCCTTTAGCCTCCCCCTATTACACTATATAAACCCAGGTAGTAAAGGAGCACAGTTAGATACAGACAGAGGAACTAACAACACAGTTCTTTGGAAAGAAAGAAAAACAGTGAGTAGAATCTAATTGCACTAGTATGGACTTTAAAAAGAAGCTCTTTGTGATTGTGTGTGTCATTCTGTGTGGCAGGTTACGACCATGAATAGCATCTACTCGTTGGCCGGCCTTCTCCTTGTCCTCGGCTTTGTCCGGAGCAGCTGGCAGGTTCCTCTGCACGAAGCTGACGACAGCTCCAGGTATGGAAAAAAAAAATGTGCAGAGAATTCTAAAAAATCTGTCTAAATATCCTCCTTTAAACCCACATTTAAGAAGAAGAAAATTATACAACATGTGTTTCTGTTATTTCGTCCAGCCCATTTCTTTAAATAGGATAATGTAAAATTCTTTTAAAGTATGTTTCTGCTTGTATCTGCGAGTGGGCATCACACCGCTGCAGGAGATGCGTAAACTGCCAGTAACTGCGACCTGTGTCCTCCCTGCTGCAGTTTTGAGGTCCAGGCCGACACGCTAGCGGATGAGCTGAAGGAGCCGTCGAGCGTGAAGAGACATTCGGAGGGAACCTTCTCAAACGACTACAGCAAATACCTGGAGGAGAGGAAGGCGCAGGACTTTGTGCGATGGCTGATGAACAACAAGAGGAGCGAGTCAGTGCAGTGATCCAGAATGACTATAAGAATCACACTAGGTGTTTTTGTCAAGCGTAGAGTTGCTTAGAGTGAAAACAACAGTAGCAGATGACATGAACAACAACAACTTTGTGTTTTCAGCAGTGCAGAGAAGCGCCACGCAGACGGGACCTTCACCAGCGACGTGAGCTCCTACCTCAAGGACCAGGCCATCAAAGACTTTGTTGCCAGGCTCAAGTCTGGACAAGGCAGAAGAGAGTAGGCTGTCCCTCCTTGCTTCTCCTCCCGCTCCTCCTCCTCCTGCTCCTGCTGCTCCTCCTCCAGCACCACAAAGCCCTAACAGCACTGCCTGTGTCTGATTTCGCCGTGACAGGAGAGACAGAGAGCCAATCAGCTGCTTCCTATGCCACTTTCACCGTTCTCTTCCTCCGCCTTTGCTTTGTTTTCTTGATGTTTCTTGTGGTTGTGCTAAAATAAATCACCTGAAATTGTTGCACTGCGTTGATTAATATCTTACTGGACTGTGGGATGACTGTGTGAGACACAACGCGTGTGGACGGTAAAGCAATCACCAAACGATCACAGTTCCCAAGAATGATTGAATGAATTTTGATTTTACGAAGAGCACTGCACATTAAACACCAGAGTTCACGTGGCAGGTCTCCACAGTGTGGGGACGGGGCATTGTTTACACTGTGCGTGTGTGTGCGTGTGAAATGGACAGGCGCGGCGAAGCGTTGAACAGGAGGCATGTTGACGGAAGCTTCACCAGTGACGTGAACAAGGTGCTGGACTCCTTGGCTGCCAAGGAATATATACTGTGGGTCATGACCTCCAAGCCCTCGAGGGAAAGGTAAAGCCAAGTCGCGCGACTAATGGGATAAATGTTACGGGTGCGTTTTCACTGATAAGTGTGTCTTTCTCTTGCAGTAAGAAAACACAAGCAGACCAATGAGACACTCGTTTAAGGAATCCCTCTGTGTGCTGCATACGAAGCCATGTATTTCCAGACAGAGCCATACTGCTTTGCATGATTTAATGTCAACCCTGTCTTTTTTTTACTTCATTACTATATGTGATGCAAAGATACAAGAACTCTTCCGTGGTGCTCACAGTGCACAGAAAAGACATGGAATTCAGAGCATAGTTTTTCTACAAATTTAAATTATTTTCTATATTTATAAGGAGAAAACAAGAACACAAGAAAAGGAAGGCTCAGGTAGACGTACAGAAAACACATGGTTTTCATAGCATTTTATTGATTCGCTCTGCAAAATAAACTTTTCTCATTGTGGAGTTATAGCGTCTCATTTGTTTCTTAAGACTTAATAATCTTCATTGATTAATCCCAATTAACTAGTACACTGCAGCTAAAAAAAATTCAAACTACACATTACAGAATTATTCTTATACTATTCAACGTGAGCAGTGACTTAATTTTCATACATGTATGCAGTACCTTCTTGAAACCGGTTGGTGGCGGTAATGAGGCACGTCGTCATTTGCAAACCGCCATAAAACAATAAGAAGAAGAACACGTCATCGTCAACAAATCCACACATTTATGTGATTAGTAAACATATTGTTAGTTTTTATGTCTTACGAAGGACATTTAGGGGACTTTTTCCTAAGTGGAGCCGGTTCGGACACGAGGCGACACGGATGCGAGCAGCGGGAACACGTGGGGTTGTGTGTTAGCTGTTAGCCAGTGACTGAGTGATGAGCTCCCGCTGGAGGCGGACACGTGCACCAACTGTCCCGGTACCGACAGATGCGAATCCTGCAGCAGCAAAGACAGTCTCATGCAACAACGTCTTACTGCAGCCAGTCATTACAGATCTGGTGAGAACATTATTTTTTTAACCTTTTTAAAGGTGTTGGTAGATTATACAACAATTGGATAAAAAACAAACAGTTTCCATTTACAACATTAAACAGATTATTGTTAACTTAAAAATGCTAATTCAACGTTTTTTGCCTTAAGATTCACCTGTCTGTATATCTATATATCTCATTTCTTTGGCATCATGCAAGAATCCATTGATCCACTGATTCACACACTGATATGTTTACTTTTATTATGGATTATTGGCAACTAGATCTACTTTAACTTAACTTACAAAACCTTCTGAATCTGTCGGGTTGGGTATTTTTACAAAAGATGTTTGACATCTGTGAAAGTGAAATCTTGCATGTGTAATAAGTAACCTTCTGTAAAAACTATTATGAATGAGCAATTATAATGTTCGAGGCGTGTCTGCTGGACTCCCATTGTGTCCTCTAACCCCCTGAGCTATATGTCCAGACACTAATGTGTTCAGCATCTGAACTCCTCCCGTGGACAGTGTCCTTCAAAATTCACTGAGTTGGACTTCACAAATGTTGAAATGTCCTTAAAAACACCTGAACAGTTGTTTAAATCACTAAGCTATTCGTGGAGTTATACCAGTCTGTGGTCAAAGTTGTATTTCTCGTCCACAACTTGCAAGAAAACAAACTACTAAGATGTTACACAGGATTTGAACCGACTACATCAGATACATTAACTGGAACAAATCAGAGCAGCTGCTTTACTCCCGCAGATATTCTCAGGTCGGAGATTTCTGTGTTTGAAGTTATACTTTTCACTTGTCACTAGGAAAAGAGTGGTGGACATATTGTGGGTATTTGTGCTGGGAAAACATCAGAATTTAACCTTTTTTGTCATCTGCCAACAGATATTTAATAGATTCAGATTTAGTACATTTTACCAGTACGGTACAACAATGTTGTTGAGTGGATGTGGATAAGAAGTATTCCGAACAGAATTTTAACGACAGCGAGAAGCAAATGTTGGAGGCTACACACCAGTGAAATTCTTTTTTGTCTGGCACATGGTGAGCAGTGGAGCTTCAGCCCGGGGGTGTCGGGTCCAGGTAGTGGAACCAGTAGTAGCACAGAGAGGACGGTATGCCATATCAGAAATTATCTCAAACATCCATAATCCTCTGACCTCCATGTAACAACAGGTACTCAGACATATAAAGTATCAGAAAATTCCAGCAGAGTTAAATATCTTTATTTATGCTCTCACTCGCTCGCTCTCTCTCTCTCACCCCCGTGAAACAAATCACAACTGAACAACGGATCTGAACCGATCGTTTTCTATACAGATGACTTCGGTTATTAAAGCAAAAGTATACGGCTATCACTACCAAATTTAAGGCAGAATTCCACACGGATGTGGTCAAAATATTGTGATGTTGATATAATTTTGACCCTCTAACATTTTTTTCTAATTAACTAAGAACCATCAATTAGACAATGGGAAAAGAACAACTACTGTACAACATAAGATCCTGCCTCAACGCTTCATGTTAGTAATATATTAGTACATTACATGAATAAAATATACTATATATTATACAATGTTAAGATTCTTGACCATTTATTACATGTCGCCCGTCCCAGAAAAAAAAGCTATTATTGCATCTCTAGAATTAACCATGGTCCTGCAGCAGCACAGTCTGACTGTCGTGCAAGTGTCTTTTCTAAACAATTAGCTTCAGATGCTAACACACTGAGGGTCATTTGGAGAAGAAATCGCATTTCATGGATGACACTGACGAGAGTATACAGGTGAAAAACATGGGAGTGTTCTGTACAGTCACCCGAAACAGCTTTTAAAAAGCAAAGGCCAAGTAGCTAGAGATACTCAGAGTTCCCAAACTATGGTGGCATGCTAGCTTGAAAATGTCAAGTTTTCAATACTGCCCACAAGAATAATGTCATTTAAGAAAAAGCTTCACATTTTCAGTGATACATGTATTTGCTTTGCTGCCACGAGTTAGATCAGAAGAATGTTTCTCTCGTCTCTTGAGCCAGGTTAGCTAGTTAGCTTTACTTATTTATGCTAAGCTAACTTAGCCTGTTGCTAGCTATCCCTTACATTTTAGCATAACGCTGGCAATAGTGGCATCAATCTTCTCATCCAATTCCCAATAAGAAAGCAAGTAAGTGTATTTTCCAGAATGTAAACCTTTTCCCTGAACTTGCTGGGGAAATGCTTTACGGAAAAAAGACATTTATACCAAATTTTAGCAATGAAGAAGACCCTGGAGTGATATGAGCTGTCACCGTCACAAAAACATTTAGATATACAGAATATATAAAATGTATATTTAATACTTTTGGAAAAAAATGTACTACATTTGCTAAATAGTCAACTCTTTGAGATACCAGTAAAATAGGTTAGCAATGGTAAATATCTACTCTGTAGCTGTTTCATTCTTAAGTGCGTTGAGTCAATAGCGGCATTAAACAATGCGCACAAACCTATGGTTTGCTGTGGCAGGTTTTTAAAAGGACAACTTGCAGTTGTTGGAAAAATATACAAACATACAAAATACAAATAAATTTTAAAAACTGTTTTAAAATTTTTTTATGTAATTGGCCCATTGACACAGCAGTTGGTGGAAGTGTCATATAATTCTGTCTCCCTTCTTTTGCTGGTATCACCAAACACTGATATACATAGAAAAAGAACACAAATGTGTCCTGATTCCGCACGTTAATACTGTTTCTAACAACTTTTTCTTAGATTTACACAACTTGTACACAGACTTACATGACAAAAAACACAGTGTAGCACAGTAAAAAGGTGGTTGAGTGTGGCACGGTATCATTTTTTTGTTTTGTTTTGTTTTTTTTTACCATCTTTTCTGATTGACAGCACAGTGGCACGGACAGTATGTGTCATCACAAACTTGTCTCCCTGTCCAGGCTCTTCTCATGCCTCCGCCGCTTGTGTCGCTTTTCACCACCGCTGGAACAACTGCACATTACCAAACCAAAAAGCACATGATGTATACATTTTCTCTATAGACGTCATTTTCACATGCAGAGTGCAAATGCATTGCCATGATCACGCAGCATGCAAATATGTCTCCTAACACTGGAATTCCCCGACACATTGAATTATGCAATAACACGACTTGTTGCTGAGATTTAGTGCCGCTAATTTTACAACATGCTGCAACTGGCAGTAAAATGTTAACTGTGTCCCTGGAGTATCATGCACACCCAGGCCATGCTGTGTTGCCACTCAATCAACATTATTATGTCAATATTTGTTTAGTAATCTCATCACAGATCAGCACTGTTTTTACCATGCAACATTTAGGGACTGGGACTGGGAACAGCTTACCTTTGGCATATCAGCTTCCGAGAGATTAGGAGGGGGAGCTTAGGGGGGGGAATGGAACGAGAGAGGCAGGCAGGAGATACTATGTTAGTCTACTCTGTGGGAAACTTGTGATGGCAAGGCTGATCTTAGATTGACCTTTCTGTCTAAACACACCAGCTCCTCACTTCTCTGGAAATATAGAAACTAAATGTACCATAGCTTTTTAATAATAAACAGCTGCCACCCGAACACTATGCATAGGATTTGGCCTCAGAACGTCTGCTGTATTACTCTTGCTGCTCTGCATACGTGAGGGGTGTGGCGGAGCAGGCTGACCTTTTAACGCTCGGTTCCTTCTGGGTGCTCTCAGACGGGCTGACGCTCTTCCACACATTCCCGAAAGATCCTTTAGACATCTCATCAGAGATGTTCACTGTGGCTGGGTCACACCTACAGAGACACATCATGTTGCCTTTGTGAGGTTCGTAACTTCTTATATAGACTCCCCTCTTCCTTAAAGGCTGTGTAGTCAAATGTTTTAAAGAATAGCAGAACAGGGAGATGAGAGAGCACTTGGTAGAAATACAACCAGCTTGCTTTCCAAGACTTGTATATCATGCTGCGCCTTTGAAGGTTGGTAAAACGTGTGTACCACTGGAATGGAGAGCTTTTCTTACCAGCTAATAGCAGAATGTGATTGAACATCACTGTGCCTTACTTGTAATGCCCTTCCAGTGGCACCTGAACAATGCCTTCCTCCTCCACTATAATGCTGTGTTCATCCTGAAAAGAGACAAAAATAAGGACTAAACCACGGCACGTATAGCAGCTCAGAGACGTCCAGACTGTGGTCCAACCCCGCACCTCTTTTGCTGCGTCCTCCAACTTCTTCTTCTTCCACTCAGGCATGAGATCATCCAGCCAGCTCAGTTCTCTCTTAGTGAAGATGAAGTCCAGCAGTTTACGAATGAACACCAGGGCTAAGACCTGGAGCAGCAGGAACAGATGTCAACATGCCTGCTCATTCTGCTCACGAATGTGCGTACGCAAACACACTGGTGTTACCATCATGGGAAAGACGATGGCAGCCTTGGAGGTCTTGATGACCCAGAGCAGAACCAGGCAGCTGAGCTGGATGATCGTGAAGAGGTGCACCTTCCTCAGAGGGACGTGGCGCAGGTAGATGAAGTCCGGCTGATGTTTGGCCGGCATGCCGAACAGCTTGAGACGGTCGAACAGCTGCACAGACGCAGACGTTTAATGAATAGTACCTTTGTTCTCGATTGGTTCCTCTACTAAAATTCCAGCACGTGCACTCACCTGAATGCCTCTGAGTGAGGAAGCCCCCATGTACAGAAAGACTCCATAAAGCACAGGCATAGGGATAAACTGGAGACAGACAGTGTGATCAGGATTGGGTTGACTGAAAATACGGATATATACACACGCCAATGACTTGTTGATTCAAGAGCAACAGGCCCTTTAAGCAGCTCACTGTCCAGCAGAGGGCACCACCGGCCTTAAACTGAGCTAATGTATACAAATGGAGGCAAACATGACATATTTATGTGTCTATGGTGCCGTTGATGACTTCTGTGAGTGTGGGTTTTATCTCCTGACCTTCAGCACGGAGGTCATGAAGACAGAGCAGCCCATCAGCGTGAAGATCATGAGGCCCGTGAAGCGCTGCTCTCGGATGCCCAGGAACTTGGGCTGCTCCCCGGGGGCGGAGCACTCCGACTCCAGCTTCAGGCTGTTCACGTGGGAGATGGACAGCACGGTGGCAGCGACGAACCACGGCAGGCCCATCACGGAGCAAACGCCCAGCATCACCCCGACCACGAACAGGTCCAGGTGGTAGCCACAGCCTTTCTGCAGGAGCCAGGTACAGTGCAGTCTTTATTAAATAATCCCACATGTTTGTGACTGTGATTTTTAAATCCAGTTTATAGAAACCTTCAGTTTGTGCTCCTTCCTGTTAATGATCACAGCTGTGATCTGCTGGTCCATGAAGATCAGGATGGTGCAGAGGAGAGCGGGGATGAAGGTGATGATGGTGGTCCACCAAGGGTTTGGCCCCACAGGGTTTATAATCCAGCCACGATCATCCCTGGTTGGCTAAGGAACAAAGGAATACGAGGAGTCTAAAATAAGGTTTGGATTAATAACAGGATTATTTTTAATGAGATTAGATAATCAGAGGGACTTACCTTGAACTTGCTGGGGACCTGTAGTTTTGGTGAAGGGATCCCCAGTGCATAATCTACGAGCACCATAGTGAGGATGGTGATGAAAACGGCAAAGTCACTAATGATGGCCCGCACCTGTGGGGGGGTGGGGAAAAATGTTAAAATCACATTGCAAGGAGGAACCTTATAAATACAAGCGCGCTCACACACACAGGTGAACACTCAGGTGAACACACGGAGGTAGAACCATCACTCACACACTCTGTCCTGATCAGCTG
>JAUMTR010000012.1:8358418-8379669 GCA_032270685.1 Microctenopoma stevenorrisi
TGATGACTACACAGCTATACATACATGACGTGCTCATGTGTCATCTGTGTTACTGACAGGCCAAAAAAAAAAAAAATCACATTGCAAAACGCGTCTTAATAATACTTTATTCATCAAACATGTCGCTTTCATCTGGGACAATCTGAGTATTGGACCACAGCCAGACTAGAGCGCAGCACTCTTCACCACAAGGCGACGCTAGCGTACTGTAGCTTTCTGTGTCCGCATCACGCCACATATTACGCTCATGAGTGTCATCTCAATGATAAAACATAGAAATCGCACACATAGAGCGGCCACACAGACTGCAGGACGATTGCTGTTTCATAAGATAACCAACAGATGTCAGCATATTCTAAAGCTATGGCACATTTTTAGGGGTATCTACCTTTGTGGGGAAATAGCGGCTTGTCTTGAACTCCTTGAGGAAGGCAGACATGAAGACGGTGGTGAAGAAGAGGACCACACACCAGAAGAGCACGTCGGGGATGTAGGGGCCGTGAGGACCACAAGCGGTGCCCTCGAACTCTCCATGCAACATCTCGCACTCCTACTGGCACCAGATGACACGGTGATGGTTGTGATAACAATCGGAGAATGAAGCGAACAGAAATGATTAGAGGTGATGGAGGAATCCATTTTTTCAGTTATCTGTGTGGCCACGCAACCCACTCCCTTTGTGCCCTGTCGTCTGTCTACAAGCACGTGTGGGAGTGATGCAGCGTGTCGCCGCTGGCATGACGGATTAGTGTCTGACAGCGAGAGACTCCGCTCCTCACGCTGCATCTCCGTGCTCATTCTGTACAACAAAATCCAGGGAAATCCTGCCCGCATGCTCTTAATCCCCGCCTAGTCCTCTGACGCTTGATAATGAAAAAAAGTACGAGACAGGACACGGTGCCAGACTGTCAGAAATGTCCCCAACTTTCCAGAGTGCCTTTTTGTGTCCATTGTGTCTCCTGTTGACCCCTCCTCTCCTCTTCTCTTTAATTGCTATTTCTTAACAGCTTACAGATCCAGATCTTCTTTGGATGCTTTATCCCTCATAAGAAGTCCACTTGATCCCATATAAGCTTGTTTAATCGGAGTATTTCTAAGCCATAGATAACACTTATCTGTGTGTACTATGAGTAAGTATTCTGCTGTGTCCCTACCTTGACCTCCAGCATGGTCCAGTTGACCTGTGAGGCTGTGATGTTTCTCTCCTCCCAGAAGTGCCGAGTCTCATTGCTGGGGTCCCTGGGCTCCACACAAGCACATCTGTGAAGTTAATGTTTTTAATTAATTAATAACAGGCTTTTTAAAAACACACGGCACAAAAAAGAGCAACATCTGGGCTGCTTTAACTGTATAACAATGCATGCTGGGAAGTCTACTAACATGGTAGTTAACAACGTAATTTAATATGTTGAGTGAACATTACATTCCTCTCATAAACTTATATGGTCTAATAACTAGAAATGGTATGTTGTATTACACCATGTTACTCTTAGCGGCCTGGTAGCTGAGGGCTGGGATGCAGGAATAGCAGGATCGATTCCCAGTCACCCAGCCCATACCAGGTGTGTCCCTGAGTGAGACACCAAGCGCCGCCTGTGGCTGCTCGCTGCTCCCCCCAAGGAGGAACAGGTCAAATGCAAAGAAGAAATTTTGTTGTAACATGCAGAAATGTATCAATGACAATAAAGTGTTTTCCCTTTCTTCTTCTCTTCCCACAAAATGCTTTTTTTCTGCCCCGAGTGGTGTCTGAAGGCTGCTATAATGGTTTGAAAGAGGAGAATGGACTCGGGCTCATCAGGTGAGTGTTTCGTCACCATCAGATGATTTAGTAAGAAAGGAAACCAGAGACTACAGGCTGATCCCATGGTCAGGATAGATTTAAGGCCAAGAAATAAGTGTGTAAACGACTCTATGGTGTATTCAGTATTAAACTATTCTGTTCTCTATGTCTGTCATGCCTTTAATGAGAAATCACTGGACAGATGACTTAGGATATCATGCACATAATCCATCACGGTGCTCGGCGCTTCCTAAATGTTCTTCCATTAATGGGAAATGACTTTTTCTGCTAACAAAACCAAATGTCACCGCTCCCTGCTGTTCACTACACCAGAATAGAACGCCACAGGAGCGCTGGGCTTAAGGTGCCACTAGCCAGGCATCTAAAGGCAAAAGCCAGTACCAGAAAATATCATTTGTAAGAACTCATAGCTTCATAATGCAGGAAACACTTGAATATGTTTGTGTAAATAGTATTTAAATTAAAACTTGAAATCACAAAAGGTTTCTGACCAAACCAAACTAAGAACAAAAGAGCGCTTACGAGTACTGTGTGAGTTTCTGGAGGTCGTTGTGTTTATTGATGGGGTAATGCACCCCCAGGTGGAGCAGCTTCTCCAGGGCCTCGTAAATGAAGATGATGCAGATGAGGGCAGCGAAAGCTTCCTCTGTGAAGCGCGTGATGTAGCAGACGAGTGAGCTGGCGTCCGTGGCCACCAGCAGCAGACAGAAAAAGGCCGTCCACAGGCCAATACAGGTCCTCAGGGAGAGGTAGGAAAGGCCATATTCCCTGAGAGAGAAGGACACGCACAGATACACGATGAAGGATATGCAACTCATCATGTAACCCTACAGAACCGTCGACACTGAAATGTTATAACCTACTTGCAGAACTTGTAGAGGATCTTCTCAAAGACGAGAACGGGCCCTGTACTGCCCAGGATGGTGAGGGGCTGACCAGCGAAAAGAGAGTAGGCAATCCCAGTCATCGAGGCGCCAAACAGGGACTCTATAGCACTCTGATAAACAGGAGATACAGCAGATAACGTGTTACCTTACGTAGCTGAAACACTTCAAGAACTGTTGTACAGTCACTTATCGAAGCTGTGAGGGACCAAGGCGGAAAGCTACGGTACTTACCACGCGTCCCTCGGTGGCCTCGCCCAGGAGTCCTCCAAAGGTGATGACAGGGGACATGCAGGCGCAGTAAAGGAAGAGGAAGGAGGCCAGACACTGCAGACTAATGGCATCTGTGTAGTCGGAAAGATAGTGAGGAGCCTTTCGCTTGACGTCCAAGACTAACCCACCACAGAACCTTTAAGGAAAAAGATGAAGTATTTGAAGTGTTCCCAGCTTCAGCTTAAACAGACATTTCAGACAATCACTGAGGTACCAGCTCCCCTCAAGTATTCCCCGTATATGTTAGAACGCTTGTCCGCTCATGCGTTCACGCCTTCTGAAGCGGTGAGTTTGCTGGAGGTAGTTGCTATGGCAACAGTGGGAGGGACATGATCCCTATTTCAGTCGGTGTAGTAGGCAGCTATGCCATGTCCCAGGAGGTGGTGGTGGGGGGTGGATGGAGTAAGTTGGGATAGCTGAGACTGGGCTCTCAGCCAATCCCAGCTGGCACAAGAGCCTGCATCTCGCAGCATAACGCAGCTCAGCAGCAGCACGTCACTCATTGCTCTGCTATTAAACCTCTGCACTGAACACTGAACACCTTTGCCCACTACAATATTTCATTGTTTCACTGGTCCAAAAATCCTCTGGTACTGACAAGGGGATATTAGTAAGATGACGACCTATTATTTTCCATCTCTAATCCTCTCTGTGGATACCAGTAAATGACTTGTCTCTTTGCACCTGAAAATTATGTGGAAATGAAATTCTAGATGTCAAGACTTTTCAGCACTTGGTGCAGTATGTAATGCTATTATGTAATTAATAAACCCTATTTAATCTACTTTTAGATCCGATACTGTGTGTTACATGACTACTTCTTACTCTCAGCAGGTGTCCAGTGGGTTGGCGTGGTTAGCGAACACTACACCGCAGCTGCACCTGGTAACAACTAGATGTAAATCTTTTATGCAAAAACTTGTTGCATTGCTGCTGTTGACATGTTCGCGCAGCGTGTCGCTTGAGCGAGACGTAATGAAACTCTCCAGGTGTTCTTGAGATCACCAAAACATATGAGTGAACCTACAACATTTCCCTCTGAACACAGAGCTGTGAGTATTCACACAGCAATGTTTCCTTAAGTCATGAAGAAGAATGTGACGGTATGTGCGGGAAACCGTGCTTGGTTAAATCTGAACTCGAAACAAAAGGTCTTTGCGGCACTGAAGCGTGCGGAATGATAATGGACCGGCAGAGTGGTGCACTCCTTAAGAGAGCTAAATTTATCGTTTGGGGACAGGGAGGCATCTGACAGGCGACAGGAAGACTGGGACAAAGACTTTCAAAAGCTTGAGGCTGTGTGTCACGAATCAAGCAGCCTCTCTCTCTCTCTCTCACACACTTACCTCCCAGTGCGCTGGAGCTCAGGGCCACCGTGGCCTCCGTGTACCTCTGACTCTCCAAGATCTGTCACCCCATTGGGAACAGGAGGAATCTTTCGCTTCTCCTGTGGGTTTTTTAGATTTAGGATCAGTCAGCTGTCAGTCACTGCTGATCATCATATGCACCGTGACAAGCATCAGTAGCACTTAAACGCCCACTGTGTCAAACATTTGTTCACATAAAATGTTAATACTAAGATAAATGACGTGATTATTAATTTTGTGCAAAGGTCTAGTCATTGTCTGATAAACAGTGTGTGTGCATAACAGTTTGCACAGTTCACCACAGGAACCTAATGACTAAGAGGAAAAGACAGAAAGTCCTGATACTACTACGCTGCTTTAATCATCCGCAGCAGTGTTGTGCTTCTGCAAAATTTCTCTCCCACACAAAATGGCTGATCGCTTTTCAAAGTGCACCAAAATAACTGATGGAGTCAAAATAACTAATGTTTTAGAAGAGGATTGAGAGCAGAACCCTGGGGAGCGGCTTCAAAGTACACAGTACACCACTGTTGAGATTAGAGGAGAACACAGATGTTTAAACATTTCTCAGCAGGCGTTACAAAGCAGAAATGACTCACAAGGACCCTGTGAGAGCACAGGGACATATACAGAAACTATAAAACGCTAGCAGGCCACAAAATGTCCTTCTCTCATTAGGTAAGACGACCAAATAAAAAGTTAACAAAATGCTTTCTCAAATTCTTAGGTGGAAATCAAAGCAGCACACCTGAGAGGGCACATTTTTGGGAGGCTCTATTCTGATGGAGGGGTCCCACTCCCCAGGGGGTAACACTGTCACCTGGTCCAGAAACTCATCAATGCCTGCCACAAGGTCGTTCCTGTCTTTGGCCTTGTAAGCAACATCATGGAAAATCTGTGCAGAAAAGAGACTTCAGTAAGTATAATCTGGCAATGATTCCAATATTGACCTTCTTTTATATCAAATCACTGAGCACACGGATTTAAAAATGTCAGACATTTATCTGGATATACTGTATAAAACTAAATACATCACACATGTATGGAGCAATAAGTTTTTTCCAAATTGCATTTCCTATAAATAGAAATGATAACAGATTCTGACTCCTGCACACAGTGGATAAAAAGCAAGTAGCAGAGATGGGTACAATTCATTCCCTTATAAGATGAAATAGGTTGACAGCACATCTATTTTCATGCATCCCAGGAGAAAAAAGGCAACATCTGGCTCCGATAACGATGGAAACATTAGCTCATAGCTACACTGTAGGGAATCCTGATGTAGTCTGATCCCAGGATTACTTTTAAAACAAGTCGAGGGCCAGATTTGGTCCCTGGTGCCTGTAAATTCAACACAATAACCCAAACATCTGATAGTTCTGCCGTTCTTGTTCTAAGAGGTTCTATCACTTGCTTCTGTGTGCGGACTTTACATTAAGAAAGTGACATTGTTGAGATATTTTAGAAACAGCAGCTCTTTGACAGCAGCGTGTGATGCATTCAGGGACAGAGACTGTGTCATCTCTGTTTCAAAATGACTCGGATTGTTGGTGACCTAGGCCTAATAGAATCAGTATTTTTTCCCAGTCTATATAAACATATATTTATGCATGTTTATGTATATTATATGTATGTATTAAAAGGCAGTTCCATTTTGACCAACTACAACAAAGGCCTCACCTCATCAGTCATCAGGGTAGCAATTGACCGGCCAATTTCATGATACTGAGGCCCTTTTCCCATAGGCCCAAGCAGGATGAAAAGAAACCTATTCAACAGAGAGGACGGTAGGCTTTGGGTCAAAGTCGTATCCTTTACTAATAATACATTTAGGGGCCTGTCATATCATGTATCCAGAAACATAATACACAAAATAAAAAACAGATATGAACAGAGGTCTCAGGATGAGGTGTTTGTTTATTACCTAGTGGTGATGGGAACCTCAGCCAGGCCATTGAGCAGCACGGCAGGAGCCAGGCGGATGAAGGCCACCACAGGGCGGTCTAGGAATTCCAGTTCCCCCACCAGGACATTGGATGCCTCAGCACCAGGGGGGATCTTCTTCATGAAGTGGAGGTCAATCTGTGAGACAGGACGGCCAGGTTTGAGAACAAAAGACACGAAAACATTTACTGATTGACTCACTGAAAGTGGCTATCATCAATCATCTGAATAAAAACAAAATAATGGCTGGACCCAAACTTGGCATGAAAGCAAGCTTGATTCCTGTTCATTTTCAGTCTGTTTCCCAGGGCAAAAAGCTTACAGTGACCACTTCACACGTAACCCAATCTTGGTAAAATATACAGCACTAGTTATGAGTCCAACTATCAGTGCCTGTGGATAAACAGCAGGATCAGCAGTGGGTCCGGTTGCTCACCTTGCTGAAGTCAACCGCGCTGTTTTCTCGGCTGACGTCCTGTTTGCCCTCATTGTTCGTCGGCTGGGCCTGAGGTGAGACCGTTTGGCCTGTCAGGCAAAGCAGGAAACCAACAGCATGTCAACTTCATCTTATCATAATATTACTTTCCCGCAGAGACAAGGGGCTCCAGTGAGTAACTACAGGGTACAGTTTCATTCTCTGAAAAACGTGATACAACAGTGTTGTTCTAGGTGCTGCACCTTTGTTGACGAAAAGGTTTGTAACAGTGCTGTACATTTTTTCAGAGTGTACCAAGTGAATTAGTTAAAAGTTAGAACCATCTGATGGATGATCAGGGGTGCAGTGGTGATATTGGCAAAATCTTATATCCATATCAAGTGTGGTAAACTAAACGTGGTACAATCTTTATCCATTTTCTTGAATATGACGTGCAACGGGTGCTCGTTTCAATAAATGTCAAGAGCTCTCGAAATTTGTTTTAGTGTTGCTGAAACAAATTCAAAGATTGTTCCTCATAAAATTACAGTAACAAGCAATTTTTATAAAAAAAATGAAAGCGCCTGAAGGCTGTGCTAAAGATCTAGCCTTTTTGGATGTTGGCTCTTTAACTGAGGATGTGAAAAGTTGCCTTTGGAGAAAGCAGTTTGACATTTTGGGTGTTTCTCACTTTCTTGCCAAGACTTAAAGTAGAAGACTAATACCATGCTATAGCAGCCCGTTAGCTTCGCTTCGCTAACGGGGTAGCCAATGGTGATGAAATCCCCCTACCAGCACCTTCTCTGTCTTGCTGTGAGATGGGACAATTAACCTAGTGCAACTGCCTGTAGGACACTAAGACGTTTCATTTTGGTTTCGCCAGTATGCATGTTCCCACAACTCCCGGCGTAGCTCAAAGGTGATCGAAGGATAGACAGTTAGACACGCAACGCGCACACCGTTGCCATGCTGCACAGGAAAATGCTTTTTTTGAGTGGAGCGTTCTTGGGGAGTGTTTTTTCAGGAGATTTTATAGTGTGATAATAGAGGCTATTTACTGGTTGTACAGTAAGTGCACACAAACACACATGCAAAATACAGAAGACAAGAACAAACACATACACAAACATGGAGAAACACAAACAAGAGGAGAAGATGAGAGATCAAAGAGCAGTAAAACAGCGAGTCATATGTGGACACACTGAAAAATCAATGCAGCGGATTACAATATGCTGCACAAAACAACATGCCTGGCTCATCTAAAGCAGAGAACGGACAGGTGCAATCATTACGTAGGTGGACACAAGTGTTCAGACCGCGTGCTTACCATTCTTGTCCATGGAATGAGGCTCTGACTGCTTCTTGCCAATGTCGGCAAAGGAGCGTACAATGGGGATCCGGTTGGCCAGTTTCTTGTGGTTTTGGTGATGGTGCTGTTTGAGCAGGGCCTCGCGGATTTTCACTCTGGCATCCTGACCTAAGGGGCCCGAGGCCTCATGCTGATCCAGAACCATGTCTAAGAAATTAAAACAGAAACACAGTAATGCAGATCTTTTCCACTGTTCCCTCTTTTTAAAGACTAATGTACACTTTTCTACCTGCAATCTCCTCCAGCGAGTTGGCCCTCATGTCCAGCATCACAGTGCCATTCATGATGCAGCTGCGAAGCTCAAAGAGACTGTGTAGGGACAGAGTGGCTACATAGGGTTTACTCCACCGCTCTCCACCATCCTCAACATCCTCCTCGAATTTGAGCCATCTGAAAATGCAAAATACACCAAAGGCATCAGCAGCTCGGAGTCCGACAGCAGACACAAGGTCTCAGGTTCAAGACGGACTAAAAAAACATCTGGCTGGTGCAATGTACCTCGCCGTCTCCCTCCATTCAGCATCCTCCCCCTCCCTGAGACAGATTTCATCCAGCTCAGTGAACAGGGCATGGGGCATGTGTTCCTCATCTCCATCCTCTGTTCCCAAGAGAAACTGCACCCTCTGAGCTGGTGTGTCTACTGCAGCGAATGGGACAGGTGGAGGACAGAAGGAGGAAGGAGGAGAAAAGGAAAATCAGCAGGCAATGGAATAAGAGAAAGCCATCTTCTTAAGTAACATTTCTGAGTTAGCCTCAGCCCAGCTCGTACACCTACTGTGTGAAGGAGATTCTCGTCCATCATCAGCGCTAGAGTCCCTCTCCTTGGACCTCTTCCTGTGTCTATGTCCATGGTGACGGTGACGGCGGTGCGATCTTCTACCTAAGGGCACGTGAACCCCAATGTAGAGAGTGCGGTGACCTGAGGAGAACATAGAAGAATAACCATTACAACCCTGTGAGAATAAGCAGTGTGCAACAGGTGCCTTTTTTTTTTCAAAGCTTGTAGGTTTCCCCACTATTAGTAACAAGTGCAACAAGCTCGGCAAAGACTGACTGACAGTGAAACAACCACCAATACCCAGCAACAGGAACTAGTAAGTAACTCAGAGTGGAGCCAGAAAAGCTATTGTCCTCTTTGAGGATGTTAAAATCAATGTTTAAATTGGATTCTACAATTAGGGATATTTTTATTTAAAATCAATACAGAACAAATAGGCTGGGATTCTGAGAGGACACTGTACAACGTGTGTGTCTGTACACGCACACGAGCGTGCACCCACAGGGCTGGTATGATGATAAGCTGAGATGACTCGCTCCTCTTTTATTGCGGCTGAGCTGCCCGTCCACTGCTTCCTTCCCCCCTGGCCCTCGGCTCAGCAGCCGGACACAGACAAGACTATTGGACACTCTGTTCTCTTGTGCCATATGAGGCGTCAGGCACCAAGCGTTTCTATATTCAGGGCAAAGCATGCTGTAGATCTACAGTGCAACAGGGTGCTTCTTTTACTACAATGAAGTCACCATGATATATCGCTGAAGGAATACGAATACATCCTACTCTAGATGCCTTAAGTTGCTTTCACTTTCATGACTAATCCCACCGTAGCACAGACTTAAACGATGCACACAGCATGAATCACCTAAGCACACGCAGCTAAAAGACTCCACCAACAGGAATCCAGAACAGGAAGTTAAGCGAGGCCTCACAGAGAAAACTAACTGTATGTCAACGTGTCTCTGCAATTTGGCAATGTGTCTCCCTCCGTCAGAGGTTGTACCGCTGTAGATGCACTCATCCACAGCAAATTGCTGTTAGCACTGACTAAATTATGTATGTCACCCAGAGAGGGGTGAGGAGGGGAGGCTGACTGCATGTGAAGTGAATTTCACAATAAAAGGCACATTGCAGCAGACAGGAACAATAATGTGGCAAAGCAAAAACATAAGGAAAGAGCAAAAGCTTTAAGGGTTTATGAGTGGATGACGCTACCAAAATAGCATTCGCCTCCTCCAGGCCTCAACCGCTGCTGATGTCACAGAGTCTGTTCTGCTGCTGCACCGTTTCACTGGCTTTCAGTGGCCTAAAGCTTGAATTAATGCAGTGGTGTGCTGCATGCTGAGTTTTGCTGTTTTTTTGTGTGTATATTTTTGTGCATGTGCTTCACTTTTCTTTCTTGGTCGTTAAGAAAAGTTCGGTAAAAAAGTTTGTGTATTTTGCTATGACGTGGCAGCACAGTTGATGTTCTGAATCCGTTCTCACAGTATAGCTGCATTAGCTTAAAATGCTAAATGTTAATACGTGTTAATAACACGCAGCATTGTGGGGCCTTTATGGTGTAGTTTAGAGGATGATAACTTCAGAGGATCTCCTTGTGCTGCGTGGTGCTAGTGCAGCATCAGCGTCACCACGGCAACAGACGGAGCACTCATAATTGTAATCACCGGAGGATGCGGGGCCATTTAAGATGAAAGAGTGTTAGAATAACGAGTGACATCTTTGCCGGCTGCCTTGGTGAATGTTGCCTAGCAACATTAACACAAAAGTGGAGGAACTAATTTCACCTTAAGTCATAATTCACCTTAAGAAGTTAAGTTTATTTCGAAATTTGATTCTGGCATCTAGTTCACCATTTAATTTTTATTTCTCCTAATTGCCAGACTATACTTACACAGGAAAACATATATTTATATATCGTCAAATATGATGCTGTCTGTGCTACTGCTGTGGCTGCTGCTTCACAATGGATGAAACGCTGATGCAAAGAGATGTGCAGAGAACAAAGCTGTTGTTCTTTGATCTCGCAGGACTCGCATCAAAACCAAGTATTTCTTTGGAATGACAGGTGTAGGGACACACTCCTCCTTTCGCTAGCTGACTAGTGAAAGGAGGAGCACGTAACAACAGCATCATTTTCGTTGGTTTACCTTCCAGTTCTTCCTTCTCGAAGTTAGTGTTGAGCATGGAGCGCGTGCCCCCGCGGTCCACCACCGCCTCCTCATCAGTCCTCTGCAGAACGCAAATAGACGACATGTTACTATTCATCCGGTGACACACGAATCACACAAGTCATCTTATTTAATCAGCGCTTATACTACAGGTAATGTGAGCACGGTTCATCTTCCACACAACATCTTACGTTTACATGACTTAGTACGGAGAACTTTCTGTGCTCACTTTAACAACTTTTCATTTAAGAGCTACAAGTTGTTACATAAGAGCCCCCCCCCCCCCAATGTACCAGCAGGATGTGTCCTGAAATAAATACACATACGCAGAGAAATCCTGCATTATAAGGCTAACTTCCACTGGCAGTCACCATGGCAACGCAATTTTGAAAAAGGCCACACTCCCTATGCCGAGTGCCAGATTACAATGTGTTTGAGTCATGGTTTTAAAAAGAATGCATCATTGTGCGTAAGCTTTTAATCGTGTAAATGCTCTGCTGACACACACACACACCTCTTCTGGCAAGACACATTTCTCGAGATCTGGAGCAACTGCAGACACAGGATGTGTAGAGTGGAGCGAATGAGGACTGGTGCTAATGGATGCAACATAGTGCTTTTCTGGTTGTTGCAGTGCTATAAATAGCACTGACCTTGAAAACTGAAAAAAAAGGATTGATCTTTGCAAGCTCTGATTTTTAATATTAACTGGAAACACTGGCTTAATTTTCACTTCAGAACGAAACTGTTCATTATCGGATCCTGCAGCAGATCATGCAAAGTTCAAGAAAGATCAAGCAAAACCACTGGTGTCTCACACACTTTGGATCACAGAGACAACCTCAAACCATATCCACTCTATTAGAGGACGCCCAGTTCTCCAGTCAACGCGTATCATCTCCAAATATGTATCAATAAAACCAAACAGTGGAGGGTTTGAAACAAAGCAGCACGTCTCCAGTCACCATCAGAACCTCACTGCCCAGGGAGCTGCGCACCAAGACATTCAGGACACGAACACCTGGAAAAAAAAGCTGTCATGGCGACGCCTCCTCCTCCTCCTACCATGTGGATCATGTTCTCTGATGTCACCTGGAGGAGGTCCTCAGTTCTGGTGATGCCATATGTTTGGCCATATGGTTGTGGAGGTTTTTTTGTGTGGAAACAGACGACTGTACACACACCCCCTGGTGGAAATCTGCTGTTAGGGACATCATATAACTAAACAACTACAATACAAATTCATACATACATTATTTTTTCCTTTGAGGAAATTCTTGTAGACAGGCAGCTGCATTTTAAGGAACACTTCAAAAGTTGCAAGGAAATGAGAACCAGGCATTAAACCATCAAACATTGAGGTTCATGATGACTGATGACTGTTTTTCAACTTTCTCTTTGTCAATTTTGTGTCAACTTTTTGACTTTGTCAACTTTGAGTCAAATTTTTATCTTTTTCAACTTTGTCAACTTGAATTAACTTGCCGAAAAGACGCCGATCGGCGTCTTTCGGCAACAGTCATGCTCCCCCACGCGATTTCTTCTGAAATTGCTACGTCTAGTTTATTTTGGAGTTTCTTTCAAAGTAAGGCCAAAAACAGAAATAAACAAATCTGACTTTTTTGGTTTTCAGTCCAGAACCCTTATTTTGAAATCTAATGATAATAATAATTAATAAAATAATTAAAATTTTTCTAAAGCTAGGAGCTCAGCAGGAGGATGTTTAGTCAAGCATCAAAACCTGGAGGCTGCACTACACTGTAAATAACTACACTGATAAATAAACGACACAGCAGACATGTGCATGAGTCGAGCCAGAGGTGGCTGATGCTGGCCATCACTCTGTGATCCTCAGAGATTAAGCAACCGATGGTGCGATGCTCTCTCTCCCTCAAACACAGACACACATGCCCCCGCACACATGGGCAAGCACGTGAGGAACAAGCCAGCCCATTAAAGGAGTGTGTGGACAGATGCTGACATGGTGGGCTTACTGTACACAAGGACATTGATAGAACAAGTACACTGGCACACAAAGGCGTGCACACACACACACACACACAGACTCAGAAGAGGATTCGTAATTGAGTTGCTGGGGGAAGACTTTCCGAGGTTTCCACTGGCAGATGGTTAATGTTGATCTGAAAGACTTTGACATTTTCTCTGTGTTAATTTTCTCATTGTTCGTGCCTCTGCATTTCGATTCGCTCCGCTGCAGCCCTCCGCTGACACGCTGGCCGCTGCACTCTGTCTGCTGAGTGAGGTACCGCAGACATAATCAGCACTCAAGACGGAGCCGGTGGCCAAAAGAGCTCGAGAGAGACCCGACGTAGCACTGTATTCATTTCATCTTGTTGTTGCCCGCGTTGTAGTGACAGCAGCATAGACACGAGTGTGTGTGTGACAACCCTGGGAAAGGAGCTGGGGCTCAGTTTGGACTGCTGGCTGGTCCAGCAGTTCCCCAGGGTAATCCCTCAGTCTCAGGAACACACTGTGTCTCCCTTTCCACGACCCGTGAGAATGGCACACATCTAAAACTGCATGCAGTTCAAAGCCCCCCTTGTATTTCTTCAGCCTTTCACATTTTTCATTGTTTCTTTCTGAAACAAAGGGGGAAGAAAATCTACCTCCTTTCCAGTGTATGTGAAATAATGATGTTCGAACGCTCAGTGGTTTGGCCTTCTTTGTTTTATTCCAAACAAAGCTTTACCCCGCTTAGCATGACGGATGAGCCAGAAACGCCTCCCTGCAGGTCCCTGTTCCTATTTATAGACACTAGTTTCTCTTCTTCATATTGCTGAACCCAGACAAGCCCAGAGAACCGCATCCCAGCTCACCAATCGGGGTTGAGATTAATCTGCCTGCCTTTACGGCAGGATAATACCTTGTCTCTGACTGTGGGATCAGTGATGGAGGGGGCCTTGCATGCACGGTAGAGAGAATTAAATCAGCCATTTCTCGGGTTGGCCCATTGGTCGATCATGAAGGCTTCGGAGCCAAAGGGAGTGTAGAACACGTGTCCAAGGCTCCAGGGGAGTCAAGATGGAGGGGCTGGAGGAGGGGATGAAGAGATGCATTCATATGAAACGTCGTATGAATGTATATTGTGTCTACGTTTTTTCACCTTGAAGCTCGTTTCCATCTGAAACCTCTTTACAGCCTAGATTTCATATTCTTAAAATGCAGTCTGCACATAAAGTACTGTGCATTATGGACACACACACATCAGGCTACTATGCACAGCTCCTCTGCAGGCAGGGGTGCGTTTGGGAGGGGTGGAACAATGTGGATGAATGAATAACACACAGAAGGAGGGCAAAAGGCTTCAGGCCTGCCCGAGGACCAGAGGATGTGCATGTGTGTGTGTTGGCGTGTGCACACAGAGCAAGCGTTTGTGCAGTGGCAGTAAGTAGCATAACAACCTTCATGAGAAATGCTTGACATTGAGCTTCATCTAATGATAATGAAACGTACAGTCTGTGCACGTGTACAGTAGAGAAGCCTTTCTTGCTCAGTTCAATACATTCAGGGATTTTTCTGCTGAAGCCTCACTTAAGCTGGTGTGACCGGTAGCTTATGGCGGCTAATGTCGGCAAATACCACAGATATTGTTGTGTAACTGACATCACCGATCACATTCGCTGACCTCGTTACACTTCCAGCACCTACGTTCCGCTTGCGCCACATTTTAGCATGTTAGCATCACCATTTACAGACACCACGCCATTAGCGTGAATGTGTTCGAATGAGGTAGAAATGCATCCCTTTCAGAAATGATTTGTCTGCAGCCAAGCAACTGCTTCAAAACACACAGTACACCTTGAAATTCAATAAAGATTTGATCACCTACAAACTGCCAGAGGTGGCACAAAGATTGTGTGGGTGGCCTGGCTCCACCTTGTGATGCCCCTGCTCAACAAACCTCTATGGCCCCACTCCTCCATCTCTGTTTGACCAGAACTGTCCGTGGGCCTGTTCTCCAAATACACTGTCAGTGCTCCAGTTGTATTACGGGTAATGCAGGCAGATGCTGTTGCATCACATAAGAGAATACTGAATATGCACTGTTGAAGGACGAAAGGCACCGTGACAGTCAGCAGTGAAAGTGACATGCGTCGGAGGATCCTTACTGACCACCACTGGTTCTCCCTCCACCTCTGTGTGTAGAGGAGTTAAAAGTCAACACTGCCCAACTGACGTGCTGAGGAGGCGACAGCCCAGTCAGCGCTCGTTCACATGTAAACCACACTGCCACCACTCCAAACCAGAGACTGAGCATAAGACTGTAATTCAGCTTGTCACACGCTGGAGCCTGCGGCCTGGAGCTGCTGGGGCGCAATGGGAGACAACCCTTCTCTGACAAATGTAAAGTAGAAAAAGAAATGCGAACATATCTCTCAGGAACTACACATTTGTTTTACAAGATCATCAAAAAGCTGACAGTAAGCGGGTACCTACCCACTGTACGTCCGAACCCCTGCATGGGAATTTGAGGTTATCTTTCATGTGTGACTAGTTACAAAGCGACAGAGAGGATGTCTTCAGGTGTCAGATTTGTCTGAGGGCTTAGATTCCATTTCCCCAGCCAGGAAAAATCACAGACCTATTGATTCTCGCGAGCTCATTTCCGGGAATGTGTGTACATTATCACATCTCGCTCACTTTGGAAGCAGATAGGTGATTCTGAGATTCTGAGTTGTCCTGAGGCTTTCACCACTGCAGGGGTGGCGAATGCTTACATTACTACACCCTGAGGTCCAGGAAGGCCAGGAGGTGCGTGCTAAAAATCATCCTAGATTCAGCACAGATTCTCCGCAGTACATCTGAAATCAGGTGCCTGGAACACTGGGTCTTAATGTGTCTGTTTACCTTCAATCTGCTTTAGTGGACTTGCTGCGAGAGCCAGAGTGATTGTATAGCTTGTAGCTAGCTAAGACCTGGATTATCAGCAGCTGTACAAGGCCCGTGATTGGGTGACAGCTTCTGCTGTCATGGCCTGTACAGATGGCCATAGTTACCGTGGCAATGGCACCCGGCTCAGCATCAGCAGCGTCAACGGGAAGACTCTAGTTCCAACCATTAGGCTAGCAGGTGAGAAACCTTTGTCATAACAGGCAAAATATATCAGATTTTATTTTTACTTTGTTGTTTAATTTACATTAACTCAAACAAAATCAGGCTGTTCATCCTGTTCTCCCTCAGAGATCACCAGGGTCAGCATCCCGGGTATAAGCCCAGAATGACAGTCCCATCTGTCAGCCAACCTCCTTGGGACCTTTCGCGTGCACATCAGCACCACTGGCTTACTCTGCAGCACAGGAGGCAGCTCTCGACGCGTATTAACCATACATGCATGAACAGTATGCAGCACAATCAAGTGCACAACTAATGTAAGTAGTGTGTAACCTCAACGTTACAACGGTAGCGTGTTCGAATTTCTGTAAATTCAGCAATTAACAACAAAACTCTGCGGTGGATAACATCCTACTGTTACTCATAAAACAAGGATAATTAATAGCTACCTCTGCAGAAACCTACCTCATCATTAAATCCTCTATGGTGGTCCAGAGAGTGCATTGTGTGCCTCCTTAAGGCTGGGGCAGCTTGTGTTTGCAGTGATGGTAAGAAGAGAGACTGAGGCTCGAGGCCTGAGTCCTCTCCAAACTCAGAGCGTGACTTTGTGATTGAGTCTGAAGAATAGCAGAGTCAGACAGAGTCGGCTTTTGTGTCGAGCTCTCAGTCAAGCCCTCTCCACTCCTCAGCCGCTCTTCCCCGTGCTGCAAAATGCCAGCAGCCTCATTCCGAACGCACCGCGAACACGGAATAAAAACCAGAGCAGGGAGCTCAGCGCAGCTCTGCCTCTCTCTGTCTCTCCCTCTTCCTCCGACTGCTTTCATCCAGGGCAGCATCAAATGTTTCTGACAAGCGTCCATCCGCCAGTCCCCCCCAGAGAGATTAGCGCTCTGACATCACCGATGCTGTGCTCTGCTGACTCTCCACACACTCTGTGGTCGCGTTACTTCAGCGAAGCCTTAGGAGGCGTGAGGGGGCATCGCTCAGACCCTCTGCACCTCACGGCTTCGCATGCACGTAGAGGAAGCGGCGTGTGCAATCCTGCCGCATACAGCGCATCTATTAGTGCACGTGTGCGTGTGTGTCTGCACAACCCGCCTGAGGCGAAAGAAGCTGCTCTTTGGCAATAGTGCGTTGTCAGCACAACTGTGATCGAAGCACGGTGTGCTAGAAACAGATCCGGAGGAACACGTGGCTTTTATTGCAGCACTGCCTGATGTGACAATCGAGTTATAATAACGCTGCCTTCAGATCAGTAAGTGATCAATAGAAATGATGACACAGTTAAAGATCAGAAACACACTCAATAAAGCCTAAGTTATTTACCTAGATGTCCCTATCTCGCCATCTAACCATCTGTACCCTCTCCCTCTAACTACCTCCATGTCCTGTCCACTGACACTGCTATATTTAACTATGGAAGGGAGCACAGCCGGTCCAGGCTCCTAGCTGCGGTAGGGAGGCTTCCTGCCCGCCCGCCTGGTCACACAGCTGGAGCTCCAGGTCGCGCTGAGCTTTCGCACTGATCCAAGAACACCACGCTCAAAAGAACAAGCGACACCGGCACTCCTTCCGTCTGTTCTCGCTCACCTTCTCCAACTTAGCCAATCAACCAGCTCTCTCCAGACTTCTGTAACCCTTAATATGCTCAGTGAAACATTTAGTTGATTATTTTATTTGGGGAAATGCCGAAAGAAGCGACGGGTATTTTAATTCCTTTATATTTAATTAAATACATTAGTCACATTGGTGCAAAAGTAAACAACTCTTGAATAAAGTTACGATGTTAAGTTATGATCCAGAGTTAAGCCAGAGTCTTGTCCTCAGTCTGGCTCACGGCCGACAGTTGCATAAGACAGCAAGATCAGGTGTCTGCTCATTTTAACTCTTTCAGTCTTTATCTACTGGAGTTTATTTACACCGAACGATCTCGGGCTTGTGCGGCTGACAGATGCTTGGTGACACGTGTGGCCTCTGTGATGTCAAAACACTCAACATCTGCCAAACAAGCTGGCAAATTGCAGATATTCACCAAATACAGCTGTGCAATATCACCGTAGATTGTGGATGATAGAAGACGTGGATTACGTTGGTATCTGAATGTTTGCCGCTGGAATGAAACAACGTGCCTGAAATCTGAAATCCTAAACTAATCTCTGCGTGGTATTCAGATCACACAGAGGCAGTAATGGAACAAAGCAAATACACTGTGTTGCAATAAATGTTGTGCATTCAAACCTCTACCCCCAAAAATGTGTCATAAATTAAAGTACTCATACAGTATCATATAGTATCAGGGGGGGTCCTAGACTCTAGGGGGCGCAGGGAGAGAAGCCCATCAAGGCCCCCCAAACCTTTAATATAATGCTTTTGCAGGATATAGTATTTTATGTTTTATAAAGACTAACACTGAAGTTACTGTACTTAAGGTATTTTTTGTATCAGTAGCCTGAAATATTAAAATAAATACCTCAGTTAAACTTTAGTAACGTTCCACCACTGCACTTCATCAAACTTCTTTGTTGTGATCTCGCTTTTCTTATTAATCCTTTGCACTTTCTTTCTTATTTTATTGCTTGTCCCATTGATTGTCTGATTTCATCCGTGCTTCATCGCTAGTTTTTACCGAGTGCGTTAAATCGAGTTACCATCGGTATTGCTGAGCAAATCGATATGGCATTTTTGCGGGCCAGATAAAGTGAATGAGAAATGTACTCACCACATCTTTATTCTCTTGGGAACTTTGTTCCTGCAAGTCAAAGAACATAAAAAAATCAGTCATGACAGAAGAAGTCTGGCGTGCGGGTGCTTCACTGTCATGTCAGATGCCGTGTGAGGGAATTCTTCCTGTTCTAAGTTAAACATGCTTTCACGTTCTCATCGAATGCGGCACAATGGCGTTTTTTTATTATTAGCCATGTTGTGTGAGGATTCCCAGATATTCTCGCCATACTAACACCTCACATACCCATACGCATCCTCGTGAAACCATGACAACGCACCCGCCTGCTGCGTAGGCAGAGGGACGGAGGGAAGCAGCAATGAGTTACAACGTCAGGGAGGCGAGCGCACTGCATCGAGACTGCAGGGGAAGGAGAACAGCCATCCCACGCCACATCAAGCCCTGTCAGGCTTCACTGTAAGCTCCGGAAAACCGAGTCCTCATGTAACACGGCCCGCAAATAGAACAGGGAGAGCATTGATTTCTCTCCAGCGCACTCGCTGCTTTTAAACTGGACGAGAACTAAGCAATATATTCCATCTCTCTCGTCTGTGCTCTGGCAGCTGTGTTTTTTTTTTCTTCTTCATAGCACAGTGACTCACATGAATGTTAATGAGCAGGAGGCTGACCTGCAGACGGATGCTCTGCCTTCAGGTGGCTCCATGTGTGACGCCCATTTGAACTTCTGCCAACGGCCTGAGAGGGCTCAGACCTAAGTGGACACATTTTGGACCTTATGGTATTCCACCGACACCCGATCCCACACTGGAGGGATTACTTTATATCTCAGTGCGAAACAAAGAGAGAAGTGGCTGGATGCACACATGTGGCAGAGCCTGGTTACAGTGATCAGAGACATAAACCTCAGTATCAAATGTGTAACATCTAGAAGCAGCTCCATTTAACATGGGAAGAAAAACTGGGTCATCGGCTAAAGCATATTATTGGGTGACATGGCTGTGGATCGTTTCCACGCCTGCACTCGCTGTGGAACATGGTGTCAACCTGTCCACAGCGCCACAGACGCCTCCTGCGTGTCAGGCTGTTCTGAGCTCTAATCTTTGAACTGAGCACATGATGAAAATATGATTCTGTCAATTTATGGTGCGCAACGTCCGTGTTCATCGCCGATAAAGACGCCGTAATATGGGTCATTTGGAAACACACACGTACAGATAAACAAATGAATCATGCGTTTCATCCTCACGGCACCTGCCTTTTTTTTCTAAAGAGGAATAACAGAGACAGTGTGTAATTCAAAGCCGCAGTATGTGACAGTGAAAATGGATTAAAATGTGGTTTGGTTCGGTCTTACCGTTGGTAATAGCGGCTCCATTTGAGCGCCTTGATCGGTGATGTCCATCTTTTCTTCTTGGCTTCACAATGGGCAAGTCGCGATGCGCTCCACTCCGCTTCTGCCAAAACGCTGGTGGAACACGAAGCCGGGTTTTTTTTGTGAGACTTCTTTTTTTTCTCTCTCTCTCTCTCTTCTCCCTCCTCCTCCTCACATTCACCGGTCGGGTTTTCTCAGATGGAGGTAGCAAGCGTTCCCCGTCCTGCCCTACATAATTTACGCATGAAGGAGGGAGGTAGCGCTTATGCCATTACAACGCGTTCAGCCCTGGATGAGGGGATGATGAGGCTCACGAAATGTGAGGCACGGTGCGCAGACTTAATTAGTTGGGCTGTTCCTCCATGTATATATATATATGCGTGCGTGGTCTCTCTCTTTTTCTATATGCAACACTGTGTTATCATTTTACGCGCACCCCGACTATCTCCTATAGTCTATTTATCAGACTAAATCATCTCAGCAACAGTTTTCTAAAGGGTCTATTCGTCATTTAAAGTCAATTTAAAGGTATATAGCTATATTTAAAGGCAGCAACAGTGCGCATGTAATCATGCTGCAATGCCTTCACCTAGGCCTTAATGAACCTTGCTTGCAGCTGCTTTCAACGACTGTGTAGGTTTCAGTAGCAAATATGTGTCATAATCTGTGTACCACGCAACAAGCAGGCCCAGAGCCTTTCTGCTACAGTCACACTCTGCTCCAATCATCCCATCATTATTTCCAGCCGCAACACGCGATGCTGCATCCAGGTTACACAAGGATGCTGCTGGCGCCGCTGCAGCGTGGGTTGTTCTCTGGCGCCCTCATGCGGTCAAACGCTGGAAACGTGCAATCGCGCTCGGTCCAATGGACGGGACCGACTGGAAAACCGTTACGGCTGATGATGCAGCAGCAGTGTTATCACAGGCGTGCGATGTAAGGCTATTAAAGCGGAGTCATTGCTAAAAAATATATTTGAAAACATGCTATAATGTCATTAGAAATGTTATTTAGTTATTAAATTAATGGCAAGTGGATTTCAGCATAATCACCAGTTAGGGATTATCAGCACTGCTGCATTAAAGATCACGTCATCAGCCCCTACGTCAAATTACCTATATATA
>JAUMTR010000012.1:8387725-8418586 GCA_032270685.1 Microctenopoma stevenorrisi
CACTCGGTCACTAGCAGTCGTTAGCCCAAAACCCACGTGCTCCCGCTCATCGGGAGCCTCGGTGTGGCCTCATGTCCGGACCGACTTAAGTTAGGAAATAGTACCTTAAATGTCCTTCGCAAGACATAAAAACTAACAATATGTCGACTGAGCCATGAATGTGTGGAGTTATTTTTAGCACATGTTGCTAACTCACAATCCACTGCCGTGTTTACGTCTGACGTCACGATGACTTGTTCTTCTTATTCTCATTGTTTTGTGGCAGTTTGCAAATGACGAATTGCTGCTTTACTGCCACCAGGCGGTATGAAACGGGTAATGCATTCACACACATGAAAATCAAGCCACTGCTCACAGTGAATAATGTGTTTGTTTTGACAACATTTGACATGTTGGATGTGAAATGATGTTTGAAAGCAGATGATTATCAACCAGAAGGTTCCAGAGAAATGTGAACCTGCAGCTCACCGTTCAGCTGCATCAACTCACTCAGCTGCTTCCTGTGTTTAGCATGTGTTTATTCACACGATAAATATCTTTTCCACAGTGTCTCTATATGATGGGACAGAATGAAGCTCGTTGTGTTTGTGCCTTTTTCTCTGAGCGTCTCACTAATAAATGTTTGTTGGACTTTGAGTCAGCCTCCAGTTTTCATTGTTTTTCCTCCAAAGTGAATCCAGATGTTTTCAAAGTCAAATCTGAACGACCAGTTAGAATTAATATATTCTTTTACTCTAAAGTAGATGAATACATTTTATATATATACAGTAAAACTGTGACCACATTAAACATTGTGCTTGAAAATAAATACACATTTCTAATGGTTTCTGTTACGATTTTCTATGAAACAGCAGCAAAAGCACAAATTATTAACCAATAAACATCTTAATTACGAGTAACTTCTAAAAAAGTTAAATGATTAAATCTGTTACATACAAATGATCCTTCACTAATACTGACTACAGAGAGCTTAAGCATCTGTGTTCTTCTTCCTCTTCGTCACCGTGAGGCTGTCCTTTCATTCTAGCCTCTACATGTCCAACAGTGCACCAACGTGACACCAGCGCTCCCAGACTTAAAACACAGAACCAATCAGCATCCTTTTAAAAGGGGGGGGTCCCCTCTACATCTTGGTATGTTTGCTTTCGTCTTCATCAGAGCTGGAGTCGGAACTCTCCTCCTTCTCTTTGCGATGCCCAGATGAATCCTTTCTGACCAATTCCAAACTCTTCCTCTTCTTTTCTTCGGACTGGTTCTGGCCAAACTGGGCTTCTATCTTAGTCGGGTCAGTGTAGGTGTAGAAATGGGCCATGATGGCAAAGATGATGCACACTAACGCCAGCAGAGAGGCGAACAGGAGGTACTCGGCCCACTAGTGAACGGAAAGACGGCATTAATTTGAAGTTAAGGAACATTTTGTTTCCCCTATGAGTTATCTAAACTTTAATACGCAGATTTTTTTCCAATGTGACCCAGGCAACCCTACCGTAAAAGACCTCATAAAGGTGTCTGAATAAATAAATCCACCTACCTGATTTGGCAGCGCTGCAGCCTCTGCCACGATCAGCACGATGATGTTCCCCACAGCAACAGTCAACAGCCAACCAGCCTGCAGCACAGACTTCATGTTGCTGGGTGCCTTGAGAGAAAAATGAGATTTATTTATTATGTCTTTACTGCTCAGTAGCACTTATTTGTGTTTCCGGTTGTTTCCATGTTAGTCTTGCAATATGTGGGGGACGAGCAAACTCCACCTGTGAGTAGGAGAATTCCAAACCGGTGACAGAGAACACCACCTCCCCAGTAGTCAACAGGAAATACTGGGGAATCTGCCAGGCCATGTGGAAGCTGTTGGGCTCCATATCCAAAACTTGCCTGATGCTCTCATTACACTACAGGACAAAGACTGGTGTTAGCGTATTCAGAAACAGAGAAGGAAACCGTATGGTGTCTGAGTGTGGGTTCATGACATACGTTTTGTGCGACTGTGAAATTTGGCAGAATGAGCAGAGTGTAGGAGCTGCCGAAGCCCAGGATCTGACTGTAGACACACTCTCTTCCATCACTGGAGATCTTGAACTGAGCACTAACACAACAAGAAAACCAACAGTTAGGGCAAAGACTTTTTTTTTCTCAGACGTTTGTGTGTAATGAGTTCTTAGTGCTCTTACTTTCCCTGTGGCACTCCTTTATATTCTGACATATCGTTGCTGGCAATTCTCCCATAGTCCAGTTTACCCACTGTTATGTTTACATTTGAGTCCAATCCATTGAAAAACCTGGGGTTGGAGAATTCAGCATATGATATGTGAGTAAACAACTGTCTTCACACAACATTTGCAACTTAACAAATCTGTCAAAGCTGGATGTTACAGTCACAAAATACTTTTCTGAGCGTAAAATAATTATTCTGCGAAACACAAAATGCAGAAAAGTCATTACACATCTCAACCTTTTGTGCAAAACACGTGCCTGTAAGTTTAAAAGCATAAAAACCGTTTAGAAACTTGCCTGATATCATTAGCACCGTCATCTGGCTTTTTCTTTATATCGTTGAACTGAAGACAGAAAGACACTTTAGAGCCTCCATACATTCAATATAAGAACAAATAAAGGAAACGTCTCTGCTGTGTTATTTTTGTTAGTAATAAGGCTAATGTGGGTTGTAGGACGGTAAAAGAAGCGTTTTAGTCAGACTTGTTCCCCGTCTGCCAGGTATGCTCACATGTGTGGTCGTGTATCTGTCACCGTCCTGTGTGATGACCCTGGTGCTCCGATTGCCGTTCTGTAAAGTGATCGAGTAAGTGCTGTTGGGCAGATCCAGTTGAAATGTTTGAGTAAAGGTCAGGTAGTTGTCGTTGGCCTGCAGGAAAAAAAAGGTGAAGATCTGACTCAAGACTCTGAGTCTCTACTGGAGATCTACTGTGTTTTAGTACATTTCATTAGACTGTGTGTGTGTGTGTGTGTGTGTGTGTGTCCTCTGTGGACTGGATTACTGTATAAGGCTGCAAGACGAAGGAATCAGTTCCAGCCTTGACGTCCATTGTTGTGTTGACCATGTTGATGAACTTCACTTGGCCCTCGGTGCGTGATGGGAACGTAGGCATGGTTTTCTAGAAGACCAATGCAACTGTGTTTTAAAAGGTCCTGTGTGTGTGTGTGTGTGTGTGTGTGTGTGTGTGTGTGTGTGTGTGGTCGAGGTGTGTGTTACTCTTACATCAATCTGTATCTGGACCAGAGCGGCAATCACGAAAGCCATAGCAGCAAAAAACATGCCCACGGTCATCCTCTTTAGCGGTCTGCAGAACAAACACACAAAACATACGAGTTCATCTTAACACAAAGACAAAATATTCACACTTCCTCATATAAACAGTATATCAATATAATAATGTATTTCCTATTTACTTATTAATACACAAATTACATGTACAGGAAAAAACTCACGTGAAGTTTAATTTGCACTTGGAGATCAGTGGGTAGACCACACTGTCCATGATTGGCACCAAAATAAGGATCAGGATCGGGTTGACAGTCTGGTGGGAAGAAGACGAGTCACTCGTTTAAAACCCAACCTATCAGTTCACACCACAACAAAGTCAGTAATGATTTGATTCAAAAGAAGCGCCTTACCTGCATCTGCTCGGGCTGGATTATGAGTACTCCCTGTTGGAAGAAAAAACAGAATCTCATTTTAAGAAACGGTTTTTATGCAGCTTGATGTGACATTGTTGAGAACACTAAAAATAGAACACGTACAAAGTCACCGTCCATGGTGGTCGCCTGCAGGATCCACCGTGAGCCCTGTGTAGGAGAGCGCTCTTGTTTAGTCTGTCTGGCTGTAGCTCGCACACTTCTGCGTGTGTTTCAGTAAATAGTGTGTTACCTGTTGGTCAAAGAGAGCCCAGAACATGGGCAGAGGGATGTAGAGGAACAGCACCTTCAGCACCATCTTCACCTGCGCAATCAGGAGTTTCTGGACACACACAGAGAAGATCAGCGGCTGTGATTCTTTGTATTTGCGTACAGAAGTACAATAGCGTGTACAAAACACTTACATCGTATTTCTCCTCCGCCCAGTCCATCCAGTGATCTCTCTTAGGGTACCGAGTAGAACGATGCCTGTACCGGTTCTTTATAGCAAACTACAGATGGGACAAAGGACATTTCCATGTGACTTCTTCTCCAGCTGGAGTACAGTTGGTGTCACACAGTGATGCAGGAAACACTCACCCCCACACATTTGCAGACCGTCACCATGATGTTGCCTTGAGGAGCAGTTTTATTGTACAAACCACTGCCAATGATGAACACAACTGCAGACACACACGCATCGCAAACACATTATTACAGAGTCACTGCGCAGTGTAGCATTGTCAACGCTGTATGTTTAGATGTTCTTACTCAGAGCCACCACCATCAGAGCAGCGGGGACGCCAAAGGCCAGAGGGTAGCACTTCTGCTGAGTATGGATGCCACACTCCTGAGCTGGAAACCAACCGCACAAACAGCGTTTTTAATACGCTCACATGCTCTGTGTTCTGTGATCAGCTCCAGTGTCCAGTCCTACCTTTGAGCATTGGGGTGATGATAGTGGACAGCAGACTCCCAGCATTGATGGACAGGTAGAAGATGGAGAAGAAGGTGCTTCTCTGCTTCTCCTGTTGGACACAGGGAGTTACACAAGTGTATTTTTTTTACGGCCTCTTGCCCAATTCTTATCCTGTTTGATCAGTATCATTAATACGATGGAATAATCAGTATCCCTGGCCTTGAGGCAGATGCAGCTACGGCTCTTAGTTAATCAACAACTGGATGGAAACTGAGATATAAGAAGTGCTGACGCGATGGTGCTGATAGCTGAGTGAGATGGCTTATTGGGTATTTGTTGACATTTCTATATAGTTGTAAGTGGTAAGGCCTTAACCTTGCAGCATCCAACCAACCTGATGGTCTTGAAACTGATCTCCACCGAAGGCAGCCACGCATGGTTTGATCCCACCTGTTCCCAGAGCAATAAGGAGCAAACCGATCATGGACAGAGCTCTGGGGTGAAAACACAGTGTCACTACATATCTGTATGTGTTGTTCTTTTTTTTTTTTATTGTGTAACAGCTCTGAGCGAGCTCCACTCACATATGGAGGTTGATGTTGTCAGGGGTGCCGTCTCTGTTTGCATCTGTGATATCGTGGATAGCACTTACAGCCATCACTACCTGTCCCAAGGCGTATATGATGGACAGGTAAACAATAGTCCTGTGGAGAGGGAGGAGGAGGAAGGAGCGTTGATTTAACAGGTGTACCACACGTCCAGACAAGAGATAAGATAGACAAAGGTCAAACATGTATTTTTACCAGCTGATTCGGTGAGATATGCTGTTACTCGTACTGTCTACAGGCTTTAATTGTCGCTTCATGTGTTTTGCCCAGTTGCGGGGACATAATCTGCAGGAACTGAAACTCACTTATACTTGCCGAGCCATGAATCGGCCACAATAGCTCCCAGGATGGGTGTCAGGTAGCAGAGGGCGACAAAGGTGTGATAGATGGTGGTTGCAAAGTCCCCATCCCACTTGAAAAAGGTTGTGAAGTACAGCACCAGCACGGCTGCAGGAAGACAAACAGGTTGGACAATGAGTGAATGGAGTTAATGGACGTTTTAAGACTATTTCTCCTTCTAGCTTCTTCTTTCAAAACAAAAAATTAGTCCAAAATTATTGTTTGAATTTGAATTCATTCCTGTTTTTCCCTTAATGATTTCAAAACACATCAGTCATCTAGTGCTCCTAAAATATGAATCAACTCTAAGGAAGTTGTGTTAACTGCATCAGATCCAGATGAACCAGCTCACCTTTCATGCCATAGTAGGAGAAACGCTCGCAGAACTCATTTACCACAATAAAAAAGATGCTTATAGGGTATCCAAAGACTGTCACCTGTAAGAAGGAAAAAAGGGAAGTAGAATAATATTATACGTAATATTATATCATCAAATCTACTTAAATCTTACCAAATGAGTTCATATGTATTCCACTTTAAAATCCAGTATCCAAGCATTCAATTATTAATACCTACATGTTACAAAACAGTATAATACAGATATGTCTTACACATTGTTTCTTGGGCTTCTTCAGCTCGTCTTTGTCTGCAGACGAAGGTTTGCATCAGTTATTTTATATATATATACAGAGAGTTTTCTTGTTTAGTGAAATACTTAAACAAATGCAATAGTCACTGAACTAATCCCTGTTTGTAACTAAGTCCAGGTCCCCGAGAGACCCAGTCATGTGGTTCCCATTCACAGCTGGACTCACCTGCCATGGCTGCTGTGTGTGTGTGTGTGTGTGTGTGTGTGTGTGTGTGTCCAGCTTCTCCAGCTCAGTCCTTCAACAAAATGAGACAGATAAACTGATGTGAGACCAGCCTCTTATGTAACCTTCCATCAGACCTCCTGCCACGCCCCCTGATTGCTGTGGATCACCTTGTCCAGCACTTCCCAACATGCAGCTTCCCCTCTTCATCATTATGGCATCATGTCTGTGTGCAGGTGCACACGCATGTGACTAATTACTTAATGACTTAAATAGCTCAGGTGCAATGCTCACGTCTTACCTTTCTGATAAGGACGAGGATTGTTGAGGTCAGCTGATAAGCGTGAAAACATTCCTCATGTTGTTCCCTGTAATGCAAGTTTAACTATTTTAATTGTACAAATACACAGTATTAGTACTTACACTGCAAGATAGACTGTTTATAGGTTAAAGGTTTCTCCGGTTTGTTGGAGAAATGTTGAGATATTAGAGCAGTGACATGAAAAACATGAAAATACACAATATATAAAGAGAAGTATAGTGCGACTCCCGAACTGTAAGTAAAGACGACCATCAAACACTAACGTGACTTACGCCAGACACATGATGTTTAGCATCCCCAAATACCTCAGACAATGGCACAGTTGTCCAGTAAACCAAAAAAACACAACAAGGTGTGTTGGTGTTTGTGTGTGTGTGTGTGTGTGTGTGTGGGTGGAAGGGCGGGGTGGGATTAGCTGGTCCTTTTTGTGGATTTTACAGGAGTCAGCATCCCGATTTCACTGGTGTCTCTCATGTTTCTCTCCAGTGAGTGTGCAGGCCAGAGCCACCAGTAAATACTACTGTAAACTGTGATCGACATGATTTGTCTTTACTAGACATGCGCACACACACACACACACACACACAACACTTAAAATAATAATAACTGAATATGGAGATGACAATTTTATATGCTTTTTTAAAAGATAGTCCGCGAGCAGTGATGCTAAATACCAGAACACAGAGATTTTACATTACTGAATCTAAATATGACACATTATCAATCAACACTGTTGTACCTGCTAGCAATTTTTTTTGCTTATGTATAAAATATTGTATACAGGTCATGTAAAATAAATACATAGGCAAAAGATGGCGTGTGATCAGGTGACTTCCAGCAACAGTGCTGCTGAGTCATCTCAGAATCTGATAAAGAGTTTTAGGAAATGGTTTTCTCAACAGCACTTATGTAATCCAACATGCGGCAGAGTGTCTCTGAATTATAGCTGAACAGAACAGATAAATACCGTACAGTGAACCGAGGCTTGGACAAAAGTATTATTACAGGTTTTATTTTTTTATTAAACATATTTATATGAGCAGTCATTGAGTATAAACCCTTCCAGATAATGAAAGGCATCAACATGACAAAGTGAGGGGTAGATTACAAATTGTCACACACCCTTGTCTTACATTGCACATTGTCTCGTCTTTTCCTAATGTCTTTGGCAAGAGTGGTTTTCTGTGCAGTAGGTAGCCGTGTTGACAATAGAAAATAGACATTTTCTTTAACTTACAGAAAACTACAATAAAAGGTTGAGATTCACTTGCCGCTAAACATTTACTATAGGCTTCCCAGAATAGAGTAAAGAATTATTTCTAGAAAAAGATAAATTCTGCACAGGAAAATGCATCTGCTGTAACAGGAAACAAATAGAAAATGATATGTAAAAATACAGATACAGCAGTGGCATTTATTTCTAAGAAAACATTTCTGATACATACAAACACTGTACATACTTGCGAGTCCTACAGTTCAAACGGTTAAATGCAAATACTGTAGTCCCTTGGGTTTGTTTTAACCTATGGACAATCATGGGCGGGGTTTAAGACACTAGGACAATAAAGATAATATATTGTTGTCAGTCACATTACTGGATACACACCTGCTGAATTATCAGGCATATGCTTAACCCTGCGTTACACAGGATAAAACCTAATAAAAACAAGGAAAAAATCTAATCATTTTGCTGTTAAAGTCTCCATAAGAAACAAGAACAATAAGCCTAATGACAAACGAGAGCGAGCATCACATTCTCCAGCTGCTGTCCTGTGCATAAATAGCAGGAGAAAGATGTGTTTAGGTAGAATGTGTCCTCATTGATTCCTCGTGACTACAAGAGTTCAGAGGACATGTGTTGAGCCATGAGCGTTGGCACTGGCTGGCGTGCCGCTGATGGCGTTGAAGATGCCCATAGAGTCAGACAGAGTGCTCCTCACGCCGTCCTCCACGGGATTTATCTAGAAGAAGAAAAAGGATGTTTTGAAAGACACCATGTTTAGTACAGGGACCGTAGGAAAATTATTTGGGGGGATGGGCTATGTTTTTTTATCGTAGTTCATTTTGATTATTTTGCTTGCTGAATGGAGCGTAGTCCATCACTGCTGCGTGACATGACGAAATGACGTACAAACAATAACATCTTACTACAACAGTTCCAAAGACAAAAGTAGCAGTACCATCCAATCTGATCAAGCCAGCACAAAGAGAGCGGGAGATAAGACACAAGGTTAGTAAGCAAGCAGGAGACTGCAGACTCCATGAGAACCAGCTCATCATGGTGGAAAAGAGCGAAACCTTTAGGGTTTCTACCTGCTCGTGCATGATGTTGGACAGCTCTCTGGTCAGGTCCCTGTAGTTGGCTTTCATCTCATCGTGATACTCCTGCTGGTCTTCTTTGATCAGCCGCTCGTTCACTCCCAGCGCCTGGCCGCACGCGTCCACAAACTGCCTGAGGAGAGACGGATACAGTGTCGCTTGAGTTTAAAGGCAAAGGACAATGCAGTTACATAAGTTGTAGCTTTGTATATACTGTATTAGGTGTATTATCCGTCATCAGTCAGTACCTGAAAACCTCTTTGAGCTGTTTGACCTTGTTGTCAGGATATTTCTTGGCACTGCTGTCATCCAAGAAGGCTCTGGCATAAGCGAGAGGACCAGCGTTTACCTGGGGAACAGGTCAAAGGTCATCAGCTATGCAGAAATAATCCATGAAGGATTTACAGCCTTTTTATTTAACTCCACGACTGTGCTGTTTGAACCTGCACGCTGATGCTGCCCTGCAGTTTGAGCTGCAGGCGGATCATGTCCACCTCGGAGGCCGAGCACAGCAGTCGCAGCTCGGCCACCTTGGCACTCATCTCGTCTATGGCCACCTCTATGGGGCTCAGGTCCGTCTGGTGTTGGTACATGACGGCTATGCGCTTCTTCACGTATGGGAAGCAGTGGGTGGCTGGGTAGAAGTAGTGTTGGGAGAGACAAACAGGATTTCAAATGTCATGTCATTCGTTCACAAACATGTTTCTATCCACAATTTTGGGGCAGATTGGTTACTGAGACATAACCAGGATATTAATGATCCTCCTCTGCATGTAAACAGTCGCTAAGCAAGCGCGTCTGTCACTATCAGCCAGTGATTATTAACAAGCCATGATAACAAGTGAACTTTGGATAACGTGGTCGGTACAGTAACGTAATAAACTGCCCTTATCTCGAATGTTTCAGGTGACTGACACTTAATTCACCTCAGAGTTTTCTGTGATCTACAGAATAGATGGGAACCTCATTCGGTGACACTGCCTAAGTATCAATGCTGATGAGAAAGGCCTCTTATGGTTCGTTATTCCACATAAACGCCCCATTATGATCCCTCTCCTGCTTCTCCCGAGCGGTGTCGGTGTGTGAACTGGGATTAAATGCGTGACCCACTGGTGAGAACTGTCCGCCGTTTGCACTGCTCCTCCACTCCTCCCTGCTTCTTGCCCGACACAGTGAATGGCGTCTCGAAGACAAAACGCCGGATGTTGTGGCTCTTCTCGAAGTCCGTCTTCCTGTCCTCGAGCTCCTTGTCCTCTAGGTACAGTGTGACGTGAGTTACCTGGATGTAGGCGTACTTGGAGTCCAGGTCCTTTGGGTTCACCTGTGGATCATAATTTTCGAGTCAAACAGTCTTTTACTTGTTAAGAGGTTGATCAGGTGTCATGTCTGAAGACTTGAAGCAGCGGGGAACAACTGGGCCAGTTGCATACGTTTTTATGTGATTGTAAATGGTCTAACAGGCTGAATCCATTGGAAATGTGTGACTTATGATAAAGGTTTCTGCATTATTTTCTTTTTTATTATTTTAAATGTGAAGTTAAATACATTTACACGTCAGGGAACGTCACATGAAGTAATTCGTGAGCCATGGGGAAGTGATCTCTGGCTTATTGGCAACTTCATTGTAGCGTAATGGTGACTTTCCTGAAAACTGTCCATGAACTCTGCACTACAAACCTACTGTACAATAAAATGTTCTCCCAAGACCATTAACACAAGCACCAGGAAAGCTCACAGACGTGAGCCCACCTTGCCAGAGTCCTGAATGATCTTGACGTTCTCTTGGCCGAACTTATCAGAGTAGAGCTTCAGGAGCCTCTGGGAAATCTCAGACAGCGGAGTGAACTTTGGCTCCTTGTAGATGTATTCCTTCCCATCCTCGTCCTCAAAGAAGCCCTGAAGAAGGAAGGAAGGTCGTGAGAGGAAAGAAGCTGCCTGTGAATCTGCACTCGTGTGTGACAGCTACTCGTGTCTCTGTCTTATGCTTTTGCAACTCACTGAAACACAACCGCCCTCGGGGGGGGGGGGGAAATACAGCAATAACATTAGAAAACAGCAGCTACACCCCCACACACACTTACCGCAGCCTTGGAGAGCGAAAGGCGAAAAAAAAGAAGAGAAGCTTCTATTAAAACGAGAGTTCAGCTGATTCAGATGCGCATACGTAAGTGATGAATGTGTGAGCGTGCAAAGGACGAGGGGTAGGATCACAGTTTGGGCTAAATTAGCTTCCACGCTAGTCACTCCTCACCTGTCCAAAGAAGGCCACTCTGAAGTATGTGCCCAGCAGCCTCTTGCCTGTGTGCATCACCTCCATGACTTTAGTGTAGGCGCGGTGGAGGGTGTCATACAGGTGGGTTAGTTTCTGTTGGACAGTAAAAAAAAAAAAAAGATCGTGTCAGTTTGACACAACCTGGCACAGCTGCTGGTTCAGCAGCGCTCAGGTACCTCAAAGTCTCTGCGCTGTTCATAGATGGGAATGATGAGCCTGTAGATGTCGGCGATGAGCTCGTAGCGCTCCGCCTTCCAGAGGCCATCGGCGCACTCCTCCAACAGCTCCATCAGCACCTCCTGAACACATGCGCAAAGACAAATCCATGTGAATAAACACGTCTGCCGTGAGCTTAAACCAATAGACAGCAGACACGGAGGGTGAGGGACTTATCGTCTCCTCTCTTTTTATTATTGTGATGATGAGCCCAGCTCGTAAAGAGAAAAGCTTCTCAGACCCAGTGGGAGCTGAAAGCTCGTTTCATTGCCTACATATCTGTTGACCAACTCGTAAAAGCTCAAACACTCCCTGGCCACCACTTTCAATTTCCCTGCATTATCGGTTCACCTAAAGAGCTGGCCTCAGGCCTCTGTGTCAACAGGTGTCCATCAACAACCCCGTGACTCAAGCACTTCTAGGAGTGCTGACCGCAGAACATTATTCCTTTTTACAGAAACAACGCATGTACCGTGTCAAAGTCTACAGTAATTCCCATTTATTAACTGCACTGAGCAATTGATACGCTTCAGAGAGATAAGACCTTTTTTATATGGTGCTCACATGACACGTGATGCTCGGTCAACACATGGCACGTAGAGGGGTTCAAGAATCTAACCTCGCTGAAGTGGACATCCTGCATCCCGACGTCCTCCATCATGGCTGCCTCCTCATCAATGTTTGGAGTGATGACGCGGAACGCCGAGCAGCCCTGCCTGAACATACCTGCAGAAGCACGAAGGGAAAAATAGCACGACCTTAAACATTATGTCAACTCTTATGATGAAAAAAACAGAGAAAACATATTTAGCTTTCATACCCAAAGGTTTTTTTTATCCATATGTAAAGTGTGAAGTTCAGCCCACTCTGAACACACAACAAACTTCTGACTTATTCTACAGATGCCTTTCAGAGTCCGAACAGGAAGAAACAGAGGATCTTATCTAGAGAGTGATTATAACCCTTCATCATGTGTATGTTCAACTTTTTGCTCGACTGAATTCTGGGATAATCTTATTTCTACTGTATTATCACTTAGCGGTGACTCGTTATATGGCTTCTGTAAAACAGGGCCATAAAAAAAAGCTGGAATGTTGTTCACAGCGTCACTGGTTATTTCCTGTAAAAGGAAGCGTGCCCTCACCAGGAGACGCACACTCCTGTGGCCTTGACTCACCTTTCCGCCACAGATATTCAGCCACGAGAGCAGCAACATGCACATAACACATGGCAGCCTGCAGGGGAAGCAGACAAGTCACATGTTTGCACGACATTATTTTAAAGCAAATCATTAAGGTGCTTCACACCGAAAAACTACCTCGGAGAGATCGCCATTCTTGTTGTGGATTCGTGCCATGCTGTCCAGCCAGGTCTTGCGGAGCTCTGGCGTGCTGGTGTAGGACTTGGCCAGGCTGTACTGGAGGTCCACCAGCATCTCCGGGTCGTTCTCGTGCTCCTTCATCTGCTCTGTGGCCATCAGCACTGTCCTGATGCGCTTCGTCAGGTCCTTCACGTCTGAGGGAAACGCTGTGTGCTGCAAAGGTGCCGTGAGAACCAATGAGGCTTGTGGGCATTTTGTGTGTTGTGCGTATTTGTGCATGAAGCACAGCCTCTCACCTTGATGTTCTTGTCGCTGTTAGCACAGTTGTTGATAATGGAGAGGGACTGCTGGAAACGGGTACCGCCGATGCCGATGACATCGGCAATCAGCTGACTGACAGCAATTACCACCTGGCCCGCACACGAGAGAGTGAAAATCACGACTGTTCCAACACATGAGTGTGCAAACACAAAGATCGGCACAGTCCGTACCTGCAGGTGTGTCCGTACGAAAGACTTGCGGCCTGTGTAGTCAAAGTTACTCTTCATGAGGAAATAGAGGAGGTGCGCTGCGTCGCTGCGAATGGAGCTCAGCTTGGAGTTGCAGCACTTAAGGATTTCGTAGCACAGGGAGGCACACATGTCGGCACGGCCGTCGAAGAAGGTGCAGGGGAACTGGAGAGGCAACGGACAGAGAAAGAGCACATGAAAAGCAGGCTTTGTCAGATCACCTGTTTAAAATGAGCCAGGTCAGGGGCCCTCGCTTCTACCTTGTAGATGAAGGTCCTGAGGGAAGTGAAGACCTGTTTGAGCGCCGCCTCAGACTGTGGGATCTGCAGGAAGCACAAATGCACCTGGAAAACCTTCTTCATCAGGGGGTTGTGACCCAAGTCTGAGTTGAGCTGCGTCTTTGGAAACAGGAGAATGTAAGTACCGACAAACCAGACACCTCATGTATGGTGGCAGCTTTAAAGAAAACCACCGTCTCAGGTGATACCTTGAAGCCCATGACGAAAACGCTGAGTGTGTCCAGCACAGTCAGACAGACCTCTGTAGACACGTTGGCCTCCAGCAGGCACTGGCTGCTCACATCTGCTTCTGTCTGAGAGTACACTGCACCGAAAGCACAGATACGAAGCTGCTGGCATGTGCTCAGAACTAAAGATATAACGATCAATATTTTTTTTCTGTGCTCTTTAAGTGGACTTACTGTTATTGAAGGTGTGAGCATTCTCCAGAGTTCCCAGCTGCTGCAGGCGGGCGTGCAGGATCCCCGCTCTGCTACGAGATACAGGCAGAGTCAGAGACTTCTTATCTGCGGCTACAAGCCCCGTCCCCTCCTGACTCCTGTAGTAAAGAGGAAAAACGTCACTGCTGAGTGTGACTGTCACTCACAAACTAAGGAGCAAAAGGACCAGATGCAGATGTTAGCCCTGTGTGAAACAATCTGAAATGTAGTGAAGACAAGCAGCAGCACCGTGCATTAAATAAAACAGAGCGACAGAAAAAAATCAAACACAGCCGTCTCTTACCCATGCAGGAGGGGCCCGGGACCGCGACATTAACCACAAAACAACTTGCCAGCAGTGTAACAGTGGAGAGGACAAACCAAGAGCAAGGGGTAAAAAAAGATGCAGCAACATTTGTAAGTTCTGAGTTATATTACTACACAGAAATAAAACAGTGTTAGTTGCAGATTAATTTATGAATTCAGTCATAAGATATATATATGATCTTCCTTAAACACGTTTACTTTACCTGGTGATGAATCTCTTCCCCATGTATCTGAACTGGTGAAGGCAGACCCTGCGGTACAGATACAAAACCACAAATTCAGGTCCCTGACGCCCCGATTTTAAACAATATACTTGTGCCTGAATCCACGTGTGAGGCGTTTAGGGACCGTAGCTTTCTTTCTTGGTGACAATTTAGCACCATAATGTAATTTCCCTAAACTAACACCTTTGTTTTTTTACACTTTAACCTCCAAACTAATAAATATTGAAGTGATTGACTGAGCTCTAAAGCTGGGACATGTACGTTTAACTTTCCACTATTATGCTAAGCTAAGCTAATGCAGACAGTGGCCTCTTTAACTTTAACTAGCAAAAAGTACGCCCATAAGTCCAACACCAAACTTCTGCAGTAAAGTTTGTTGCACTTACTCTATTAATGTAAAGAAGTCCATTAGTTCTGAGGAGCTTGATTTGTTCCAATAAGCAAAAAGGGCCTCTGAGGGTAATGAAATTGTGAGAAAATCGCATTAAATTAAATGATCTCATACAACTGCAATAACATTAACAACTGGAAAGGGATTTAGACGGCCGCCCTACCCTCTGACATGCTCTTGAGGATATGGAGGAAGCACATAAGCAGGTTTTTGATCTCGTCCCGGTCCAGTTTGTCGCAGCGCAGCACAGTGCTGCCCAGAGCCACAGCACACTGGTTCTGATGATCAGGAAGGGAAATAAAAAGAGACAGCGATCAGACGTAAGAGAAAAAGTTCTACTTATCATTACGGCTGCAGAAACACTGAAACTTCAAAAAGATAAAACCAGTCAGAAAACCAGCATTTAAGAGATGAAGGATGTCAAGTGTAAAGTGAAAAAGGCACATTTGCTGCAGCAGCTCTGTGCTTTGAGATAGCAACATCAACACGGGGAAGTAAGGGGAAAAGACTATGAGGTCAGCTAAGTGTCTGCACTGCAACAGCACACACACACGCGCACACACACACCTCCCTGTCAAAACACACCATGCAAAGATTTTGGACATATTGTACAGATTTGTTTTCATGACATTTGCTGGATTCTATACATTTCTGTCCAAAACCTCTTGGTGGACAGATTACAAAGGTAATAATATACTTGTGTGGCTATGTTTTCTCCATGATTTCCCTCCGCCCTGCGGCCTGCAGTCTGTTTGTCACCACTGTCACTGTCCCGCAGGAGGTCAGGGAAGGGAACTGAGAGGAGGGAGAAATCCATGGTGAATCGCTTGGTCGCGCGGTTCAGAGGTGGGACTCGGGCGCCTGGGTTCAACAGGAGCGCGGGCACGTTGACAGAGTGCCTCCTGGTAAATTGCTCCTTTGGGTAGAGTTGGGATGTTACAGAGCAACGACATGGGCAGTGGGAGCTCTGGAGGACAGCAGCAACGTCCAAGGAGGCAAATTTACAAATAGAAAGAAATTACGGCTTTGCTGTTTAATCTTTTGCCCTGAAATGCAACCTTAATCCATTCACAGTGAAAACTTCACACCAGGAACTTGCATCAGAGGAGTCATTATTACAGAGAGAAAACCCAGTTTCATTCTTTAAATGTGCATCAAGTTGTTAACTTGTAAGTGGGGGGTGACGCATCCGTCTACCTTCTCTAAGGAGTTAGTCCTGTCGCTGCTCTTGTCCAGCAGGCTGTTCCCAGAGTCAGTGGAGATCAAGGAGCCTCTAGAATCTGCGTGGTGAACTGAGCTCACATTCGGAGTGGAGCTGTGGGGGGAGGCTGCAGGTAGAGAACACAAAAATGAAAAGACAAAGTGACTCCACAGTGCATAGGCTCCATTAGTGCTGGCTGTGTGTTTGCCACCGACTGAGGTACCTGTTCCAGAGATGACACCAAACACATCTTTGTGAAGAGCATTTTCTATGCAGCTGCCGGGTTTCTGGGGACTCACCGTGCAGTTTGGCACCAGAGAGTCTTCCCTCACATTCTGGGAAAACAGCAGCGAATAAAACCCATTTGCATTGCAACGTGATACAGTTTAAAGACGAGCACGTCTAACGCTGGGAATTAGATGCAGGAGATGCTATTCACTCTCCCGCCACTAGGTGTCAGCCTACACTGTGGTTGCAGAGGGGAGCTGATTCCTTGACATCAAGTCTGTGGACGTTCTCCTGGAGCAGACCAAACAGAGGGAGGTAGAGGGTGGCAAGCCTGGCCTGATGGCTCTGAGATGACATGATGCACGAGTCAAAAAGTGGAAACAGTCCTGACTGAATAAATAAGTACTGCACACTTGACTCGTGTTTTAATCTAAAAAAAAGGACAGGTAAATGTGTCGACTCACTCTTGCAGCGTAGCGGTCGTCAAATGTGTGTTTTATCATCAGCCCCTTCAGCACCTGGATGGCGATGTGACGGATGTCTCTGAACTCCTGAAGAGCTCCCCCGACCTCCCTCAGCAGCAGGCCCACCAGGAAGTGGTTTCGACAGAAGTCGTCAGTCAGGGAATAGTCCAGCTGGAGGTCTGCATGACGCATCAATCAACAGAAATATTGCAGGAGAACGTGCGTATTCTGACTTCAAACTGATGAATTGTCTCTTTTTTTTACCTTGAAATCTCTGTATTCTGCCTTTTCCAAACGGCATCGGCAGGTTAAGAGGAACGTAGTGCTCGTGGTTGCAAACCACTCGCAGGAACTCGAACTTAAACTCAAACAATGTCTGATGGGAACACAAAAGAGAACACAGTTTATGAGTCAGCCTCCAATCATTAATGGTTTAATGGTTTATCCATTAAAAGGGGGATTTCACCTATTTGCAAATTGATTCAAATGGTTCTAGTTTGTTTAATTTATGTGAATATATGAATTGAATAAACATCCCTCTGCCTAGCGTTTGGTTGAAAAGGTTTTTTAGCCAGAATGTCTCAGGGGGAATATAATTCACACGCACTTCCTCCCACACGGGAGGAAAGTTGAACACTGGTGAACTCGCCCTTTAAGGAGAAGCAGAAGATTCTCTTAACCTTCGGGTCTCCAGGCATGAAGCAGTTCATGTAGTTGTTGATCTGCTTGAAGACAAAGCCTCTGTCCATGAAGGTGAAACAGCGCTTAAAGAAAAGGAAACAAACACAGGACACAACTAAAACATCTGAGAGCAGAACTGCAAGAATTTATAAATACCTCTTCATCATCTACCTATTAAATCTAAATATCAAACACTGCCAACCTTAATAAAAACAGCCAGGCTGTGATTGGCGTTGCGCGCTGCATCCAGGTTGTCCTTGTATTTCTGCGTGATGTGAGGCATCAGCATATTGACCAGAGTCTCCACAGCGTGGTAGAATGACACGGAAAAACGCTGGCTCCTGGAGAGCTGGATGAAGGAAACAAGAGAATTTAGAAACGGAGGAACACAGTAAAAGAGTAGCAGAGGAGGCTAAGACTAGATTTACCTTCACCTTCCCGACCTCTATTAGATAATGAGCCATTGACTTCACCAGAGCTTCAAAGAAGTACCATGAGTGCTGCAACACAAACACAAAGTCCCTTTTTGGTGGGAGGATAATCTAGATGTCTCGCCGACTGTTTTAGCCATTAAAAGCGTCTGTACCTTCAGCAGCTTGTTGCTAGTCAGGAAGTCAGTGGATGGCCTGAGTATGGCTGTCATGGCTTTAGCCAGCTCCTCGTGAACCGTTTTTACATTGGTGCAGGAATAAGGCTCTGGCTTGAACACAAACTGAAAGCAGAGAGAAACCAACCTGATCATCTCACTGCGGGACTTTTAAAACTACTTTATAGATATTGTGACCACAGAGAGAAAGGATCGCACCTTGGCGTAAGATCTCAAGTAATGCTCAAGTCCCTCATCGTGGCACTGTGCTACAATATGAACCATCACTCTGGAAAGACAGAAAGATAATAGGAATGATAATTGGGAAGTTCTTTAACTACTCATCTGCTGCTGGAAACCAAGCATTTGATGCATGTGCGTGCGCGACTCGCCTGGTCACGTTGACAGCCACGTCCTCGTGCGTGGCTCTGGTCAGGACGCAGAACAGCTGGTTGAGGATGGTTGGCAGAAAGTTAACCATCATATGACCTTCCATCGCATGGAGGCTCTGGGGAGGAGAGGAAGTAAGAAAAGACTTACAAAAGTGGTGCATAGATAGAAATGAAGGTCTGCTTACCTTTAGGTATTTGACCAGCTCCCCCTCTGATGCTTGTTCTGACATCTCCATGCTCTGACAGTGGTGAAAGAAGTTGTGCAAGTGCTGGTCCTGAAGGAAACATTTCATTATAGCTATTATACATTTCACAATGGAATGGAAATGCGTGTTTATCTACTGTACCTGAGTGTAAACGGTGGAAACCAGATGAGTAGAGAGTTTAAAAAGAGGTTTTCCTGCATCCACCCATTTAATCTCTGGGCCGGAGTGCTGCAGTGACAGGTGTAGTGGACAAGGAATGAGTACTTCAGTTACCGTACAAAAGCACAAGTGTCTGTCTATTTGAAAAAACTATAAAACCATCATATCTGAAAACATTTAGAGGCATTTTTTATACCTTGGTGACACCATCCTGGGAGCCCAGGTACCCAGCAGGGAGGTTGGCAGCCACAGGCAGCTGCTGTTCATTCATGATGACTCTGCCATCCCTCAGCAAAGGCAGCCATGCTGATCCCACTGTGGGTGGACGAACAGACAACAGCCCGAGCATGAATCTGTCCTGTGTGAAGTATGTCTTGATTGTGTGAACTTTCTATGAGCAACACGTGATGACCCACCTGGAGTCTCCACAAGGTCTTTCTTCTTGCTGTTGCTGTCACAGCTTACATGATAGAGGGTGAAGAGAAGGTGATGCTTCTCGTGCAGCTGAGTGGGCAGCTCTATCTTTATCTAAAAAAAAAAATCAGAGTTCTCAGGCTAATTCTCTAATACAGAAGATCATTTGTTCGGGAGAATGAAAGTGAAAAAATGTCTGTGGTGCATTTCCACTCAGCAGAGCTCCAACAGCAGAGGCTAGAGATTCTTCACCATACATGCACCATACCTCATAACAAAAGAATAGATACACTGATAGACAGATATCATCCATATACAATGAAAATCTGACTATGAGTAACAGCAACATAGCATCACCTCGTCATAGAACTCGGGATTCTGCTGGTGGTGCAGGACCGCTGCATATGCCTGCTTAATGAACAGAGGACCTCCCGGATGACCGTAGATGCACTGCAATAGATTCAGAGCGCAGGACAGAATTAAACACGAGAGTGTGCGAGTGTTTTTCTCACCACAATAAGAGGTGAAGACTGAGTTTCAAGTCAACAGCAGCAAAGTCCCAAATAAAGGCAAATGTCAAGGCACAAACCAAGACTGACAAATCAAGAGTCAAATGTCTAAACTCTCTGTTTTCAGTTATATATAATACAGAAAATCTATATCTGTGCTGGTTTGAGTTTCACATTGTTAACGTCTGCTTTGACTGAGCTCAAAAAACTGAATTCTAGTGTAATACCACACAAACACACCTTCAGTGGCTGGGCCTCATCCTCGTCAGAATCCTTGAACTCAACGCAAACGGCAATGTTTCTCGCCTAAGTAACAGAGACACGTTATAATTTAACTTCTTCATTTGAATAGATAAAGACAGAGACGGGAGGCTGGAGAGTAGCCAGCTGTTACGTATTCTGAACAGGGAGACAACATAATGTTCAAACTACGTCGTCATGTTCCGTAAAGATGAAATCGTTCACCTCTGCTAGTGTGACGGCAGCTCCTTACTGTACACACCTTAGCAAAGGACTTCTGTCCGTCGTACTTGAGGTGTTTCGGGTAGACATAGAGGTGGTTTTTATAGATGGTTAACGGCTGGGAGCACTTAGCGATGCAGGGTACGAACTCCTCCAACTCCAGGAGAGCGCTGCCCGGCCCGTTGCTTTCAAAGCTCCTCACTGGGATGTAGGAGGACGTGACACAGTCTGCCGGCAGGAAATGAAAAGGGGTCATTACAAGGCTTCAGGGTCAAAATCTGATGAATATAAATAGACGTTGCAAAGTCATTTTGTAAATATTTTGAAGATTTTACTGGCTACATCCGGGGACACGTTGTCAATAGTTACATCTAAGTTCCCTAAGAGCACGGGGAGTTTGGCCATTTTCTCTGGCCTGTTAGGAAAACAGAGAGAGATGCAGCAGTTAAAAAAAATGCACCCAAAACAGACATGTACTGTGTCTTCAAAAGAGGGAGGGAGGGGCATACTTTCTGAAGTCAGTGAGCAGTCTGAACATGTCCTCGTCTGACAGCTTGCTGCTGTCCTGTCTGTAAAGCGCTGAGAAGCGAGTGCTTTTGTCCAAAGTCCCTGATGCATCTTTGAACACAGGTCTGCAGAGACACGAGATAAAGTCATTGGATTTACTGGTGAAGAGCACATTTCAGCTCCACACTAGTGCAACAAGGACTTGTGCATTCAGTTTATAGAAATCTAAAGCTGAAGTGAACCTTGCAGCCCAGGCGAACGGCATCCTGTACTGTCCCAGTCTGCTGCAGGCTGTCTTAGCATTCTTTAGCACCTTCTGTGCCACCTGGACAAAAAAGAACAGAGGATTTTTTCTTTTCTAATGAATCATGCGATTACTCAAACCAATGCCCTAGTCGTCTCTGCTAATGTGGGCACCTTAGCAGAATCGGAGCTCTTCATGTAGGGTTCAGTGCAGTGAGTAATCCCTCCCTGCAGGACCTTCTCGATCCTGGCCACCAGGAAGATCTCTGGATGGGGGCACGTGACGGAGAACACTCCCTGTGTGGGGTACTGTAGGGCGTCCTCTGGGAGCCCACTGGCCAGCCTGCGACCATTCAGCAGAACGTTGCCGCCGCTGCCATTGATTTGCACATTCTGCTCGTTGCCAGAGCTTGAGGTCATCTGCCGGACCAAAGGGTGGTTGAGGTCCACGTGGAAGTTGGCTGAGATCTTTCTGCTGTTCTGGACATCAAAGAGGGACAGGACCACATAGAAAGGCTCCACCTTTGGTTAAGGAGAGGAAAGACAACATTGTTGATGGACGGTTACAAGCTCACAGGAAGAGCACTTCTCATTTTCCATCAAGTCAAAATGTTTCATGGATGTAACCCATCCTCCCATTCACTCTCTCCACTGTGCGTTTCCATTACACAAACCCATTTGTGAGCGAGCGAGTGAGCGAGAGAGTGCCAGAGTTAATAGCTGTGGTTTCCCAGCTCACAGAGAGACAGAGAACTTGGAGAGTGACGACAGGAAACAGTCCTCAGAGTGGTGCTAATGTGCAGTGGGTGGTCGCCCTGGCAGAAACAACTTCTGCTGCCAACATAACTAGTTTTGACATGGGCCAGTCAAGTGGACTATTAGAACTGTCTGTGATTTTCCTAACTAACTGAGGTCTCGTTTGATGCTGGAAACATGTTCCCAACCATGCATCCATCTGACATTTGCATTATTAACCTTCATCTCTTCTGGTTTTCACTTAAAACATACATTGGTTGTTGGTCCCTCGTCGTTCTCGGCGACGCAGCCCTGCAGGTTGAAAGACAGGTTGTTGCAACTGACCAGGACTCTCTTGCCGAACTTCTCTTCAAAGTGACGCACATCTGGCTCAATTCCAGACAGGTCTAGTTTCTGGTGGAAACAGGAAAAAAAAAACATGTTTGGTTATGTTATTGCTACCAGGAGCAAATCGTAATGTCTTGCTAGTAGCATGTGATCTTTACCTGCGTGTCAGGGTCCAAGGTGAACAGTTTTAATCGGGCTTCACTTCTCATTTTGGACTCAATATCTCTGGCGGTCTGTTGAAAAACAAAGAAAAAATGTGTTTCAACAGACCTGTTCTCATGATGTCATCAGGGACTCACACTACCTGGTGACTATAGCTCTACAGCTTTCAATGAAAATCAGATCGTGGCCGGTTCCCTAGATGTTGTATGAAAAGGTTATTGCTAACAACCAATCTGATGGCACCGGGTTAAATAAAGTTCAGATAAGTAAAGGAAATAATGACCTAATTACAGCAGATCACACACAGAAGTGTGAGTTTTCATACTGCCGCGCTCCACTGCTGGACTCCACCGTTGGCCTCATCTGGTCTCGACATTTGGAAACCATACCCGCTAAACCAGATGTTTGCTTAGTTAGCACCAACGGGATAATTCGAGGGACATGTTTGCAGGAAACACAGCTGTTCAGCTAATCAGCTGAGCTCAGGCTCATTCCAAACCCAACGTACCGTCAGCATGCGGACAAACTAATCCATATGGGTTGAGTTCCGGGATGGGTAGTGGCCACAAATACACACAGTAGGTGCTAAGGATTATTTAAACATGTTAGCTGGAAAAGAAATATCAGGCTACCTGGAAGCTGTCTTGAAAATTTCCTGTGGAGAGGTCTGTTCTTGCATGTTCCTCATCTGCTGAAGAGACGAGCGCTGTTAGCTGAGGTAATTACTGTATGTGAAAACACACGGGTGTGTTTGATCTCTAGCACTCTATGAAGACAGAAGGAGAATTACATAAGGAAGAAATGCTGATAATGATAAGTGTTTGTGAAGCATGAGTGAGTTCCACAAGGAAGCATCCGGCTTGGAGCACATGCACCATGTGCATGTACATAAACTGATTCAGATCAAGCAGGTGAAAAAATAGATTCACGGAATGATTATTAAAAACAAAGAGGTGTGTCAAAGAAATAAGACACACACCATCGTGCAGGTCTCTGTTCCTCTTCTCCTGCACGGCCTGTTCAAAGCTGCTGTGGAGAATCTTGTTGAGGGTGCTGATCCACTCCTCCATCTCCGCTTCACTGTCTGCAGCCAGCAGGAAGGTGCTTTTATCCTGCATCTTCAGCTCGAAGGCAAAGCGACGCACTTTGCTGTTCTGCAGGACAAAAGCTCACTGATGTTACGCACCGCCTAGTTTGTTACACTATGGTTTTAATAGCTCTGTGATTAAGCTGCTTCACCTGAACAACACCCATGCAGGAGTCCAGGAAGATGGTTCCTTTGGGCTCTTTGGACGTGTTTTCATCTTTGTAGAAGTTGAGGTTGTAGGATCCATCGCCGAGCTGAGCCAGGTGGAAGTACCTTCTCTTGAAGGACTACAGAACAAAAATATAGAGCATGTTAGCATCCCAAATGTCCCTTTTTTCTCTGTAATCTACGGCAGAGTGTGAATGGGGCCAGGAAAAAAAAGTACAAATAAGCCTTCACTACTAAACTAGACAACTTGAAGGTGGAGTCAGGGTTGGAACCCATGTGTGGCGAGTCGACTGGTGTGAAAATAGGAAGCAAATGCTGATTTATTTTCCTTTGTCAATGACAAACACAGACCAGCAACACCTGCTGGAATATACTCATTTATGCTGCCCCTTTTTGGCCCAGAGGAAGGCAATGCAGCAGATGGTCTAATCACCACTAGGTCTTTGATGCCTTGTGCTTTCATCACTCAGTCTCCGCTGTTGAAAAAGAGAGACCACAAAACCAAAATATACATGCTGCAACAGATTGGGAAATGCTCGGATGCTTTTTGTGGTCATAGGAGACAAGAAGGAGAGCTGTAGAGTCAAACATTTCCTCTACTCACCCTCATAGTAACACTGATAGCACTGTTCATGTTGCCTTTGTACAGCCAGCCATGTTTAGACACTCCTCCCTTCTGAGATGCAAGGGAGGCTGAGTCCTGCAGGAGGTCAGGCAGATGATACACATCAATACACATACACAGCATTTTCATTTATCAAACCTGTACCTGTATCTTCATGCAAACCCCCAACACATACACTACGATCATTTCTACACTTCCCTTTGAGCCAAAAAATCTGCTGACTGCCCTGGAGGTCTGTATTGACTGTGTGCGTTCAGTGCTGAGAAGAATCCTCTTCATTAAGATCAACAGTGCACTTTTCGAATCCCAGGAGATTCCAGTCACGACAGCGTGTCCATTAAAGGTCACTGGCTTTCAGTTAAATCAATGCCTGAAGCGAGGTAATTACTGGGAAGGGATGTTCTCTTAAAATGCTACAAATGCCCTAAAGATGTTAACCATTCTGGGAAACTTGCAATAGCCTAGAACATCAAAGACAACATCTAAAGATGGGCCTGTTAAAGACGAGGGAAATCTAATTATCAAACACATTGTTGGGCCATAAGTTAGAGGAATAGTGTCAGTTCCCTATTGTGTAATGTCATTATCAAGTTTCTGTTTGAACTGGGCTCAGCAGAGCTAGAGAAATATTGAACTCGCTGCACTTGCAGAATCACTGTTGTTAACTCCTCCACAGTGTGAGCTATGTGAAATATTATATTTAGTATATGAGGACAAACAGGGTTTCCAGAACAAAAGGGACTGGTGGTCTTACTTCATCTTTTTCCACGTCTTCGTCCACCTCAAACAGCTGAGTTGCTAGTTTTTCAGGTCTCAAGACTTTACTGAAAAGAAAATGTGTGAATATTATAACTGTTGAATATATTTAAATTAGCTGTTGTTTGGTCGAGTTTGCATTTGTACAACATCTAACAGCTGGATGTTTTGGTGTTTATCTATCATTTTTATCAACAATGAATCCATCGTTTTCAACCACGTATTGCAACTAATCATGCTAAATAACTGGCATTCACACACTGTTAACTCAAAGTGTTATAAGTTCTTATTATACACTCTGGGGTACAGAAGTCACCGCTGGTAGTCAATGCAGAAGTATCATACGGTTAAGTTGATCACACCTCTTTGCTTATATATGGCTCGTAACATTCATGCACATTTCAGAATGTAAGGAGTGCGAAATGCACTTGTTATGTCAAGGCTACTCAGGAATGCGCCATAGTTGCAGCACATAGATGAAGTACTACAGCTGCTCCTTGAATTCTAAAGGAAGCACAAACCCAGACGGACAACTTGCCCTTTGACCTTTACAAGACCCAGCTGGCTCTGGGGGACTGCAAGCATAAACAGTGTCAAGGCCAGGGCTCGTCTAGGTTTTACACTACAGTGTTTTTAACATGACACACAACATCTGTAAAGCACATTCCTGTCCTGAAAGAAAGTGGCTGAACCAAGGACACATGATGCATTGTGGGATTTTCCTTAACTTGTGGTAGGCCCAAAATAGCTGTGCTTGTGCTTGGTAGAAAAACATAGGAAACACTGGAAGCCTGCTATTGTTGGACGAGCTTGAGCCTCCAAGACACTGATTTCCGTGTTTCTAGGGTTTTTTTAAACATTCATCTGGCGTAAACAATGTCCCTGAACACAATAGGATTTAAGTTCTGCCTTGGCGGGCCCTTGAAGCATTGTGTGCTACGCGGTGGATAAAGCACATGCAACTATAAATTCAAAGCTTTAGAGAGAAAACACAGTTAGAAACTTCAAGTTTACTTTAAGCTCAACTGAATCAGAGTTTACTATTAAATACATATTACTGCTAGATTACTGATGCATCATTTTGGATTTTTGAAAGCAGAATAGGTGGAGGTGAATGTTTTTTATGAATAGTCTTATTGCTATATTTTTATATAACGATATAGATATATTGTGATATTACTACTGTCTGATGAACAGGCTTGGATTGCTTGGCATCGCACACGTCCTATACATCTGAATGATCAGCCATTACATTATTACATTACCAGCAGTGCCCAGAATCTGGTCTACTGCTCTGTCAGTATTTTCTTCAAGTGGTAACAAAAATCTGATAATATACTTCCATGAAACCTCTCTCCATTGCCCAGAGCATGAGTTGGTGGTCTGTATTCTACATATATTTAGCTAGAGAGACTTTTCTTTGGAGACTGCATTTATAGAAATCGGTGAAAACACTGTGTGTACAGTGTGGCTGTAGCTGAAAGCAGAGGTTTTTCTGAGACAGGCCTCACGTGTTTACTTTTAGTACTGTAGTAGTACTAGTAGTATATTACGTCATGTTTCACTGTGCTGTACCCACGTCCTACAAACACTTTAACACTTAGCAGTGTTAGAGGTTATAACACTAGTTCTCACAGTGAGGCAGGAATCTAACGCACCACTTTAGTAAGTTTAGTATTATTATTAAAGTTACTTTATGCAGTAACTCACCCCCACTTGTGTGAATAATGACTGGGAAAACAACCGAATTTGTCAAGTGGAAATATTGTCAGTATTTTCAACTTGTTGCTGAAAAGGACAAAAACATTAATGTAAAAATGTAAATGCAACATTTTCCTTTTATCAGCCTAAAAATAGCAACATCCAATTAGAAGGAACATGAGGATAAGAAGTGAAGCACCAACCTAAGATATGTAGAATGCCCTGCTTTAACACACAGCAGTACACACACACACACACACACTCACTCACATATATGTACCCTGTGGGCTACACAACAAGCACTCACTTTGGGAGCTGACGGAAGTCTCCAGAATACTCCTCATACTTGTAGTTGACCACATGCCAGTCGGACTTGTAGGTTTTGAGACACTGCAGGGACCGAAAGTGAAGAGGAGGTGAGCAACAATGTGATGACCTGTTCTATGATATGTTCTGGCGGAGATTTCATATTGAAGTGCTGGTACGATTGGCGTATTTTCTCCTGTTACATTTTTGCTTTTCCGCAATATCAGAATCCCCACTGGTTGCACCTGAAGTTTACAAGTCAATACGTTTTGAGGAGTTCGCTCCTTCCCTCACAGAGGAGAGAAACACGTCTGAAACTAAACGTTCCATCTGTTTAAGCAAATGCAGCTGCTTGAGAGATATAGTTATGATGTAATCCCTGGCTGAAGCCACGGGGGACTAGCCCCTATCAGGCTCTATCAGGCCGCACCCCAACTAACAAACACACACAGCACCTCTGAAAAAACATGACGTAAATCTAAACTGAACTGTGGACTCCATCTGTAGTCAGGAAACACATTAAGGTGGAAAAAACAAATGGAGGTTCCCATAAAGGCCAACAACAATATTTTGATCATGCCCTGTGTTAGTTTTTACTGCTTCACTGCAGTAGGCTTTCTGAGAGAGTCTACAAACAGAGACAAAGCACCTGTGTCTAGATGAAAGCAGAGACAAAACATGAGCGTGCTCCAAACATACCCAAAGAACAGGCCGTCGGTCATGCTGGATGATGAAGCTTTGGCCAGTGTGCAAGAATATAGAATGTACAAAACAGGCTTATCTCTAGGTTTGGATTAATTTCACCTCTTGGACAAACAGCGAGTGAGCTTCTTTCTCTGCGGTTTCTGGCACGGTGGAGAACAGAGTCCGGCCCTGTCGCCGCAGGGTAGAGATCTGAGGAGAGAGAGACGGGAAGCAGACATAAAAAACTGGCTGATTGAAGATGCTGACATGACTGCACATTCATCCCGGTAGTGTTTTTGTAGCACATACACTCACATAGTTTAATGCTGGTTTCACTGCTTTCTGAGACTATATGAAACTTTTTTATCCCTATAAGGTAGTTCTCATTGTATTTTCTTCCAAAGTAGAAGGAGAGATTAAGGTCCACAGCTCAGACAGCAGCCTTCCTGGAGCTGGTAGGGATCAGTTCTCTGCTCAGGCACAGATCAGCAGGAGAGATGCTACTTGCTGTGCCACTCTGATTCCTAATTCATCCACATAGTCAAATCATGTCACACTGTCACGTCAAATTGGCAAAGTTGACATTACAGAAATAATGTGACATTTGGAAAGACAGTCACTCGTTTTCTTACGGCGTTAGAAGTCCAGAAGAAGAATCCCCCACAGTGCTTCAGAGAAAAAGAAGACATAAGAGGGCAGGGTGACTTTTGTTCTTTTGAGTTGCTCAGAGAGAAGAAAAAACATCCAGCACTGCCGTGAATCTTGTGCAGCCTTCTCTAATTCTAGTCTTACTTCTTCTCCTGCCAGCCTTATTAAATGGATAAAACCAGGCAGACAGAAGAAGGCGAGGGTCCATAGCTGTGGGGCATCAAGGCCGTTGGGCTGGCAAGTCTTCCAAGCTATTGGATGCTGCCGACGCCATTGCTTCCACTTAGTGCCCTATTTTTCCACTCAACCCACAAAGATGAGTAGGAAACAGTGGCACAATGACCCAGTTTGTTATAAATCTCCTATTCTTGCATTGGAAAGTATATATAGCCACCGAGCCTCTGTCCTCATTTGTCCAGTTCACTCTTGCAGTAGCTATCAAAGGATTGTCAGTAGCACACTCAGTCCTGTGCGCAGGTCAGACTGCTGTAAATCACTGGTGCCGATGATGCGTTAAAGCCTCAGCTGTGAGAAAAATGTTGGTCACTGACAGCGCAGTGGTTTGGTTTCAGAAGACTTGAGCTGTCTAACTGACTTCTTATCCCAACAACATTTAGACGTGTCCCTATTAACTAAATGCAAAATGGTAAAAAGTTTCCTTGTGCACAGAAATCAAATATTTAATGTTTATTTGAAAAATTAAGCAAACTGCCCTCGCTCAGACAGACCTGACCACTGGCAGAATTCCTGAACTTCCAGACAGCCAGTCTGTGCCCGTTCACCACACGCAGCCTGTCCGTTTGTCCGTCACTCACAGGAGTCTTTTTACTAAAGGGCATCGCTGTCAATCAACTGCGAGCGAGAACTGCTGGCTGCCAATTAACAGCATTCCTTTCCCAGTCATTAAACCAGGGCTTTGATGGCTTCCACTGGGCCAGATGAGCAGGTTCCCACAGATAGCGATGCTGAGGGGTCAGACAGGGTAATGACAGGTAGGAATTAAATTTCCTAGCATGGAGATATCGGGGCAGAGTAAGGGGCAGGAGAAGGCTTTGTGAAAGCATAACGTGTGCAGCATGACTAAAATGTTTGGAAATGCCCTTACTTCCACTATTAAACGTAGGCCTGAGTTCTACTTCGATTTTCACCAAACGTTTAAAATAAATATCCAATATTTTGCGACTTTTCTTTGGGCCGGGCAGTGTATATCTAGTAGGGCTATACCCTACTCTCTATACTCTATACTAGTAAATGGAACAGTGTGCTGCCTTTTACACCCATCCACCCTGCCCTCTTGTACACGTACTACATACTGTGTGCATGTTTGTGTATTATCTATGTACACATGACCCACTAGACCAGTGCTGTACGTCCAGCTGGCCCCCACCCCCCTTCTCCTCTTTAAGCTCAGTGATGTAAAACATATGGCAGGTTAGACAGATGGGCGGACTGTGTTGGAGCAGACTCCCACACACGTACACACAGTCCTGGGCAGTTACTAATGGCTGTGCACTGTAGATGGCCTTGTAATGAAAAACACTCATCATCTACCGATTGTGAAACAGCCTGAAAGCAGACTGTAGCCCAGAGATTCCCCACCACAACCTCAGTTGTTCAGCAAACTTTAAGCAGGCAGGAGGAAACTGTGCGATTGTTGGGGGACTATTTACGGCTGTGGATAATGAGTTGATGTTCTATTGAGTATTTACAACAGCGGGAACTAAACTAAACCACAGCGCAGTGTCCGTGTTCATTGTTATGAAGGGACACTGGTGGGATTGAGATTACCTTTTTGTTCAACGAGACCTACGGAGTTGAGGAATGAAAAACATTTGATCAGGGGTCTCTCCCTGTTTTCTCTCTCTCTCATTCTGGGAGTGAACCCTGCTAAGATCTCTCTCAGTGCTACAGTGATGTAATGTTGTCACAGCCTCCGAGCGCCTTTGAACACAAGCAGCGGAGTTCATAAGACCGTGAGCTAGCCATTGCATTCAGTGCTCGCGGCATACAATTCATATTTAAGTTCACACTTTTAATCAATAAGAGATTAAGCAACTATATTCATGTGTTACCTGGAAATCATCAGTGGGGAATTGCAACATGTCCCGTAGAACGTCGCTGATGATCTGGGTCTTCCTCTGCAGAATCACATTCTCGTAGTCCAGAGGCTCTATGATTTTTGGCTTTACCTAAAGAAGCATAAAACAGTATCAGTTCAGCTGCTGTTTATTCTCCTTCCTTAAATGTTGCTAGATAATCTCTAATAGAGCAACTGGACAGTACAAACAGGGGGCATCACATGGCTTGTGAAGTATGTTTTAGAGTGAAATCAACGAGTTGCCATTGTCCTGTCACAGAGTAACAGGCTGACATCTACAGAAAGCAGGAACTGGCACGGAGACGGACACAAATGTGGGTTAAGAGAGGAGGAGATGAACGCGTGAGAGGTTGTGCATGCCATTGTGCCAGTCACTGTGTCATGAGCTCACACACTAAACCTTACTAGATGGTAAATAGAGACCTTTTTTCCCCAGAATAGGCTTTAAGCCCCCTCACACTGGTAGACTACCCGCTGCAGAAGGGAGTCTTTTCTCCTTTGTGGTCCCTGGCTGGTGGAATAACTTGCCCTGCCCCATTCGACTGACAGACAGTATCACCA
>JAUMTR010000012.1:8419358-8467785 GCA_032270685.1 Microctenopoma stevenorrisi
GAATGGTATTTGCTGGTGTCTTCTCCTTGTAAGTCGCTTTGGATAAAAGCGTCTGCCAAGTAAAGTAAAGTAAAGAAACATTTTAACAGAGAGAGTTTTGTAAGCATTAATACTTGACAGCAGGTAAGATGGCAGGACCAGTTTATAATCTAGCAGAGATATGCATCATATTCTCCCCCAAAAACTCTGACGTAATATCAGAAAGTAGATCTTAACTTACCACACATGGTTGATGGCTACATTAGCATGTTAAGAGACTGGGACACAAAGAAGAATTCAAGTAGGAACACTTTTAGTCACAACACTTCACCTCATACCTTTACCGGTGATCTCAGACAGGAAATGATTTAGTGAAGAAATATGCCTTCACTGCTATAATCTATGACATATTAGCCCATATTTATAAAATACTTTATATTTTAACCACTCTCTTTAATCCCTGCAATCAATTGCCATGCCACAGCCCACCCACAATTACTGTATTATTTGGATTATTGTCCTGGTCTCGCTCCAATGAACACATTACAAACCGAGGTCAATCAAACAGACGTCCGACCACAGATTCACATTTTGATTCGCCCAACCAATTCTCCTGCTGATTTAATGAACATATCCCCGCACAGATTTCGGCCTTTAGATGTAGGAGATCACCTGATAACTAAAAGTTTGTCGGCTCTGATTTCCAGCTGGACGACTGCCGTTCAGACAGAAGATAATAACAAGCAGCTGTGTGATTATTTCATTAGTTAGTCAAGTGATGATCAAAAGAACTGTACATTGCAGCGTTTGCGTTTTGATTTTGTGAATGTCTAATCAGTTCATCTTTGAGAGTAAGTGGACGACTGTGCCAAAGTTGAATACGTTCCCTTGCTCCTTTCCTCTCCACAAGAATGGGAGGGGTGGATATGGTGAGCATGAGGCCCCTTAACGTTTGACCTTTAAACATCAAAATCTAATCAGTTGAGTCCCTTGAGTCCAGGTGGACGTGTGCATCAAATTAGGAGTTTTCTGATGCGTTCTTGAGTTTTTATATTCACAAGTATGGAATGGACGGATAGACAACATGAAGACATATAAATAGTTATAAAAAAAAAGATAATCAGCTCTTTATGCAGAGGACAACTAGTGAGTCACTGCACAAGCTTTGCAGACAGCTTGTCAAACTCCCTGACTCCTGCACACAGGACCAATTACCGAACAAACAGAGCAACAAGTGCTCCATATCCTAAATTAAGATCACCGGTCAGCCCTCAGGAGAGTTCTCCCTCAAGCAGCTATTTTCTTCCCAACCCATTAACAAAAAAAGAGCCTCAAAGCTGCTATTAAAAGAGAGTTTAAACAACCGGATCGTATTAGTTCGACGAGCACAGACTTACCATTGCCACCTGTGACCCAGCCTCCAGCTCAGCTTCAATCTCAGCCACGTCCTTGTACTGCTGTGGAGACTCTATCACCATCTCCCTTTTGGGGGCTTTGCCTGCCCGGCCCTGCATAGTGGTCAGTGCGGTTTGTGTACAGCCTACAATCAAGTGTGAGACTCACTATGCGCACACTGCCATGTCACAGCGCTGCCTGCTGTCTGCGAGAGCTATGCTGGCGTCCAGCGAGATTCCCTCTGCACTCAATCACAATAGCCCAGCCTCTCTCTCCTTCTTTCTCCCTCTATCTCTCTGCCTCTCATCAGAAGTACTGGGCCCCTCCCACCCGCACAGCTGTGCAGCTGTGAGTGTGTGTGTGTGTGTGTGTGTGTTTGTATGTACAGTATTTGATTTGTGAGAGGAGGAGGAATGGACCCCTCCCTCATTAAAATCTTAAAAGAGGCCCAAAGTTCATGTTGTCATCGGCCTGCTCCACCTGCCAGGAAGAGGCAGTAGAGTGCACAGGGTGTATAGTGGTTCCGTAACTATTTGCAGTCTATATTTGTACGTACAGACCACCTGTGAAATACTTGAGCAGTTGTGTGGTTTATTTTTAGGACAAATCTTTTGCAGGACTCAGGATGAACTTTGACAATTTAAAGTAAGTAACATACATGATCTAATCTGTAACTACACCAGAATTTAGGAGGTGCACAAGCGGCCGCGTTATCTTACAGTCTACATATCATGGAGTTAGGAAGGAAGTTGTGTCACACATTTGCAATGTGTCGCGATCGTTGCGCTTAAAAATCACTGGTGATTGTCAGATGGAACCTACACACTGGATCCCAAACTGCCTTTGAAACTGCTGACTGAAAAAACTAACTGTCAGACGTTGCAGTAACAGAACTCAAACAGACACTCAATCTGGGTTGATAAAGTTCTACTCCCTGCTGATATCTGGCTCTGTTTGAAGTGTTCCTGCGCCATACCCGCTGCAGCGGGCACCCTCAGCAGGGTCTGTTAAAACACACTTCCCCGTTATCCGGCTCTTGGACGCAACACACACACACACACACACACACACACACACACACACTCTCTCCTGCTGCTTGAGAAACAGTTTGAGTTGCTCCGTGTGTCTCGTTGCAGTCAGTGTTCTCTCTGAGGAGAATCACTTGCCTTTAATGTCTGAGCAACAGAGGCGCCTCGGCTCAGCTGCTTTCTATTGAAGTGCGTGTTGGAGAATGATGACATTTAAAGTTTTCAACGAGGAATTACTGTGGCTAAATTTATGCTAATCCTGTATTGTGGCGTTTCTCTCTCTCTCTCTCTCTATCTCATTGCTGAGCACACAACTCTCAAGTTTACACTGAATCCTTCAGATTCTCCAAGCACGATTAATAACTCATCCAAATATCTATACGGGGCGAGAAGTTGAAGGGGATGAGATGCCAGTGGTCAGGATGACTTCAAAGGCCGTCATTTCTCTATTGCAGTTTCAGCTCCATCAATCTTAACAAAATATAACACAAAGGCAAGCGTGTGTGACTTTTTGTACTGCGGGGTTCTCTGATGTGTAACGCACTACGCATCATTTGCATAACTTGTTTTAACTGCACTCACTTCAAAGAGACTTGCTGAAATGTACCATTCAGAGAAATAACTGCTTTAAAGAGAGGCAGGAAGCTCTGCAGAGCCTGTAAAATGAGGTGCTTCCTACAGGACGAAGACTGAAAACGCTTCATGACTGCATGAAGGGTTGACACTGACGCTATGAGTTCTTCAAGTAGTTTTTTTTTTGTCCAAAACAACAATTAAAGCGATAGCATTTTTTTCTTAGGTGTGTAACGTTTCTCTAAATCCAGCTCACGACAAGGTTTTTGCTTTCGAACACCAAATGCGATTGTGTTCTGAGCACTTTCTGAACGCAGATCACAAGATGTATGATCTACACTCCGTAGTGTCCCTGAATGCCTCTCCACATCTGAAGCTGGCAAGCAGTGTACACTACTCCTTTCACAAAACTTCTTAATGTAAAGCCCAATCAATATAGGACTTCCAGTGTGGTGTGTTCATTTAATAAGCCAAACCCTGTGTATCTCCTACCGACGCGAATAGCTGCCTTGTCTGCATCAATAACGCAGCACTGTGCGTGACACAAGTTGGCGTTATCAATATCTACTTTTTTCTCTATTAAAGATGCACTTGCTACAGAACAGTTTCCTTTCAGCAGCCTCATTTATCTGGAATAGGAAAAGGCTGAAATAAAGCTGAACGTGTAAACTCAGTCAGTGCTCTTAGTGTCTAAAGCAAATCCTACGCAGGTTTCTGACGTGATTGTTTCCTGGCCTCCGAGCTGACTGTACTATGTCCCTGTAGTACTGCAGAGGCCTCAGTGACAGCGTCACCAGCTCAGCTTGATAATCAGCCTCTTGTCATAGACCCTGGCCGCGCTGAGGTCATCCCTCTTCATTCACCCACATCTCCGGAGCAGCCTCACACCATCCCGCTTGCTGGATCTGCTGCTGGTTAAGTGCCAGCAATACCACGAGGATGCTTTCGTCTGAATGTGTGCAAATTAGTTTATAAAGCCATATGTGTAAGAGCTTGACGTAAAGCCCATCAAAAAAAAAAGCTGCCAGAGAGAGAGTGAGGGGGAGTAGGAGGCGGAGAAAGATACCGTCCAATTGTTTTTACACAGCTTGGACTCATTAGGACATGCAATCCTTCCACACCCTTCCCAAGAGGTGCACACACACACACACACACATATATGGAGTATATATAAACCTAGAGCGTCACACCAGTCTGTGGAGAATTGCATAAGAGTCGTTGCAGACGGTTGACTTCATGTTTGAGAATGACTGCTACAGGCGCAACAGAGAAAAGTGTGAGGGTGTTGCCTGAAAAGAAGTGATCGCACACGCACACACACGCAATAACCACATGCAAGTTGCTGCAGCCCTCCCCTGACCTGAAAAGTCACGCATCAGTCAAAATCCGTGGTCCAACTTGTGGTCGACGTCGCATTACGGTACCTCCAGGTGGTATGGGAAGAAACATATGGCGCAAGTTAAATATGATATGAGAGATGGATTTCCCCTAAGTTTCTATGACGTCAGACCAGCCAGGGGTGATGAGAGCTCAACTCAAGCCTGTACAGCAACAGCTGAACCGCAGAGACTCCCTGAGAGGAGGGATGCACGAGAGGCCACAAACCAAATGTGCATACAGAAAAGCACAAAAGTATTCAATAATGTAATTATAATATTTAAACATGAATGATGTATAACCTATTGTTGTCTATGGGCAACGTTATGAGAGGTCAGACTATGGCAGTGACATTGCATCCAAAAGTGATAATGATTTATAGCAACTGTCCCTCACTCATTGATTGTCCATTATGTCTCTTTGACATACCACAGGGCAGGATGCTGGCTAATGGAGCTAACTTAAGAAAAACAGCTTAATGCTGTAGCGCTTTAATCCGAGTAGCAGACGAGCTGGCTGTAGCAATGGAAAAGACCTAGGAAACTTGCACAAATCCTCAGACTTATTTTTCCCTGCAGCCAAATGTTGAGCTTTCGATGTGTTGCACCAGTAATTGTGTGTTTGGGGGGCGCTGAAAGATACATTCAACTTCTTCCAGTTCCTCGGGGGAGTCTATTAGGCAGATTATTAGCCACATTTCTGCTGATTTGTGCAGTAACTCATTTTTAATCCAACAACTTTCCCCTCTATCTGTAAATTATTAAATTTTTAGTTTTAGAAAACTATGTGATGTGTTAATAAGCTGCTGTGATTTTAGCCAGTGGAAAAGCTTTAACTTAAAGGTGAACTGCAGAAATAACAAATAATAACAGCAGAGAGGTTACACTGAAAGGTGGGCTTTACCAGAGCCGTGGTGGGAATCCAGAGTTGAGACCCCCTCAGACTCAGGGTTTCCTCTTCCTCCTCCAGATCCCCCCAATCCACCGCCCCCTTAACGTAGCCACAGTTCCTCTCAAGGATGGAGCGCAGCCCCTCCAAAAGAACCACGCTAGAGGTGCATCCCATGATTCCATTAAACACCCGCCACCACCATGCAGGGAAAAAAAACTCCACACTCGATACCTCAAACTTGATCTCTTCCCTGTCTATTTAAAATCCTCTCGCAGGCTCAGTGGGAATGGAGGGACGTGAAAAAGCACAGAAGCTGCGCTGCTCATTCAGTCAGTCTGAGTAGGGCATCGACTTTTCAACACCTCTCCCTTCCTCCTTCCTTCTGTCAGGCACGAGGATGCTCAGACGCTCTCTCCTTCTCCCTCTCTCCTCCCCAGTGGTTTGCTTGCTCTCTCCCTATTTTCTCAGCCTTGGCATCACTCGCTCATGCCCGACGCTTCCTCCTCTCCTCCCTCGCGCTCTCGTTCTCTCTCCCAGCCGACTCCCTCCTCGCTCTCTCTCAGCTTAGTCATTTCTCTGACTCTGCACGCTTTGTCAACAGTGAAAGCAGACTGCTCCCAACAAAGATTCACCCACACAAATCGTCTAAATGCTGCAGACAACGTTTTACTATTTCCCTCCTCCTTCGTTCTTCTACTCACAATGAAATTACAAGAAGTGGAGTCATCTTTCTGCTGTCATGCCCTCAGAGGAGAAGGAATGATTTAGCATCCCAGGACCCCTGTTACTAAGCCCTCAACCATTAACGCCATGCACGGATGGATCCATCAAGACAGATGCGTCATAGGACAACCAGGACAAACCTGGCAACCCTCTGTAAAACATCATCTAATTAACGTCACAGCAACCTTGCATCCTCTCTCCAGAAACAAGACAGCTACAAGAAGGATACAGACATTTAATTTAAATGCACATACAGTTCTCTTTTACTATTTTCCTTTCCGCTGTTTCTCCCCAGTGGATGGTGTAAATATTTCATCAGCGGTTGACACACTCACCTACTTTTAAGGGGATGATGCAGCAAAAAGGGTGCGAAGAGAGTTAGAGTAAAAAGGAAGCACAAACTAGAGTCAGTGTTCAGAGCTCTACTGATGTCAGACAGCTTCAAGGGACGATTCTCTGGGAACAACTGTTGACGGAGGAGAAATATTTTAGGCACCAGCACTTGTGTCAGTGTGCATCACCTAATCCAAATCACAAGTGTAGACATAGATTGTATCTCGCACCGTACTTGGACGGAGTACCGAAGTGGCAAGATAGAGGACATGCATCACTACTGCCACCCTTGGGCTGCTCCTAACATTGCACTGAATAACCCTGAATTCCGATGGCTCAGTGGAATCAAAACTCTCCTGTTACCTCACCTCTTGTAATAGACTTTGGGAACCCTCCTACCTCACCCCTACAGCTCAGAGCAAACAGAACTGATGCCGCGCAAACAGCAAGCATGTACACAAGCCTAGAGACACATAGTAAGGCTCAAAGAGCGTGCCATGCGGAACAGTGATTCATGACACGGCATGGCAGCCAAGTTTCATTGCTGTGGTTTGATGGAAGAGGCATAGAAATCTGTCCACGCTTTGTTTAGCAAAACTAAGCCTGAGAGATGATCTAATCTGAGTACAATATCAATATCACAGTGCAAATGTTTCTCTTTTCTCCCTGTTCATTCTTATGTAGGCACTGTTAGTTACTCCAGTGCTTTACCTTAGTGGCTGTGGAAGAAGACGATGAGAATACAGCTAAACTACAAGTACTGTAAAGCTATACAGGGTTGCTAACAACAGTATATTAACAAGATCCCAGTGCCGACGCTAACAACGTTTCACCACCAATATATTTAGGCTCTTTGGTCTGCACCAGTATGCAAGTAAAGTACAATTTGCACAGGAACCTAAAAAAAACAATAATGGCTGCTGGTGGTGAATCTGGGTTACACGGTTGTGATTGGGGTATTGAGTAGCTCGTGAAAGGCCTGCAGGTAATCAGACAGGATCCATGTGCATGTTGCTTGAAACAAAGGACGACGTCTAGACGTAAGCTTACGTTTGCTGATATTATTTTGTAACTAGGCCGCTGGTTAATGTGCTGTGACTCTACCTATCACGGCCTACCTCCACAGGCAGCCAAAAGCACCATGCGTGTTTTCCACAGTCATTCACATTTAATGGCTATTTTTATGCATACTGCGATTGTTTCAACTGGGTCAGAGGAAATTTTTATGGCCACTGCCCATTTTTTGCAGATACAGCTGACTGCACCGCTGACTGAGGTAACAACTGTAACTGTTAATCGTGGGTATATTAAAGACATTAAAAATAAATGACACAACGTTAAAGGCGCATTCCACCAGTTTTACTCATGAAATTCTGTAATTGTAATGGGAGGACCTAATTTACCTGTTTTTAATATCCCTACAGACTTGTTACATATGCATATTTATTAAATGTAGTGGAGTAAAAGTACAATATTTCTACTCTAATCCATAGTCAAGTACGAGGAAAAGTTACAAAAATATAATTATTCCAGTAAAATACAAGTAAATCAGTAAATGCACTTAGTAATGTAGCACACCTGCCTGTGTATTTCTTTAAAAGGTTGTTTAGCAGTGCAGCAGTATTACAAATCTGCATACTACATTATAATGATACACTCTTGTAGTTCCTAACTCTAATGTTGTCTTAATCTTGAGTTTATGTACGTTTTTATTTTTAAATTATAAAACAGCTAAACTTGAAATGTGATTTTGCTGTAACTAAGACGACAACAACAACATAATGGTACAATAAACAACAAAAAGAAACCTAAAAAAATAATGTTGCAATAAAGCTGAAATCTCCTCACACACACACACACACACTTATGAGTCAACACTGAATGCCATGCAACAATAACAAAAACATGTAGCAACCACCCAATAAAAATGACGCATTACCCAAGAAGAACAGACGTTTTCATTTGTGAGCCTGCAGGCACTAAAGGCCTACTTGCTGAATTTGGTGGAAACTGGCAGCGCATCAGAATCATCTCACGGAGTAGGAATTCCGTATACTTAAGCTGCTAAATCTTGCTGATTTCAGCCTTAAAGGAAGCTCGAGAATCACAAACAGACATATAACGCGCTGCATTTCCAAAGACAGACTTTTTTGCTGCTAGGTGTAGCGGTGGTAAAGAATAAGAGCATGAAATAGCCTTAAATAAGGACACGGAACCCACATGGCCAGAAAATATCAAGAAGAAGCGACTTCAGATTTAACCACACCGCCAGAAGACAACCAAATGCCCCGCTCTGGTATCATTGCATAGATATGGGTCAGCAGTCCTAAAGCATCTGCAAATCTGCAAGATTATCTCTGCCAGGTTTTTTTTTTATTTTCGAATCAGACCAAATCCCCTGAAGTGCAGTTGTTTGGATGCGTTTTCTATAGTGTGAATAAAGACTCACTCAGCGAGGATGGGAGAGGGCAGGAAAAGCTCAAAGCAAGCATTTCCCCCAGTTGGAAGTAATTATTAAAGCTGCAGGAGCTGCTTTTACTGCTCTGCTGCTTGGCTTCCACTTTGTTTACTAAGGTATAGCTGTGAGCTAGCCACGCCCGCATTAACCAAGCTGCATGTGTGCGCGTGTGAGCATCCAGAGTGCTCGCTGCTATAACGTCATCTTTCAATGTAGTGCAGATGAATTATCACATGTGCAGGTATGCATTTATAATTGATGGTCCCCTGGGTGCTTAGTGTGACACCAAGTTACAGAGGAGAAAGAGGGCACATTTAAAAATAGCCAGAACACCTACTGTCATCTCATCCATTATTAAATGCAGCCAGGAGATCTGATCTGACGTCCATTATGCCACAGCACACACTGTGCACTGAATAAACAGGCTACTATGACATAATTGCCAAATGTGGGATATAAAGATTAAGACTAAATAATGGATTGTGTTCAGTATATACCAGAAAAATAAGTGTATTAAATGATTAATATCTGAGCTTCCTTTACAAAATCCTCTCTGTGTTCTCATTCCTGCATCATTTGCAACATCACACTACAACCCAGTGGTAGCCACTTATGACCTGCTAAGCATGTTTAAAATAGATGCATACTGGGGCACAAATGCATAAGCTCTGGTAACCTTCAAGGTATCAGGTTTGTGTTTGTTTAAGCTTCCAGTGCCCACTTCAGCAAAAGCAGTGAACTAAAGATAAAGTGAGTAAAAGGACTTTACACATCACGGGAAGCGCTCCTTTGCCTTCTTTGGCTGGTTTGACAATTTCATAATTATGTCATCTGGGTTACGTCAGCTTGAACGTGGAGACTACTAGTTTAGAACAACATAACCACCCTGAGCCTGGTTCTGCTGGAGGGTTCTTCCATTAAAGGAAGTTTTTCCTCTCCTGTTTGACTGTCGGCTTTTTCTGTGTATATTTATTTAATGTGAGAAGTCTTAAACCTTACACTGTAAAGTGCCTTGAGTTGGCCAACCACTTTAATCCCGTGTGTGAAAAGCAAATATAACCCTATTGCCACTGGCTTAGCCTAACATACAGACTACTGATATGATATCTGTAGGAGCATCAGTAACATGTAGAGAGACAGCAGTTTATAACTGACAGCAAAAGCCATTCTTTGCAAACGCTGGCATATTGATTATCATTGTGCAAAAAGACATGGTGACGACGTTGGTCACCTCTAAGGGCTTTTTTGTTGTTTTACTTTACCATTCACGTTTCTACTGAACCTATTTGGTGGCGAGGTGCACCGGGTGACACAACAAACCACAGACGTGTGCATGTATTTGTCCAGATGCGTGTGTATGCATGTGTCATCTTTCTCTTCCCCTCAGAGCTGGCAGTGTGTATTTCAGTTACCTGGCAACGCCTTTGAGAAAGTTGCAACAATAGACACCCTGCAGAGCGGAGCAGCAGAGAACAGGCACCAGGGGGTGACCGCATTACTATGGAAATGTAATGATTGTCAAACACACAATGACTGCTGGATGTTATAGCACGTGGAACATCCTAAAACATGCCCTTGAGCAAGGCATTTTTGAGAATTAATTTTGCAAAGCTACTGTTTGGTGGCTGACCGTGCCCTCCTTGTGAAGGGAAGGAAAGTATCCCTATCTATAATCTATAATCCAAATCTAGCTATCTGGTTGTGCGTGTCCATTCAATCTTGTTTCTCTTTTTGAACTCACCATCAGCACCGATGTCCTCACAGCCTCGGAGACGCTTTGCCTCAGCTCTGCGGCGGTGCCCGGTTTGTTAAGCCCCCTGGTGAACTTCCTCGCCTCAGGTGGTGGAGCAGCCATGGTGTAGCCCCCCTTTCCACTGACAGCCAGGTGTGTGGAGGAGGGCTGTCAGTCTGTCCTGGGCCGTGCCGCGAGGCGCTGAAATCCTGCGCTCCAGGATGTCCGACGTGCGTAAAAATGGATAGCGACGCAGTTTCACCTCGTCATCACTTGTCCTAAACTTTATATGAAGTCCTTTAAAGGCTGCTAGACACGGGGGTGCAGGTCAGAGAAGCTGGTCAACAGCAACCGGAGAGCAGCGTACACAGCCTGCTATGCCCTGTCCCGTCGGCGGAGGTCCCTTGCGCACACTGTCACGCCCCCCTCCCTCAGCATAGTGCGTGAGGGAATGAAAGCTATACTTACTCATGCATCATATTTCCAAAACCGTATAGTCAGTTTTCAGTCCTCTGGATCACCGTATCCATACAACACATACTGTTTTGAATACCACAGGCTCGTTTCTATTAGATACCCTAACTGTTGCGTGGAAACAACGCGTATGAAGAATTATTCAGGTTATATAACTACAAAGTGCTGAGTTTTTGCTCTGTGTATCCTCTAACATTGCCACCTGCTGGAAAAAATATTGTTTAACCATGCTGTCTTTGCTCTAGGCTTTAAACTGAGCAAATTTACTTGCCCGCACAGAGGCAGTCAAGTAACACAAATGGCTGAAGGACCAGTGATGCCTTTTCTGAAAAAGGAGAAGAGAGTTTTGAGTTTTGTGAATTTCCTATTACCAACCAGTACTAATACTAATAATAATAAATGTTATTGGGGAACTAACTAGGTACTTAAAGATGAGGGATTAATTATAATTACCAACAACACTAGAGGTCCAGCAACTTATGGTAGAGATTGTAATATTTCTTCACAAGCTGGAATATTGAAATATACGTGAACACATTGAATTGAATTTAAATGATAGTGACAGCATTATTGTGCGAGGTAATTTTAGAAAGAAAAAAAGAAAAGTGGACAAAGACCTATGCTACCTTAGTGACATTGGGTGGGACAAAAACAGAACCTAGGTAAAAAAAAAGATCTGATTTTAACCACTTGATGTAGTGACTATAATAATCTATTCTCAGATTAGATTTTGAGATTACGTCAAAACTACTGCAAAAAGTAACTTGTAACTACAGCTGTTAGGTGAATTTAGTGGAAAAAGGTACATTTCCCTCTGAATTTGTTGTGGAGTGAAAGTAATATAATAATCCAGTAAAGTGCAGGTCCTTAAAACTCGTACTAGAGCAAACGCCCTTAGTTTACTTAGTTACTTGCCATTTTGCAGCTCACAAAGGTAAAAACTCCGGGCTTTTCACCGAGCGCCTGAAGGCAGCATCCGTTCCCATGCTGTTGCATCCACAGTCTGCGGCACAGCGGCGCTGCAGCACCCTTCCTGACAGCGCAGCACTGCCCTCTACCCCCAACACCAACCCACAGCAATCTGATACCGGAGACGAGCGGTCCAGACAAGCCTGCAAACGAGGCGTTCCCAGCCGCCCAGCCAGTCTTTCTGTCTGCACGGCCGACTTCCAGACAGTGAAAACCAAACGCTGCCGAGTGCCTCGGGGGGAAGATCGCAGCAAGAGATATCCATCTCCACCCTCCGCCGTCTGCGAGCGAGGGAGTGAGAACCGACGCCTATGGCTGCGGTGCGAGCTCACCGTAGGCGCAGTTGACTTGTGAATTGTTTTCCTACGGAAGGAGCTGGAATAAGACGGGACGAGGATAACTAACAGGCTGACTCCGAGGCTAGCGGCTGTTAGCTTCGACCGCAGTCAGCCGAGCTAAGTCGCAGTTTTCAAGTTGTTGTGTCGAAAGGGTGGACGCAATATGAAAGCGTTCAACTAAAATGTTCAGTGTTTAGACGAATGAGCTGCGCGTTTGTTATTTTGTGCGATATTTAGCCCGTTTGGCCAAGTTTTCTAGAACCAGACAGTCGCCCCGAGCCGCTAGCACGCTAGCAAGCAGAGATGGACGTTGTTCGCAGGATTGCTGGAAGTGGCAGATCCGCCAAACAAGTTAGCCGCTCGGTGTGCGTGTCCGGTGCGTGCAGGGCTCGGCAGCACGTCTAACTCGGTTTAACTTTCCGTCTGCAGTCAACGTGAGCCACCAAATCACGTCGACCCACTCCCGACACGACAGCGGCCGCGTCTTTGCCGCGATAATTCCCCGTGTGCTGTTCCATGTCTGAGCGAGCGCTTCCAGTGACCGAGCTGACGTGACGGGGGAAAACGAGAGCGGTGCCCGCTGAACGAGGAGAAGTGTGGGAAGAAGAGGAGGACCGGAGGACGTGAAAGCACGAAACCAAAGTCTGTGCACACAGTCATGTTTGTGGGCCGAATCACGATGAAGTCACTCGCTAAATTTGGGGTTTGCCTGACTATTCTCCTGACGTCTGTGGCCGGTGAGTGTCTGTAGTGTCTGAATATATTGTTTTGCAAACAGGAAAATGTGCTTGTATAAATATTTGATGCTTTCCTTTTGGTCTCTGCTGTCGGCACTTCGTACACGTAGCTGCTTTGTGGTGCAGAGGCTTGAATAATGTACTCAAATAATGCTTTTGCGGCTCCGGTGTTGGTCATTTCTCTATTATTTTGCAATCTTAATGCATAGAGCATTCTTTGTGGTCAGGCGATGTCAGTCATTATTTTCCTAAACCATTATACCCGCCCTGTGTGTTTGTGTGCCTGCCTGCCTGCCTGCCTGTCTGTCTGGCTCTTATCTCTGCTTCCCATCATGTTGTCTGCTGCCTGCTTGACTCACTCCTGTGCAGCTCATCTCATTGTAGTTGAGCAAACCTTCACAGATAAGAGTCTCTTGAGCGGAGTCGCAAATGCAGCCGTGGCTCCTCTTTAATCATTCTGTGTATAAAGGCCTGGAAAAACACTGCCAAACATACCGCAGTCCTTGTCTGCCAAGTTGTGCCCCTTCTATTCAAGACTCTGGGCTAAAGCCATGCTTCTGTGAGACCTTGAGCATGATAAGATAGTAACAGACATAGATGGGACAGTGCGGGGAGGAGGAAAGCTGGAATGCGTGGGAAGACAGGGTAGGTATTTAACAACATGGGTAATTTAGGTGAAAGAAGTTCAACACGGTGCCTCTGCTTTGGCATCGTGTTAGAAAATAGGAGGTCTTGTGCGCCCTGGTTCGCTCGTCCCTTCAGCCTTTCAGCTTGTGGGTGTGAGTTTGTGTATAAACACCATCTTAATAATGTTTTAACATTTCCAGCCAGCCAGTGTGTGATTGTTGTGGCTTCTCCATCCATTCATAGGCAGGGTATTATTAGCAGCTCACTATAATAACTGCTGTTGCAGAGAGAAATGTGCAGGAGTGGAGCGTGATTTGAATGCCTGGCGCACGGTAGTTAAAGCTGCAAGTGCTAAGAAGTGGCGCCCTTGTTTGCATGTGCTGTGAATTAGTATCTTAACGTTACATTTGATAGAAAATAAAGTCCCACCTAACTGTAATGAGAAGGAAAACAAGAGCTGTTGTTGTGTAGTCGCAGTGGCTAAAAATTCTTTTTTAAAATCATACTTTAATAGGAGCAGTGTTGCTAAAACTAACTTAGTATTAGAAACTGCTAGAGGTATAAATAGCTAGGAAAAGTAATTAGCTTTAATTTGAACAGATGCTGAAATATTTCCCATCACAAAATAACATTGCTGTCATAGGCTCATCTTTATGAGACTTGCAAGCGTATTCCCCATAGTGCAGTTTAACAGCTGTGCTGTCTGGCTGCTATCTCAGGCCGACACGTCCACTCAATAACCCCTATAAGGGAAGAACCATTACTGGACATGCATGCATGTCATGTAAACAGTCAATACATTCAAATCATTGCAGTGTACTGAATTATTAAGGTAGCAGTCGTGCAAACCAGAATCATTTTAGTCATCTCTCTGACCCAGCTCCTTTTTTCTTTGCTCACTCTCTCAAGGGTCCAATCATCTGCTCTCCCCTGACTCACCTATTACCTCCATCGAGGTTTATGTTCGACTTGTTATTTACATCCGACCGCCACGTGTTTCACCTGTTTGCGCTCAGGTCGTCCTTCCGCTCCCTGTCCCTCTGTGACTAATCAGCATGTGGGCGTGCGCCTGCTGCTCCAAAATCTGGAGTAGAAATGCTTCCAAACATGTCACAAGCCTGCAGACGTTACCTGCGGCATTACCACAGGTGCTCCTACCCAGTGCCAACACATTATGTTTTTGTTTTTAACCCAGATTCCTCAGGATTTCCATGTGCAAAATGTGTGCCACAACCTTGTTTTTCCACTGTTGTCCCAAGATTGCTGGAGGTTTCAGGACTCCAGAGAGGATTAGAGCAGATGTGTTACAGCACAGCATAAAAAGAAATGCTCATTTGCTTCGCTTGTCCGAACCCTGAAGCTGTGGGTCGTACATAGTGGAGTTGACAGGCCCACTGTTCCCCCAGCTGGGCCATCTCTCTGTCGCTGCCACGGGCCACAGGGGACTCTAGAAGCTGACGGCTCTTCGATCGCATTAGCAGTTCAGCTACAAGAACAACAACAAAAAAATGAAGTTATTAGTTTGAGGGTACACGCTCAGGCTCAATGGCAGCGAGTTGATTTGATGCGCACGCTAGCTCTAGTACAGAATTTGGTGATATGTGTAAGCACTGCGAAGGTGGAACAGTAGGATGAGGGGGAATCAGAATGAAGTAAAGAATCACAACAAGCTTTGGTGCTCTGATTATTGGTGTGCAGAGGTAGAAAGAAGAGAGACTTCTGTAGCTGGCTCCTCATCTTTGCTTATATTATCCGCTGCTAGTGGGACAGGTGTTAATCTTCAACAAAACTAAGGTGGTAGGTAGTTAAATACATTTTACTTTAAGCACTGTTCTCAATGCTAAACGTGATGTTTCCATTTTATCCGACTGTTACTGCAGTAAAAATTCAGACTGAAACTTTACTGTTTTTTAATCTTCCTATATTTATTTGACAAATTTAGTTACTAGTTCCTTTGAAGATGTTCTTTTTTCACTTATTAATAAAAATACAGTATAATCATGTTTATAAGAAAATGATGATTTGGCTAAAACATCCTCTTTACAGGTGCTATTTCTGTTCTACACCATGTTGCTATAGCAACACAGACATTTGGTTCATATCTTTTATTAATTAGAGCCTTGTTTTTCATTTTTCTAAGTTCGGCACAAGAGTTGCACATCATAGAATAAATATTGATTTAAAAAAACATTGTTTTTCTAGTGCAGTGCTGGCTTGTACTCAGTACTTAAACTTGAGTTTGTGGATGTGATGCAGCTTCTCTGTGGGGGTAAACACCAGGAGAGGAAATGGGTGAAAGAATCTACAAAATGCTCAAGTCCCATGAAAACATGTGAGGCAACCAACTGCGATGATGTGTGTGCTTAGCAATTTGGGATCAGTGTTTGTGCGGATGGAGCAATTTAGAAAATATGTACGTGATGGCAGAGACTGGAGGATATAACGGCACTGCGCCCTTTTAATTCCATAGTATTTTGCTCTCAGTTCACATCCCAGGCAGCTAGAAACATTTTATTCTGTAATACAGCTGGTCTGGTCCTCTGTTAGAAGGTGGGAAATCTTAGTACATTAGTTTAAAACGTGAGCAGAGTTAGCAGCAAAGCAGGCGACAGTAGCACAGCCAGCCTTCTGTTTGGCCAAAAATGAGAAATTAGTGGCTGTTTCAGAAAACAAAAGGTGCAGCCCTGAGATGGTAACTCAGAGTGACAGCCTGTGATTAACACAAAGCGTTCTCCTTGACCAGCAGAGACAATGAAAAAATGTTGCCGTTTCAGTCAGAGGTGTGTTTTTTTTTTGTATTTTGAAACGCGTTACAGTAGTTGCAGCAACAGAGAAGGGTGCAGTTTATAGCTCCTGGAATTACATAGTGGTAAAAGTAGAATTCTTAGACCAGTTGTACGCTGTCAGAATTTCTCTGAGAGACACCCCAGGAGGACGGGAAGAGCTGAAGAGCGCTGAGTCTTTAAGATCTTTTTTGCCCCTGTAAAGCACTTTTACATAATCCGTGGTACTGACACATGCTGTGCTATGTAAACAAACTATTAATAAATAATAAGATATACACATGAGATGGAGCCCTCAGATGTTTTGGTTGGTAATATCCTGTTACTATCTGATATAAATACACAGCTAACCTAGTATTTTCACACACATTCTTAATTCTACACGTCTGATTGAAAATCACCTCCAGATGATGAGTGGGAGAAGTTGTGCCAGTTCACATGACGTCAGGTCAGGTGGAGGAGCAGGTCGACCAAAGCGACTGATCACTGCTGTATGAGCAACCAGATCGTCATCTGAACTGAAACAGTCAGTGTTTTCATCTCTACTCGGTTCAGTGACGTCTTCATTTGCCTGCTCATCACAATACCTGTGAGCTCTGACAAAGTGAGCGAAAACCCCGTCATACCAGACAACCACAGGCCTCCAGTGGCGTGGGCGGACGTGTAGGGTAAATCAGCCCGTCAGGCCTGGACTGCCTGCTCGCTCATTCAACAAGGAAGTGATGTTGTTATAAACACAAGTCAGACGCAGCCTGAACCAAAACTTTTGCTTGCTCATAAATAATGAGAGATTAACGCCCCCGCTGTGTGGTCACAAACACCACGTCGATGTATATGTCATCTGTTTTTCCATCACATATTCAGGAAAGTTTAGGTGTGTGTGTGTGGTGGGGGGGGGTATGGTACAAATCCATCGTGTGCAATAGAGGAGGCCTCTAAGCTTTGAGGGGAGTGTAAGCCCTAGGATTAGCATAACTGTACCAGACCCAGACAGATACAGACTTGGTGGTGCTGTTGTGGAGTGGGGGGTGTCGCCGGCCAACAGATGGGACAGATTAAAGCCACCCCACCACCCACCCCACCATATCTTTAAAGTCAACCAGGAGACCTGAAAAATTAGGGGTGTCAGCAAATAGCCGTGAATATCATCCGTCCTACCTCAGCGCCGAGCGTGCACCCAAACAGTAGCAGCAGGCGCGATTAGGGGGCAGCAGGCGCTTCCGGTAACGTGTGGCGGCATTTTTTTCTCATCATGAAAACACACGCTGCCTCTTTGCATGTCAACATGTCTGCCCGTGGATGAACCCGGTGTGTTATCAGTAGCTGGTTTACGGCAAAATGAGTAGCACCCAGAGAGAAGTAGGACTGTGGAAAAAACATGAATTTTTCATACAGACACAGTCGGCAACAACAGGACCTGCTAGCAACTCTGACAGAGAGCTGCGACTTGTAAACTGCAGAGCAGGTCGTCCGTGCACTGGTGCAGCAAGCACATTTCAGCCTTTAGGTTGAGAATTCCCTCTACTTTTCTCTTTTCCCTTTTCACCCGCCCTCCTGCCCCCCACCCCCTGCTTCTGTGTCTGATCTTGGATGTGAACTCGGAACCAGTCGTGGAGAGAAAACAGCCAACACATCTGTGCACTGGGTGACTTTTAATCAAGTGTCAGGCGGCCATGTCTTGCATCGCTCCTGTGGGCCTTGGCACTAGGAAGGAGCAAGGCAGATTAAATCGCTGTTGTTTTCTAGCGACGAGGCTGAGGGAAACGGAGGGGGGGGGGTTAGTCCTGCATGGTGGGAGGGTGCAATGAAGGCCAATTGGGGGAGGAGGGTTGGAGAGGGGGAGAGGGATTAGCAAATAACTGGGCCATGGGTAAACACTCAGCGGTGCCTGCCATCATCCAATGAACAGGCTTGGAGCAGAAAACTACTCGGGAGCCTTTTGATATGACTACCCTCGCTCGCTCTCTCTCTCTCCCTCCCTCCCTCCCTCCCTCCCTCCCTCCCTCTCCCCCATCTGCCTCGCTCCACTGGCCTTGCATACTCTGACCCACAATCCAATACTGCAGTGGAAGCCAAGATCACACAGCAAGCTCCAGAGAGCAAGACTAGGGACAGAGACCACCGTGGCCAATCGGAGATGAACGCAGAGATTGGCATCCAACCAGAAACACCCCTGAAGAAAGACAGAATTCAGTCAAAGAATCAACCACAGTCATGGTTTAGACTGCAAATGAGCAAAGCCTTAGTTGCTTGGCTTTGGTTCCATCCCCTGCTACACTGTCCTCCTCTGTTTTGAGCTACTACACCCAAAAAATATATTCCAGAGGGTGAATGGTGCCTTTAGTGTAAAGATTTAGGATGGAATGGGATTAAAGAAGCTGCTGTGTGATGAGCCCGAGCTCTTCGCCATCCATTATGTTGTTGCATGCTGCTCGCACAATGAAGCCGCCGAGTGCGTCGTGTGTCATGGCGTTATTTTATTTAGAAGGCCGATCAGGGGTTGAAGGCGGGCGGGCAGGCGGAGGTGAAGGGTTAGGGATGTGGGCATGCGTCTTGGCACTGTTGTTCGCCTCAGGGGACGTGACCTCCTCACACACATTATCATCGGGACTCTTGATACTTGTGTATGCGGAGGCGCTGCTCGTTGCTCGGAGTTAATGCAGTAAAAATGTTCTTCTCTGATGACGAGGAAATATAGAAATCAATCAGGCCTGTAAATGAAAACCCCAAACCAGTTCCTAGATACAGTAGTTTTATTTTCAACGCCCAAGTGAGCATCAGTATTCAGGGGTTTTCACTTCATCATTTGGGAATGTAACAGGAAATATTTGGAGAAAGTCAGGATTTCTGTTTTCTCAGACTCCTGCTTGTAAGTCATTGAGTTCTCCCGACTGTCTGTGGGTGGTGTCACCCTCGCTGTACTTCCTTCTATTGTTCTTGTGGGTCTCTCCCAGTTTTTCAAGAGTTCCTCCTTTACACACACACACACCGACAGAAAAAACTTGTGGAGTTATTCTATTCAACCTATTCTATTCTATGTTTTTATTTTATTATTGTTTTATTTTTCCAGGGCTATATTATCTAGACTGTAGTGATATCACTTCTCCCATACGCTGATGTTGTTTTGTACTATATAAAGTGGGTAGTTTAATTTTGAATCTAGTAAGGAGAGCTTCATTAGCCTTGAATGGAGCATTTTACACATTTGCCTCCACAACATAACACAGCATCAAGCGCACTTACACTTCATGTAAGTATCACTGTGCTGCCACCATGGAAAGGAAACTGGTTGGCTGTTATGGTAACGCTTGATGCGCACATCGGACCGTACACACACCACAACAGTTCTAACCACTGAACTTTAGCCTGTGTGTCTTTGGTTTTAGTTGGAGTAAAAGCATGGGTGCGTTAAGAGCGCTGGGTGTGATGCCTTTTACTCCGACCTGATGTTTTTGTTTAGATTCACTGAATATGTGGCACAGCGTTGCGTATGCATAAAGGCAGGGACCATATGACGAAGTATATTTGATAGTGTGGCCTTTGCCAGCGGCAGATGCCCAGCCGGGAATCTCTCCACCACATATTTAACCTGAGTGGGTGGAGCAGTTACCGTGAGACTCGAGGGTGAGCGGTTTGATTCCCAGCGTAGAGCTGTCTTTGGACAGGACACAGAAAATCAGTACTAATGCATGTAGTCTGGCTGATGTCCAACAACAATTTCCCCAGAGGCATTCATAAAACAATTTAGTATTATTATTATTATCATCAGCCTTGTAACCATTTGCCAATCTGCATGTTTTGTGTGTGCCCCCACCCGCCCGCGTCGTAGGCACAGTTGGTCCCACAGAACAGTAGGCAGCAGGCAGCCGCGCAGGGCGAGGGCAGCCGAGGCCCACAGTAGGCCGGGGTTGATAGCTTTATCTGCAGATGGGAGCAGAGGAGGAGAGCTGGCACGGAGCCCAGCAGAGCTACCACTCCATCACGTCACCCTCTGCCCACACAGGCTAGCTTGACCTTGGGCAGAGCACAGCCACCCTCCCCCAAAGCAGACTTCCCATTGCCACTCCCCCCCACCTCCCTTTCCTCCATCCCGAAAGGAAGGAGCTGGGAGTAAGGGAAACAAACTGGCACATCATGTTTCCCTTATCAGAAACAACCCACAAACAGGACATGTACACACACACACACACACACACACACACACACACACACTCACACAAACTGTTTCTATCTGAAAATGCCCCTGCTCACCCAGACATTTATTGGAAGTAAACAAGCACACTGACTGGACACGTTTCACAACTGAACATACTCCAGCTTCTCACTCCCAAAAAATGTCGGCTTGACCCCATCGTCCACTTCTTCTGTTAGATTTTCATGGTGCGCTCTTTTCTGTTTGTTATAATCTGAGTTGTTTCCAGCCGCGTTCTCTCTGCGCCTCTGCATGCGTTTGTGTTGTTGTGTGTCTGTGAGCTGCTTTGGATGATGGGAAATGTATGTAGTTGAATAGTTGTTATGCGTAAGTGTGGTTTATTAGACGATGAACACTTTCCATGATGGTAAATGGGCCTATTTAAAGTGTTAGTGTGTCTTTGGAATGATGAATAATCAATAAATGAAAGCAATGAAAAGGCATAAATTAATGAAGCCGTCTGCGCTGACATTAAAACAGACTCACAAATTGCCTCCATCTTGAAGATTTATTTGCTTGCCTTGTGCCATCAGACATGTTCCTTCAGATTGTTACTGCAATAAATACAAAAAAAAAAGGAGAGAGAGAAAGATTTGACTCGGCTCCAACCTCTCTCCACAGCGGCTCAGGGCGAGGAACGGGAGTGTGCCTTCACAGACCAGCAGCATCAGTGGGAGGTGGAGCGAGTGGCAGGGGGCGAGGGACGGGTCTCCCCAGAGAACACCACCATCCGCTGCGCCAAGGGCAGCCACTGTTTTGGCCTGTGGGAGAAAAGTCCTCCAGGCGAAGTGCGACTGGTCAAACAAGGTACACAAGACACAGACAATACACAAACAATACACAAGCTGGTGAACATCTTTACACGTGCATAACTGAGCCAGTGTTGACTCATCTGGAAAGGTGTGAAAATGAAAAGCCGCCACCCTCTCGCTTTCAGGTTGCTGGACTCACATCGGCGACCAACAGGTTTGCCGCGACGACCGCTGCGTGGTGACCAACCTCCCGCAGCAGATCCAGAATGGCACGTACCACTTCTGCTGCTGCGGCAGCGACATGTGCAACGTCAACTTCACGGAGGACTTCCCGCCCCCCAGCCCCACCACGGCGCAGCCCATTTGTAAGGACGCGCACGTTTACGCACACGGTCTCACCACAAGCATTTGATGAATGGCAGACGTCGTTACGCGCTGCACACACACACAGTCGTACAGTATGATATCAAATAAGTGCATCTGTTTTACAACTGGGTGCATAGATGGGTGGAATAAATGAAAGAACAATGACAACCACAGAGAGGATGTTCGGTATCATCAGAGCTGTCATACCTACACCCTCTTATAGCTACGTTCTTCTCCTCCTCCTCCTCGTTTGCTTCCTGTATCCTGGTACGGATGATTGTCTCATAAGAGCAGTGCGCGTGGTCGATCGGTGTCTGTGTGAAGGTGGTATTGCCGAATACATCAAACAGATGTATTGTTAATTGTTCCTCCCTCTCAGGCTTGAGTTTGAAATGAAAGCTGCGTGTGTGCCGGGAGGAGGCGGACTAGGGGTGGGGGAGGGCAGGAAGGATGGCGGCAGCTCATCATCTCTTCTGTCTACACATAAACACAAACACACACTCTGTACCATCCATGTCATCTTTCTGCATTCCACGGATTGCGCGGCGTCTGTCTCTTTACGGGTGTGTCGCTGACTCTGTCTCTGTCTCTGAAAGAGTACCGGACAAAGACTTCCAGAGAAAGTTGGAGAAAATTAACCACTTGGAGCGGGGGAACGCAAAATCCCGTTTCTCTTCGTGCTAGATAAATTTCTGACATGTCTGGGCAGATTTATGCCACTATTATTAGCAGTAGGAGACGCTGTCAGTTGGCTGAGTGATCTTAAGGCAGGAACCACAGGCAGAGAGATGGGAGTGGCGGCCTGGTAGCTCAATGGGTTAAGCATCAGACTGGGATGTAGAAGTTTGTGGGTTCGAACCCCGTCTGACTCCTAATCCAGCTCCATGTAAGTCGCTTTGGATAAAACCGTCTGCCAAGCAAAGTAAAGAGTACACAGATCTTTTATTTAAATAAGTACAGCAGGGTACTCGTTTGTCTGTGGTTCTTCTAGTAAACTGAACGTGAACATTTCTGCATTCGTTAAAGTCGCTAACTTTATTAATCATTCATGAATAATAATTGTCAGTCACAGTGTGACAGCAAATTATTTTAGGAAGTTTTCCACGTGTTGTGCTCAGGTGCTGCATCAACCACCGCTGCAAGACTACAGAAACTGAACCACACACAAAAAGAGTCACCACCATTAACACCCAGCCACCGAAAAAAAAAAAAACCCAAACACAAAAAATGGCGTGCACAGATCCCTGCCCCCGCCGACACAGCAAAACCTAGCAAAATACTGTATGTCTAAGCATAGTTTTAATTATTATTGTTATTATTGTCACTGCATCGATAATATTACAAAACTTAAGTGTAGCAGAGCTTTTAGGTGATTTTCAATTTAGCTTCGAACAAGGTGATATTTAATCTGTTTTTTTTTTTCATTTTTCACAAGCTCTTCATTTTTGCTAACTTCAGCTTTTCTTGCATGAGGATTAGCTCTTGTGTACTTTTTAATAATCTTTAATAAGCCAGATAAAGCTGTGCTCAGAGCTGCAGTATCCAGTTCAGGCTGGCAGCTCGTCATTAGTGAAGGAGAACTCGGGAATGTTGTTACGCGTCTGTGTTTGTCTGACACCTTCCTGCACAACCCTCATGTTTATTTTGAACTTGTTGACCTTGACATTTGTGGAGGGGGGGGGGTGTTTTTGTGTGCATGCGTGCTCATGCTAGCATGTCAGTCAAAGCTCTCCTGAGGCTATCAAAGTTATCAATAATTGATGAGGCTGGTTTCCCGCGGCAGCACCAGTGTGTTGACCGATTTAACGGATGCAGGAGGAGAGCGTGTTCGTGTATCTGTGCGTTATATCGCTGAAGTTATGTGTGTGTGTGTGTGTGTGTGTGTCTCCAGAGTAGTTCTTATAGCGTATTCATCAATCGCACAGACAGACAGCTGAAAGTGCAGCTAGCTCAGCTGACCGCTCCTATCTGCCACTGGAACCACATTCATCCGACCTGCTCTCTTGTGTTTCCATGTTCCTACAGCGTTTCTTTCTTTCTGCTCTCTCTATTCACTTCCCACACACCCTCTGTTTCTCTCTCGCTCTGCTTTCCGCTCTGTTGACCATGCTCCATGGTTGTAATTTAGGTTTTCCCCCCTACATTTCCCTTCATACGGCATGCTGTACACTCACAGCAGTATTTTTGACCTGCTATTTAAAAAATGATAACAACACAACATACTCTGTCTGCTTGCTCACTCTTTAAAATCTTGCAGTCAACTGCAGCGCTGAGTCGAGGAGCTGAAAAGCTGCGGGAATTTCGAACGGCAGGTTTTTTTTTTTTTTAACTGGACATTTAACTTCTAGCGTTTCAGTTTCGAGACTGTTGTCACAAATGATGTCGTAGAGGAACAGAATGTGAGCGAAGAAGGAGATGACGAATCATAGAGTCAACACGTGCAGATAGAGCCAAGAGGCTTATGGTGTGGCTCACGGTGAGGATTAATGCCCTGTGGACGTTTCTCATAAATAAACAGTGTACACTCGGTGATACTGCATCCTTAATGCTAATTAATATAATACGATAGAACAAAATAAAAGCACAGGAGCTAAATGAGAGAATAATCCGTATGAACAGTCGCACACAGACAACAGCACGTAACAGCCTTGCTACACGGGCATGATGTTAGACATTTGTTCCTCCATCATAAAGATCAGCGTTGATTTGTGCCTTTCTTTCTTGACCCCACCACCCCCACCCCACCCTTGCAGACCCCCGCACTCTGCGCTACGAAGAGACGGTAATTATCGCCCTGGCAGCAGTCTCCATGCTGGCTGTGGTTGCTGTAGCAGCCTTCTTTGCTTACCGCATGATGCGTGGTGAGTTACCATGGCGCCACGCTTGAAGGCCATTTCAATGTTTTTGGTACAAGTGCATTTAATTGAATCTGCAGAATCGGTCTCGGACTGTGGTTGAAATGTGTTTTTGCTCTGTTTGTGTTAACAGGAAATGGGAAGCAAGGACTTCACAACCTGAACATGGTGGAATCTGCTGCCTCGGAGAGCTCTCTGGACCTCGACAGTCTCAAACTGCTGGAGGTCGGTTCCCTCAGTGGACTCCTCTCCGTCTCTCTAACTTGTAATATTTTGAGATTTACTAGCAGTCGTCTAAACCGGTTGTGTTCCGGCGCAGGAAGGAGCCACAGCATTTAGTGCAGCCGTGTAGAGAGCCAGCAGGTTACTGTGCAGCTCATGCAGCAGCTGTCCTGCACTTGTCAGTGATTGGAGCTCAGGAACATTGCTGGTACCCTAATACCACGGCTCCTTACAAGGGCTGCGCAGTTTAAAAAATTGAGATCAAAATTCCATCAATGACGACAATAGACTGATGAGTAATTTTCCATCGACGAGTCTTTATGGCTTTAGCATTTCTGCACTACAGTGTTGACGTGTGTTTGTGAGTAAGTGAGAGAAGGGAAACAAGAGAAAGGAGAAACCAAAGGCGCAGAGGCATAAATCCACCCAAAATACATCAAGGCTTCGAGTTACATTTATCATTTCAATGTGACTTTTATCCTCCGATCATCGCAGGGCGCATCGAGTGACATGTCCCGGAACTTAAAAATAGGAATTTGCTTATGCTGACACAGGATCCTGAAAACCTGATAGCAAAGTGGCAGAGTTCATGATGTGGTAGGAAGTCAGTGGAGAATGGAGGATATTCAGCCACAGTGATAACGTCGAATGGGTGAAGGGATAAAAGGGGAAGTGATGCAGCCACTGATTTAAATAAACCACAGGAGACGACAGGATGGCTGATTTCATATCGTAAAGATGATTTTCAGCCAGTTGTTCTGCTTTGTACAAGCTGAAACATCTTCCGCACCCACCAGAGAGACGTGTTCCCATTCCCAAAGCAACACAAAGGTTATTTTTGTGATGTTTAAAGGCTGGTTCATCATAAAAGCTCCAAATTGTATAATGCGAGTCTCTTCTTCTCATAAATGTCTGCAGGTCACGACAATTTTGCTCGCCACCTCCGCGGTGCAAATGTGCTCTGTCAAAACACGAGGGCAGCGCAGATTGATGCGCTCGTACACGCCGGTATCTCACAGATTGAAAGCGAGATTTTATTAGGCGCATCCAGAATAGTGTGACATGCAGTAAACCAGCAGGCTTTTTGTTGCACAGTCTAAATCAACACCAACCCACAGCCTCCCTGTTAAATAACCTTTTTTAAATGATTCACGCTCATCCTGATATTGTTTTATTCCGCAGCCGCGTTTCCCACGTTTCTGCAACAGTGCTGCCAGGACGATCAGAAGACAATTACTAGAATAGAAATATGCTAAAGCTTATAGTTAAGGGATCGTGCAGGTGGTTTTTTTTTATTGTGTACAGTTCACCAGACCACAGCTACATTACCAACAGAGTCGCAGTCAGCTGCAGAGACGTGTCGCCTGTGTCGGTAGGGTTTCAAGCCTCTGCATGTCGATTATCATCTGAATCAGAAACTCTACGGTATGCAGGTAAAATGGTCAGAAGCGACGTAGACTGTAGCTGGTTTCCAGAAGTTAATCTAACATCTTTGATGTGAAGTGTTAGCGGCCCACCTCGCCGAGACGGAGGCTGCTGAGGTGAAGCTGTGTTTTCTCCTGCTGCACACAGAATCCCATCTTTTCAGGCAGGAGTTGAATTCAGAACAGGCGTCCTTGCGCCTTTATCAAATAGGAGCACACGTTCTTTCACATCTAACTCGATGCGGGTGGGGGCTGGGCAGAGAACCTTAACTCGCAGACAAAACAATTTTTATTTTCTAGCCAGAGATAAATGTATTCAGCAGACAGAAGCCTTCACAAACACGGTTTTTCCACCTTAATGTGCCTAATGTTGCTCTGGCTAATTCTGGAGCCCAATTGAGTGATTTGGGAGCAACTTGGGGGCCGTTGCTGTTTAACTAGGGTTTATTTCCCATCCTCGTCCTGCCGGCTCTGCTCTCTTTATTCCCACTCTCTTTGTTTGTTTCTGTCACATTTCAAAGTGGCACAAACTAAAAGGATCGTCTCTCTCACAGTTCTTTCTTCTTCTCTGAGGTGCCAAAGGTGCAGATTTACAAAGAACCCTATTAATAGGATTTTTCTGTCCCGCCTTCTCTTGCAGCTGATTGGGCGTGGCAGGTACGGCGCCGTGTACTGCGGCTCTTTGGATGAGCGGCCCGTTGCCGTGAAGGTGTTCACCGCAGCTAACCGCCAGAATTTCCTAAATGAATGCGCCATCTACCGGCTGCCGCTGCTCGAGCATGACAACATCGCCCGGTTTGTGGCCGCGGACGAGCGCACGGGCCCAGAGGGGCGCATCGAGTATCTGCTGGTCATGGACTACTACCCACATGTGAGTACTGGAGATGTAGCAGGGTGTGTAAATCCAAAGTGGGTGTGTGAAACACGATGACCAGCCTTCTTCAGTTTCATCATCCGGCCTCTTTGACCAGTGATGAGTGTCGATCACCGTATCACCAACACGTGTCAGGTGGAATCCTACAATCAGTAACCAAGTCGGCCTCTCTAAAAATAAATAGGTGATAAAGAAGTCAATAATTTTCCACAGCACAGCTTGTTCGAAAACACAACAGCAGAAATGATTTGTTACCTTCCGGAGGAATTCCAGGTTGGTAGTGGCTCCTCCTCCTTTGTTCCAGTCCTCCACATATAAAATTGGTCGTCTGTGGTAACACTTTTAACCTTGACAACGCTATGCAGCATAGAAATAGGGATATGGCAAGAATCAGTGTGAAATCTGCAACAACATGCACTTGAATTATCTTTAACTATTATTACTATAATTAATACTATAATTATCTTTGTTTTATGTCTCTTAAAACAACAATCACGCGCTGATGCGAACACTGAAACAAGTTTTGCCTTGTGCTTGAAGAGTTACCTACTCGCTGTATTAGTTGAGTCTTTCCACTACAGCTCAATGAGGAAATGCTACGAGGGAACGTTATAGTAAAAAGACATCACAAGCTAATTGTGCTGTTCGCTCACCTTTCCTCATGTCAGAGACCCTTTTGAATGCTTTCTGATGTTTGTATTGTTGCATTGTCCTCCTCAGGGCTCTCTGAGTCGCTACCTGAGCATGCAGACCAACGACTGGGTCGGCAGCTGCCGGCTCGCTCACTCGGTCACCCGCGGCCTGGCGTATCTGCACACCGAGCTCGTCAAGGGAGGTGAGTTGGAGGGTGAACGAACGCGCGCACACGCGGCCGCGGTTAAATACATAAGGGCTCACAGTTTACTCAGACTCAGGTTCCAAGGCTGCTGCTTCCATCTGTTACTGAAACACAAGAACCGTGGTGGAGAACGGGAACGCACTTTGTACGTTAGGACTGCATCGTATAGATTTTAGATGGTGTGTTTTAGGCTCTCGGTCCTGTCTGACTACCTGGGGCTTGAGCCCTTTTATGACCCGCACGCTGCAGTTCCGCGTGGGTCTGTTTGGCGTGCAGAGCCTTGCATCCCTGCATTTTGGCAAACACGCACGTACACACTGTGTGCACGCCCAGCCGGAGGGTATTTATAGACTGGCCTCAGAGAGCGAGCGAGAGAGAGAGACGGCGAATGAGTGAGAGAGTGAAAATGGCAAGTGGTACAAAGTAGGAGGAAGGAAACAGTGGTGGGATCAGGATCTAGACAACGTGCAAATGTCCCCAGCGGGCACTTGTCTCTCTCCCTCATTTGTCTTGATGAGCACAGGTCAAACAGGCTGAGACGTGAGGAGGGAGGGTTGTTCCCCTGATGGTGTGTAAAGACAGCTAAGAGAGTGAAAGTTACTCTGTTTGTGCAAGCGTGGGACAAGTTTGGGAAGAAGAGAGAGGGGGCAACACGCCTTTGATTTCTCTCTCTCTCTCTGCAAGTCTAAAAGTGATGGACAGACAGCAATATTTGTCTGCTCCGTTAGCTAGCTGCTAACAGCACAGTCGTCATCCTCCCCCACTCTTCCCCGGCAGCAGACAACTGGTGACTGCCTCACAGTGTTTGGCCACCAGCCTCACTGCACCCTCTGCTGGACCGTGACATACTGCAGGCTGAGGTTACTGAAAGTCCTCTCTTTCTTGTTTCCCCCGTACCTCTCTCTCACCCATCCAGACCTGTACAAGCCAGCCGTTTCCCACAGAGACCTGAACAGCCGCAATATTCTCGCCAAGGCCGACGGCACGTGCGTCATCATCGATTTTGGTCTGTCCATGAAGCTGACGGGAAACAGACCGCCGCGCCACGGGGAGGAGGAGAATGCTTCCATAAGTGAGGTGAGTGTTCGGGGGTGAGCAGAAGTCTCGTCGAAGCCTGTAGAAATGTTTGTCTCAAATCAGCATCACTATTAGGACTCAGACAACTGACACCCCCTCCTCCCTGTGTCCCAGGTGGGAACTATCCGCTACATGGCTCCAGAGGTACTGGAGGGCGCTGTGAACCTGAGGGACTGTGAGTCGGCGCTAAAGCAGGTGGACATGTACGCCCTGGGCCTGGTCTACTGGGAGACCTTCATGAGATGCACCGACCTCTTCCCTGGTGAGATAAAGAGAAGACTGTGGGGATTGTGCTGATCGTACCGTGTAGATCAGATGAGCTGCGCTTGTGCAGGAATAATAATTGTTGCAGTAATTTCTGTGATCATCATGATCGCAAACCCAAACTCTCTCTCTCTCTCTCTCTCGCACTAACTCTAGGAGAGTCCGTGCCAGAGTACCAGATGGCCTATCAGGCAGAGGTAGGGAACCACCCGACGTTTGAGGACATGCAGGTCCTTGTGTCCAGGGAGAAGCAGCGGCCCAAATTCCCAGAGGCCTGGAAAGAGAACAGTTTGGTACGGGGGTGTGTGTGTGTGTGTGTGTGTGTGTGTGTGTGAGGGAGAGAGATCATGATCTGTTTGCATTAGTCAGTATATTTGTGGTCAGTGATGAGATTGTGTGTCTCTCAGGCGGTTCGCTCTCTCAAAGAGACGATGGAGGACTGTTGGGACCAGGACGCCGAGGCCCGCCTCACGGCACAGTGTGCCGAGGAACGGCTGGCGGAGCTGCTGCTCATATGGGACCGCTCCAAGTCTGTGAGCCCCACACTCAATCCCATGTCCACTACACTGCACAATGAGAGGTGAACATGCCGCTTCATCGTTCTTTCTTTGTGCTCTGCTTTCAAAGGGCCACTTTTCTACATTTCCCATGTTTTTTTCTTGTTCGTTTCTTTACCAGAAATCGTATGACGCCAAAGTCCGGCCCGTACACGGACCATCCCTCCACTTACATCGAAGAGAATGAGGGCATAGCCAAGAACACACAAGCTGAAACCACTGGCTCGGTTGGCGGCAGAGCGGTGGCAGGGGCCGGCGAGAGGAACAGGAATTCTATCAACCAGGAGCGGCAGCAGCAAGCTAACGCCCGTCTGCCCAGCCCAGAGGGCAGCAGCACCAGCACGGGTCTGAGAGGGAGCCCCTCAGCCTCTACAACAACCACCACTATCATCTCCGAGTCTGAGGGCACAACGGGGCCTGCCACAGTGCCTGTCTGCCTCCACCTCACCCAGGAAGACCTGGAAACCACCAAGCTCGACCCAAAAGAGGTGGACAAGAACTTGAAGGAGAGCTCGGACGAGAATCTGATGGAGCACTCACAGAAGCAGTTCTGCTCACCAGACCCACTTAGCCCAGGCAGTTCCAGTCTACTTTATCCCCTAATCAAGATGGCCAGTGAGGCCTCAGGCGCGTCAGATGCCGCCGCAGCCATTCCCACCACCATCTTCCCCCTCCCCAAGCAGCAGAACCTGCCCAAGAGGCCGTCCAGCCTGCCGCTGCGCACCAAGCCCGCCAAGAAAGAGTCATCAACTTCACTCAGGTTTAAGTTTGGGCGCTCTGGGAAGTCTAACCTGCGTCAGGTGGAAGGAACGAAGACCAACATCGGTGCCGTAACGAGCACGACCACAGCTGTGGAGGCTCACCGCGGCCCAGGCACCAACAACATACCTGTTCTACGAGACGCACTCGCCAACGGTAGCACTAACGGCGCGGTGCACGCCAGCTCTGGCATCTCGTCCATGGCTACAGGCGGAGCGTCAGGCTTTGGGGCGTCCAGCCTAACTCAGAACAGGTCTGGGGTCCTGCGATCAGACGACAGTCACCTGAGCCTCGGCGTCATCACAGCGAGTCCCGACGAGAACGAGCCGCTTCTGAGCCGAGAGCGAGAGCAGCCCGATCCCAGAGACACCCCAGCAAGCGTCGCCAACCTGCGCTCCGCCCGCACCAACACCAACAATAACAACAGCAACACCAACACCGGCCACGGCCAGGGGGACGGGGAGAGCGAAGGGGAGAGTGACGGAGGAGAGGAAGAGGGGAGCACAGAAACGGGAAGCAGGGAAACGACCGTGCCTCTGGCAGAATGCTCGGGGTCTGGGTCTGGCGCCGCGAATTCCCAGGGGGAGGCGCCGGTCACCATGAGAGGGGAGGCCCTGCTTAGGCAGCCCAGAACTCGCAGGCCTGAGAGACCCAACTCCCTGGACCTGTCCTTCACAACGCAGGACCTGGCCTCACTAGGTGACGTCACGCAGCAACGCGTCACGCGGGATACTTTGCATGTGGGGGATCGTTCCGTAGTTTCACCATGTCAGCCTGTTCCTTAAAGTTCACCGCAACCAAGGAAGTCAGGTTACTTCAGAGTTCTCCCGCTTTGGGGAAGTAAATGCCAGACTGTCCCTTTAAGTAACTGCAGGGCACTGATCATTGTTCTTCCTGTTTTCCAGGGGGGGGCTTGGTTCAGCCTGACGGAGCCTTGGAGACAGGAGAGAAGATCAAGAAGCGCGTCAAAACACCCTATTCACTTAAGAAGTGGCGACCCACAACGTGGGTCATATCCACAGACACGAGGGGCCCCGAGGTCAACAACAATGGCTCCGCCCACAGTCAAGGTCACAGTCAGAACCGGCCCAAGTCCAGTTCAGCCATTTACCTGCGTGGGGGTAGCTTGGCCAGCGAGCCCAGCGACACCCATGTGTGAACTCTCCCGACCAGACTGACGAGAAAAAAAAAAAGAGCCAGAGAGCGTTTGTGTCTGTCTCTGAATCAGCAAGAGGAAGCTACGGAGTGTGTTGTGAGCAAACAGTCGAGTCTGATCCTGTACAGTAAATTAGGTCTGTCTCGCTCCTCGCTGTGTGTCTTTCTGATGACGGCATTGCTTTAAATGGAATCCAGCTATGCAGCATTCTCATCCGCTTCTGTTACCGCGTTTGATTCGTGTCTCGTTTGTCCGCTCGTTTCGCGGTTCAGCCTCGCGAGCATAGTGATGTTCCGAATGGATTTCTTTTCTTTTCTCTCCCATGTGCACTTTGAAACGATTGAAATCAGTGTTTATAAGCCCCGTCTGTTGCGACCACGACCAGAAGTGGTCTCTAAACTTAAAACCGCATCGAAAAAACAATCAACACTTTGAGCGTTCCTCTTTCTCGCTGGAGCTGGAGCGCCGGCTCCGTAAAACATTTGACAGTCTTAAAAGACGGAACAAACTACTTTAAGTTTTTTTTGTATTTACATTATTTGTATGCAATACCAATTTAGTCTTTTTTGACTATGTATCCATTTTTTTGTATCATAAATTTTAATTGTGCAATAGGAGGTAGCTTTTAGATGCTTTTGATGTTTTTATTTCCATTAAGTTGCTCGTCTTTTTATCCCTTCATTGTTTTGATATGTTAATCTCTGTTGCACTTATGAATAGTCACAATCATTTTGTAAACAATCCACTACGCACACGATCACCCCCCTGGCTTGAGGAGACTATACAAGACAATCCTCCTCTCTCTTCCTCCTTCTCTAGACTACCGTTAGAGGGGCACAAAGACTAACAATCAATCACAGCAGACTGGAAATGTGCGTTTCCATGGAACTTTTCTGCTTGCACAATTACACCAGGAGTGGCTCCTGGGGGTCTTTTAACACTACAATCATCAAAATCAAACCTACGGAGGGATCTGTTGCAGTGGGCGACTCAATCACTCTACCACTATCACCCCGACCTCACTGTGGACTGTTTTGCCTGTGCGTTTAGCTGTTACTATAAAACCAGAAATACCAGAAAAGTCCAGATTCTGCTGTTTAAACTCTGTTGGACAAAAGAAACTTGTGATAAAAAAACAACCCCCTGCAAAACCCACTGGATTTTTTATTTCTGCTTCGTGTTGGCTCATCCCTCGGTGTTGGAATGACTGTGTGTGTGTGTGTGTGTACGTGTACGCGTGTGTGTGTGTGCATGTGTCACGTTTCTTTCCGTCAGCAAACATTAGAACTGTCGCCGCTGCTGAAATGTCATTGTACTCACTCTGTATCTTCAGCGCTGCTTCAGGGTATATGAAAAAATATCTCATTTATGTTTTTGTAAACTAATTTGTATGAAAAAGAAAACCTATGTATGTGTATTGCATTGATATTTGCATCATTTTTATGGAGTTCTGTTTTGCATTCAATGGACACGGCCTTTGATTCCATTGCTATGCGTTTACTCGGTACAGTTTCTGTAAACATTTTCAAGTCATTATGGAAGAAAAAAAAATCTCAATAAATGTATGAAGTCATTGTTGTTTATGTCTCTTTAACTACATGTAATAGTTATATTCTCAAAGCAATGATGTTGTCCCTCTCCGTTTAGATGTCAGGTTACCATGGCTACAACCTCCTTAGAATAAGCCGCCTAATGAAAACTCCTGCAGAAGATATTGTCTGAAGTGAAAGATTCCTCCACATGACATCATTGGGAGGGAGTTTTCAGTCGGTGGAGGACAGATGTTGGCTGTTAAGGTTCGTATTCATGTGCTCCCAAACTGTGACTTCATCCTTTAAATTGAACACAAATTGGAAACAGGTTCCTGTGTAAATATAAATATATAAGATAGTTATAAACATCGTATTTATATTTTTATAACATAGTAAGTCACTGAAAGTAGGAAAGGCATTTTGTTATTACCAGGAAGGCGCATGGTTTGTTTGGGTTAACGTTTTGGGAGCCTTTTTTTTCATTCATCAGACAAAAACAGCAATCGATTAAATGCAAAATGTCGCATTACTGGCTCCTCCGCAGTCCCCGTGGGTCTCTGAACTCGTCGCACGGGGGAGACATTTCTCCGCTCCGCGTGTTTACCTCGCTGCCTCCCTCCGTGGTCTGCTCCGCGCGCCCTAGCAACTGCAGCATCAACACGAGCGGCGCAGCCTCGGCTCGCGACGTCACAGCTCTTCTTCGACTCCGGCGAGTCCGCCAGATGTTTGCGGGACTGAACCGGAAACCGAGCGACCTGCATTCAAAATAAAGTCGTCTGCTTTGTTTTGTCTGGCGGAGTTGGTGACGTGCAGTAACTATTCATGACATGATCGTACTTGTTTGCATGAACACTAACTCAGACACGGTTCCCCCTGTCCTGTTCGAGGGCCTCGTCTAGCCCACTTATTTGAACGATTGCGGATGCTAGCAGATTGTGTAGCCGAGTGCACTTTAAGGCCTAGCATTTTTTTTTGCTATGATGTATACTCATTAAAGTTTAACTAAAAATATAGCTCAGCCATGTAGAAGCTGGAGCGGTCGGTGTTTCTGTCTAGTAGCCCGTGTAGTCTGAAAACCCTTTAAATCCACTTAGACGCTTTTTAAACGTTTTACTTTGAAAGGACAGCCGGACGTGCTTCGCTTCGGTCGCGCGCGCTTCACTCTGGTCCTTCTCCCGTCGCGTGAACCGAGGCTAGCTCAGCATCACCGCCTTCTCCTCTCTGGCCCTTCGCTGTTTTTTTCCCGTTCTTCTGTTGTCGCTACCGACGTTTCGTGACACCTTCCGCGGAAGTTCAACGGGTTTTAATTTATTTCACGTCCATTTGCGCCTGAAGCAAGCGGGTTTTTTTTCCTGTTCTCTTTTTATCATCCGCGGTAGCTGCGAAACCTCCATTCACGACGACGACGGGGGAGGTGGAGGCAGGGTGCGAACACAGCAACGCCCATTTTGACACCCACCGTACCCACTACTGTATCCACTGTCTTTTCTATGCCTGCCTGTTTGTGGGTCTCCTCCCGCGGAGCCTTTTTAGCATCTCTGACTAGCGGCGGATATCAGCGGGGGCTGGGCTGCCTCAGAGCCTCATGCTCGTGTGTGTGCAACGCGGCTGCATCACTATTCTGCAGGTGAGCTCGTTTTCTTCCCTTCCGCGCAAGCATTTCCACCACAACATCCTCTGTGTGCGTGATGCTACTGCCCCACACATGTCTGTGTTAGCGTGGAGCATGCTTGGTGGATGCATGTGAGGGGGGATATTAACATATTTGGCCTGCGTTGCACGGTACCGGCTGCTGCAGGGAGATTTCACAGGCTTTTTTAAAATTAATTAAGCATATTATTATGAATGAATATGCGAGAGAAATATTTCTACTTCCACGTGTGTTGTTACAAAGCCATATTTCCATTGCATTCCAGGCAAACACGGGGAAACATGCAAATGCAGCTGTGTAAAAAAGAGATGGGACGTGGTTTGTCAATCAAGAAAGGAAAAAATGTTTGTCTCGTTATCTGCTGGAGCAAAAGTGCCAAAAGTTTATTGGCTCTAATCATTTTTTCCACATAGGATTTGGCTAAATAATACCAAATATGTATGGACAGAAATAAGGAATGCTCTTATATTGCATATACTACGGGATTAGTTGGGACATTATTGTGTTTACATCCTGTGTTTGTTGTATTGTGGGCAGCTATTATTTTGTACCTGTTTGTGGTAACATTTTACCTGCCATGTAACAGGTCAATACTGCTGCCACTACTACTCCTACTATTGCCATCAGCCTACAGTGTGCTGCACTGTAGCAGGCTGCTGATTTGTGGGCACACACTGAGACAAGGAAATAAAGTCAAAATAAAGAGAGCCAGGCTTCTTGCTCGTAGACTGATGATGCTCACACCCCGGTTTCCGTACTCGCACACTCACTGGAGCCCAGCTGTGAGTTAATGAAGATCAGTCAGCCTCGTTCCCTAGCAACAGCGCCGTGCAATGGTCATGGCCCCTGCCAAATTTAGATCCGGCGCTGTTAGTCGATGCTGTGGGTTTGTTTGTTTGTATGCGCACATGCTGCGTGTGCAGGTGCTGCAGATGTTGGTAGATTTGGGTTAATTTCAGTTCCCACTGGGAGCATCCATGCTTTGCATCCATTAAAACGTGGTTGTATTATTACATTATTGTTCTTTTAGTGACAATCCCTAAATATAAACATTGTTATTAGGATTGAACACATGATATCCACTCTTGGGAATAATTTATATGTTACTAGAACCATTTTTTCAAGTCTAAACTCACTGCTATCTAGATTCTTTGCGCCACACATACAAAATAAATGTTGCTTCATATAGAAAATCAGTTAATTTCTGATCAATATCAAATAATTATATATATTTAAAGCAAATAACATAGTCTGACATTCTAATTGTAGTCTGAAAAATGTCTGACAAACAGTAAACTGCTTTGTCTACAAACCTCAAAGATAAAAACACGTTAACACATTTTATGCTATTTTTGAAAAACATATTTTCATTGATCATCCAAATAGTTTGAGTTGTAATTTTCCGTGCTATAATGCTACTACTGCTTTATCTGCTACTACTCCTACAACGTGCTGTACAGTACTCCCCCTCCTCCCATGTTTGGCTCTTGTAATGACATTGACTGAGGTGTGTGAGATGTAGTAGATCTTGTAGATCTTAGTATGGCATATGCACTCTAACCAGCGCGGGACGGATTAACATCAATCCGCCAACACACAGACACAATCCTAGACAGCCAGGAGCTTATCCTGCAGGCCAGCCTGTCTGTTGATTTGTTTATGTTTTTGCCATGTGTTGACAAACAACTTGTTTACGTCTCCGTCCTCACTCGCTCTCTTTTTCCTCCCCAGACGGCATCAGTGGCCTTAACCTCACACATCTCCGTCTGCGGTTCTTCTCTGTGTCCTCTGGTGTCTCACCCTCTCACTCCCCCCCTCTGAGTGCCCTGCTCGTCATTCTCCTCCTGGTCTCCCACCGCCGCGTCCAGCTGTGGCCCTCGCAAGGCGCGCTTGCTGGCTCCCACCTGACAGGTCCCTGGCCTCAGGACGACAGCCAGCACCAACACGTTCCTTTCATGAGGGACAAAGCGACCCAGGTGAGTGCTGTGCAGAGACATGTCCGTGCGCAGTGTGTGACAATGTTGAGACACATTTCTGAAGGAACAGACATATGATATAAATATAAATACAGTATCAGCAAACTAGTTCTCTGTATGCTAACAGCACTGTGAGGCTATGGCATGCACTGAAATGCTAACATCAGCATGCTAACTTTCTCACAATGGTGTCCTGTAATCTAACGTGCAATTTATTTGAACTCACCAGCTTCATTTAGCCTGTTAGCATACCAATATGAGCTATTTCCCACATAGTCGCGGTGCTAGATAAGAAGTTAAGGCATCACCAGTCCATTAGGATTCATTCTCTGGAGATCATTTGTAATTTATCACAGGCCATGCAGTGGATTTAATCATCAAGTTTTTACGACATTTTGTGAGCAATATTAAGCAATAATTTGTATGTATAATATTAATAATATGCATTTGTATGGTGCCTCATACAATTTTAAGGTCGTTTCCATGCACAACATAAACATGCAGAAGTAAATCCACATGTTCGGAGAAGCCGTGTTGTGTAGTGTTTTCATGCAGACGTTGCACGTGTATGTGTGTTGATGAAGCAGGAAATCAGTGCAGAAAGGTTGAGAGAGATTACAGATGGTTGCATCACGGCCGTTGCCCCCGGCTGTCACTCAGCGACTGATTTCAGACCAAACCGACTTTAAAGAGGTCGAACAGAATGTGTGTGATATTTACAGCTGATCAAAACACGAGTGGTCGAATAAAACAGCTTACACACCCAATTCATGGGGATTTTCTTTGCATTTTTTCAAGGTAGGACCTCAGCTGTCCATATATTTTTTCTGATCCCTATTTTTATGCTCACTGTAACCCTCAACCAGGTTGGATTAGTTACACTACTTAAGCAATCATTAATCCAGGTTGATATTTTTACTGTAGTGTGTACTTTACCAGTGTGTGTGTGTGTGTGTGTGTGTGTGTGTGTGTGTGTGTCAGACCCCCAGGGCCTGGGCAGATGAGAGGAGGAGGGGCTCTCACAAACGCTCGGCCTCCTGCGGGAGCACCGACCAGCTCAAGGAGGTCAGTGCTTAATCTTAATCCTGATTTTTTTGGGTCCAAATAAACGACGGGACCATGATGAACTGCTGTGTTGGGAATATTAGTTTTATTAGTTTGGTTTACTAACTGAGTGTATGTCTGTATGCATCTATATGTCTGCATTACAGTGTCTGTCTGTGTGTGAACCTCTCCAGATTGCCAAATTGCGCCAGCAGCTTCAGCGAAGCAAGCGCAGCAGCCGCCACCGGCGGGACAAAGACCGCAAGTCCCCGTTCAATGGCAGCCATACCATCATCCAGTCACAGGTGACCGATAGAGAAAGCGTGCTGCCGAGTGTCTGAGGAACTGGGTTGTGTCTCTGATAAGTTCTGATAAGAGGACGTCCCAGTTTTCCTCATGTCCTCGTTTGGCTCTGATGTGTGCATGTGTGTGTAATTTTGAAGGACAAAGAAAATCAAATCCAGAGTGGAACCAAATCTGTTGCATAATGAAAGTTTACGAGGTGGTTTGCACGTCAGCGCGAGCGCTGTTTCTGCAGATGTCCGATATTAAAGCAGATGAGTAATGGATGAATATGCAGCATTAATACGGTTAGGAATGTGTTCTCCAGTTAAAATGTGAGGGTCAGAAGACTTCATGAAGAATCAGAGGAGCTGCCCAATGTCCCGTTTATACGCTTTGGTTCAGTAAACGTGCAGAACTTGTATTGAATGCAGATGTGTGTGTCTGTTTGTGTGTCTGTGTGTGCAGTCGCCTATGCCCAAGACCATTCTGATACCCATCCCCATATCCAAGTCCTCAGCCCCTCGTTTCCGCAACAGCGTGGAGGGCCTCAATCAGGAGATTGAGCGCATCATCATTAGAGACACCCCGGAGAAGGACGAGACCATTGTGGTGAGTCCCACTGACGGGTTAGAGAAGTCTCCAGATATTCCTTCAGGGTTCTCAGCTGCTGTCAGTGTTGGCGATTCGTAACCGCCCCTGCCGGGGCATTACCTCCTCCGTGCAGCGTTGTTTTCATGACCTCGTTTGTTTGTTTTGTGCTCAACAGCCCCAGGATGTCCCAGATGGGCACCGCGCGCCCCCACCCGTCCCCCCGCAGCGCAGCAGCAGCACCCGCAGCATCGACACTCAGACACCCTCTGGGGGTGGCCTGAGCGGTAACCACAGCAACTGCAGTAGCCGACCCGACTCCATTTCGCCCTCCTACCTCACCGTACTCAACGACACCGGCGGAGGCAGCCCCTACGAGGACAAAGGTGAACCAGCACACATACGCTTTAACGCTTATGCACTGTCACACATGACCTGCAGCCGACCCACAGCCTTCCTTCTCTGTCTGTCCTCAGAGCTGGGCCCCTACTCCCCACTGCCTAAATACGCCGCCTCCCCCAGACCCAACAACAGCTACACATTCAAGAGGGAACCTCCAGAGGGCTGTGAGAAGGTCAAAGTGTCCGAGGAGTCCGTGTGAGTAGAAAGAGTAGGATGCAGCTGTGTTTAGCACTCAGAATACGGAAATGACATCAATATTTGATTCTGTATTAATGCTACAGTGAGACTTTCCCTGCCACGCTGCTGTAGCCGTCACTAATAAGCTGTGGGTGTGTCATGTGTTTCCAGGCCCAAACCTCTGGAGGAGATTCCTCCCTTCCTGTGTCCCGACCGCAACAAGGTCAACTTCATCCCGAACAGCGGCTCTGCCTTCTGCCTCGTCAGCATCCTTAAGCCCTTACTCCCCGCCCCGGACCTCAACTTTCGCCCTGGGGTGGGCCTACGAAGCCTGTCCCCGTCCCTCGTGCCTCTGTCCACCCAGCCCTGCCTCCTGGAGGAGCCCGAGAGCTTCTAATGAGTCTTTTACGTCGCCACAACCAACCCCCGCCAAAAAAAAAAACAACCCCCACCCAAAAAAAAAAAACATTTGAAATGAGGAAACAGCCCTTCTGCTCCAAAAAATGCCTTCAGCATGCCAGCTACGCTCTCTGATGTCGTTATCTTGTTGAAAAGTGCTTCCCACTGCCTCTCCTCCTCAGACGGCTACAACACGAGAGACCTGCAGACCTGTGTGGGCGTCTGCGGCCGACATTTCATCGCTTTCTTCTACCTTTAGTGCTGGTTAGGTTCCATTTTTTGAGGGGAAAAGGGTGAGAGGACAAACTCTTTGATTTCATCCCATTATACCATGGCGCCTTTTCACGGACATATCTCTTTTTCTATCTGTAGTTATTTCTCTTGATATGAAATATGCCTTCCATTACAAAAAAAAAGGCCGCCGGTTTCCTTGGCGACCAATAAACTGACCACGGAGGCTAATTTTGGTGCTGCCAGATATATCGTAGCAAAACTTGAAGGGTTGTGATAAGGAGATGTTAAAAATGTGCCTGATATTTTAGACCGCTCCGTTTCCTGAAACCAGCGCGGTGCTGTGGTCGCTGCACTGCGTTGGCCGTAGATACACGCCGGGCCCAAGGGCAGGGAGAAGCTTCAAAAACACGAGCAGGGCGGCGTAGAAGCAGCACGTAGAGCTGTGAACACCACCCGCGAGTCAAATCCAGACATCTGTTTTGTACTTATAGCAGGAGAAGGAGAACTAGTACGAGCTGAACGGGGCCCCCTGCTGGGAGGCGTGTATCTATGGGAAACACAGGCCAGGGCTATGACGTGCAGCATGTTCAACCTGTGTCTGCTTGCCCCTCCTTTTCCTTTCCAAGCACCAGCCTTTCCTCACAGTGTCCTTGTTTTGAAGGCCAGTTTATACTTTACATACTGGTACCATCACAACCTCCTCCTTATGTTCCTCATCCTCCTTCCTTTTCTGTTCCTTACAATGCTGATTTACTTCTGTCTCACTCGGCTTGTGTTGGAAAATATATCCAGGAGGGTCTAGTCCATGTAGGACTGAGCCGACTGGCTTGCAGGGCTCTAATCACGGAGAGGTTAGTGAACCCAACAGCTACACTGCAGAATGTGGAAGTACATCAGGTTGTATGAGCTCAGCACAAAGAGCGAATGCTGAAATATTCAATAGGTCTGTTTACCAGATCCCCCTTTATCAGAAGTAAGGACACTGCTGCCCCTAGTGGCCAGCAGATGCAGGTAATGCAGCTTTAACTATTAATCACAGAGGCAGCTGCCCCCTGTCATTTGATTATTATTATTATTATTATTACCTGAATATCTTTACTCCAGATTTCCGGCTGCACGGTAACAATATTCCTACGTGGTTGTATTCTCGCGGGCGGTGGAGTGCAGTGTTGGTGGTTGACGACCTCTTCATGCTCCGTCCCAACCTCCTGTTTGTGTCGTTACCATGTGAATGTGCCTGGTCCGGTGGGGCAGAAATGTACTGGGTTTGTAAATAGGGAGGCATAACGTGTTTGTATTATCGCCTGACATTGATATGTATCTGAATGAGTCAAATGTACCATATAGCTCCCCCCTCCCCCCTTTCATCCACGGAGTACTGTGAACTACTGCATCTCATTATTGTGACAGATGACGTATTTATTTATGAGACGGGAGTGAAACTGGGTCTTCAGAGAACTTTAACCAAGAGTAGATCACATTGTCCATCTCAGGTTGTAGAGAATAGGATACTAACTTCTCAGCGCACACTAACGAGTCCACACTACCACATGAGAGCAAAGCGACAACTGCTGACTATGTAGCCTGGCACCGTGGAAACCCTGAAAGATCTGAATGTGTAGCAGAGCGAGAGAGAAAGGTGCGACCAGTTATGTAACGCGTCACCAGAAATGAGGAGTTGTGCTCCACTAGCTGAAAAACAATCACTCACAGAGCAACATGTTGTTTTCAGACACACGGTATGTTTACAACTAGTGCGACAAAGCAGATTTAGAAATGGAGAAAACAAAAAACAGACTTATTTCCACCTTTTTTTCGTATTATTCTAAGTGGATAAACAATGTTTTGGAATGAGGCTCGACGCGGTGATTCTTTGTTTGCTTGTCCAGTTTATTGGAAACAGAACTGCCAAGTTTTCATCTGTTAAACCCCCTCGAGTGAAAAAAAGAGGCATAGTTGAATTAAATAAAGCATTTGTGACTGATGCGAGTTACATTCTGTCTGAAAATGTCAAAGGTAGAAATACAAACACAGTAGCTTCCTCCGTGACTGACTAGAGCTTTGACAGTTCTTCTGCAACAACCAAAAAAAATACAGTGATGACTAATGCAAAACGTGTTTTTAATAACAACTCTATCCCATAATGCACTGACAGCAACTCACACACAAAATGAGGATTTATTATCAATAAGCTCTTTATAATATCCATAAAATGTGTTTTAGAAATCTTAGTTCGGCTCTAAACTCTCACAAACAACCACCTTTTCCCCCTGAGAGCATGTCGCTCCCATCAAACAGTCACAGACACACAGAGGGTTTAAATAGTGTTATCTTACACGGCATTGGTCCTCTTGCTTGTACATATGTAAAAACCCAGCAGAAATAATAAAACCCGTGGCCAACATTCAAACTTCCTTCCAGAGGCTGACAAAAAGACAAAAAAAAATGTTTCGTGCTTCACGTGGTTCTTGGCCTTAGACTTGTGATCATGAAATCGACAACAGATGGGACCGAAAATGATCTAGAGCAACATCCTGTTTGTGTTTTTTCGATGAAGGTGGACGGGCTCGTGTTTGCTCTGTGATGACTGCAGACTGGATAGAAACTTACATACTTGGGGTCATGTTCAGACAGAATATCCATCCTCTATACTTCAGGGTCCCATCATACACACACATACACACACGCTGTGAGTTCTTTAACATCCCTGTGATGTGCACGCACAGCAAACACAACCTTTAATAACACACAGTAAGCACACAATGCAAGTCCAAAATAAAGCCGGCACTCAGGAACTAACCGTGAACCGTAACACAAACCGCATGAGGTCTGCTGGGTGAAGGCGCGTCTTCAGTTAGCAGCTGTGAAGAGGAGGAGGGTTCAGTTTTTCTTAGATCCAGTGTAACCAGCGTCTCCTCCGGGTAACACATATGCAGGAGCGCGTGTGTGTGTGTGCGTTTGCTGCTGTTAATGTGTTGTTGTACTTGGCTGTTCCTCCACTGCTTCTTACACAGACACAAAGAGCTTCAGGCGTTGAGCAGCTCGTCTGCAGAGCGTCCAATGGCATCGGGGTTGGAAAGGGGGTCCAGGTCTGCGAACAGGTTGAACCAGGCAGACATGTCTTTGGATCCACCTGGAGCAGCTGTGAGTGCGCACACACAGACAACCACACACAAGAAGAACGTTAGCTTCAGCGTTAGCATGTTGGTTGCGGCATGCAATCCCAAAACCTGCATTCAATACCACTGATGCTCAGGAGGCGAGCACAAAAACCTGTCCAGACAACAGCTTACCATTGGCTGCTGAACCCGGAGGAGGCAGAGCCGATGGGTTCTGACTGGGAGGCTGCAGGGGCGGAGCCTGGAACATAGGTGGCGTTGACCAGCCTGAAACACAGAGCCAGACAGTGTCTTAATGCTCGTGTATTGCAGAGAGGAGTCGGTGTGGTGGAGGATGCTTCCTCCAGTATCTAACCTGTGGAGCTCAGACTGTGATCCAGCAGTTGAGAGGGCAGGAAGCCCGTGGGGCTGGGGGGGTTCGAGGGCAGGCCTCCTGGTTGTCCGCCACTCGTTGCACCTGCGCCTACAGGAGGGGCACTGGGAGGGTCGAACATCCCAAAAGCGTCCTGCCACTCCTTGCTAAACTCATCGTTGGCCCCGGGACCGGGGCTCAGGAGGTCTTTGAGGAACGCCATGTCCCCCTTCTCACCGTCTTCCTCGTCTGGCCTGAGCCCCGCAGAGCTGGGTGGATCGTCAGAGAGCAGACTGCCACCTGGGGAAGCGTGGGGGGGGAGGCGACAGTGAAAATGTTACAGATCAGGGTTTAGCAGAGACAGCAAAGAAAATGCTAAGCTAATCTAAGTTGAAGTTGACTTTCTACTGATTTTCCTAAAAGACGAAGGTGAGGGAAGCAGAGCCCCAGCAAAGCAGCCTGAATGTGGATCCAGAGTGTGATAAAAAGAAAGTTCATATCCAGAGAGAGACCAGACAAAGCGAGGTAGAAGGAAGGGCGAGTAGTGGGGAGGCGGCTCTGGTGGAACACACAGTCTGCTGGTTTACCAGTGGCAGGCAGCTGTGACAGGCTGAAGCCCCACAGCTCGACCGGATTCCCAGCCTGAAGCGGAGGCTGGAGCTGCGGCTGGAGCAGGGCGCTTGCAGGGGCTGGTGGCTGCAGCGGCGGCACATCGCAGGCCATGAGCATCAGGTCATCATAAGAGCCCGCCGACGCTGTGCCGGCATCACGCAGGACTTCCATGCCCGCGGTCGCAGCTTGGTGCGCTGGGATCAAAGGGTGATAGAGCCAAGAGGTGTTTGGCCCACCGTCACGAACAATCCAGTGCACATCATTACACACACTTACCGCTGTCACCGGCTTGGCTCTGTCCATCACGGCTGTGGGCGGGGCCTGGAAAGGAAATATTATCTCTAATAACAGTGTCATTAAATTAATTTTGTATTGGATGACCAATAAACACAAGACGAGGGGCTCAATTTAAACTACGGAGCAGTCCTTTAAGTGTTGCAGCCTGCAGGGGGCAGCGCGTACCTGCATCGGAGAGACTTCCTGTTGGCCGGTGGTCATCCAGCGACACCAGACTACAGCAGGAAGGAAGGAAGGAAAGAGGGAAACGATCTTGTCTGTTAGGAATGCTTTGATTCAATGTATAAGAACAAGCTAGGTTTCACTACTTTGTGTGTGTGTGATTTTCTGGTTGCATGATAAATCAAATGTTTTTATTCTCTCACTCGTCTGTGTTGCTCTGTGGAGACTTCTCCTTCTTGTCGCCTTGTTTCTCTGCGTCCGTGATCTCCTCCAGTGGATCCCACAGGTCCTGCGTTACACGAGTAGCATCAGTCACAGGAACAACAACCCAACCTCACGCCGTTCTCTGTTCGAGCTACCTTCAGTGTGGTGAAGTGGTACGCGACGTGTCCTTGGAAGGCCTCGTGGATCCCCGACATGGCGTGGGCCGTCTTCTCCCAGAACTGCAGCAGGGTGGTCTGCCGTGACAGGAAAAGCATGAAGAAAGTGCCTGAGCTGAGAGATGTTCCCGTATTAACGCCTGACACGTACCTGGTAGGTGCAGAGGGAGTGGGACAGCATGTTGCAGCGGCTGGCTCCCAGCATGTCCACCTTCTGGCACACATCATTCTTCAGCTTCTCAAACTGGCTCTTCGTGCCTCTCACCTGGGCCTGGACCTGACGACGGAGACATAAATGTATGTATTAGCTGAGACACAGCACGCCCACGCCCACGCCCTCCGATGAGCGTCTGCCTACTTTGCGGAACTTTTCCAGCTGTTTGTACGTGTCCGGGTCCAGTTCCTGGGACACGTCTTTCATCCAGAGCAGAGCTCCTCTGTACTCGGTGCGGGCTTTCTCCATTCGACTGACTGTCAGCAGCGTGTCGGCGATGGCCCGCCGCCTGAACGTCTCCACCTCCTGATGCAGGCGGTGCAGCGGTGGGCGGAGTGCCATCCTGTGGAGGAAACGCAGATCCAGTAGGAGCATATGGAGATACTTAGCGACAGTCGGCTTCTTCACTATCTGCTGCTGACCTCTGCTTGGCTGAGGTGCACAGGGCTCTGCTGGTGGCATCCATCATGTTGCCGGCTTTGGTGCGGTCGTGTTCGGCCTGGAAACGCAGGAACAGGCCGAGCTCATTCTCCTCCTGAGACAAGCCTGGAGGGAGAGAGAGAGAGAGAGGTTTCAACTACTGCAGATGTCTGTATATAAAAAGCCCAAATAACATGATCCCACTCACGCGTAATCCTGTCCTGGTACTTCTCTATCACCTTCAGCAGCTCTGTGCACGTGGACTGAACCGAGCGAAAGAACTGCAGAGACAAACAGGACCCGTTTTAGGGAGACTTTTTTTTCTCCTGCTCTCCGTCTGGTGAGTCGGCTGCCTCTCCTCCCCTCTGGTGCATAAGTGACTGAATGACCACAGTGTGTCATGGCAACGGAGAGTTCATGAGAGACTTTTAGAGCCTGAGGTGGAGGCATCAGGCTCAGAAAGTGTGTGTGTGCTTTGACCTCTTTCAGTTCCAGTGCACAAAAGAACAAAGACAGAACCAAACACGGCTGAAACGTCCTTTAACAACAAAGACTACAAAGCTCCTCTTGTTAAACTGTTGGAAGCTGCTGTCGTTTGAGTCTCCGCCCACACAAAACCCAAAGAGATCAGCGTGCTGGCGGCTGTTAGCCACCTCAGGGAGACAGGTCAACGCACACCTGCTTGGAAAACAGATGCCCGAAGGAATCACATCCCATCCTGCCGTCTGTAAGGAGTCAGTGTGATATTTAAACTGGTGGACTTCACCTTTAGTAGAGATCACCTACAGCTGAGCTGAGCTGAGAACCAGGTCTCGGTCAGACATAAGACTGTGGGAGCTCAGAGGGACGAGGCGACTTGAACACACGTAGAGTTACTGATTAACCGTTGAATAAACAGCCGCTGCCTTCAGTCAGTCTGTCGCTGTTTCCACCTGAACACACCACGTTCTTATCCAGGCATAGATTAACAGGAGAAACGAATCATTCACATTTGTACAGATGCTTGAAAGATGATGCAAACATTTCAATAATAATCGTCTTATTTGTACAAAAAGCTAATAAGTCGTAGAGCTGAGAGGAAATGTGAAAACTCTCCGAGGCAACAAAATGGGTTTAGATGCTCCAAATCTAATCTGCCTCTGCCGGGTCACTGAGGACTCCAAGCAGAGATAACGTTTGTGAGGGAAATACAGTAACACATGTCATTCACCTCCCCCCCTCCTCTGTTTTTCTGAAACCAGCCGAATCAAGGGGAGCAGGACAGCGGAGACCTGATCTTGTTGCAGAGCAAACAAAAGCCTCCCAGTGCATCTCTGGTAGCACGGTGAAACTCTAGCAGGTCACGGGCTCACAGCACAGGCTCAGACCACCTATCACAGCCACGGGCCAATCCAAGCTCTGACGAATGACTAAGAGGTGGAGACAGACACTATATCTCGTTGACTGGTGTGGTGTGGGACATGACATGTCTAATTAGACGATTAGACGCACACAGCGAGACAGGAGCTCTGCAAACAAGCAGCTGCACACCTTGAGCCAACATTTAGCTTCTCTGTATTAACAGTGCAACTCAATATGATGTGCTCCCTTCCTTAACTTCACACAAGCTCCGTGCATCACTCCAAGATTCACTGACTGGTGACAGTTTAACTTCAGTGTAGAACAACACAAACCTGTCTACTAGACTTTGCCCCTCTCCTACCTCAAGCTTAGCATCCAGGTCAGCGTCTGATGCCACCACGTACTCGTCCTCCTTCTTGCCCGTGGCTTTGATGAGGACCTGCTTGGTCTTCCAGAACTTCTTCTGCATGCGAGCCATCACCGAGCTGTCCTCGCTACCTAGCATGCCCCCTGTAAACCTGAAATCAGATCAGACATTAGAGGACCACAGCCCAGTCTCCGCCTGACTGTGTTTTTTAGGGTGGATGGAAATATGAGGTTCCCACATACCCGTCCATCACTGGAGATCAACCCTTTTCTGTTCTGATGACAAAAAGCAAATGTTTAGACAGATATAATGCTACAAGTGTCCACTTTGTCCTTTCTTATAGGATCTCATACTCAATATTAACATGACTACACAAAGGAATGAGGGGGATGATCAGCTGCTGCTGGTATTTCTGTGAATTAATACTGAGTTCCACGGGGTTATTGCAGGGATTTTGTGGCTAGACGAGGACTTACTGATGCTAAAGGCTAAAAGCTAATCTAATATGCTTTAAGAGAACAGGGGCAGCTAAGCTAGCTCGGGCGCTGGGTTGACGTTACAACAAACGCCAAGGAGACTAACCGAGGGAGAGGAAACGCAAACAGCACGCTGACAGCTATTGGCACTGTTAATTCACTTGTGAGATTAGATCTCGTCTCCTCTAGCTTGTGATCCAGCTGCAGTTGAACGTCAGCTAACTTAGAGGCGGGTGTCGTTGTCCGATCAGCCTCGCGTCTCGTGAACGAGTAACGTCGACTTGACAACACAACTTGGCAGCTGCGGGTTTGTGACGGACATTACAGCAAAACCTTCTTTTTTTAAGCCTACCTTGCTTTTAATTCTGTCCGGCAGTGTGCTCAGCTAGCCTCCTCTCCTGATAGCCATCATCATCTGAGTCACAGAAACAGGATATGCAAAGTGGCTGCAGTGGCGCTGTTTGAACGCACGGCGTCGCTGCTGCGCGGCTCACGCCAAATATCGTCTATTTAAACACAAGCTCAGCTACATAGCCACTCGAGAAGCAGCTGAGTTTACAGGTCCTTCTAAAAAAATAGCATATTGTGATAAAGTTCATTATTTTCTGTAATTTACTGATAAACATTAGACTGTCATATATTTTAG
>JAUMTR010000012.1:8467885-8481063 GCA_032270685.1 Microctenopoma stevenorrisi
TATTGTTGAAATTTGCTTATTGGTGCTTTTTATTAGAAATAAAGATTTATTTAATAAAGTAAAATTAGTTTTTTGCTTTTCTTTATCAGCATTCACAATTTTAATTTTAAGATACGATCACAGTGTTGTCAGCGTCAGTCTTGGACGTATAGGCTACGTATGATGAAACCTAGTTTGAGGGCCCCAAGAGACCCATGCAGCGCCCCTGAGTACAATAAAATGTGTATTTGTTGTATTTGCATCGAAGACTGCAGCACTGATCGATGTGTACTCTTATGCCACGTCAGTTTATTAACTTCCACTATAACAATAAATATTAAAGCACACAGTAGTCACCGCACTCTGATTCGATAATAGAAAAAGGACAGGTAGAGTGAGAGCTCTTTTTTAATCTATGGTCAAACCAGTTGGAGGAAAAACTCGAGTCATCTTCACCATAACATTTGTTCCTTATTCTTAAACTCAAGGAAATAAATAAGGTGAAGCAGCTGCTGTTGTAAATGTTAACAGGTACAGGTAAAAAATGCAAGAAAAATTATTTATTAAGTTAACCCTTACACCCTTACCCCTACACTAACCCTTAATGAAGTGTTACATCCTCAAGAAACAACTGTAATTGTTCTACTACTTGTATACTGTATATTTATTATATATTTTATTCATACATGTTTGTTTATTAGCTAATTCATTCTTATGTAAATTATAGGAAAACCTAAAATACCCATTTTCCCACAATGCTTCATCGAACGTCTTAGTTTTCATCATCAGCAAAACCATCTAATTTAAAAAATATATGGGATTTTTAGCTTGTAAAAATATTTTTTATATACTGAATTAAATATAAACATATATGTGTATCAAGTAACGTACTGAACTGGCATATAAGTATAATTTATAATAATAATAATTGATACTTTATTGAACCCCCTGTGGTAATTCTGAGTATCAGTGTGTAGGAGGAAAACACAGCTACTTTAAGTAGTACTTATATGCCAAACCTTTCCTGAGAAATCTGCATCCTTAAACTACCTTATTCTGGTAGTTCTACTAAGAATTGACTATGAAAAGTAACATCAACTTCAGGAGGCAACACAGGAGACACAATAAATTTATAGGTTCCTTGGGTTACAGGAAAATAAAGACAGTCGATAAGAAAATATGTGTAAAACCTAAGGGTGGGGGTGGGAGGGCAGCAAAGGCTAGATCAAGCAAAGTTTGTCCAGAACAAAAATCTCAATCACTGCTGTTTCTGTCAGAACACCGATGTGTGCTGGATATCTGCTGGCTGCTAGGTCTACGCCCCTGCATCTGTCTGACAGGGAGAGTATTTGTAGGTGTACAGCTTGTTATCCGCACCTCCGCTTAACATCAGCTGGAAATAGAAACAGGTGAAAGGAGACAGCGGGTTAGACACGGAGAACTGTTCGTGTGGCGATGACATGTTTGAGGAGGACAGCTTGTGAGTCTCACCCCGCTTTCTGTCCAGTCCACGCAAAACACTTTGTCCTCGTGGGCAGACACGTCATAAAGAGGAGCCTTACAGCTGGAAGACAGCACCAGGAACACGTACGGGTCAGATTTATACACTGGCTTCTTCTTCAAAAAAAACCTGATCACATAAGAGAGTGAAGAGTAGAGGAGAAACAAAATCAGACCTTCTGGTGTCCCACAGTTTAACCAGGTTGTCTAGCGAACCAGAGACCAACTGGTGCTCATGTGACGGCGCCCACTTCACAGCCGTGACCCAGCCAGTGTGGGAGGTCAGAGACAGCAGCACCAGGGACCCGTCTGGAGAGAAGAGGAGGCATTTATTCCCATGACGAGTAACAGAAAGTGGAGCACTTGCAACAGGGACATCATCAGACATTTGGAGCGCCTGGATCGTGACGATACCTTTGGTGCGAGGGTCCCACAGTCTGATGTGTCTGTCAGTGCTGCCCGACGCCAGCCGTCGACACAGCGGTGAGTAGGAAACGCAGTTAAACACTTTGCTGCCCGTCTGCGGAAAGTATGGCAGCGGAATAATAAGCAGGAAGTTTGCTGCTTTTAATCTCAAGTAAAGACTTGTCAGGGACCAGAAAAGAAATTCAGACTCACCAACATCGTCTTCATCACTCCAGTCTCGATGTCCCACACGCGAATTGTGTGGTCCCAGGACGCGCTGCAGACTTCTTCACTGTCGCTCCACAGAACAGAGGAAATAGCTTCGTTGTGTCCGGACAACGTCATCAGGGGAGTCTGTGAACACAATCCTACATCTCAATAACCTTCCTCAGCTACTTTTATTATGTTGATCATAGTCTGACTCTGCACTCACTCTGGTCAGGCCCAGCTGTAGAGTCTTCTGCTTCTTCCTCGGCCTGTCAGCAGGTTCCTCAATCTCATCTGCTTCATCTGTCAGCACTGGCAACAGACAAAGTGTTGAAGCTTGACAAAGATCTGCTTTTAGTTCAGTGATGCTCATTTGATCATATCAGTTCATACCTGTGGACCATATTTTCAGCATTTTGTCCCAGGAGCCACTGCAAAACTGAAAGGAAGCAAACATACTACGTTCAAATTAAAGCCCGTTTTACACTTCCATCATGTGTTTTTCCCTTCATCCAGCTTCACCTTTGATCCAGAGGGGTCTGTGGCAACAGTGTCGACGCTCCCAGCATGTCCCCGACAGCAGTGTCTGGCCTTCACTTTGTTCTTCTCAGAGTTCCACTCCCACAGCAGGATGGTTTGGTCCAGAGAAGCCGTCAGAAGCAGGGAAGTCAGGCCATCTGCAGGGAAACCCGCCAGAGACGTGTTTTCAGGCGGTCATTATAATTACAGGGTGCGTGTCTTACCATTCAGTCTTGCTCACCTCTTTTGACCCAAGCCACATCTTTGACCACATCTGTGTGCCCGGCAACTGTCGTCATCGCTTTGCCCTCCACAGACCAGATCCTGGCTGTCTTGTCGTAGGACCCCGTTAGGATCCTGCACAAAAACACACAGGTGACTGTAGCTCACCTAAAGCCCACAATGAAACTAAAACGTGATCCGCATCGAATGCCTGGTGCACACCAATAATGGTTAATGGTTACCATTCAGCATCTGCATGTACAGAGCTAATCCAGTCATCGTGCATCATGCACTCCTCGGGCTCTGGAGCCGTAATTCGCTCCACATATTCAATCTCCACCACTTCTTCCTGAAACACGGACGGACAACGATTACTACAAACTTGTCCCCGCTTAGGAATAAATCATTTCTTCAGTCAGCTTTGGGCGCTGAGGCTCGTCATACCGTTGATATGCCCTCCGTCTCCATGTGAGCCAACAGCAACGTTCGCAGGAACTGACCCCTGACCAGAAAGTCGAAATCCACTTTGCTGTGCGCTGCTGTAGGGGAGGAAAGGTGGTACTTCAGTAAGAAGTGGAATTTGCAGAATGAGTTCAGAAAATTCAGAGACAGTAACTTGAACAAATGTCCCTAACAGTTACTATTAGAAATTGATGGTCACGTATATTTCACCATTTTTAGCCTCTAGGAGCTTATTGATGAGATTGCTGAGGTCCTGCACGTCAGAGCCAGCCGGGATGGAGAATGGGACATCATCTATAACATATCTTCAATTTGGAAACGTCGTTGAGTACCATTGGTTAAATCAGTAGGATAAAACGTTAACATTTCCCAGGTTAATTTGTCATTGACGCTCCTACATATCAACATAACATATCCAAACATGGGAACGCAAGTTAGCTAGCAAAGCCAAGAAGCTAAAAACAATACTGGTTAACAGTGAAAAGGGGCTAAAACGTCATGAACAGTACACGTGCATGGTTAAAAGGCATAACTGTGTTATCGTTTACTGTAAGTTACAGCTAGTTAGCCAGCCTGCTAACCATTCCTGCCTTTTTCTCATGGTTCGTCAAACAATTTCAATCATTACTTTTTGTCCTCGGTGAAGAACCTCGCCTGTAACTGCGACATCTTTGTCTCACTTTGGCGTTCCGCTTAAATTCAGCTAATCAGAAGAGTGAGATGTGGCTAACTGGTTACTCCGCCGCTTCACAACACATCTGACTCTCGTGCCGCTGCGCCATGTGGTGCGAAGCAGGGCGGAAGTCGAGCACAGATCAGATCGATCGGCGCTCGCGCTCTGGATCTTCCAGTAATGTCTGGCCAGACGATAAACGTTTACATCTACACCACAGACGAATTTCTACTTGTTTTATCGTGCAGATTTTTATTTTAAACGACGCGAGAGCGTGAATATTTTATTCAGTTTCTTTTTTAATCAAGTCACCTGTTTTTTTTAGATGTAGACTTTTCATAAAGACATAATCTGTGAAGTTAGTATTAAATATTTGTGTTGGTGTTTCTCTTTTCTGGTTATGTTTTTTTTTCTTTTATCCTTTTACACGGAGAGCAATTGTAACATGCTAAACACAGTTCCCCTCTGGGATTAATTAATAATGATTTCTGAATCTGGTTGAAAGTATATACAACCACAACAATGAAGTCCAGCGAAAAAAAATATTTATTTGACCAGGACAGGTGTTCACATTTTTACACAAGAAAAAGGTTTTGTCCTAAGAGTACTGAATATTACACAAAGTTGAAAACTGAAATCAGCACAGTACATTAAGAATGTAAAAAACACTGTAGATACGTGGTTGTTCCCCACTTTAAATTTGGAGACAGTGATTTCACTCCACATTCCCAGAAAGGAAATAAAAGTTTCTTTTTAAACACGAGCTCTTCCAGTCACACCCATAAACAGGCGCTCAGTGGAGTATTGGTCTTATTAGATATAAATGCATTCTTTAAAACTAAATGACTCAAGTAAAACAGAACATATATACATTCTCCACTCCTCTCAGTCTTCTTCCTCCTCTTTCCCCTTCTTTTTCTTCTTCTTTTTCTTCTTTTCTGTTGACTGGAACAAACAGAAACAGCAAAATCAGAATCAGTTCGAAACAAATCGAATGTGTTCAGAATGCTCCGCACGTCAGTCCAAGCCTTACCTCGGTTACTGCTACCTCTTCTTCCTCTTCTTTTGGTTCCTCAGCTTCAGCCTTCGCCTCCTTGTCCTTCTTCTTCTTCTTCTTTTTCTTGGGAGTTTCCTCTGCGGCTGCTGATGTTTCAGCTTCTACTAGTGAGAAGACAAAACACCTTGAGCATCATGAAGCTCAGTGCAGATGTAAAGACGGGATCTTCTTCTGTGTTTCAGATTCACTCACCTTCTGTTACCGTTTCCTTTTTGGGCTTTTTGGATTTGACCACTGGCGTTACTGGCTCTTCAGCCTCCCCCTCCTCCACCTCCTCAATTTTCCTCTTTTTTGAGGTGGAGGGAATAGTGGAATCGCCAGAAGGATCATACATTCGCACTTCACTGTTGGGAAAAAACGTGGGTATTTAGGAATTGTGATAAAAGCAGGTGGAAATATCTCATCTTTAGAAATGTGACTAATCACCTCTTGTGCTGGTATTTGTCTGCCTTAGCCATCGCTTTGCCGGTTCCACTGATTCTACGGATCTGAAGTGGGGCCACCAAGATCAAGATCAATATAATGCCACGTTTAATGAACCCTCATCAACAAGAGTGAGTCTTTCAGTTCAGATATGGTCAGTGAAATTTTTTTATTAAATGTCCTCCTGATGTACTTACGCCCTTCTCCTCCAACTGGCGTAGTCTGGCCTCCAGCTTGGCACGGTTCTCGGCTCCCATTTCTGCATTCGTGTCCTCTCCGAGGGCATCGTAGCGAATAGCGAGGGCCGCTTTAGCTGCCAGCATCCTCGAGATCTGCACACAATACAAAAACCCGTGTTTGCTTTCTAATCACAGGACTCGTGCAGCCAACTTTAGTCCACGTTTCAGTTCTTTAAACGCACCTTTCCCTTGTTTTTGGCAGTGGTCTGACCCACTAACGAGGCATGGTAGATGAGACCATACTTGGGTGTGTCTTTGCGGGTCTTCAGAGCTCTGAACAGAGCCTTCTCTGCTCCCAGAATCTGCACCGTGGAGGCCGGATGCTTGGCCAGATTCAGGAGGGAGCCTAAACGTGAAACAACAAAGTGCTGAGTAAAACATACAGTCCTGATGTTACCCGACGGTCGGCTCCACTGATGCAAGCTCAGATGAGGTAGTGACTTAAAAACCATCAACGATTTTCAGTAAACTGACAGAACGTCGTCATCATCACCGCTTGGTTGAACTTTACACGCGTTCGTGTTTACGACTTACCAGCATGCGAGATGAGTCGAGCCCCAACCAGCTCGCCCACCATTACTGTCAGATTAGGGGCAATCGCCATCATTCGGTTCTTCAGGTAGTCGTAGAGCTGAGTGCGGTACTCTGAGATCTCAATCACCTGCGGGAAACAAGTGTCTGTATTGACTGGCAGCAGATAAACCATCTGAAAACAGCTGGGAGCAGCTGAGAGCATCGTGACTGTTCAGATGAGGTAGTGACTGAAAACCCACAAAAACTGATTCAGGAAAAGACGACTGTCATTATCATCACCACCGTCACCTAAGCCCTTCGAACAGCGAGGACCTGCTGGTCTTAACCTAATCCTGTATTAAAGGACACACCTGATCGCACAGGTGCCTGATATTGCAGATGTCCTGTTCTGACACTTCGGTTCCCATGGAGATCTCAGCAGCCAGTTTCACCTCGGCCTCTGTCTCCTCAGGGAGGATGTCCGACAGATCTGAACCGGCCACGTTTGTGCGATCACCTGGAGACGCACAACAATTTTTAGCCCACCGGGGACTGGCACTTACTTTAGTGTGAGCGGAATAACACAGCTGATATGCATTTAGCACAATTAAAGAAGAAAAAAAACATTCGTCAACATTTTACTTACCAATCTTGAGCACAGATTTGCAGTATGCCAGGTTGTCAGTGATGATTTTTCCAAGCTCAGGGAAGTGCCAGCCGTACCACTCTCTGCAGCGCATTATGTAGTTGTTGAGCTCTTTATCCAGGTCATCCAGTAAGGCTGTAGAGGAAAATGGGATAAAAGAGTAAAGTCACAACAGTTTAGACTTCCTGAGTCTAACATGATAAATACAGTTATCATGACATTTATACACCAAACAGTCAGTTGTGGATGTTTTCTCATGTAGAAAAAAAGACTTACAAATAGCCTGCACAATCATAGTGTCCACTTTGTCTGGACTGAACTTCAGCTTGTAGCGGGATAAACTGAAAACACAAATAAAGATTAAAAACAAATAATTTAACTTTTAAAATCTCCTACACTGGGAGATCAATGTGGCCTCAGTGGTAGTGATGAATGCTGAGAGAAATCTACACGAAGGTTCAGACAGCAGGTGTAATCACAGGCAGCAGTCGTATTCACGTCACACTAAATCTGCACGCTACCAACCTGTGAGCCAACCCTAGAGACATTGCACTGATCTCCTTGGGAGGAAGTCCTGTGATCAGACTCTCCATCTGGCTCCTGATGCATCTCATCAGTTCAGCGACAGCAGGACTGTGGACACAACTCAGGTCCATCTTTTCCTGAGAAACCAGAAGCAATGAGACTCACAATTCTCACAAGTAACAGTTAGTAACAGAAATCAGCTGGTCACTTACTTTTATAACTCCGCCGAGTTTAGCATCACTGATCGCCAGCTGCTCATGAGCATCCTTGGCGACCACCTTCTTCAGCACTTTCTTCAGACTCTTGCCAATTTTCCCCTCGGTGAGGGCAGTGGCAGCTGAGAGGTTAAACACAAGTTAAATATACAATTATATCACATATGTAACACCTGCATATACTTAAGAATAAATATAGTTTATAGTTGACGAGTCATTTGTGAGAAAATTTAAATGATGTGGTCTCAGCGGTAGTGACGATTACTGTGGAAAAGCTCACGATTTGATCACACACAGAAAGATTAATACATCACAGACCACACATCATCCCAACACTACAACGATAAGGCATTACCTGCCAAGGCTTCTGTGGTGTCCTGAAACTTCTCGAAGTGCTTCAGCTTCACACTACGGGGACAAAAAACAAGCTCAGCAACTGTGTATGATCTTTATGAATCATTGACATTCACTGGTTGCATACAAATACCAACAGATCTGATGCTACACGAAACTTACATTTTGTTCGACCTTTCCGGCGTTTCAAACTCCTTATACAGGCTGTCCACTTCCAGAAGCTTGGATTCATCGAGGACCTCAAATATAACATACGACATATAAAGTTAGCCGCCATGCGCTGCACAACCATCACTTACGTATGTGTCGTTAGAAACAGTAGCTATAATGCCACGATCTACAATATATGGCATTCAGACAGATACTCATGACATAAAAGCATCGTGATTTACTAAATATCCACCATGTGCGTGACACGGTAATGTAAAAAATAACAGTGCTAGTGGTTTGGATAAAGATTCCCCCCCAGCACCCACACGTGGTTGCAGGGCCTCCATGTTGCTAACTTCATGTTAGCATGTGCATTAGCAAAGACATTTGTGGAAGGACAGCAACTGTAGTAGGCACGACCGTGTATTAGTGTACATATTAAAATAATGCCTCCTATTTCATTCAAGTACTGCTGCAAACAAAAACAAGTAGGTAAGTAGCAGGGAGGCTAAGCCGAGCTAGCTAAAGTATGTACTGCGGGAAAAAAGTTCTTAAAGTGACAACAACAAAAACTAAATACGTACTTTGAATATCGCATATCCAGCGGCGGTCTCAAATAATACGAGCATTTTGGCAGCAGCTCAGTTACTGTGGTAAAGTTACGTGCTCTCTATGTAGAGAGCCTTCACGTTTTCTTCAAAGCCACCACGCTTCTGCTCACAGTCCGCGTGAAGCACACGCGGCGACAGAAAGCACCACGGAACGTGCAGGGTTGCCAGGTTCAGGCACCCGTTATCAGTGACGGGTCTATGCTTGTGGTGGTACTTCAGTGGGTTTTAAAGACAAATCTTCTATTTCCCTCTGGATAAAAGAGCCACACAATTTAAATGGCGTTTATGACATTACAAAAACTGCAAATATACGTTGGAGCAAGTAAAAACCAAGTGTTGCTACATTTTTGGTATATCCGTTTGTGAAAACTTTAAGTTACCCGGCTTTGCCCTCAATCTGGCAACCCAGTATGAGATTTACACTAAAGCTCGCGAGATGTAGCACATGCCGGGAAAATACTTGCTCTTAAACATACAAACTTTAGTAAAATCACAAATAATACATTGTTTTATTGTTTATATTGTTATATACAAAACACTGAGGTAGCATATCTACATTTTAACCATTTTGTGGCAGCTGTAAATGCGCTGTGTCCTAAGCACTTCCTGCTGTAGCGGAAGTGACGAACGTGTATAACCCAGAGCATAACAAGCACATGTGAGACCTGCGTTCAGAGTAACACAGATGTGCTGTAGATACATTTCACTCTTGCTTCGACGCTTACAGCGCGCGATATGAATGAACAGGGACACTACCCGCCCCCGGACTTTGGCTGTCCTCCTCCGAACACCATCCAGCCTTTCCAGCAGCAGCGGCCGCGCTCCAGCAGCTTCCACCACAGCATGTGGAACTGGTGCGACGCGTCCTCCAATCCCAGCTGGGACTACAGCGGCCAGGCGGACTGGCATCACGGTCCGACGTTTGGTCACCCATCAGGTCGTGGGAACTATGGAGCTAAACGTTCCTATGGTGAGTGTGTATGGAATGGCACATCTGTTTCAGCTTTTCAGCATCAGTGCATCAAGTTATCAAACTATATTAGTTAGTATTTTATCTTATTATTCCCATAAGGAACGCATTGATTGACATGAAGAAATGTGTGTGGTACGTGTTGCCCTCAGGTCAAAACTATGGTCAGCAGTGGCATCAAGGTGGGAGGCAGAATTATGGAACTGGCAGTCATGGAAAAAAGGTCAAATCAAGACATTTGAATCATGCGTTTCCTAGTATGTTGTCAAACTAGCACAGCTACAATATGTGGAGAACTGATGTGTTTTTAACCCACAGCAGAAAAATAAGAAAGATCCAGAGTACACCCACTTCTGTGACACTTGTGACCGGGGTTTCAAAAACCAGGAGAAGTATGATGAACATATGTCTCAACATGTCAAGGTGATTTCGTGTTTTTGTTAGTAAGTATATTTAGCTTCATTTCATGTCGTAAGATGGTAAAGAATACTCACCTCTTTCTGATTCTCTGCCGCTCAGTGCTCTGTGCCCGACTGCAGTTTTAGGGCCCATGAAAAAATAGTCAGCATCCACTGGAAAAACGTAAGTGAACCCGCAAAAGATGATGTATGTGCGTGTGTAAGGCTGTTTGCTCATATCCACGTTTTAAATGCTGACTACAGAACCACGCACCAGGAGCTAAAAGAATCAAGCTGGACACAGCAGAGGAGATTGCAAGATGGAGAGAGGAGAGACGCAAGTCAGTGTGGCTCTGTTTGATCAGTGAGTGATTAATGAAGCTGTAAGATGGAGATTTTAAGTAGATTCTTCATTTGTATTTCCAGAAACTACCCAACGCTTCAGAATATTGAAAAGAAGAACAAACTGATGGCGGTGCGGCAGGAAACGGGAGGTGTTCTAGAGACGGCTCAGTTTGGGTAAATGTGTCACTAACCTATTTAGCTCAGCGGATGGTCTCTCACGTTTTTCCTTAATGGCAACCAGAAACAACGTTATTATCTGTTCACAGGCGGATGAGAGGCAGAGGTCGAGGGCGGGGCAGGGGTCGAGGGCGTGGTTGGGGCAACAGAGGGTTCCAGGAGCGACACCCACGAGGTCCTCACCCTCTGGACAGCAGTGCTACAGAGACGCCACCGCCCCTCACGCGGCCCTGCAGGGACGGGGATCCACTGGGGGCATTGGCCACTGGGGACCAAGGTGAATGGAGTGTGGTGGTAAAATGAGGAGAATTTGTGATTTAAATCAAATCAACACGTCTCTTCAGTGCTTTCCTCATGTGCTTTCAGAATCAGATGGGGAAGATGCAGCCACCGAGTCCAGAACTGGGGTCCTGGTTGTGGCCCCTAAACAGATGAGCTCAGCCCTGGGCTCCTTAGTGGCAAACTATGGCTCCATGAGTGAGAGTGATGAAGAACCGGAGTGTGAGTGTTTATCTCGCACACGTCAGTGACTACTACTAATACTAATGGAGTACTTGAGTACATTTTCAGTATTATATATATTATTTATTTATTCTCTTGTGTTGCAGGCACCCCTATTCAGAAAGCCAAAGACCTGCTGCAAGAAAACCAGGTTCTCCTAAACGGAGTACCTGCGAGCTCCCAGGACAGAGGCCAGTGCAGAGGGACGGCAACCTTTCCACAGAGAGAAGAAATGAACAAAACCTTCCAGCGCGAGTCTGTTCTTTACTCGCCAAACAGCAGAGGAGGGAGAGGCGGCAGAAGAGGGCGGCGCGGACGACCCCAAGATCCACCACAGAGACGACGTCACACTCTGCTTGAGATGGTAAGAAGACCTTTGCATGTACTAGCACGTTTCACACATTTACACTTTCATTAATAACGTATTTATATTTGCATCACTTGGATAATTCGTCTTATCTGCTTTCTTTCCCGGTGTTTAGTTACTGGCTCCGGATGTCCGCCATGAGAGAAATGTCCTCCTGCAGTGTGTGCGCTATGTTGTCCGCAACAATTTCTTTGGCCTGGAGAGCAGAGCTCAGTTCCTGGAGGGGGAGCACGAAGGAAGGCAGGGAATGCCAGCTGAGGAGGAAGTCAGGGTCGTGTCGCAGTCTGTGACAAGCCAAGTTTGCTCACATCAATCCAGCCATCAGCCCATGGACTCTGAGGAGGTTGATATGGATTTGATCCAAGATGCTACAGACTGCCACAGCCACGATCTGACCATCACAGAGAATATCACACCGGCCAGGAATGTGTATAATGATGAAATATGGGAGAGTTCTGGTGGTGCTTTGTGAAATCCTGACAGATAAAACTGAGACTTAATATGTTATGTTAATATGGAGATGTTAATTGTTTGTTTAAAGCAACGTCCTAACTTTTTATGTTATGCATTTTTGTAACCTAAGAATGGAACAATTCTTTTTTTTTCTTGACAGTAAATTACATCAGTTGTATTGATTATTACACATTTGAACACATTCTATATTTAAATGTTGAATATTCACCATGTTTAAGTCGAGTGGGTCTATTTTTTCAAGGGCCACAAAGCTGCCATAGCGAACAGAACACCAAGCAACAGATAATATACTCTAGTTTAATTTCATATTGTTAATGGTAAATATACTTATATATAGAAAAACACGAAATCACCTTGACACGCCGAGACACGTGTTCATCGAACTTCTCCTGCTTTTTGAACCCCCCGGTCACAGAAGTAGGAGTACGCTGGATCATACTTAGTTTTTATTATTGCACCACTAGGGTGATTCAAACCAGCAGGAACACAGCATAGCGTTATTGGGTTGCTGGTTGCTCACGTTTCCTCTTTTCAAATGTGCTAAAGGACTTACTTGCGTTCCAACCAACTTCCCTCAGAGTGTAAAAAACGTGGATGCAAAGCAAAAAGTACCTCATCTTTTCAATAATTACCAATATGAAATAATACACTAGTAACTAATTACTAACTTGCGTAACTGTTACTAATTTAAAAATAACCCAAAGGCATTTAAGGCTTCTTTAATTTTGACTAATTCTTGACTTGAACTTGTGACAGTGGGATCGCAATGCTTTGACTTTGTCAACGTGTGCCCCTTCACCTTCTACATGTGAACAGACCTGCAGAAAGGCACAAGACGCCCTCTGCTGGCGACAATGAAGAGGTGCAGCCCAGCAATTCAGCACGTCTCTCAGGCCATTCAATTCATTCCAGATTCAAAACACTTTATTAATCCCAGAGGGAAATTGTTTTGCCACGAACACAGCCGCTCTCATTACAGAAACATTTGAAGACCCACAACCATAAATAGCACCAACAAAATATGAATATAAAAACAACCATAAAAGCACAATAAACAATAACAAAAACATGAACAAGTCTGTGTGGAAGTGCGCTTCAGTCCTTTCTTTATTTTTACAAGAGGTGAGTTGTCTGTGTGTGTGTATGAATGTGCGTGTAACCCTAACCCTAAATAAAAAAGTATTTCTCCCCGTCGGGGAATCGAACCCCGGTCTCCCGCGTGACAGGCGGGGATACTCACCACTAT